>OY783212.1:5726891-6976891 GCA_963678705.1 Panorpa germanica | reverse complement strand
TAAATTTTACCTTCTAAAACAATTATGATTTTATTCAGATTTTAAGGAGGAATCTGTCCGATTTCATTGAATAATAAATTACACAGATTTCGCCAATAGGTCGTTATTCAATTTCCACAAAGAATATTTTGCATTAAGCATATCTTTATGAGTATGTGTTGGACAATTTTAAAAACTTTAGTTATTATTTTGTTCATAATTTTAAAGGGGTTCTTAGCCAATTAGCATTTTATCGCCTTAAGACTAACGTTTAGTCTACTTTAGAATACTATATATAGCTGATTATTTTTAATCAGATTGATAAAATCCTGATATTGTTATAGTTTTAAAAAATAAGAGCACTTTTAGAATTAGCAAAAGAATATTCACACGTGTAGTTAATTCATTTTCAATTGCAAGCACTTAAAGCACCGAGATTACAGATAAATTTATCTACGGCGTAATTTTAAGATCATTCCACGAAACGACTGTTTGCAATGAAGACGCTTGTGCATGTAGTACCTATGCTGGTGAGTTATTTACATTATCTAATATTAATTATTATCAGGTCAAACCTAGGTAGAAAATATATCGCAATGTAACATATTAATTGGCTCATAATAAGCTGGTAAATTTGAAAGTTTTCTGCTAAACAATTTCTATTTGAGAAGTAGAACTAGAAATGAATCTTGCAAGTGTGAAACTGTTAATTTTCAAGTTAATTTACAGCAAGTTATTTTCTACCTGGGAGCATAGATTAAAATTCAGTTTCTTAGTTAAAAATGACAGAAAACAATGAAATTTTTAGTCTTGTGACATGATTTTTAGTAAAACATTAGTGATTTAAGAAAATATTGAATAAGTCACCTTCTTTTCTTCAATGCCCTTCTAGAAAAAAGATCTTTTATTGATTTTTCTTGTTACAAGTTTACTAAATGGAGTTTTAACAAATCCGTACCACGATTAAGTTAAGCTCGGTATTTCTAATGCTCTAAAATGACATTATTGCTAGGCGGTGGCCACTGCATTCTCTATTTTGGAAGGAGATTCAACGAATTATGGAGTAGGAAGATCATCGCTAACATGCGAAGAGAAAAACGAAGAAAATGGACTCATCTGCAGTCCTGACTGTAAAACGATATATACTTGTAAGAATTCTGGAGGAAAATGGACAAACGAAACTCTCAAGAAATGTTCTTGGTACAGTGACTATTGCAACCCAGTTACTGCCAATTGTGACAACAAACCTGGGCATTGCAAAGCTGCAATAAATTCTCATATATCCTGCACGGGAGTAGGATTATATCCAGATCCCTTCGACTGTCAAAGATACCACGATTGTTACAAAGAAGGTCAATCGAGTATCGTCAAGGATTGTCCTCAGGGAACTCACTATGATCTTGTCAGTAAAGAATGTGTCCCTGGCGTCAATGCCTCAACGTGTTTGCAACCTATTTCTAATTGCACTAAGAAAGGAGATGCTGGACCGTGGCCTGGAATTGATAATATTTACTACATTTGTCATTCGATTGGAACTAAAGTGTATGTTTGTGATCCTGGTTACGTGTATATTCATCCCAATGGGTGTATACAGGGAACAACACCAGCACCTGTGACTTGTGGCAGCACTGTAGGAAATATTCAAGACCCAGCAAGTTGTACCAGTTATTATTACTGTGGCCGAGACAAGATTCCACTGCCTAAGACCTGCGCCAATGGATACTATTTCGATAGACGAACCCGTACTTGTCAGAGAGGTCGTTGTCCTTATTAAAATGTTAAAATATTTTATTTACTTTTACTGATAATTGCTTAATGTATATTTTACAATATTTGATTCATTTGACTATTTCTTACTTTGACCTTATTCATTACCCAGGTAGAAAGTGAACCAGGTCAGCAAGTTTGAAACTTATTCTTTTCTATCTGTGAGGTAGATAATAAACTTTGTAATTAATTTGTAGCAAGCTAGTAAGTTTGAAACTGCACTGTAAAGACAATGTTTCACCTGGGTATTGTATCAAATTAAATATTCCTTCATTCAGTGTGTCTTAAAATATGTTTCTTTTATTTTAACTCAATAAAAATCTATAGAAATCATGTTTAACTTTTATTAAAGATGCACAAAATATTCTAAGGGTACGTGTCCTCTTCAAGATTACAAGTAACGATCTCAGTAGCCTTTCACGTGTTTGTACGATTCTTTGTAAAATGTTACTTTGTATTTTTAAAATTACATAGACGTTATTTAAAATAAATAATAACATATTAAGTAAAAATCTACCTTATAAATTTATGGTACTTTAATATTTTAATTAAAGATGGTTTATCTAAAATATTTTACGGTAATTTTTTTTAGATTAGTTTTTTAGAAGGATACATAACAAAAGTTATCTTTTAACTTTACATTTAGTAAAAAAATTACGTTAACTAATACATAAGTTTATGTTCTGAGTTTTGAAAGATGCTATTTTTATTAGGTATGTACATATACACAAATACAAGTAATATAATCCATTAAGTTTGAATTTTTAACAGTATTGTGAAATTCAGTTTTAAATTTGTCGTATTTTATTCTTATTCCCCTTTTAAGACATAATTTAAAAAAGTGTGAATAATATGAACGTGTAATTAATTAAATTTCAATTGCGAGCACTTAAAGTATCGAGATAATTACAGATAAACTTGTCTACGACGGAGTTTTAAGATCATTCTACGACACGAAGCTTCGCAATGAAGACGCTTGTGCAAGTGTTACCATTGTTGGTGAGTTATTCACATTTATTTATTTTTAATTCATTTTTGAAAACAATCATATATCATTTTACTGGTATGGCTAATTATTGGTTAATAATGATTAAAAAGAATGAGGAAACATTCACAACTAAATTTTTTATCTGAAATTATACAGAATCCCATTGAAATATTATTTATGATATATTTTTAAAAGATTCAAATTAAATATAAAAAAATTTACTATAGGTATGCTGTAGTACACATATATGAGGTCTCGCTATCAGAAAAGCTATTAATATAGTGGAGGTCATCGGTAATAGACGGATGTTAAATAGAAATTTTATTTCATGGGCTTTTTAGAGCCTCTGAACATTCATTTACAATATCGTACTCGAAAGATCGTTTAATTAATAAATAACTTTTCAAACATCATGTTTACGCCGATTATGTTCCCTATTTCTCTCTCCACCAGCACACTCCTCAACTACTGGTTCAAAATTCACCACCAACGTGTGTGCCTGTCATGCATCTCATGATTTTGATTTAATTTCCAATGGTTACGCAACTTCTGCTGTGAAATAAGGTTAATAATCTTTAACATTGAATTCTGTGTACTAGTAATGTAAACTACTGTGTATTTCAGGCGGTGGCCAGTGCATTAATTATCCCAAATTCCGACTTATCGAATTTTGGATTAGGAAGAGCATCCCTAACATGTGACGAGAAGAATGAAGTTGGCCTGATCTGTAGCCCTAACTGCAAATCAATAATTCTCTGTCACAAGCAAGGGGAGAAATGGGTAAACGAAACGATGGAGACATGCTATTGGTCCAACGAGTACTGCAACGTAGAAACTGGTACATGTGACAGCAAACCAGGACATTGCAAATCAGCAGCAAACTCCAAACTAACTTGCACTGGAGTAGGAATTTATCCTGATCCCTACGACTGCCAAAGATACCACGCGTGTTCACAAGTAGGATACACCAGTACGGTCATCGATTGTCCTCAAGGCACTCACTATGATGTTACGAAAAAGGAATGTGCTAGTGGAGTCAATGCTTCAACGTGCTTGCAGCCAGTCTCAAGTTGCAATAAGACTGGAGATTCTGGACCTTGGCCAGGAAGCAACACGTATTACTACATTTGTTACCCCACTGGCCCCAAAGTGTACGTCTGTGATACTGGCTATGTGTACGTCCACCCTAATGGGTGCACGAAGGGAGATCCTCCACCAACAGTAAGCTGTGGGAATACGGTAGGAAACATTCAAGATCCTGCGAGCTGCACCAGTTACTACTACTGTGGCAGAGACAAGGTTCCAGTACCAAAGACCTGCGCCAATGGATATTACTTCGACAGACGGACTCGAACGTGTCAAAGAGGTAAATGTCCCTACTGAAATGTCCTAATTCCATTGTTCCTGATAACAGCTTGATAAATTTAATTATTTACTATAATAATTAATAAAAGTTCTAATAAAGTAATTGTTTTAATTATTACTACGTTTATTACGAATAAATGTATTCAACCATAATTTTGCAAGTGAATAAAAATTATAAAAAGGATTCATGTTTTTTTTTTATTTTATAATACTTTTGTCTTCAATTTTTAAATAGATTTTTTAAGTTTGTGATAATCCAAAAAAGGATTCTATTAACTTGTAGAAAGATTTGATTCGATTTGGCAGAACGTTATAAATATTTCATGTAAACAATTATTATGATAAACCTTAAATACACGTAATGGTATTTAAGATAAAGTTTCAAACAATATTTTAATATGTATGTTTATAAATTGTTTGTATTATTATCTTGATAAAAGAGTATTGATAATGACCACTTGAAGTTTACTGTTTATCTAGCTTATGATTAAAAATATAAATCAGTGAAACAATTAAAAGCATAAAGGTAATTATGCTATCTTATAAATTAAAGAACATTTATTATTTTACGGAACAATGATAAAAAAGTAGAACGAGTCATTAGATAAAGAATTAATTATTAGACAATCTTAGGAGACATTCCACAACGTGTGTTTAATGATGAAGACCGCCTTGTTTTGTGCGTTAGTGGTAAGTGTAGTGTATTTTAAATATAATGGATAATTGTTATTTTGCAGCTATAATACTGCCATACACAGCCAATTACAAACAATAGTTCTATAAGGAATCTAATCACAAAATTTATTTCAGCTCTTTGTGACCAGTTTATTGAGTCGATATGGTGTTGTCGGTAGTCAGCTAGAACGATCAAGAATAACATGTGAAGACAGGCAATCAACAGGCCTGATTTGCACAAATGATTGCAAAACAATATCCCACTGTGTCGAGAGCGATGAAGGATGGAAAACGACTACCATCAGAGACTGCCCTATGTTTACTTCGTGCAATTTACTAACAAAAAATTGTGATATATCATACGGCCGCTGCAAAACTGATCCAATTGACTCAATGTTTGTATGTACTGGCCCAGGAATATTCCCTGACCCTTTCAATTGCCAGCGATATCACATCTGTAAGGCAGAGAGTGATTGGAGCCTTCCTTCTGATTGCGATGATGAACATTCTTTTGACGTCCGAAGTAATGCCTGCATAACCGCTTTAAATGTCCCCAGTTGCCAGGGTTTTTCCTTCTCTTGCCCAGAGATTGGTGTTTCGGGTTCCTGGCCAGGCGATAGCAATATTTATTACGTCTGCTCTAATGAAGGAAATGGTATTTTTCCTAAACTGTATCGCTGCCCAGGAAATCAAGTATTTTCTGAAGGTCAGTGTGTGGACTCTGCTAGACTTCCAGGTAAAACTACTGTAGAATGTAACGGAGCATCTGGAAATATTGTTGATCCTGACAATTGCTTTAATTTCTATTGGTGTGGTGTTTCTCAAGAACCGATTCCTGGGAGATGTCCTAATGGGTTCTACTTCAATTCCCTTTGCTTGAGTTGCAGACGAGGAGCGTGCCCGTACTAATAACAACTGCTGGTTTTGTTGAAGTACGTAGTCTTAAATATCTGCTATTTGACATATTGTAGCCTGTAGTGACATTTATCAAATTTTTGCTAATAGTTTATATATTTTGTAACCTATATTATAAATAATAAACATTTCAAAATTAATCAATTACTTTTTTAATGAACTAAATAATAACTGTAAGCTTTGTTGTATATATTTCATCTAGTTCAAATTTAAGAGTAATTACTGACAATGACTTCAAGATTAAGAATGAACCATTTTGGTGCACCGGCACCCTGAAAATCCATAAAAACAATCTAAACTAAATAAATATATTCAAATCGCATATTTAATGTCACATCCCAAAAATATTACAAACCTTTCTATGAAATCGCGGTAATCATTTCGAATTATCTGCTCTTGGAATTAAGCTTCTATCCACGTCCACTTCTCCATACTTACCAGTCGACAGATATCGATCGTTTAGTTCATTAATGAATCATCTCTGAAAAATCGCAATTTGCATGTGCAGTTCTACTCAGTGCTAATTTCTTACTCAGATAACTCATAAATACAACTCAAATAATAAACGATTGTTATGTATAAGTTCTTATCTGTAGTAGGATACAAGAGCGCCAGGCCCTACTAATATTTACATTACTGCGAAACTGGTATTTACGACTGTTTAAAGCAATAAGAACCAATTGGCGAGTATTAGTTAAAAAGTTAGGAAGTTGGAAAAATGAAGAGACCACAACTTCTAATAAAAATATGACATCACTGCTACAATGTTTCATTTCATAAATCAAGTAATTAATACATATGATTTTAATTAATAAGTATCTAAAAACTTAATTAACTTGAAGTGTTTCGCTCGAGTGTTTTATCATGTAGGTAATAATAATCAGCCTAACTACGTAATTTCGTAATTTAAAAAAAAAGATTTTGAGATTACAAACAATATTTCGCATCACATTATATCACGCAGTATCTATCAGCTGCCGCGGAATATTTTTCTAGATAATGACGAGTTAAAACTGTTGTTTCCATCGAATCAATTAAGATAGTTGTCCGTTATCATGAAGACTCCGATTGTGATTTTTATGATTTTGGTAAGTTTTATTATTTATTAGTTTACAAATATTACATTCGTAATTAAATATTTTATAATTGTAAATATTAATGTACATTAATTAGATTGTATATTAAAATATGGGAAACTGCTGCAAAATAGAGTAGTAAAACAATGACTTTTAATTATAATCTCATTATAAGTCATAGCTATTATTATATCTAGTGTAAATTTATGATAGAAGCCTATATATAAATTTATTTACAGGCTGCGTTCAGTGCATCATGCGCCGTCCAACTATCCGACGCAACCTGTTCAACCAGAAAATCTACAGGGCTGACATGCGATACCAGTTGCAGCAAATTATACTACTGCTTTGAAGAAAATGGAATATGGGAGAATGTATTAATTCAAGAATGTCCAGAGAATACATTTTGCGATGTTTTCTCAGGGAAATGTTCCAGTAATCCTCGGTCCTGTAATAGCCATTGTTCTGGAAGACAAACATTCAACGTTCTTGAAAGGAAATGTGTGGACCAAATTTTAACGGACACTGTAATTTGTGAGGCTCCTGGAAATGTTCCAGATCTGGATGATTGCTACTGGTACTACGAGTGTGATTCCAATTTGGAGGCTGTGCACAAACCTTGTCCGTCACTCTTCCATTTCAACACCAAGTACCGATTCTGCAGACCCGGGGATTGCCCTTATGAATGTTGATAATAAATAACAAATACCTATATTTAATATTACTAATAGTTCATTAAAGAACTTAACATTTTTGTATACATTTTGTATAAAATACATTTTATAGAATAAGCTTTTTATTGAATTAAAATGTTTGAGTAGCCTTCCTGTATACACTATAAGTTAAGCCCAGTAGAGACTACTACGACAATCATTTAACAAATGATGGATGTCGCATGTTGTAGTCGCACATGTATGCGGAACATAAGATTGGTTTCTAATTTGGGGCACACATTTCTTAAAGAATTTTCCATAAAAAGTATATTGAATAAATTCAGATCCCGTATACGGGATACAATATATTAATATATATATATTAATTGTTATAAATAAGATTTAATTATTATTACAATTTTTTATTTTAATTAATTTTATAAATTCAAACAAAACTCAAAAGAATGTATCTTAAAAATAATTTGAGAAAAGTTGAAAAAAATATTTCTTGTAAATTCAGTAAATAGTAGGCTTGCAATGTTCGCATGTTAAGTAAACATCATTTTACTTTCAAGGAAGTCCATTTCAGTAATTCAAAAAATTAGAATATTGACTGATAAGAGTTCCAGCTATTTGCAATAATACTAAACAAAACTCATTTGTATAAATACCAGTTTCATCGGCATAAACAAGTCATCAGTTATTTTAAAAAATATAACAAAAAACAAGATTTAAGTTATGAATAAAGAAACAAAATAACACAATAGTGCAACAAACAGCTTCATTAACACTGGATTGATTTCATTTTGGTATAAATACAGTTTACTTGTTCTAATTATAGCTTAGTCTTTAAAATCATTCAACTATGAAACAGTTTGCTTTCTTCTGCGTGATGCTGGTAAGTGGAATTTATATCTTTTCTCATTTGTAATTAATAAATATTTTAATAATTAGCTATACTGTATTATTTTTTATTATAATCTGATGGGCTTCTAGGACCCTTTTCGGGCTGTAAATTACAATAACATTAATTTAAGCAAGATCGTCTTAAACGGCTAACTTTGTGCTAACGTTCCTTTCTTTTTTTCCCATTTTCACATTTTTTATTTAGACCTCTTCTGCTTCCCCATCCTTACTTAAATTAGATCTGACCTTTATTTCGTGTAACCGACTGTATTCTGTTGTATTTCCATTGCATCAACCACCGCTTTTTCGCTATTCTCCTTCACTTCTTCTTTTTCTTATTTCTCATTTTTGTTTTGTTGTTTTTCATCCACGTCTTCATCGTCTTCCTCTTCCTTCTCATCTTCTAGATCATCTTCATTTTCTACGTCATTCTCATTTTCCTTTTGGATCCTTTTTTTCTCATTTCCTCTTTTTCTTTTTGTTACATCCTATATGATCGGGAGAAATTGAAAAAATATTTTACCGTTTGAATAAAAACGAAAAGGAACACAAAATAAAATTTTAATTTTGATGTTCAAATATTAATTTTTCTGTTTAAGAAAAGAATCAGACTTGTTCAGTAATTTTTTAATTAGCTTGTTGTTCTTATATTTTAAATCCAAAAAATCTAATCAATCAGAAATCTGATGAACAATTAAATAGCCGATCTTCCTAGCATGTTTATATTTGATTGATAATTCCAGTAAATATCACAAAGTTAAACATTTGCTAGCTTGCTACAAACTAGTTCCAAGGTTTACTACTCACATAGAAATTGGGACGCAGTGAGCAAGATTTCATTGACGTTTGATGTTTTTAGATTTCTTATCATTTTACTTGTTAATACTGTAGAATTTTGCATTTAATTTCTAATTAAAATTGCATTTCTTGTTCCTAACATTTATTATTGTTATATTTTTAGCAGTTATTTTATTGTTACAAATATTTATTACAAAACTGGTTTTTTCTTGTAGAATGTTGAACCTTTGTTATTATTTCTGTATCGATTTGTTACCAGTCGATGTTGTTTGAATCTATTTAAACTAATATAGTCACTTATTGAAATATGAATATATTTCTATAAGAATATTCTACGATTCAATTTAACAAACAAATAATTGAGCTATTATTTTTCCACAAATAAAAAACAAATATGTCTTTTTTAAATCAATTATAAAAAATATTGTCTTTATACTAGTAATAATATATAATTAAATAATAATAATAAATATATTTAAATAATTTATATATTGAACATAATTAAGAAAATGAAATTGCATTTCCTTCGTAGGTCATCGCTAGCGTAGATGCTCAGATCATGCGACACACTTCCTCATGCAGTGCTCTCCAGAAACAAATGATAATGTGCAGCGTTGATTGTAAGACGGTTCAAATGTGCCTGGAATCTGAACGCGGTTGGGACACCATCAATTTAGAAACTTGTTTAGGAACCACCACCTGTGACGCATCTGAAGCAACTTGCAACGACAAAAACACCTGTTCAAGAGCTATTGCTATTACCTGCACCGGCTCTGGCAGATTTCCTGATCCATTTGATTGCCAGAGATACCACGACTGCGGCACTTACAACACACCGTCAACTGTTAAGGAATGTGGGGAAGATTTGGCGTTTAATTACAAAGAAAATAGTTGTTCCTTCGATGTTGATGATTACGTCTGCAAAAATCGTCAGTTTAATTGTTCTAGGAACGGTCAAATGGGAAGTTGGGCTGGAGAGGAAAACAGTAATGTCTACTACATTTGTGCTTCCACGGGAAACCCACATGATCCATTCAAGCCGTTGATTTACCGTTGTCCAGTAAAGCATTACTTTAACGGAACTAAATGCGTCACCAAATAAATTCAGATGTGTTCGATGAAGTACACACATATATAATTTAAATAACATATTTACGTATTTAATGAAGTTTTGTAATTATCATTGTTATAGTACTAATTAAGCGAACTGTACTTATTCCTATTTTTTTATAAATTGTGCAAACTTATATATATCTTTCTAGTAGTTTGTCAGTATGTTCAATACAATATCAAAGAACTATATCAATTTAAAAATCCACGAGCAATTTTATTTTCACACTATACCGTCCATGTGAAAATAATTAAATCTTTTATACTTTTTTGTAAAATTTTTGTTCTAATAAAAAGTTGTAAATCAAATTTTCCTTTTTTTTTTTAATTTTTTGTCTATTAACCATATTACAGTTGACTGCTTTCCGTACTGAATTGTGCACGCTTATCATTACGAGTTGATGATTATTTACATTCTTTTGATAAAATATATTTCTTCATAAAAGAATTACTTAAACAAAAATATTCGTGTTCATTTTTACAGAAAGATAGCGTCTTCCTTTGATTGTCTATGACTAATGGACAAATGACGTACCTGTACATGAAGTTATAATTAAATTATAATGCAATTACAACAACAAATTAAGCAACCTGGATATTTTATCCATTGGCGGTTAAAATGCTTTTATGAATATAATGTAAATTTTAATTGGAATGATAGGACTGATGGTTTCACCGCATATAAATTCACCGAGTAATTAGTTCCAGAATCAGTAAGTTCCAAATTCTGAAACGAAGATGAAGCAAATCTTATTACTAAGCGTCGTTCTGGTAAGCCGATATTTATTATTAGTTTTGTATTTAGCTTTAAAACTTTATTAAATTTTAAACATAAAAGTAAACTCGATTAATCACAAGACTAATTGAAGTCATTGCTAAATTTAAAACAAAGAGAATTTTCTTTTAATATTCTTCCTCTAGTTCATCTAACTCTCCTTGTTCCCTACTTCTTCTTATTTCGCATCCTCTCCTAATTCTTCTTCCTTCCCTGTACGTTTCCTTCATTTATATAACCAGTGACGAAATAATAAAATAACCAATTGCCTATCCAATAAATAAACCAATTTTCTATCCGGAAAACATTTTATGAAATATTTGTGTACAGTTTTCTTGTAAGATAAAATGAAGAACTCAAAGTTGACAAACAGGAAATTATTTCTTCTTGTTTTAAGTTTCCTCGCCTTTATATTAAGTAATCCTAAAAAACCTATGAAAGGAATAAATCAAAGTAAACTAAATTGCATGTCCTTCGTAGGTGATCGCCAACGTAGCTGCTCAGAACAGTCGTCACACATCCTCATGCAGTCAACTCCAGCAGCAAGGGATAATTTGTAGCGCTGATTGTACGACGGTGCAAATGTGCCTGCAGTCTGGAAGCGGTTGGGAAACCATCGATTTACAAACCTGTGTAGGAAACTTCTGCGACGCATCTGAAGCAACTTGCAATGACAAAAGCACCTGCTTACCACCAACTAGTATTACTTGCACCAGTCTTGGCACATTCCCTGATGCATTCGACTGCCAAAGATACCACGTATGTACAGCTTCTACTGGTAATTCAGACGTTAATGAATGTGGAACAAATCTGGCATTTAATTTCCGAGAAAATTTGTGTACTTTTGATACTAATGATTTTGTCTGCAAGGAACGTCAGTTTCGATGCACTGCGAATGGTGACATGGGAACTTGGGGTGGAGATGACATGAGTAGTCTTTATTACATTTGTGTTTCCACGGGAAACACAGCTGATCCATTCAAGCCGCTGATAAGACGTTGCCCGGGGAAACAATATTTTAATGGAACTACATGTGTCAACAAAGGTGATGGTGCTGTAACTTCTCATACAACTGACACAGAACTTCCGGTGACAACTCTTCCTTCGGTACCTTGTACGACTACAAAAAATGTCTATGACCCAGAAAACTGTTATTGGTATTATGATTGTACTACTGGAAAACCAATTCGCACACAATGCGCTGCAGGAACTTATTTTAACGCTAACTTAGGAAGTTGCTCTTCAGGGGTGTGCTACAATTAATGAATTACGCAAAAATATATTTCTATTCCTAATTATGTAACTATAATTTACATTTTTAGATTACAACAAAATATTGTTTTCTTATTATGCATATTCTAGCTTTTTCTGCAAGGTAACAGTCAGTGTTTGGAATTATTCACACTATTTTTTATATAGTTCAAAGTACGAGAGATCATTCATCGCTAAAAATGTACTGTTTGACACGTTTTACTGTATAGGAGACTTAAAAATTATCGAGTCGTAGATATATACGGGTTAACTTTCCAAAATTGATCTATGGAAACTGTTTTTCCATATCCTTTGAACTCTAGTCTCAGGTACTGCAGTTTCCCAAAGTCAGGTTATTTCAATAAAAACTTGTGCTATTCCACAACGCAGTTTCAGCGTTTATAGCTATACTATTCCTTTACTGGCTGTGAACCTTGCTTTATTAATCAAATATTTTAATATCTATGTTTTAACCAATACAGTATTTTTCAATTTATGTTGAAAATAGAAAAATTTATATATATAAATTTATTGTGACATATTAATATTGTATTAAAAACAGAACAAATATAAATAATCCTTTAAATTCGTGTTTCCTTTTTTTGTTAATATTTATTTGAGTGCATCAAATTTCAACAGTTATTAGCACTTAAAACAATATACACATTTCTAAACATTTGTAATGGGCTTGTGTCCTCATTTCTTAGTGGTCGATTTTTCAATTGTTGATTGAAATTGATGTTAATAAATGTGTAATGGTGTGTCTATTTTATTAAATATCTAAATGTTGACGGA
The DNA here is from genome assembly GCA_963678705.1 of Panorpa germanica. NCBI lineage: Eukaryota > Metazoa > Arthropoda > Insecta > Mecoptera > Panorpidae > Panorpa > Panorpa germanica. Next base: position 6,963,838 of record OY783212.1, on the reverse strand, counting down.
GATATAGCAATTAAAAGTTTGAATTGTAGTTTTAGCGCTAGAAATGGTCAGCCATATTTGTATGACGTGTAATGCATTTTAACGTCAGTTATTTGTGGAGTAGGTCAGTGCTGTGGTAATGTTCTGTAGCTGTTGGTATTCAAATAATCAAGTTAAGTCAAAGAATAATAAGTTTTTCTTTTATTTAACCCTGTTACGGCAGACATAATATTGAAATTTTATTATTCCTTGAAATAGCTGTAAATAATATTTGATATTTTGATATATAAATACATATAGCAGAGATTTATGAGCTGTAAGGTTGGTAACCTTACACAAGGATTGTGATGTCATATGCACTTGGAATGTGTACAACGTTGAATCCCTTTAATAATTAAAGAGACAAAATGACTTTTTTAATTGTTAATATCTCCTAACATATAAGGAGTTATTAAAAAATAATTGAACGTTTGAGGTTCTAGTAACCCACTTTATCAATATATAGTACACTTTTATAGAAATTAAGACATAGGACACAAGCCCATTCAAAATTTATAATTTATAAATACGATTAACAGATAGAAATTAAATTAGTTTCATTGATAAAGTCAATAAGGTTTTATTAAGACTTTCTCTGTTTTCGAGCATATTACAATTTTGTGTGATTGATGCTTTTCTGTTATTGGGTTGTTACATATCGGTTTTGCTTCTCCTTTGATGTTAAAGTAACGATAAATGAAAAATAATTGTGAATTTTGAAAATGTTGAATTTTTCTGTCCACTCACTCCATTTAAATCTAGGGAAGATTTCACACGCAGGACACGTTTTTGGTGTGGAATGGTAAAATAAAACAACCATTACTGGCCACATGTACAAATAATTTCTCTTATTACTTCATTACATACTGTAATATTGACAACGATTCTAACAAATAACTACGACAAACTTTATAAGTTTCTACGATATGCAATGTCTTAAATCTTTACCCAAATAAGATTTCCATCTAATTACAAATTCCACTTCAATTGAACTTCACTTGATGAATATTTAGTGCTTCAATTGTTAAACTTTAAAGATTTTAAACTAATATTGAAGTTACATAACATCTAATTCAATTATTTAGTTTTGGCGGAGGTTTCAGATACGAGTACTTGAGATATTTAAACTGTTATCATTACTTCGACATTATTAGTTTCCTACAACAATTACAACTTCACATTATTCTCTTAGGTTAACTCAGAAACGTAGTCACTTGTTGAGAACTTACGAAAGCACACACACACAAATATAAACGGTATGTAATAAAGTTAGTTAAAAGCTTGTTAACGTAAACGCTCCATTCATGTTAAGCTCGTCAGACTCCGAATTGCAGCTTGAAACGCACAAAAGGTGAGTGTTATGGAGAGCAGGGGAGTAAGGAAGTGGAAGGGTTTCTATAATCATTTTATAATTATGTTGACAAATACTTCACGAAATGAAGTAAACATAAATACGTTATTCTCGATGACAACATTTGGTGTGTATAAACAAGAAGTTTAATTTGAGCAAACCAAAATATAAGAACGATACATAAAAATAAAATTAATTGGGTAATTGTAATTATAAATTTCGTTAATAAGGTAAATTGAGATTTATACACAAAACGAATTCAATTAGCAATAAATATATTAGAACACATCAAAAGTGAGTGTCGGAGAAGGTGAAAAGTGAATTATGGTAAGAGGACATATTGCAAAAGAAAGGGTGAATGACGAAAATAAAGAGAAAGATAAGAGGGAAGGAAAACAACTGATGGAAATGTGAACGAAAGGTAGGCATCAACATCGGCGGGAGCGAAACAAAGAGAGATAGGAAACAAATAAGTACACGAGAAGAAGAAGAAATATTTTTTGGAAGTAATAACTTAATAATAGAGTAAGCAAAAAAATTCAATGTAATTGGAAGAACTAATGTTAAAGAATGTAATGCCTAACATAAATTTTTAATGAGATTGACTTAAAACTGACGTGGAAATGCAATTCATATTTTATTGTTAGCACAAATTACCCATAATTATGTATTAATTTAAATTGTATATTAAATTAATATATAATCCGTTTCTGTGGTTTGTGAGTGGTTGGTGTGAGTGGACCCTAGGTTGAGTCTTACAATAAAATAAAAAGATAATTTTTAAATTCCTGGAAATATGCTAATAATCTGATTTCAACAATTTTCACCAGACATTAAAAATGAATTCAAAATATACGTATTCATATTCCCGGAATAAATAATAGCCCGAGTCTCTAACTCTAATAAAAAAATATGCGTGAATTAATATTTAAAAATAATAAATTAGATTAAAAAAAGAACTTTTTAAATATTCGAAAGTCTAACAAAAAAATATAAGAATACTCGTATTTTTGTTGACGAATCAAAAACTTTTGAATTCATTTTTGTTAGAAATATAATAAAGTTATTCTTCTGAGAAAGACGTTGAGTTATTACTTTATAACTTTATAATTTATTTTCAACACGAATGCCGCGTCGCTCGCTTTGTTAGGGTGATCTCACAATGGAACAGACTATAAGCAATTCACGGTCTCTGAAATATGTTGGTGCTTTTATAACTTTGTGAATCCAAAAAAAACGACATCGTTGTATAATCGAGAGTCGCGCGTAATCTATTCTAGTGTGAGTTCAACCTTATGCGGGCAACAAATAAAAACGTATCATGCTAAACTTGAAACTGATTTCGATATTTTGTGTGTGATTTTAATCAACCCTATATTGAGAGTAGCTTAAAATAGCATATTCAATTATCCTTCAAAATATATTTTATTTGTACGTTCACATTTTCAAAAAATATCTTATTATATATTAATATTATTATATATATTAATTGTGTGTGCCTTTCGGCTTTACAATCTACAGTATTATATTTCTAATACATTTCATTCCTATATACATTCAAACTTAAAACTAAACTTAAAATATTCTAGACTTTTACTACTTCCAAAAGTGCTTTCTGCTTCTTCTTCTTTTGACCCTCTCTATTATTCTCCACCAGCTTATTTATTCTCCTGTTTTTCCTTTCCTTCTTACTATTTCCGCCATCCACCTCTTTCCTTCACTGCCTCCCTTTAATAGCTGGCCAATATTCCTTTCGCTCGCTACTTTTTCCTTACACTCAAACTTAATGTGCTCCAGTGTTTCGTCCTCCGCTCCACACATCAAAAAATATCTTTTCAAAAGCAATATTATTGTGTATCATTATATGTAGTGGAGGAGCATACCACAAATAAGCGTTAGCACTCTGCACTTTTAAACATGTTTATTACTTATGACGAGTTTGGGTGGAACTGACTTTTTGTTTTTCTATTTCTCAGCTTTTCCCATTCTATTTAAAATTCTTCTATCGTTGTTTTTCTAATAACATCATTATTTATCTTCCAATATCTTAACCCATCTTTATGGGTTCATTTATTTTTATTTTAAGAATAACTGCATTTTGAACTGACATACGAATCACTCGACTGCGATGTTCTTGGTTATTTTTGAAATGAATATTCTGTCTATCCTAGAGGAAGAATTTATTCTATTAAAGGAGAACTGTACTTTATTATTGTGTATTATTTTCCATATGTCTTCCAATTGTATACTGTTAATTAAGTGTTTTAGTGCATCAGATTTTATTCTTAATACATTCATTTCCTTTTTAGAAACAAACTCAGAAATATAACTCTGGTTCGGGGATCAATCCCGAAGACATAGTAGTTTGACGTAGAATGTAGCCTATATTTAAAAGCGGTCCCTCATGAGTTTACATTTTCGTTGTCTTTGTATCCAATTAACATATTACTAACTGAACTAGTTATTAGTTAATTAAAATTGGAATCTATCTCATAATGAAATTAATATTCCTTACAAATTTAACTCAGATCATTTATTTTCACAGAATAATTCGTTAATTATTTCCCAGTTAATTACATCGTGGTATGCTTACTTCATTTAGAATTTCCTTTAAAGGAAATGCCTTGAGAGATGTTGGGTTTTCACTACTTGTATTATAACGCATTTCCCAACATTATTACATTTGGGGTTTACATATTAACTGGCTGTGACTTCTATTATCCTTCGTTACCACTCAACTATATTTCCTGTTTCAGTGTTTACCCGCAGATTAGTTTCAAAGCGCTGCTTATAATCCTATACTAAAACCTATACACCCACATTCATGAATTTCAAATTTAATCCTGAACCTTTTACAAATTTAAGATTATCTATAATTCTGTTGCATTAGTTTGGTGAGCGTTATACGCGTACATAATTTAAACACTATTTAAATTAGTAAAATATTTACAGAAACTTAATGAGCGAGTAAAATACTTATTGACTTTTTTTTCAAAGTAAACAAGTAACTAGTATACAAAGGCTTCAATATTTTTTTTTCTTTATTCTTCAACGTAATCTTCTTCTATAGGTATGTAAGCGTTTCTGTAATTTCTTTAACATTCGTGATGATGCGTTATCAGGGTGAAACAGCACTTGTATCTTAGCCAAATATGGCCATGTCTCCTTTAATTTCTTATCGAATTATATTATTACCCGTGACCGTTCTTCCTTTCAGCAAAAAATCTGTGAGGATTATTTCCCAAAAAATAGTGCCTTGACTTTTCCGGTCAATATAACGATAACGATAAAGACTCGACGAAAAAACTACTGCAAACTTTGCTTAAATAGGTCCAAACATTGATTTGAAATTTATAGGGGCGATAAAAGGCTACATGCCTACGAAGCCCAAAAATCTATATTAAAAAAAAAAAAAAAATTGATTTGAAATTGACATCTGACATTTGACATCAACATTTGATATTGACAGTAGTAACTGCTTGTTGCAATCGCGGCAAAATTGTTTGCTAGCAACTGGCTGCAGTGGCGTAGCTAGGTAACCAAGGGCCCCGGTGCAAAAAAAAATCTGGGCCCCTAACTAAACTGTTTAGGTTTTTCAAGTCAGATATAAATATATATAAATATTTTAAAGGTACAAAGCTTTAAATGGCACAGCAAAACTACTTACTACATGTATGTGTATGTGTGTCTTGTGTGAGCTTTAGTGATCGCCTAGGTGAAGAGTTTAGGAATGTATACTTGGATTTATAATATTGGTATTAATCAATAATACGAAGTAAATCAAAAGATTTATGCACGTGTGTATGTAAAACAGTTTATTGTACATAAAACATTAATAGTATATTACACACCGAGGGAAGAAAGTGGAACATTTCAACCCGCTTGTAAAATTGACTCCCTATCCGAAGGCAAATTTTTACTGGAACTCTTGAGAACTATTTCTGATAACGCTTTGATAATATCGAAAAAACAAAGTTTTATTGCAGATATTGTACTGACCCTACTGGACCATCTAATTGGATTTAGTTTTTTTAGAGAGTCCGATTCGTCAGTGAATATTGACAACAGATCCCAACGTTTGATGCTATTTCCGAACAAATTATACAAATCTTGCAACGTTGCGAAAAAAATCTGTAATTCAATACAAGTACTAACAGCATCATTTACCACCAAATTTAAATTATGAGTGGCGCAATGTATGTACTCCGCGTTAGGTTGGATATCCTAAATCTGTTTTTGTACACCATTATACACACCGCTCATCACACTGACTCCATCATAACCTTGACCTACACATTTTTTTAAATCAATATTTTTGTCGATAAAAAATGTAGTCACCTGGTTGACTAAATCTGCTGCAGCATGTTTCAATGATGCATAAAAACCTAAAAACGTTTCTTTTACTTCTATATCAACTGGCTGCCCATTTTCCGATCTAGTTATTACTGCATACCTCACATTAGAATTAAATACCTAGTATGCTATTTAGAATGTTTGTTATTGTTTATGTTTTTGTTATAAAAGTTTTGTACGCATTGTCGGGAATAACTATTTACTAAGAGTATTACTTCACTGTGAAACCGTTAAAATATAAATATAAGTTATAAAAGTCCGAGGGCCCCCTGAGCTAGGGGGCCCCGGTGCACAGCACCGACTGGCTGCCAAATAAAGCTAACCATATATTTGCTACAATTCAGGTAATCTCACGACCTGTACATTAGTACATTTTGAAAAGTACATTTTCTATGAGTTAGATTAGATATTAAACATTTGCTACATTTCAACTTACATTCATGAATGTATCTAATTATATTATAGGATAGAATAACATCATTAGAGTATTTACTATTTATTCCCATCTCCGTCTTATTGAATATGTTTGTTACTTGCTTATGTGTTACTTTGTTGAACCTTGATCATCACTTTAGTTCGAAACATTAATACTCTGTGGTTTATGCAACGCTTTAGTTAGTTAAGTTTAAGTTACTCTGCGACAAGAAGCAGCTTAACTACTATATGTAACTACGCATTCTTTAAAAACCGTTATTGCTAGTTAAGCAACTCAAATAGTTTTTTAAATATCTTCCTAATTACATAGTAACTCAAACGCATGTAACAATCTTTAACATTTCAAAGAAACTTCATCATTTCAACTGTATTTTTGTTATTATGCAATTTTGAAAGAAATCAATTGAAAGAATATTTTGCTGACTAAGTGAGAAATCAAACCATTTTATGTGAATCACGAAATAAGTACAGTCAATAAATAAATGAAACATATATATAATTCAGAGTGAAGCAATAATGTTAGTGTATGATAGATACTATAGATATGGCGTTGGCGAGATATTAAGTTGATGGCGCTCGCAAAACTCGAAATGTAGTCGGTCGATTGACTTGAAATTTTGACACAACATCGCATTCAAATACCCACGTGTTTTTGTACTTAATTTTTACACAACGATGTATTCTAGCACGCGCGTGTTTTCAAAAATCTAATTCATTTCTTTCGTTTGTTTTCAGTTGATCATCGTCTGTGTTTCTGTATGTGTGAGTGTTTTATTTACTTTCCCATTCATTTCAGACTGAGTCACAGCAAAGCGTAGCTGGGTTTAGACAATATGTAATAAATATAATTGTCTATAGAAGAAGCTGTATATGTTGATAGATAGGTAGCAAAAAGTGCATCTTGTAAAATGTTGACAGTAGTGTATTGTTAACATTAAATTAAAAGCTTGCTGCTCTTATGTTAAACTGTGCTAATACGAAACAACTCCAATACACTTCACTTTCCTGACAGAGTAAAACGTTTGCAATAATGAATCTTTGTGCGCCTATGTTCAGATATGATGAGAAACCCTAAATTAATAAGTGGTTTGGTATACCGAATATAAAGCATTTCGAGTTTCCGAAGGTTCAATTTGAGGATCTCAAGTAGTCGTTGAATTGCTCTCAATAACATCTTAATATTCAATATGAAGCCTACTATTTCCATTATACTAATTAGACATTTATCTAATATCCTTTCCACATCTTATCAATGTTTGTTTAATAATCTTAGTTATGAAGTAAAATCCGTGTCTATTGAAATGTGTTTCCCGATAGTTAGCTTTTCACAAGTTAAGGAATTGTACGCCCTAAGGATTCATTATGTGCTATTATCTTATGTTCTGTGTAGAGAAAACCATTTCTAAAGGTAAACAGATCCTTGTAAGCTATCATCCCCTATTAAATCTTCCATCTTAGTCTATTCACAACCCACCTGACCAGCTCTAGTCGTAGTTAACCCCCGGGTGTTAAGTTCAGGTATACATGTGGTTACAGACCCTCATTGGAAACACACACACGAAACAAGACACAGTATTTGCTGATCCTGTATTAATCGGGTAAAGCCAGGAACTGGTAGTGAGTAAGAGCCTGATCATATTTGGTTCTTCAGTGTAATGAATAGAAGATGTTTCTCTCTTGATCTATGGATAGTTATTCTGTAGTGACAACAATCTGGGACATGACAAGTACACAAGGTAAGACCACATAGAGTTTTTGTAATGTGGAGATCATGTTTTGCTATGGAAATGCTTTGATCCTTTAAAGACAAATTTGTAAAATGCTCTTAAATAAAGGACATCCAATATACTTGTACATATAGATGCGGATAAAGTGCGGAATAATAACTGTGCCCCAGACCAGAAGTATATTTCCTGGCTTTGCTTGTTATCAAGTTAAATTAGTTTTCACATAATCATAAACTTATTGTCTAGTGATGTAGCCCACATATATGAGTTTACGACATCACAGAAAATGCCAACATAGTAGAAGGTGATAGGAGCCAGCATCGGAAAAAGATTCACGCTCAATAAATTAAATAAAAAAAAAATAGGAAAGATTTTTATCATTATATTATTTCACAATAATACTCATAAAACTATCCATTTATTATTAAATTTCATGATTTACATTTAAAGAACATGAATGAAAATATAGATAGATAGCTAGAGGTAAGTGAGTATGCACACATTTTGCATACTCAACTACCTATAGCGCTTGCACTATAGACTTATTATAAATTAATACAAACTTAAATAAATAGATTTATTTATTATTTATAGACAATAAACTAATAAATCATGTTGAAAAAACAATGTTGTCTAAATGACGACCTTCACGCTGCTTGCACTTTTCTAATCTCGAACGAAGATTGATAACAACGCGTTGACACATTGCTTACGTGCCTGCCGCCATGTCTGTTGTGATTCGTCGGTTTGTTCTGGAATACCTTATATCCCCACAGAAAATAATGTAGAAGACTGTGATCAGCTTCTTAGAGGTCAGTTGATGGTCACTATTTGGGAAACTATTCTGTTCAAGAATAATTCGTTTATCGCAGCAATTGATAAGTTAGCAGTATGGCAAGTGACCTAATTAGATCTTATAGGATTTTAGATGTGAATCTTTCTTCAAATTTTCCTGCAAAGACGATTTCCTGATCTTAAGTGCTTGACTACGTTTGCGAATGGATAACGTTGGATTTTCGGAAAGCCCGTACTTCTTTAATAGATTCTTCAGCTCTCACAGATAGCGGGCGAAATTTATTTTGAATTTGTACTGTTGATCCGGTATTCTCCAATCCATCCTAGTCCACTTTCTAACGCTATCATCACTTGGTGCATTGCGAGAATGATGGTTTGCATGAAGGATTGAAAAAAGGTTTGACATGAAAGGTTTAGCGCTAACTATAGAATCACTGTTACGGGAAAATGCTCGCACGCGAAAAGCGCGGTGAACCCTGCTACTAAATCGTAACGAAGTAGCTCGCGACGTATACCACACTGGGCTCCCCATAGCGCACTATTGCAACGTAAGAGCAGAAACAAAACCCCACTACTCTTTCTGGACACCTTGTATGAATCTCACTTTAATTGTTGAATGGGTCCATACGCCAACACCATATCACAACTCTTGATGAACTCTTTATCAATAAATAAAAATCCCTCTTTACTGAAAATACATAAATTACCTACTCGTATATACTGAAGCACTCGCAAGAATTTAAACTCTTGAACTAACTGATAAATCAATTATTAGTGAGCTCATTGAAAAGTACTCGAAGCTATTTGCATATAAGAAAATGAGCGAGCTTAATCTATTCACTGAGTTTTAGAGAAGATCTTCTGTGGTGTAGACAGCCAACCCAACAGCATACATTATCAAATGCAGCAGGTCTCTCTCTGTCAATGTGTAACTGATTTAAATTAATACTTCAGTTCACATGGTCCATGAGTGCAAATGGAGATACTTAGTCCACGAATGTAAATACTGAACTACTTGTTAAACATTTTCAAAGATGTTGTCAAATGGAATTGAGTATGTTTATTTATTTGCAGACAGGTATTTTTTCACCTCTATTTTATTTTACAACACGTACTACGAGTTTAACAAGGAACATACATACACTGTAAAAATGTAGATAAAAAGCAAAATAAGCACTGTTAAAAAAATCCACTTGATGAAACAAATCCGGTGACGGAGTTCTCAGACTAATATATTCATTTTCATAAATATATTTAATGTATAAACTGAACGCAATTATCTCTCTGTGCTCATATGTTGCCGTGTCCCGTATTTGATAAACGATAGTCTTATCATTAATTATCTGTCTTGCCCACTCACACCTCCTCCATCCCCGTCCCTTGTCCCTACCTGCCACCATCTAGACATGCGGGTGTCGTGCAATGACAAACATTTCAGTTCACGATTAAATTACCCGCAGATTTCTATAATACCCGATTACGCACACAGGCAAGTATTGACCAAATTACGCTGTGATATTCTTTGACCGAAATAATTAATTTGTATGTGCCACGTAGCCGATAACGTCATCCGATGTGGTTTAATGGCACTCGTAGGATTCTAATGGAATTGAATCAATTAAATTTTCGTATCAAGTAATTCATTAAATAAATAAGCAGTTATGTGTATTTAAGGCTTATCTGTACCATAACAAATGTCATCTGCTACGCAAAAGATTTTACCTAATATACTACAATCGTGACCAATGTTACTGCTATTTGAAAAATTAATCCCATTTGCATATCATAAAACTTCTTAAAGAATGTTTAGGGTTAAAGGCTTTTAGAATAGCTATAAAATAATAAGCTGAGACCTTTTTCCAAGGCTTTTTGAGACCTAGGTTTTACTTTAGTAAAATATTACATGAATGTAAGGTAATAATATGTTTTGTGTGAAAAGGAAATAAATTAGTAGTCACATTTTTGCTTCGATTATAGCACATGGGCTGAAAAGTCCCGGGCCTAACACATAGATGTCGCTAGTTTTATTGCAGTCACCTTTTTTCAGTTAATACTAACCTTCAAAAGACAGCTGTTAAAATTTCATGATATTCTATTCATTAGTTTGTGAGTTATTGTGGTAAGAGTGACGCTACTTTTCTTATTTCTTGTTCGCAGACCTGAAAAAAATGCTCGCCGGTAAGAAATTTCGCACGAATGAAGAGGTTATCGCTGAAACTGAGGCCTATTTTGAGGCAAAAGATAAATCGTTCTACAAAAGTGGTATTGAAATGTTAGAGCGGCGCTGGAATGATTGCGTTGCTCTTGATGGAGATTACGTTGATGAATAAAACTAATTTTGAACCAAAAAAACTGTGTTTTCTTTGTTAGGCCCGGGACTTTTCAGCCCATGTGTTAGATGCTGCTTATTTAGTAAAAATACTAGTTTTCTGCACCCTGTACCAAAAGAATGATAATATGATTTTTTGGAAAGTGAACTAGCTGTTATTTCAAAAGTACGATAATACAAGAAGAATTAAAAGAATAACGATGGATGTCTAAATATAGTGTGTCATACAATCAGCGAACCGCATCGTTTTTTTAACTTATGTTACTTCTCTCCTTTCTAAGTCATGTATTATGGTATTCTATTAGTAGATGGGATACATTTACCGTACAAGAAGATATTCCAAATAGAATAACACATATACGTTTTACTGTATAGGTATATGTGTTTATGTTATTTCTATATATGTGTTTATCACACTATATTTGAACATGACAAAGGCGAAGCCATCCGCGTGGGGACCCGAGAGTCGTCTCAAACGCCAGGTAGAACCATACCAAAACATGTTTGTGCACATATGTGTTTGTGTATTGGTATTTAACAACACATGCACAGTGTAGAATTGTTATAAACTCTTCTTTCGATATAAACCGAACGATTTAACGGCGTGATCTACATACTGCTATGTGCTCTTCTCTTCTATTACAAATTTTTCACATAGCTGTAAAAGTTTGAGAATGCAATATCGATTAATGGTGATGTTTCCCAATCGATATATCTCTGTGTCTCACTTTCTATGAAATGAATATGAACGAGTTACGTAACTGCTATAGACGGAAGGTTAAATAAACCAAGTTAACGGGGTGTGGACGACGGGAGGAGGGAGGGGGGGGGGTCATTTGATTGGGATAGGGGTGGTGTCATGACGAGTTACTGTTAATTGTCAGTTGAATTTACAACTGCAAAATGTATGTTCAATGATACGAAAATGTAACGAAAAATGATGGTTTGAAGTTTAAATACAGAGTGGTAAATTATCGAAATATAAAATAAATTTAATTTTGGAGCGCGTATTTTTATCTAGATGTGTACGTTTTATTAAGCACAAGACTTTGTCATTTATGCAAATACACATACATGTTGCAATTAAGACATTAATGACAAAACATTATTAGGCATTGATGCCATCTCTCTCTAAACACATAACAGAAAACGAAAAAATTGTAATAAATTTAAAAAAATATAAAACATTAAAAAATCAAATGTAAGATTTAATAAATAGTAATAAAAGAATAATTGAAGTTTTTTTTATAAGTTTTTTATGCAAGACTACACAATGAACATATTAAATTACTTTATCAGAAAGAACATTATAAATATTTATTTCACAAAGGTAAAACATGATATCTGAATAACGACCTCAAAAGAGGTAAAGCAACATATATAAAATTGATATTTATCTTCCTGTTGAATAATATTTCCTTAGAATTTTTGTTACCCACTCAAAATACCATTCTAAAATTTCTTGAATTCCTATATATATGGTAATTAGGTTGACAAAGGAAAAAAATATTTTCTAAATATCTAATTTTATTTGAGTTTCTATTTGAAATTCTTTTCTTTTCTGTTGGACCTCTCTTTAAAACTGTCATTATGTTAGTATCATTTTATTACAGAGTCAATGACTCATCTATCATATTTTGTTAGAGCTACATTAGAGTCGTGTGTTAGGGAGGAGAATTCTATATATTGTAGAGAGTCTACCAACTGACCAAAGCAGTCTATTAGGTTTTTAAGAAAGAGACTGATGGGTAAATATTAGTAGAAAATCTTTTGTCAACATTCTTTGACAGGTCTTAGACAAAATAGATAGATAATTTAGTAGAAAAAGATGTATTAGTTCTAGAACAAACTGGATCTATCTTAAGTATTTTCTCTTTGTCGTAGAAAGGTTGAGATAATACCATATGAACGCATTGAATACTTAGATACAACGCTAAAAAAATTCTTTAAGATAGACTTGTTACAAGTGTGCTGAAAATTTGGCTGAATTGACTTTTCTTATTAGGCAGTGGTTATGAATGGATAGTTCTTTTTGTCCGGATGTAAAGTTTAAAAAAAAGAGAAGAACAATATTAAGTGCGATAAAAGGCTATTTTCCTAGAAAGCCGGAGAAACCATCAACAAAAAAGAAACTATTAAAAATTTAATTAAATATATTATTTGTTAAAACCAGAGATTTTATTCCGAGGTACTCTCATTATTAAAAACTTCATATATGCAATAAAATTCTTGCTTTTTGAATGTTTAAATTACTTAGCTATACTTTACTTTACTTAGCGTTACTTAGCTTTCGTATTTTGCAGAGCAATTAGACTATGAAATATAAAATTTTAATTAATTTCTCTCCAGTGCTCTTATATTTACTTTCATCTTGCGCGCTAGTTCCTTCACAATGAGCTTCATGTTTATTATAAGAAATGTAATATCGCTCGGTGCTTTAACCCTGCAAGACTCAGACACATAATAACGACGTCTTCACTCGTACAACGGCATATTCCAACTTATTACATTTCCGCTACATTAACGCCTAACGATTTCACTTTGAAATACCACTGAGAAGACTGTCTTATCGCTAGCCGCTACACGTCCTAATACAAAATGAATTAGAACGAAGGATCAGGAGCACCTGTGTACGTGGGATCCTTGTTCCTGGAAGCGCTGGGATATTCCCGCTGGGGAGTCGTTGGGGAAGTCTCAGTCTATACTAGTATTTATTGGTGCGTAAGAAGTAAACACGCTGTATAAATACACAATTTTTGTATACATTTATTTAAATATATTATAATATTATTTGTACAGTTTAAAATATACAAGTACACACACACTAAATAATATAAACATTTGTAAATTTAAATTTGTTAGAAATAACAGTGTTTCATATTGGAATAATGAATAATTTAGTATATTATTTTGGTTTTCTGTGTACATGCGTATATACTGTAATACACATTTCTTAATATTAAATATATGTACTTAAGGATCATCCATGAATAATGTCACACAAATTACATGGTTTTAGTCGGCGTCGTTTCTTGCGATAAGCAGTGTTACCCTCATTCCATAACTACCAGTAGTAGGCTGCAACGACGCCGATCTATCGATCCTGTACGAATTCAATCATTAGTACACCTATTGAGTCTTAAAACATTGTAACCAAACTTTTCCAGCTAACAGCCGAGGTCTGGGATTGACGACTATTTCGAAACTTTTCCACCCTAGTCGAGTATACGATGCGTCTTTTCTATACGGTGGTCGTTTGTTTGTGCCACCCAAAATTAATTATTGAGCACTCGTAGCTGATTTGTTCAGTATTCTTAAGTTCTAAGTTACTTCAATTGTTTAAGGGAATTTGTGTATATTTAACGTCCATTTACTAGTGCGCCCTACTATACTGCCTACAATGGACGGACTTTTTCAACCTAATCAAATACTTGGGTTTTACTCAGAGTAGCCTCATTGCTACTGTGCATAACACAACATTTTTTCTTCTAAACTTCTTACAGTAAAATGTATAACTATATGAAAACAACTGTGATTAAGACGCTTATCAAAGTTGTTGTTTTAAGGTGTGATACACATGTTGTTTAAAGAGCATGTTTCGATCCATACAAATAGCATGGTTAATAAAAATACACCAGCATACATAAAAACAAAAAAATGAACCAGTAATAAAAACCAGTAATAAAAATTGAAGGTAAAATTTTCTTTAAAATATGGTATGCCTTCGTGCTACTTGGTGCTACTTTTGAGCATGTGTAACCGACAAATTTAGTCTATTTTTTAAGAACCGTAAACCTTTGCCAGATTCTAGATTATTATTAGCATTAAAAAAAACTTTAATCAATGTTTCCTAACGCCCGGTAAATGTTAGTCTTCATGTATGACGTCAGTACTAAATTTGAGACTCCATAAGGTACATAATTAACATATCCATTGTAATTTTAATGTAATATTGAACCTTATACAATAATTTGCGTGCTAAAGTGTTTAATTATAATAACAAGTTGACGGTTTGATACGCAAAGGAAATAATTGCTTCCTCAATAACTTATAACCAAACTTTGAACACACACAAGTAGTTTATTTACCTGTAAGTAATATGCAATCTGTTGTTGTTGCGAGACGTTTGGCATGTTTGCAAGATTTTAGCTCATCTATGTAAGAATTTGTAGTAAAAAATGGTTTGCATAATTACATATGAACGACGGGTCCGTACAGTACCCCAAAGGTACCATGATATTGTGGATCATTACCAAAGTCATAATTACAATTTGTTGATGACACAGTGAGCGAAAGCGTTGATGCTTTACACTGACTGCTGTATTGTCGGGTTCATACCCCGGATCAGAATTATATTTTCTGGTTTTTGTTGTTATTAATTTAAATTGATTATGCGTATATATATAATCATAAAAACTTATGAGGCAGCAGTGCAACCCACATATTATGATGCTGGTTAAACAAATAAATGAAAAAAAATATATAACAGTAGAATAATAAGAATGAATTGACAAAATATTCTATTATTATAGATTTATAAATTTTGAAAAAACAGGATAGGAAATTTTATTTTAAATTGTTAAAAATACCTTATGGTTTTCGGTCCAGTGCCCTGTTTTGGATGTTAAGATTCTCTCAATTTTATTTCAACATGCATTTATTAATAATCAATTCCAATCGAATATGTATAATGATAGATCTCTTACCTGATCTGTATGTGTCGAAGGTCTCATAACGGATCCATAGTCTTGTGTCGCAAATCCAAAATCTTAAGTGTTCCACGTGTAAGTGCGCATCCGCTGGGCCAAGTCACTGCATCAGTATTCTGAGAATAGGCATCTCTGTTCCATTACATGGGTCAGGTCGCATTAAAGTCACAGCAAGTCATACTGACCTGGAACCAAAACACGAAATTTAATAACCTGGCGCCAACACCTCAAAATTCTAGCCCACCGTGGAGTTATATGGATCATTATAGCATTACACATATTTTTATGGTTTGGTTAACGTTGTTAGATATGATTGATAGTTTTAAACAATAATTCATAAATCAAAGTAATTATCTACGAGTGACAGTTTAATAGATTTAAAGATTAAGACTACTATAATGTAATAAAATAAGAACGTGACTAGAATCCGTAGACTTCCGGAGTTGTTCAAACTCATTAGTGATTACATATCAGTGTACGCACAAACTTCCGATAAAACAAAAACAAGTAAAGGACAAACAACACCAGCCAACGCAAAGCGCTAAGAACCGTCGCATACTGCAAGCGTATTTAAGCGATGGAAAATTCGGGCGTAAATCGGCGCATTAGTTGAGCATGTGTTATGTCAAAATACATATACACCACGTACCGATACAACAGTACGCCAAGTCAAACTTGTGTACAGTAGGGTGTATTGGAGTTGTCTTGCACTAACCTTATTTATCTTGAGAGCAAACTTTTACTTAAATTTTTATGGATACACCACTGTTATGAAAGAGACTACTGCATTTTCTTTCAGTCTGACACGGCTGATTGCATTTACAAGGTTCGGATAGGTTTAGGCCTTTAGCACACAACGCGACTGATTGCAAACCTTAGCCCCGAATCTGCCCGAACCGAATGTGATTACAACTGTGTTATTAGTAAAAGAACGAACGTGTTTACGAGTGATGTTAAATTGGTTTTGAGCATATATTCAGCAACTATATTTCTCGGTCGCAGGGCATTGTTAGTTTCATGCTTTTTATGATGACATCATCAACAGAGATGTTTACAATTACTATTGAAAAGTATTTAAATACATACATACAATCAAATATAACATAATAGAATCCGCTGTTTTGCTATTGTTAAACATTCTATAGAGTCACGATACACGGCTGGACATGGCTCGCGTTTAGTTTGCAATCAGTCAACTCGTGTGCCTTTCGTCGTGTTTTATCTCACTCGCATACACGTTTGATCTCTCACTAAGAACAGTTGTAATCACATTCGCTTCGGGACTAAGGTTTGCAACCAGCCGCCTCGTGTGCGGAGGGCCTTAGCGTTGTAGCATGTATACGCTTGGTTAAAATTCGCTGATATACACTTCCAGTATCAGAGCTACGTAACGCTCATATTCGGACGGCCTTGTCGCTTGCAGTATGCGAGGTTCGCTACATTTACAGGTTCCGGATAGGTAAAGTGTGTACGTCCGGTCGCTTAAATACGCTTGCAGTGTGCGACAGGCCTAAATGAATGAATGGCGCTAGCAAAGTACACTGTACAGTGTACAGTTACAGTATAGCAAAGTGTCAGAGTTCGTTTAAACTTCAACAACGTAGAAAATCGTTGTACAAAGAAATAAACCGTTAACAGACGAAAGCCAGTTAAACGTGTGCGAAACTTTATATTGTTGTAACAGAACTGCCAACAGCAAAATAAACTTGTAAAAACTAAGCCGGATAACACGAAAACTTCAAACAAATAGTGTTCAGTAGGACTACAATAGGAAACGAAAGGGACCCGAGATTCGACCCTTTGTAAAAGTAAAAGTATAGTCCACTTGTGTTTATATGTTTAAGTTTGTTTTTGATGTTTGTTTGTTTCGTTATTGTGTATGTATTGGTTCAAGAAGGTCTTTCAGAGCTGTCGCAAGAGCTGTCATTTTAACTTGCGCTACATTCTTTAACTGACCATCAGCTAATAATGTTACCTCTACTTTTAACTCCCACATTAAATTAATTGTATTTATTCATGATTGCCTTTCAGACTATCTGAACTTACTTTATTTTTATATCTATATGTATCTAGTCATAATTAAACAAAAATGGGCATCTACCTATGGCGGTCCGCTCACTCCGTCCTCCCTTAATCAGCAAGTTAAAGTTATAAAAAAGTCAGTTACAAATGCCCTTAAGTCATGCTTATTATTCACTGTACTACACTTTGAACTACGAGTACAGTATATTAACTATTGTGTTTTCTAAGTTAAAATGCAAGTTTACGATACAGAACTGTTTTTGATCGTTTATGCATTTCAAGATTAAGCACGTACGTAGCACATAAAAGGAATTATTGCTATCGATTGCATTTTTTTTATAACGTAAGCATTTGTGAAATATAACTTTATGTTAGACTGTAGATTACTTCGAGTAAAGAATGGCTAATGTTTGAAATCTGTCAGAATATCAATAATGCACTGCATTAAGTCCATTAACTTGTAAAGAAAATATAATTTGCATTGTAATAATGTCTTAATTACCATAACGCAATATAGATTGTACAGTTCAAACGCATTAACAATGGCGTAGCCAGGCCATCTTTTAAACATACACTGTTAAAAATGTCTAAATTTTAATAACAATTTAATAGACAATGCGTATTAAAAGAACCGGTTATTAATTTTATTTAAAATACATTCTGGTCAGAATTTGTTAAAGAATTCTATGAAAATGCACTCTATATGTTAAATTAATATACCTTGAACTGGATTTCTTTTAAGGGTGACTTTTCGATTAACAAAGTAGGTAACATTGGAACATGTCTATGGTCTCACGGAGATTTTTTTAAAATGAGTTGGGAATTTTTAACGCATTAAAAACAAAAAATTAAAATAAATTCGCAGGAAGAAAGGGGGAAGAGGATTAGAGTTTGTCGCACAATAGCTCGTGCCTAAGCACGATTATATAGCTCATTCCCCAACACGATTGAGAGCTCCTTCGTTAAGTAAACTGTGAAATGTTATAATTTTAACAACATGATCTACAAAGATTAAATAACTTCTAAAAAAGTATTTTTGTTTGGAAAGTGAGTCTTTTGAAATATATACTACAATAACGTTGTTTCTGACATTGCCTGTAACAACAACCAATGTAAAAAATGTGACGAATGTGGAAAATTCGTTCAGTAAATTGAAAATAATTAAAGATTATAAAAGAAATATATAAGCTAAGTTAGATTACATGAATTTACCATATTACCCAGTGAGCAGAGCAGATAAGAACGATGCATAAATTGATGAAAATAATTAATATGGAAATCTTAATTTATAAATGCGTAAGTTCGTAGGACGACACATAGATGGCGCCACTATTGACAAATTCATATAATTATTAGATAGTACCAATCTTCAGAGGATATTTGTTAAAATTTCATGACATTCCGACCATTAGTCTATGACTTACAGTGGTGTAGTAACGCTACTTTTATAATTTTCAAAACCTGAAAAATCTGATTGGAAAAATTTATCAACTTTAACATTGTGATAATTTCCACAAGAAAACTCACCTATAATGTAAATGTATGGATTTTTTAGTCATTATTCCCGCCAATAAGTTCGTTGTGTAACTGTCTTCGCTTTAGCATTTAGACCGCTGCTTCTCCAACGGAAGCTATTTGATAATTATCTTTATTTATTTTAACGACGTTAATTATCTGTTTTCATTAGCCAACGCTCGAACATGTCACGGTTACGTTATTACCTACAACCTGCGGCTACCACAACGGAACGACGCACCGGCTGCTGTTCGCTGCAAGGCACTTTAAAATCACTTTTAATTAATTTAATTTGACACAAGCTAAATAGTTCATATTTCTACAATGTTTATAATGTGCGCTTCGTCGTTATTGTTTATGCTCAATAAAACTTTGTAAACAAATTAAAACTTTTAATTATCAAATTAGTTTTTATGTATGGAAACGTTTTGCTATATTAGAATAAAGTAGCATGTAAGATACTATACAAATATGAATAATGTTTGCTGCAACTTACTACCTTAAAACTCTGAGTATAATTTCTTTAAACGGTGGGTTGGACTGCAGGTTACCAATTAAAGTTAATAATGGGTGTGTGGATTAATTTTTTAGTGATCGTTTTTTTAAATTTTATTTGAAATATTAGTTATTATATGTTATATAGGAGTATATTGTCGGCCGGGTAATGTCATATTATTTCAGTAAGCCCCGGTTATCTTTATTCTCGTGCGGTGCATGGTCAACACCAAGTTCTTCATATAGTTTGCACTGAGTATCTTCTCACGCTGCGATGTATCGCATATTTCATAGTAGTGGAAAGTCAGTATGTAATTGGAGTATTATATGATATTTTGTGATTCTTTTTTCTTTATATCTTAATATATATATTTCTTGTGTGCGTGTGTATGTGACTGAACTCCTCCTAAACGACTGGACCAATTTTGATGAAATTTTTTGTGTGTGTTCGTGGAGATTCGAGAATGGTTTAGATTTACAGTTTGGTCTACTGGAAAATGTTTTTTCAATTAATTTCTTATTTATAAGGAGTTGTTGATTTTGGAATGTTTTACATTAGATCCGGCGGACGGCGCTATCATTGCATTCAATATTATTCTATTTCAATTTTAGTTTGTCCCGACAGATGGTGCTACGATTAATTTGAAAAAAATTTTGTTATTCAATTCATGTGCTGATTAAAATATTAAATGTAATTATTTTTTAAAGAGTTTTGAAGTGTGTATAAATAATTTTGTGAATTCAGATGTTTTTTTAATTAATTTTTATTTGTAAGGAGTTTTTGATTTTGGAATGTTTTACATCAGATTCGACGGATGGCGCTATCATCGCATTCAATATTATTCTATTTTAATTTTAGTTTGTCCCGACAGATAGTGCTACGATCAATTTGAAAAAGTATTTCGTTATTTTGTTTTATAATTGTGTTATTCAAGTGAAGTTGCTAATTAAAATATTTAATGTAATTAGTTTTCGAAGAGTTCTGAAGTGTATATAAATAACTTATACATTTTGTAAATTTAGTGCGGAATCGAAGTGAGTATATTTTTTATAAATTATCTTTTTTAATTTACACGTGCGTTTATTAACAACCAACATAACCTTCAAGTTTATTTGTGTAGTTAGAGGATTGAATTTTTTTAATTATTTTTATTGACAATTAATTCATTTTTGGAGATATTAAATAAAAAAACTCACAAAATGCGATTACATGTTCTTTATCTAAAATTTGTCATAATAAATCTTTTGAGTTAATTAATTAAAAATTCATTATCAATAAGTAACTCATATTAATTGTATATTATTTTGCAATATTTTATTTTTGTAGAAAAATGCCACGTCTTCGTGGAAGAGCAAGAAATATTGGTCGACGTACTCAGCACGCGCAATTAGTTCATGATCATCGATTGAATAGAACAGTAGAAGAACATTCTATGGATAATGTAAATTTAAGAGATCGAGCTGCATGTACACGTGCAAATGAAAATTTAGAGCAACGTGCTCAACGTCTTCGTGCTAATACATTAATACAACGAGAGGCACGTCAACGAGCGACCAACGCACATAGAGAACGTAACCAACAGCGAGTACAAGATAATCGAGCATTGGCACGAGCATCACTTAATCGTCTCGCGTTTGAATATGATCCTGAAATAGATTATTCATCACATGCATTGATCACGATTGGTAGTATGGACAAAGAGTGTCAACATTGTCATGCTTTCAAGTACAAAGGTGAATCAGCTGGTTTATGTTGCGCATCTGGAAAAATATCACTGCCACCGCTAAAACCACCACCAGAACCTTTAAAAACGCTTTTAGCTAGAAGTCACAGCAACGCGTGGCCGGGACAGCTAGTAGCTATATAAACATAAAGCTATATGAGTCACCCGAACCAGCTCAGCTAAGTAGTAACTAAGGTATCACACATATTTCTGAGAATCTCTGTTCGTACGAGTATATAGGTATAAAATAAATGACAATTCATAGAAGGTAGAATCGGATTTGCCATCACAAGTCAGCTTTATAACTTTGAATTCCTTAATGATTATAGCGTCAAAATTGACTATTTCAATTATTAATTCCTCCTATCATATTGCCACATTTGCAGTTTTTGGACGTCCTGAAGATTCATTGTCAAACAAGCTGGCCAACGTTTAAATTCAACTGCCTAAAATTTTACAATGGCAAACAGTGATTCAGAGCCTCAGTAAACAGCATTAACCTCGGCTTTAATTTGCGTAAAACGAACTGTCTTTCAAATGCCGATTTGATTTCAATATTCGATTCTTCCTATTCTTACAAAAACACCAACATCGACTGTCACAAATGACTGTTAAACAACAACTGAGCTAATGAGCACATGACTAATACTTTCAAGGGTATCTTTCAATACTTGACAAAGAGGTTAGAAAAAACGGAAACTTTTCAGATAACCTCAAAATTCCATTTCAACAACACTGACGACTACTTATAAATATACCCAAATTACGCGCGGCTAAAATATTAGACTTCTGTATTTTATAATTCATAAGTCCTAAAAGAATGACGCCTGGTCCATTACATTTAATACAAACGCCACACATCCTCTTGCGACGAGCTTTCTCCTAAATAACCAGCAGGTGTTAAAAGGTGTTAATAAACATATTTCAGTTCCAGCGTTATGAAGTGCTTTTTCCATTTTCCTTTTAATTTAATATAAAGATGCAATTATTTACCAGAGTTTATATTTTCCATGTGTGGTAAGTGAATATTTATGTGAGCGTAATTTCACGAGCGTAAATGTAAACCTTCACCAAAATGGAAAATGTTTGTTTACTGTATTAATATTTTGATATTGTGGAAATATACAAACTGTTGAGATGAAAATGAATTATGATTTCAGGTGCTTACGTAGTAGAAGCTGCGCTGTGGCATGGCGTGGATTATATCAAAATAACGTGTAATGTATACTCGAATTGCGTAACGAAATAGTCTAGGGGCACCA
This sequence comes from Panorpa germanica, assembly GCA_963678705.1. Lineage (NCBI taxonomy): Eukaryota > Metazoa > Arthropoda > Insecta > Mecoptera > Panorpidae > Panorpa > Panorpa germanica. The sequence continues at coordinate 6,941,103 of OY783212.1, read as the reverse complement.
ATCGGTTTATTTTATTATTTCATTGTAATGTTTTTGCCATTAGACACTGCATTCTTCCGACTTAAATCCTTAAATTCCTTATTCTCACTCCTTCCAAAAGAAAAAAGAAAAATACAAGCAAAACAGAACTTTAAACTTCTATGTTTCTCTCTTCCTGCTACTCTTCCTTGTGTTTCTACTCTGCTCTTCCTTCTCTTTCCTCGCTCCTTCTCTCTATCTCCGCCATCCTCCGCTTCTCTTCACAGCCTCACCTTAATAACTGTACAATCTTCTTTTCACTATTTACTCTTTTCTCACATGAATGCTTAATGTGCTCCAATATTTCTATCTCTCTCCAGCACACCCTGCACATATTTTTTCTCTCTATTTTCCAAGTATCTGCTACCTTTCTCTTTGTTTCCCAATCTAAATATTCCGATTCTTCTTATGTTCCTTGTCTCGTATGTATTCCGGTATATCTCTCTTCCAAATCCTCTGCTATATTTGCAATTATCAATTTTTTCCATTCTTTGCTGCTGCTGCTGTTTCTCTCTGTCTCTGCTCCTTAGCTCCTCTTCCTCACTTGCGCCTTCTACTCTTATTCTCTCTGCCTAGCAAGTATGTATTACTTAATATCACAGTTAATGTGAACGCTAAATTTCAGTACACTTGTACTTACAACAAAAATAAATTTTCGTTTATAATTATTTTTCAATTAGTTATATCAAAACATACAGGCACTTAGACTTATTAGCAAAACACTGTAACTCTGTTCCATGCCGGTGCGATAATTAATGAACTAGGAGTTCTGTTTAATCCGACGCCAGGTTCACAAGGCCAGCGCAACGGGACGTGGACGCCGGTTCCGACGTTGTCAGCCAGGGTTACGTGGTGCATGTGTTCCACTTGGATCATGAACTTGGACGTTAAAGCTAATAGTTTAATCTCATTGGCATTATAAAACCAGTGAAGTGTTAACAATAAAAAATGTTATTTAAAGGATATGTCGAAGCAGTGACGTACGAGAAAAAGTAACGGGAATTTGTAGGGGATTAGAAGTCCAATTCTACTACTGATGTATCTTGGTTGTAACATGACGCAACATACGTATAATGGGCGCCAATATATCTGTAGCTAACATCAAGTCAAATAATAAAATAGAAACACTATTAAAAATATTTTAGACCAACGTTTATCTGTAAAAATCGACGCCAATGCGTAAATTACAATCCACGTGGCAAAATTAAAAGAAATAATAAACATTGGAATGCTGCTTATGATATATTTTAAGATTAAATATTCATATTTCATTTCTTATTATATAAACACATATTTGTTATGTAAATATTGACATTATCTTCTACATTTGTAAAACACTTTTACTTTTAAATAGTTGTAAAAAAAAATGTATTTACTTTAAACGAATTTATATCTAAAGAGAAAGTTTTGTCCGAAAATGAGAAAAGAAAAAGAGATGGTACTGGGAAGGAAGAACACCAGTGGAAGAGACAGGAAGATTAAAAGAATAAGTGAGGGAGGTGCAGAGTCGTATAAGGGAAAAGATATACAAGTGCAGCAATGGGAAAGGATAAAGAGGATGGATGAAGCGAAATAAAATATAAGATACGGAAAATTGTGGACGAGGAGGATGCTGGAGTACCTGAAAAACAGAGAGGATAGAAAATGGATGGTAAGGTTTAGTTATGAGGTTTGGTTATGGGGGAAAAGAGATGGAGAACAGAACGGAAAGAATAACTTAGTAATAGATTAAACAAGGAAAAAAATGCAATGCAGTTGGAAAAATTAATGTTGAAGAATGTAATGTCCAACTGCAAAAACGTTAAATAAATACATGCATGCATAACTAAAGACAAAGTTTTCCCACAACAAAGAGAACACAGTTGAGTCTCCAGTGTGCAACCGCCCTTAGACTACTGATTAAAATATTTATGGAAGATACTTGAAATTCAATGTTTATGACTTTAAAGAGAAAATACTTTGATATTTTAATTATAACTGAATATTAAAAAAAATCAGTCCTCCAACAAATTTATTATAAAGAATATTTGTTCATGTATGAAACACAAACAAGCTTTGTCACGTAAACATAAAATAACTTGACAATTCAATTATTTTTCATAAATATTTAATCAATTGACCCACTGACCGCAGAGGCAGATGTGATTAATTTAAAATTCCAACACGCAAGCATATTTACTAATAAGTTGAATATTACAAATTGCGTTCAAAATTCGATTAGTATTTTTTACACAAACATGTCGTAGTAATATAAACTAAGTTTAATTAATGATTTACCCCACTCCAAACCCAAAAATCATCTCAATGAAGTCACAGCAAAACACAGCGTAGGCGGGTCAATAACGGATCGCTGATTCAGACTCCCGTCGTGCAACAATTTTCGTACATTTCCATGGATATGTAAAGTCATGGGCGAACGCATGGAGAGGGGTAGGATGTCAGAGTCAGAGGTAGTGCTGTTGATGAGAACGGCCAACTTATTCTTATTTATAAGGAACTTTTAAGATGACAGCCTTTCAGTTTTAAAGTTGAGAATCTGGAGACGTTGATAGCTGTATATTGTGATTATTTAAAGAAATGTCATTAGGTTAAACTTAATGTAAACGTCCACATTTCGGCGTTACCGCATCGTATTTATCATTTAACCATTCATGTGATTATGTCACAATTTATGATTATGTATGTATCACATCACTCAATAAGTTCGTAGGATGACATATAGATGGCGCCACTATAGACAAATCCATATGAATTTCAGATAATACCAACCTTCAAACGATATGTGTCAAAGTTTCATCACATTCGGACCATTAGTTTACAACTTACAGTAGTTTTAGTGACGCTACTTCTGTAATTTTTAAAACAATGGAAAAAATACCGTGGTCGCATAACACTTGTCAAGCCGTTGCTTTGCTTGAACAAAAATATTTCCTTAAAAAATCAATGCTTTATCTACACAGAAAATTCAGTTTTTTTAAATTGTTTTTAAAATTTAACATAATTGTTACGTTTCATTACATAATCAATTTAACTTGATAACAACAAGAAAGACACAGTGGTCAGTGGTTTGAACTATATGTAATTGTTTTGCACCTCTCTGTCGAGTTTTGAACGGACGCCCATGTAGTCAGACTATTTTAGTGTTAGTCATGAAATAATTCACAATAGGCACAAGAAATAACCGAAAAAATTCCTTTAGTCTATCGTTTAAATGAAACACACAATAAATGTTTTTATTGTGTTTAGTTGAAGACTATTGTCAAACACTTTATTCATTCAATGTATGGCTTCAGTTTGGGATACGTGCAAAAACGTTGTCTACAACACGAAATTCCTGACACTCTCCCCGCCGCGGGCGAGACAGTCTTTAACGTCAAACTCTGCGTAGGGCTTGAGTGATTCTATGTAACAAGCAGATTTGTTTTGTTGTTTGTTTTAGACACCTCGAGTTTATAATCTAGTAACACGTATTTTAAATTTAACTTTAATTACAAATCGAAAGATTATCAAAAGTTTTGCCGAATTCCAATTTCTTTTCGTAACCTTCTTAACAAAATTAAAACATCTTAATAGTTATTTATAAAATTTACAAGTTGTTTCAGGAATGTACTTTATATTTTTCAGATCCATGTACCTATTTTGTTGGTATTTGTAATTTATTTAGTACTGACTTAATTTTATTTTAAAAGAGAACTACTGAGTGTCATTTTAGTTTTGTGCTCTGAACAGACAACACCAATTCTAAGTTCAACATTATGTTTTTCATTAGCGTTTACCCCGCCAGAAAGTGGGGTATGTTTTATATATATGAATGAAATTCAATAAAATAATTCGTAATTTCATTTCAAATTTTAATATCATTGAAATATTTGGCTCGAAACTATATTTATAATATTTTACAAGAATACAGTTTTTTAGTGGGTTTTCAAAGGGTTACAAAGTAAAAAATATATTCAATTTTGAAAAATGTTATTGGTCTACTCGTTTTCAAAATTTGGGATTCTTTTTATTTCATTTGTAAAATAGGTACCAAAGTTACTCTATATATAAAATTCCAGCTTTTAACTTCCAAAATTGTGTTTTTTTTCCAGAGTTTCTGAATCCCAAAATGTTGTGTGGTACTCGACAGTTTGTATGGTACTCGAGATCTTGAATTTATAAATATCTATATATATGTTTATTAATAGTGCAATTAATTTAATAGTGCAAATAGTGCAAACCCATTTCTTTCGGGTTTCCAAGGGTAAGGAAAAATTAGGGTACGCCAAAAGTCTTACAATTATTTTCTCTACATAATTGCTAGTATGTAAAACGATTAAGTTTTATATGTGACTATTCTTTAGCTAAAATATAAAACTAAAGTAGTTGATTCGACTAATATTTAAGTCCTTTAGTTCGAGAAAGTTATAACATTGAAATTATTTTGCAAAAATTATTAATTTTAGTAATAATTTTATTCATACAATTTGTGTGTTAATTATTAATACAAATGTATGAATAAATTAACATATTCATTTGAAAAAATATATAAACACAATACGATAATACAGTACAACAAGTCTGACCTTGGAGTTAAATTTAATGTGTTAATTAACTTTTTGTACAAAATACACACAGGATTGAGTAGATACGTTTTCTTAGTCTATTTAACGGAATAATTAACTAAAACAGACTTCAGTCATGTTTGCAAGAACAAATATTATCAGTTTAACAGTATATTATTAAGTGTGTTATCCTAACTGAATTGAAAATAATAGCAACGAAATCAGCTGTTTTCATATGAATTGTTCCATTCCCTGAGTTCTGTCCAGCCATCTTCACTCTTAATCACGTTTCTATCACTATTGCACTTCAATTATAGTTCACAACAACTTGATCTTCATGTGAGGTGGAGTGGTTTCGCCATATGTAGCCGATAAAACAGACATTTCATATAAAAGACTGTGAGAAACAACTGTAAATGAACTCTTTTATGACAAAACAATCATACGCATGTTGAATATGATGGCAAAGTGACTCTAAAATGTTTACTGAGAGACTTCTCTCACTTGTTCTCCTTTTATTCATCTCTTTCCCTGCGTCTCTCTCTTCTATCCTTTCCTTCCTTTCCAGTGTTTCTTCCATGTCTTCGTCTCTTCTCCACCATCTTACTTCCGCCATCCTTCTTCTTCCTTCATTCTTTCCTTTGAACATTTCTGCTATACTCACTATCGCTATCAACTCGCTATCACTACACCTACTTTTAATGTGTTTCAACGGTTCCTCCTCCTTTCCACACATCCTGCATAGTTTCTCTTCCTCTTCTTCCTTCCTTTTCTTCTTTACCTAATCTCAATGAGGCGATCATTTTACTTTCAATATTTTCCTTTTATAAATATATGGCCGATGCTGTAAAAGTTTTTATTACATGTTTAATTATTACGCCCTTTAATATTCACCCGTCCTTTATCCCTAGACTTCTCTATGCGAATTTTCCATTGCTTACAACAGTGGTTGCGGAATGACACATGTCGGTTTTTCTTCACAGTTGCAACGGTCTGAAATCCTAATCCTTTTAATACAGATTTGACCAAGGAGAACAGATCAAAGTTACATGGTACTAAATTAGGCGACTAAGGTGAATGGACTCACACTAGCATGTTGTACTTTGCTATAAACGTCCGCGCTTGTGAGAATTTTCGGCACCAATTTCGTGCACACTTTTTGCAAGTTAAAATTGTTTAGTAAAATTTGTTATTATTTTAATTATTTAGAGTGATTATTAATCGTTAATTGGAGTAGGAAACAAGTTATATTGTTAATTAAGATTCGACGACTCTGCGATATTCAAACGTAAGACTTCACATTTATCTAGTGCAGTATTTAACAATTACAGTACACGATCTTTCAACAAGAGCGGTCATTTTAAATCAATAGACAAGTGCAATATTTCTGCGACATTTGGCAGATATTATCTTATCTTTGATTACTGACTTCCGAGTTTGTACTTTAGACAGAAAGATAATATCACTACTTTTCAAGGCAATATTGCCCTTTTGCTCTTGTTTTCTTTTAATATTTATTTAACAGCATGAACTTTGAACAGTTATTTGCAATGCGGTTAAAATATAGATATTAAATTAGTTTCATTGATAAAGTCACTAACGTTTTTCAGACTGTACCTACTTTCAAATATCTGCAGTATGCTCTTGTTGAAGTAACCTATACTAGAATTTTACATTCATTATTATCAAATTTATAATTCCTGCATTAGTAATTTAAATGCACTAATTCAATATCAAGGTATTGTTTGTTGTTGAAATATTTGAACCCACAACAGACACACACACACATGGAATGGAATTGAACATACCACAGCGTTGCGCACTACGAGGCGACGCGACGCTCCGCGACTCGACGCTCCTATTAAACGCCCATGGGACTTTGAGCGTCGGGAGCTTCGTGTATTTCAGATACTGTTTCGTCCCATTCGGTCGCGATACTTTCTACAGTACGGACGCAACCTCTGTAGCAGCGCTAGTGCAAAATACATCGCGTCAATATTGAAACTTACAACATTTGTTTTAAAATTTATAAAATTATGTTTGATTATGGTATATATGATTTAAGAACAAATTATTAATTTAACAGCGAAAAATATCAAAATAATAATAATTATTTAAAAAAAAAAATTTAAACATATTTTTGTTGTTTTTAGCACGTTTGTAGTTTTTTTTTAATAATGTTTCGTAGGACTATTAGTAACGTTAAATTAATTCATATTTTGCGTTAAAATAAGTAAGTACTTAAGTAATAATAATAAAAATAAAAAGTATGATGATATATGAAAGATTTTTTTCAATATTAATCTTGAAATTAATTTAAATTGCAATTAAAAATCTTGTAAAAACAGTGTTAACAACTTTAAATTCTTCCGCCCCGCTTCGTCCGTCTAAATGCTGTGCGGTAATTAAAATAAAACCCAAAGTGTTGTGGTAAACTTCCAGGTAAAAATTATACTCGTATATTACCTCAAAAGAAACTTAGTTGAAATTAAATTTAAAGTTCGTAACTTTTTTTATGTAAAGTGTGTATATTTATAATCAACAAGTGTGATTTACAAAGTAAAAATAATACAGAAGATTATTCAATGGTTCGAATATTACGTAATTAGGTTTTCATTTATATTTTATAGTTAATAAAATGTACAAAATAAACAGACATTAAAACATTCGTTAAAAATACTTTTAAATAATGTAAACAAAATAAAACATTTCCATTGAAGCATCAGCTGTCAAAGACTCAAAGAAAGTCTTGATGAATGTGTAGCCAGAGCAGCAGATGCGAGCGTAACTTAGTTTTTATTTTCTTAAACTGTGTGGAGAACTAACAAAATCACGATGAATGACACTCTGATAGAGGCAGCAGTAAATACCACGGAGAGTGTATTAAAATACACGAAGTATTGTGGTCAAGGCGTGGACAACTTCCATTCCGCGTACCAGCAATACCATGGTTTCGCTAGTTTACTGGTCTGCGTGTTTGGTTGCATAGCCAATATACTAAACATCGCAGTTTTAACTCGAAAGGAGATGATATCACCAACCAATGCAATTCTAACGGGACTAGCTGTTGCAGATTTCTTTGTAATGCTGGAATACATCCCATACGCCTGCCACATGTACCTTCCACAATTTCAAAGATCGAGAAGTGACCGTTTTACTTATAGTTGGACTTGGTTTGTTCTCTTCCATTCAATCTTTGCACAAGTTTGTCACACTATTTCCATTTGGTTGACTGTTACTTTAGCTGTTTGGAGGTATATTGCTATAGCAATGCCACAGAAGAACAGGGAGTTATGTCGAATGGAAACTACCAAGATTGCTATAGCGATGGCCTACATAATATGTCCGTTATTATGCGGGCCGCTGTATTTCGCGTTCAGTATCATCGCCAAAGACGAAATATTAACGGCGGAAGGAAACGCGGCTTTCAACGCTACACAGAAAGTCACGTTGTACTTCGTCGGGGAGAGCTCTATGAGCAAAGAAAACAGCTGGTTGTCTGCCGTCAATTTCTGGACGTACAGCGTCGTCATCAAAATATTACCTTGCATTGCTTTAACGATCTTAAGCTTGAGGCTAATATTTGCTTTACTGGAAACGAAAAAGCGAAGGCAGAAGTTAACGTCGCAGTCATTGATGAACAGTTCGACAACAAACCAAAATGGCGAAGCAACTAAACTTAAAGGGAACCAAAAGAAGGCCAACCGAGCGTTAGATAAGGAGCGGCAAACTGATCGCACCACCAGGATGCTTCTAGCTGTACTTTTACTTTTTCTGATCACAGAATTCCCGCAAGGAATCCTTGGACTTCTCAGCAGTAGTCTTGGACCAGAGTTCTTCTATGGGTGCTATGTTAAGCTAGGTAAGCATGGACCACTTAATGTTTGTTTGAAATTATTTGATTATAAATTCAGAAGATGTGTTTGCTTTTTTATGTTTATATTTAAACAAATTTTAAAAACAAACATGCGATAACGTTTTGTAACTTATTTGACTGTGTTAATACAGGACTATGAACTCTTAGAGTAACTACTACACCGCAAAATATTCTAAAGTAAAGAGCACTTGTCTCTTGTGTAAAAAAAACTTTGTGCTGATTACGTATTAGCATTATGTTAACAGATATTTTCATAACTGCAAGAACGACTGCAAGAAAATGTAGAAAAATTTAATTTATCGCATAGTACAGAACATACATGCTTACATACATATTTTATAGTGTTACCTTTCCATAAAAAACTTGCTCTTTAAAATTGCACTTTTTTTGATCTACCGATATACTTATTTTTATCAATAAAACACGATAAAATTCACAGGACAAAAGTCATTTTACAATGCATCACAGCAATAACTTTACTAATTTAAACGTAAGAAGATAAAAAAGTTCAAAACGTGTGTAATATTTTTCCTTGAATATTTTTATTACATTTATATAATATTTTACGTAACTAAGTCTACTAATATTTAATCTAAAAGGATTTTATTTTATTATTTTATAGCTATTCTAAAACTCTACAATCATTAAAAAGGTTTTTATGTGTAGGGTAATTCGCAAAATGGTAGATTTATTTTCCAAAAGAAAAATAGATCACAATGTAAACGATTTTAATGATTTTAAACGATGCATACTCAAAAAACTTCTTACCCTTTTAAACACCTTTTTAAGGATTATAAAATTTAAGGAAGTTCTTATTAAGGATTAAATACTTTTAGAATAGCTGCAATATAATAAAATAAGACCGTAATTATTAAAAATTACTTGGTTTAACTTTCGTCAAATGTTACATAAATGTAAGGTAACATCCATGTTTTGTGCTTTACGTTGAAATGGACAATGTTTCGTAAAACGTTTTATTTATTATCAATAATAATTTCTCAGCTATAAAGTATTTTATTAAAGTACTCTGTAGGATTAAAATCGGTTCTATGATGAACAATTTTACAGATAAATATGGGCAGCGGAAGAGGGTACAAGGTGGTGCAGTTGCACCTCTCTATGATGAAGAAAATACACAGAAAAAAAATCATAATTTCAATTTTTATAAGTTCAAATTTATAAGTCTGAGTTGTTGTCCAAATTTATTTAAAACCTAATCAATGATTTCAATGTCGTCCTCTACCTTTTTCCGATGATCACTAGCATGCACACACATAAGATTTTCTTTTCTTGTCTTGTAACAAATTATTGTTTAATGGTTTCAGTAGATCTTATATCTCTGTCTCACACACACACATGCATTGGGGTTAAATAAATACTTCTTGTGCTATTTTTACACACACTTCATTTTTAATTAGTGATTCAATATTTCCGCTCTAGTTGTCGAGTACCACACAATACCAGTAAACAAACACCCAAATAATAAATTGATTTCAATAAATGAGCTGATATGTTTGTTATTTGATTACAATACTCGAAATTCATATGCAAATAAATTTCACCCACTCGATCGCCTGTGTCAACAAAATACAGGAATGTGAGTCGACTCTCGCAAATACAGTCAGGTATTTTACCATATACTCGTACGAGCATAAATCAATTTCATTCTTGATTAAATCCCGGAGAGAATCCTTTCGCTTTCTGATATTACAAGACTTGTAAAACCTGATTGCCAAATACGAGGTAATTAGATATTCAGTGATTGTTTTTTCCTTTTTTTAAAGCGTTTTATTTATCAACATAGTCTCCTTTAGGTTCGATATATTTAGTCCAGCGTTTTTCCAATTATTTTATTTCTTCCAAGGCCCTCAAAATAGGTTTTTATTTTAGTTGTTTCAGTGATAACCTTTTTTCAGCTAGACCTAAATCTCTTACCACCTCGCCATTTCCTTAGATTTGGAAACAGGAAACTTTCTCAGAAGACTAAATCTGGAGAATATGCTTAATGGGTAGCAGTTCGTAGCTCAATTTATGATTTTTTGGCAAGGTGACTACACACTCAATCGCAATTGCGGCATCCATCGCATGGATAGCTGCTTTCAATGGCTGTTAAATACCAAATGACTGACTGGGCTTCTTCAAAATTCGACAGTAGTCAAAAAAATTCACTAAATTATCAAACTACCCTCGTTTCATATATTTGTAAACTTCAATTTATGAATGAAACATAGGAGAGAAGTGAAGCGGGAAGAAAGTGGTGTACAGCGATGTCTTATATAAATGTGTTTACACTGACAGCACTAGCAGCACTTACAAAAGTGTTGATTTTTAAACCAAACAACACTTTAACGCGTTGGATACAGAACGATACAGAATTTATACGATATAAAACATACCTCTAAATAAATCCTCGTCCTCCTTTCCTACGTTTCATTCACTAAATCCAAAGCGAATACTGCTTTCCGTGGTGAACTATCTACGCTGAAGTAATTTTTGATAGGTTGATACGAACAAAACCGATATTAACGATTTACAAACATTCACATTCAGTAATAGAATTGCTCTGCTTCAGATAAAATCATTTTGACAGTTACAGACGGAGTCTCAAATTTCACAGGTTATAAAGTAATTTTTTTACATCGTTGATTCTCCTTTTCAGAACACCCTTCTCCCTACTCAATTCAATGTTCACATCTTGTAGATAAATGTATATTTGCCCAACTTATTTCGTTTCGGGATGTCTATAATAGATGTCAGCTTTAGATGAAACTAATATTTTTAAATTTACCCGCTGCGCAACGTCTGATACAATTTCAGTTCAGTTGTGTGATACGCACTAACACTTCGTTTAACAGAAAAAAAAAAGTATTCAATATAAATTCAGAATAGGGCGATCCTTTTGCGAGATGTGTCAATATTTGACAGGTAAATTGTTGGTTATGGAGTGGAATGAAGTTAGATTCAGTTCAACAAATAAAATGTAACCATGAAACTTATTGAAAAGTGAAATTTCTGTAAATAAAAATGTTCAGTGATATTGTAGTTTTATATTTCGATAAAAATATGTTAAATCTAAACTTAACATTCATCAATATTGGAAAGAATGAAAAAGATAAAAGGCATAAAATGTTCATTATTTTGAAATGAAACAACTGGGGGAGTAAATTTGGGGGAATAAATTTGCAAAAGTGCTACAAATATAAACATTATCGATTTGAGAAAAAAAATCACTGGTCCTTAACCAGTTTTATGTGATCTGATTAAAAATAGTTGACCAATATTTAAAAACTAATACAAATTTTCAAAAAAGTTTTTTAAAATCTTCATCGAAAAATTTGTTTATAACCTTAAGAAGCTTCGAAAATATTATAAAGGGCCATCCATGAATGACGTCACACGAAAAGAGTGATCAGACTTGACAATGAGAGAAATAATGAGCTCCGTGACGTTACGTCTAATTTAAAATTCGACTTTAAAAAAAAGATTAAAAAACAAAATAAGTCTATCCACAAGGTATAACAAAACATAGCAACATGACGTAAAAATTAATTGGGGGGGGCGGATGATAGAAAACCATGAAATTTAAGTGACGTAATTTATGGATGACTTCTTTCTTTATACTGTAAAATCATTCAAATTAATAACTCAATCGAGTTGAATCACATATTTATTTAATTGCATATTTTGAATTTTTATAAAAGTTATTAAATTTAAAAATCAATCATTTGAAGGAGATATAAACTATTTACAATTTGACACACCCGTACTCGCACGCCGTCTGGCGCCACTTTAATAATAAATATCATAATTTTTAAATATGGACACGTGTCAGAACAATCACTATAATTCATTTATTATTCGATTTATGGGAGTATGGTGTGTACACAATTAAAATATATACAATATGTATAGTCACTAAAACCATTTACGAGGTAATGTCACAAAATTCGTTTATACCTTCACACTTTGAGTAGCTATTACTTTCTATAATTAAAAGACAATATTCAATTGTCTGACATCCTGACTTTATATATAGCTAACTAATTCAATTGCATAAATATGAATTTTCGACGACACACTGGGCACAGTTGTTGACATTGCATCCCTCGTGCCAATGGTGAACAGTGTTTGGTTCCCCTAACAGACCAACACACTTCAGTGATACATATTAGTTTGGAAAGTTCCTCCATCAGCTACATACTTAAGTTCCAGCTTACTCGTACACATGCAGATGTAGTTTCCGCGCAAACTTCGCGTGTTTAGGGTATATGAATGATGGCATGACTGGCATTGCAAAGCTCTAGGAGTAGAGGAAACATTAACCATGACTTACTGCACACAGTGCAGTTTATAACTCGTACTTCGTTGTGTATTCAAGTTCGATTCTCAGACCAGAAGTATATTTTGTACGTTTGGTTGTTATCAAGTTAAATTGATTATATACATACATAAACATAAACTTATTATGCATAGAGGTTCAACCTATATGAGGCCATATCCTAATTTGTAAAGCTATGGTTATTTATTTCGTAGATAAATTTAACACATCCTAAAGCACTAAACTTTTCTGCATTGCTTTTGTCTTTGTAATTACTCCAAACATCCTAAACGAGAACTTGCCTAAACAACTGTATTGATTGTACTTGAAACGAATTATTGCTATGAACTATTTTATCTGTGATTCAGATAACACTAAATTAGCGCGTTAAATTTAATACGTTTAAATTTAAATTAGCGCTCATTTAATCAAACTGTTTTGGGAGCATTGAATCGATTTCTGGGTAATTTAAACAATCCTTTACAGTGATTGATGTTTCGTGAGGTTTCATTAAACGGTTCTTCTTGATTCTCAAATTAGAAATGTATTGGGTTAAATGTTGTGAAAGATTCAATATGAATTCTTTGAATTTTGGGGGTGTCAGTGCACCCCCTTGCACTCTTCTCTCAGCGCCCATGAACCCACACTTAAGAATCGTTAACAATCTACGTTGCATTTCAAGACGATTAATCTTAAAGAATAGCTCAGTGTTTTCATAAATATGAAAAATGTTTTAATCTAAATAAATGATCTAAGGTTCTGCAAATTTATGAAAATATTATTAAACATTTTACTTTACTGATTTCTTTATTTGTAATCCATTAAATAACAATTTAAAACTACTTATAAGTAAATTAGCATATCACAATAATTTAATGGCTTGATGGCGTAAAAAGCAAGTTTACCTATAAAGTACCAAGTACGGTGAAAGCTCAAATCTACGTGCCGTAGCAACGTAGCATCGTAGCCAACGTAACGAGGTACCGTAGCGATGTTACCTACCAATTTAAAACTAATAACAGCACCCCATAACGCATTTCTTTATCCGTAACCGTTATCGCTACGTTAAAGCTCGTTACTAGATTAAGTTCGTTATGCTACGTTACGCTACGCATTCGTTATCAAGTTGCATAAAGTTTCCAACCGAGAAAGTTGTGTGTATTAAAAGATGTTATGTCATTTTAATATACGTTGATATATGGTTCAGTTTACAACGTAACAACTTCCGGGCAAACTTTTTAAATATAACGAAAAGCTTTGTATTATATCTGAGCTTTAAGTCGTTAAAGCTTTCTCTATTTTCTTAAGGTAAAAAAAATATTAAAATGTTTTGATTTAAGATAAAACAAGAAACGAATCTTTTTGTATTCTAATTAGTGTTTTACGAAAAAGCACAATTTTATGTCAGTTACTTAATATATACTTTGTATAATCTTAGTATAAAAGTAGAGTAAAAGAAGTTACTTTATGGATTGAGCTTGTCCCTTTAGGTTGTTAAGGATATTCATATATCAGTTCCTTTTGTCTTACATATTAAATTTCAATAGCTGTTATATAATATGTTGTTCAAATTGTTGAATAAAACAGATGAGTCTTCATTTGTGCTAATATTAAATAATACCTAATACCATTAATTATAGTCAAAATATTTAGGAAAAAAAATAAACACAAATGAGTACACAGTATGCACTGTTATCATTCTCGAAATAGATTATGTACTAAATTGTTTAAGTAAACAATCCACAAAATACATTTCACATTTTCCTAAAACTTTGAAGGGTTAATTAAAGCAGCCTAATTATAAATAAAAGCTAATTAAACGTGAAATGAAAATATTTGAAAGTGTTGTTGAATGAAATATGTTCACTAATTAAAACCGTAAACAATTTATTTTCCAAGTTAGGGATTATTAAAGTTATACAAAGCTTTATGAAATTCGAAGAACTTAGTTAACAAATTCATGATTAATTCGGATTAAATCGAGTGTTTCCGGAGAAGTACATGTGAAATTCATATTTATGGTTAACAAAACATACAATATATTATCTATGTTGATGGTTGATGGTACAATATTATTTAAAAGTTGTGATGCTTGTGCGAAATACAAGTGAAACGATTTATAGCTAACTAAGCAAAACTTTTGTCGAAGTTTGTACTACCATAATCGCAAAATATACTTGTCCATAAACTGAGCCAGTAAAAAGGGGAATAAAATTAAAACCAGCGCACGCTGCGAGTAAATCGGACATTAAAGGAGGCTATTTCGTAATTGATTGGCAATCCATACTAAATTTCAGACTTATTGTAGCTATTTATTATTGTTAAACTATTTTTTTTTTCAGCTGATTAAAAAGAACAATCAATATGAAATTTATTTAGTTATATATTTTATATTTATAATAAAAATGAATTACTGGTGTAACTATATATCAAATGTATTTGCCTTTCATTCACTCTCATTGCTGATTGCAAATTTTCGGAATATTTATAAAAATGTATAACATTTAGCGATGGCTTATATCCATTGCAAGAGCTTACTCTACTATTATATTCACAAAACATGGATGCATGGATACATTTATGTCATATTTTACTTAAACAAAATTGGTAATTTTTAATCTATAGATTTCTTTTAATTATTTTATAGCTATTCTAAATGTCTTTAAGTTTTATGATGAAGGTAAAAAGGTTGGGGTTTAAAAAAGACCAAACAATAGGTCACTTAATGTTATGTATTAGGTAACATTGTTTATGTAACACGTAACTTTTGTTATGTAAGCTAAACCTTAAATACACGTAATTGTGTTTAGCGAGATACATTATTATTAACTGTTTTAGTGATAGAGTAATACAATTATTTACCATGATAATTGTCTGATTAATAAGTATTGTAAACAAATTAATTGGTTTATTGAATCAGTAATTTCATTTACACAAGTGATACAACAATGCACCGGTACAGACAGACATTGTTTATGCAATCTAAATAAATGTTATAAACACACTCGTTGTGTTGGCAAGCCTGATACAACCATACATCCATCAAGTGGGGAACAGATTCTAAAACTCAACACTCATTCTCGTTAAAAATATCGTTAATTGACGTTGCTTTGAGGTTTTTTTTATTCTATGTAAACATTCTTTTAATAAATTTATGTGGATTTACGAACTTGTTTTTCAAATAATGAAATTTTTTTAACAAAGTCATTTTGTTGGTATTTTTGTAGGTTACTTTTGTGACGTGTTTTGATTTATACAAAAAATAGAAAAATAAGACACAATTGAGGGTCATTAGAAACAAGTAAAATTTATGATGTGTGGTTTATGTAAATATTGATGAGTCTAACAAAAAGATGACGAAATTTCTATTTCCATATATAAATTTTTTTTATTTTTAATATTTAAATTAAAATGCATAAATATTTACTGAATCAGTATACTCAATAACTTAAATACGTCGGCCACGCTTAGAGCTGTACGAGTAAAGTTAAGCAAATGAGAAATGATCATTAATTTAATTATCACAGATTTATTAGTGTTAATTTCAAATTTCTTAACTTAAAGACTTTACATCTTCAGTACAATTAAAATATCGATTTCACTAAAGAGTACTGACTTCCCTTTCCCCCTCCCCTTCACCCTTCATTACCAAATGTCACACGAAGTGGTGGCTCTTAAACGTTTTACATTTGACAAGTTATTAAAATATCAAAAGCAGTACCATCCCCCCTCCCCCCAAACTCCTGCTGTACCCCTCGAACATCCATATTGTTCTTCAATGATGCAGTCCCATCATTGGTAGTAGAAAATAACAGCCGGCACTCAGTGCCGCATTTAGAGATGTGCAGGCCCTGAGGCAACGAAGGAGCGGAGGCCCCTAATTATTTTCCAAATATAAGGAACAATTTTTTTTCCGTGAAGTCTTTTAAAAATTTAGTGCTTTCATCTCTATTGTGAAGGCTCCCCTCCTGAAATCCGGGCCTGCCGGCACTAAAGATCAGAATTGATGAACAGATTTAATTAGAAATTCACACAATTAAAAAAGTTCATTAAAGAAAAACGATTATAGATTGGTTCTGTTGTATAATATAAGTATACCAGTACATCGATTATTTTGATTATTTTACAAGTAATTTAAAAACTTTTTATAAGAACAAAGAACGACGTGTCTTTAAAGGATTTTATAATAAAATTATTATACAATTTAGGATAGGTACCATATAGGATCCGATATTATTCGGAATTATTCGATTTATCCGGAATTCGTATATGTTTATATGTTTGGTACTGAATTTTGTATGGTAGCTCGAAAACGACTCCAGGGAAGCTTTTGAAAATTTTCTATTTCGTAGAGAAAAAAATTCTAATTTCCAGATAATCCAGATTTTCCCCTGAATTTACTGGAATCCCATAATTTTGGAAAAAGTGAACCCATTTTTGCTGTATAACTTTGTATTCGTAAAAAATAGAAAGGTGAAATTTGCATGTGTATTACGCTATTGAATGCGAACATATTTCAAAACTTAGAAATTCAAAATTTTATAAAAGGGCCCAGTAGGAAACTTTAGAGAAAGCTCAAGTTTTAGATTGTGTAATAATTGAATATCATATAAAAATAGAAAAATTAAAAATTTCAAAATTTTATTTGGGGGCAGATGGTTTTTGCCGAGTGTAAAAATTGTGCTAGAAAGATGAAATTTTTTATATAGGATAACTTACAAATCAGAGAAAAAAAAAGAATAAATCGAAAATATTTTTCATTTCGTTATGTAAATATTCCAATTTAAAAATGGAATTAAAATTTGAAATGAAATTCAATTCACACAAAAAAGACAGTCGTCGCTTGCGACGTGGGTAAACTCTAGTAATAATATATTAACTCTAAAAACTAACTTAGGAGGTCTGGTGTGTACCAATCATTTGATATCATGATCTCTCGCATCTGATGCTGCAATTACTTTTACTTTCAAGAATACGAGCTTTATCTTTTGATCTTGAATAGCACACAGTTTTGAAATTAATTAGCATCAGGTCACAAAGTGAAAATATCTTTCACAATTTAAAAATAATCCATTTTCCTTTTATTTTCAGGTGAAGTTATGGACATCCTAGCACTCATCAATTCAGCGATCAACTTCATCCTCTATTGCGCCATGAGTCGTCAATTCCGAGAAACGTTCAGCAAGCTGTTCAGGCCACGGATCCTTAACCGATGGATTCCCATTCCGTTACACAACGGAACCGACAACAATGGGCACACAACCCATGTGACACAAGTAACGCAAGTCTAGCACAGGCATTCAGGGCGCTCGCATTGCCATCTTCTGTGATCTATCGGTAACCAAAAAAATATATAAAATACCTTAAAACCATCTAATAATGTGTGACGAATGTCTGTGTGAGATAGAATGTATGTGTATCTGTGTATGTGTGTACAATGTATTTGGAAACTGTCACCTAAATTGATCGTTGAAGGAAATAAGTACATTTGTTCGTAAGCTTCACACCGAATTTCATGAGTTCACTGACATTAGAAAGAGATGGCAGCACTAGCTTTAGTTATGGTAGTGAAAGAGGGTGTTGGAGTAATTTATAATTCAAATTGATGAGATGGTAATTTGTATACCCTATGCAAATGCTACTTAATCTAAAACGTGAGTTATTAGGATGAGGGTCTGTGATACGCTAAAGTTTAGGCAGTACTAAAAATGTATACGACGCCAACAGTTTCTGAATAAAGCTATGTATCAAAAAATCTAGGTCAAAAGAAAATGATGTACTTATCGAAATACAGTTGTAAATGCTGTAAAATATGGTGCGCTGCCGTGAAAATGCCAATTGTTATCATTCATTATTATTTATTGCCTTAACCCAAAAATACAACTGCAACTTCCACTACGATAAATCTAGAAAAATATTGTTTACTTGATAGCTAGATAACAACGACGGTGCCATCTAATTTATGAATTAGAAGTCTTCCTTGGTTTTGTTGTGATGCTTTTCTAGTAGCAAATAGTTTCAGATAGGTCAGTTGTATATCTTCAAAAGTAGATAAGAACATATTAAATCTTCTATATCAAAACAACAAATATTATATCTATTCAAATGAAGTTCAAAGATTTTACCTCGTAAGAAAGGATAACCTAAGAAATGCAAAATTAATTTAATTTTAATTTTTCAATAAAAATACCTTTTAATTTTCATGTAGCATAGCGGAATATCAGACAATAAAACATTTTTCTTGTATAATTGGAAAATTGTACCATTTTACTGAAGATTACTACAAGCTAATGTAAAGGTTATTTTTTCTACCTCTGGGATAGAAAATTATCTGTTTAAAACGGGTTAACCTGATATAATTTATTTTCAATCTACATTTTGCATAACCAAAATTTCTGATAATTAAAAATATTTAGACTGATATGTAATTAAATTTACTTTTAACTTGATTTCATCATAGTAAGTTCAATAGTAATTGTTACTACCACTAAGAATAATTGTTGCTACAATAAACATATATGTAGCAGGATATATTAATAATGATTATACGTACGAAACGCGAAACGAAACAGCTAAAAGTTCTGTGAAACTTGTCTTCAAGTAAGAGTTTTGTAATTAATTCAGATTGTTAATGTAATAACTCAGTACAGTGGAAAGTTATATACAAAACTGTTAAACTGTGATAGTAGAAAAAACGTTTTTATTAAAAAAAAAATAAAATTAAAATTATTCAGTTTTTTATAAACTAGTTTCATTTTTATAAAAGTTTTAAAGTAATTTTAAAAATATGTATTTATACAAAATGATAGTTATACTGAACTTCACGTTCAGTTATATATAACCAATAATTTATATTTAATGATACTAAACTACAGTAGTCGTCATTGACAAATAAAATCAGATTTATTATATTGATGACTAATTCATTTCCTGAAGTTTATATCATTTAGTGCAGTAATTTCAAAACAAAACCTTTTATACATTTTTAGTACCTTTTTTAGGTACTTTTGTACTTCTCGTTTAGGTACTGTACACGAGAAATATCACTTTATAACATGTTTGTTTGTTACATAGAGTTTTATTCAGAGTAGCATCACCGAACTGTGCTTGGAGTCACTTCAAAATTTCACTCGATTTTACAACTTTGTAAGCGTGAAAATGAATATTAACTGGTACTTTCTGTTTATTCATAACGATATTGAAATGGTAGACATGAGTGTGATGACCAAGAGCATGATTATCCCCTCTCTCTACATGCTCCCGCCACCGGTTTCCCGGCGCGCTGCACTTTTCAAATGAACGGAATTTCGGTTTATATTTAAATTACCCTCGTATATATATATATATATATATATATATATATATATATATATATATATATATATATATACAAGTAGTATATAAAAGAGGGGACCTAACCCAAACTCAGATTTGATTGATTTGACACCTAAAATTTACCAAATTGTTATATATAACCAAATATTTTGAAAATAATAAATATTTATAAAAAATTGCAAAAATTGTTATATATAACCAAATATTTTAAAAATATTAAATATTTTTTAAAAATTACAATAATTAATAACATTTATCAAAATATTGACATATATTTAGACTTCTAGAGATTCTGCATTATGGTGCTCCAAAAGTGATAATATATCATGTTTTACCATATTCACAAAATACTGAATAATTTTTTTTCTATTAAATGGAAAATAGAAAATGCTCAACATGTAAACAAACCTTATCTTTGGATAATTTTTATTCAAATAAAAGTAAAAAAGATAATTTAAGTAATATATGTAAAAATTGTGATTTAAATTATAAAAAACAAACTATTTTTTGTGAATGTGGTAAAATAATTTCAAAATATTTTCATAAAAAACATTTAAAGACAAATTATCATCGATTAAGACTTAATAAAGCTAGAAAATGTTCTTCTTGTCAAATTGAAAAACCATATGAAGAATTTAATAAAAATCAAAGTGATGCATTAGGATATTCTTATACTTGTAAAGAATGTGTTAAAAATTAATTTAAAAAAAGAGCAAAAGTATCTTATGTTACTTACTAATCAATTATTTATACACAAATCTGTCTTCACAGTATTACGAAGGAGATTCAATGTATTTACTCAAACTCTTTCACGAACATACTATCCAGTTTATTAGAATTCGTTCTATTGAGTTTACGCCATCACGACATTTACATCTTTTTACAGACGTCGAGTCTTTAATTCGGCTTTGTAATACTCCTTTGGAGCACTGCTAAGCAGATACAATGAATCATCTCCTTCAGAACACAACAAATCAGATTTTTACATATAAATAATAAGAGAAGAAATCAATATCATAAGATACTTTTGAGATTTAATACGACCAGTCTACCAATGATACTGACTTTGATCTGCACTAATATAAGATGTGCACCTCTTATAAAACGCATGCTCAAAACCATAATATCATAGTTATCCCAACATATGAAAAATTAAAACTTGTATATATAGTCCACAATTACAGTGTACAATACTACTGAGAGCTAAGACGTGAATCATTCCATACAAATGAGATTTCGTTAATTAGTGTCACCATCTATTATTAATTATTATATGCAAAACTCTGAAAGAGAAATAAAAAAAAAGATTTGTCACATGTGGGATTCGAACGCATGCTCAACATATTAATTAAGTTCAAAACTATTTTGTAGTACGAGTTTCTTTAATAAAATTTTTAGCTGTTCTAAAATTGTCATATTTGGACAGGGTATATCAAACATTGATAAGTCTTTTTTACCTGATCTAATTAATGAATTTGAAAACTCACTATACTCATAAAAATTATTATTATGAAAAAAATATAATAGTCCATTTATATATCTAAATACATTAGAAACGTTCAATGGTATCCCCGGAAATAAGTCTGATAAGAGACCATGACGTTTTGGAGATAACGAACACTCATTTAGTTCTATATAAAGGTTATCATAAAAAACATATGTTTGACCAGTATATGAGTTAAAAATACTTGTAATCATTTTATTTTGCGGAATGCCTAATCTTTGTAAAGGAACTCCATTGTAATTATTATTTACTTCAAAACTAGGATAACTCATTATGTAAAATAACTCATCAACAATTATTAATATTTCACCTGAAGGTCTTTGATATATATGAGATATTTTTTCTATATCTTTAGGTAAAAATTTTAAATAATCTGTTATCAGTTCCGGTTCCTGATATATCTTATCACCAATTTTTATTCTCCACACATACTTGTTATAGAAAATATAGAGATTATGATTCACAATTAAAAACGTATCTATATTTTTATATACATTACAAAGAATAGGTTTATTGGTTGGAGCGTTTGAAATAGTTGTTGGAATACTAGTTGGAATAGTAGTTGGAATTATTGGAGTTATTGGAGGACCATATAACCTCTGAACTGCATAAATATCATCTTGACTGAGATTATTCTTTCTTCTATAATAAGGAAACATTATTGCTTCTTTATGTGCAGAATGTTCAATACCTAACGTATGTCCAATTTCATGTATTAATACAGAATACAAACTAGTTTTCTCAGTGTCTCCTTCGGAGCGCTCTGAAAGAGTATCATTATCATACAAATCCCAATCTTCAGACCTATCTAAATGAATTTCTAAACAACTATTATTTGTATTAGGATACGTTGCATGTGCTAATACTGTTCCTTCGCCATCAAAATCCCAATTACAAAAACCTTTTGTACATCGAGCATTATTTTTATGTTTATGTATATCGCTTGCAAACGAAATTAATATATCAGGCTTATAAATATTATTATAAAAAGTAAGACCACTTACTATCGACCAAACATTAAAAGCTTTTTGAGTAATTTCTTTGTGTATTGATTGAGCTAAAGCAAAATGCCAATACAATGTTTTTCTAACCCATTTCGTTGTATGAATTCTATATTGTAAAGGATTATCTTCATTTCCACATCTTGGTGTTTTAATTAACTTTAATGCTTTATCAATAGGTAAATTATAATATTCTTGAAAAAGTATTAAAGAGCCTTCAGAGTCTTTAGTACTCTCCGGAGCGCTACTATTAGAAGTTGAGAAACCAAAATGATTTAAATATTTTTCAATGTTTTTATCGGAGTCTTCGTTTGTTGAAAATATTGGTAAAAGAAATAAAAAGTAAAAAATATATGTCATTTATATATTAAATAGTATCTCCTTTTTAAGGAACGCTGTTGTTAAATAGTCTCCTCAAATTTATTTAAAACCATATCAAATTTATTTTTAATATGAGATAACAACATAATATAACAACAAGTATCATTTTCAACTTTCTTATCAAGATCAACATGTAAAAATATTGTTTTATTTGAAATTTCTGTATCTGTTGGTTGACAAGTTAAATCAACTAAATAAACAGGTCCAAGTTCTTTATAACTTTTTATATCATAGAACATATTTTTATCTGTTATAGAAAATATTTTTTTATAAGACTGATATGTCATATATGCAATATTATATTTATCTTTATCAAAATCTAAATTTTGACTTTCTTCTGGATATCTATTTCCATTAATAGTGAAATAATAATTTTTAACATATTTATGATTAAACTCACTCATATCTTTCAATTGATTATTAGATTTATTTACTTGGAAAGCGAATATTCCAAATAACGGTTGTTTGTGGCTTCTGTAATCTGTAGTAATATCAAGTTTCAATGATTTTCCAGACATACTCTCATTCAATATTTTAATACATTGCCATCTATAATAATTCAAAATATAATTTCCTTCTTCACTTAGAGTTTTTAATTCATCAAGTAACATTGTACAACCAATAGTATCATATTCAAGCAATGGAGTATATAAATAAATATCAGTAATTATAATTTTACCCTCAGCAACATCATTCGCTCTATAAATTGCATCATTATCATGATTCATTGTAAATATAAATTCATCAGCACTACCCCAAATTATATTATCAGTATCACATATTCCTAATCCTAAATCAGATAAAGGTACTAATGCTGTAAAAATACCACCATGTTCAAAATTTGAAATAAATCCAGTATTTAAATTATTTGTATCAGTTTTTGTTTTTGTAATTAATCCCTTCATTGTACTTGCAACTCCAACATTTTCAATTAGATCAATTTTGTAATTATGTTTTTTATATTCAATGGTTTTAAATTTATGTGCTACAAAATTATTTATTAATTTAACTACAGTTTCATTACCATAATTTTTTTCATCTGTTTGTTTATATTCTCCCTCAATATAAATATGAATATTTTTTAAATTTAGAAAGCAGTTATTATTATAATTAAGTTTAAAAGATATTGCTGCATTTTCTTTATTTATATCTCGTCTATCAAATTTTGGATAAAATTTCTTGTATTCATTACGAATTAAATATTTGTTATATTTATCAAAAACTTCGGCCATTTATTAGAATAAAAAAGGTTCTCCTTCGGAGAGCTCTGAAAGAGATCATGCTTTGGAGAGCTCTGAAGGCTCCGAAAGTTCTTTAAGTAAAATAAACAGAGATGTCCACAAATTGGTGGATCATTATATTGTTGAATTCGTGTATCATTATAAAATATCTCCGAAGGTTGTGAGAAATACTTTACTAATTCTTTAGGTGGTTTAGCGTTACCATAAGAATCAAAATAATATATTTTATTATTCTTTTTATAATAAGCAGTCCAATGACTTCCAATCTGATATGAATTTTGTAAATTTATAATTCCACATTCAATATTATTTGGTTTATCAGGCAATTCATCTTTCATAAACACACCTCTAAAATTTTTAATTTTTAATTTTTCAACTAAATTTTCAATATCTATGTTCGACAATGGCTGTAACTCCTTTGGAGCGCTAAATCTTTTTTTTTTTTTGATAGGCCTCGACCTGTCTTCTCCTTAGAAAGGAGTGATAGGCTTCGGCCTGTCTTCTCCATTGCTAAATCATGTCTTTTTTGTTCTTCAAGTTCTTTATCTTTAGCTGATTTATTTATAACTGAATTAGTAATTGCAGATGCTCCACCAATTAATGATCCTAAAGCTGCTAATCCAGCAAATACTAATGGAAGAAATCCACCCTCATGATTTTTTTTCAGAGCCTCGAAGGAGATTTTTATTCTACAACCTGTTTTCTCTTTTATTGCCTTCTTAATTCTATTTGATAATCTTTTTGTTAATAATATTTTATTTTCACCACCACTAATTAATTGATCATATTTTAAGTGAATTAAAATATCTTTTTTATCCTTATAGGCTTTATTAATATTACTAGTTTGATGTTTTGTTAAATTTGTTTGGAATGTTTCCATTTATTACTAAAATAAAGTATCTCTCCTTTTTATGCTAATCCAAAACCAATTTTATGTTTTAATTTCATTCCTGTTGTAACAAGCCATGCATTTGTTTTTTCACCAATACCACTATCAGAACTCTTAACTCTATTCCAAGCTTTCTGTTCTAAAACTTTATCAGCTTCATGTCTCTTTTCCAAGTCTTTATTTTCACTATAAGCAATATCATGTTCTTTACAAGCTTCGTCTAAACCATTAATTCCTTTATCACCTCTTGCTAATCTATCATGTAATTTAGTACCGGGACCACAATAATTATATCCAGGAAGATGCATTTCAAATGGGAGTGTATTTATAATTGTATTTAGTATACCTGATCCTCTTATAATTTTCTTTGGTAATGATGTTGCAATTTTTATTAAATATTCACACCCTTTTGGAGTATCTAATATTTTTTCAATTTCGTTATTAAAAAATTTTAACACTCCTAATTTTTCATTATGAAAATTATTATTACCTGCGTTTTCTTGTGCATTAATATATTGTAAACGATTTATTAATTGATTCAAATTTGAAATATATTGAACTTCTATTTTATTATCATTGTATTCTTTCCATTGAAAGCGCTCCGAAGGCTCCGAAGGAGATTCTTTCCATTGAGATACTCCAGAACCTTCTTTGGAATCTTCAGGGTATTGAAAAATATTATAATAATTCAAATCATCTTTCTTACCTGATTTATTATATTTATGAATATATGATAAAAATAATCTCCATTTAAGTAATTTTGGTCCTCGAGGAGTTTTTACACCATTTATATTAGTAGTATACAAAACATCAGAATTTAATATGATTTCTCTATAAGCTATATAATCCTCTTCTGTAAATAATTGTGGATCAGGCTTACCACCATAAGTTAATAAATACCATAAACCATCAGTTCCTTTATACTTGTTATCACCAATAGTAATTCCATCATCTTCATCAACTATCATTATACTATTTCCAATTTTTAATTTATCATTATGAAAACGAGGTCCAAATGCTGTATCATAACTATATGATGGATCACTATATTTTTTAAAATATTTTGCTGCATTTTTTCCATATATTTCATAATTTATCGGTGGATAGGAGATTCTTTTTGGACTCTCTGGAGGAGAGATTTCTTCTATACTTTCTGGAGGAAATATTTTAATTTTTGGAAGAGGTACTAAAGATGTACTTTTAACAATATCTTCATCTATTTTACCTAACGCTGATAATAACGGAGCATATTCTTTTTCTTTAGTGGTCTTATATTTTAAATTTTGTAATTCAATTTTTTTATATTTCTCATATAATTTATTTCTAATCTCATCTGCTTTTTGAGCTTCTAATAATTTATCTGATTTCGATCGTGACAGCGTTTTCTTTTTTTCCTCAGAGATTTGTATAGATCCTTTTTTATATGTTTTAATTAATTTATCTCGCATTTTATCTATTTTTTTAGCTTCGGAAACGGTTAAGATGTCTCCTTCCATTTATTAATAAAATAATGCATCGTTCCTTTTTAAAGAGCATCAACACTCTTAATATATCCATCAACGTCTTTAAACATATAACGTTCATTAATATTATCCTTTTCACGATTGATACATAAGAAACCATATTTTATTTTCCAACATTTATTGCATAACTCTTTAAATTTATTTAAATCCATATCAGCACCGACAATTGTTTTATGAATCTCTTGAATACTATATAAATCCTGTTTAAACAATATAAGTAAATTACAATTATTTCTAATCAAATTTTTATTTGTTTCAAGAAAACTTTGACTAAGATAAAAACAAGATAATTTTTTATGTCTTCCACTATAAAAATATTTTTTAAACATATCTTGATCTTCTACTAAACAATCATCAAACACAACAACACTATCAGTTATACAATCTTCAACAGGAATAATATTTTCACAATTATTAAAATGCGAATCCACTGTATCTATCTCACTAAAAATTCTTTCTAACGCTTTATATATTTTTTGATTTAATGTTGTTGTATAAATATATAGACCTTTGAATTCTATAAAAGGTTGTGTAAGAAAATTAAATAATAACCATGTTTTACCACAATTTGATGGACCACATAATAAACATCTTAATGGTTTTGGAAATATTCTTTTTGTGTTTTTCTGTTCTTCAAATATATAATCTTTTATTTGGAATACGTTAGTCATTTATTAAACAACAAAAATGTAAATATGTTATAATTCTACTAAAAATTTGACACTCATTTCCTTCTAAGTCATAAACATTTAAAATAATTTCTTGAAATTTATCAATTCGATCTGATATATCAATATAAATAATTTCATTTGGATTTAAAAAATGTCTTGCAATATTTGTATCTAATTTAAATACATAAAGTAAATTATCATCTTTATGTGAATGTGGATGTTTATCATGATTTGAATGACTTGATTCTACAATATTACAATGTATTTCATATAAATTATTATTAATAACCCTTTTTTCTTTAGGTAATATAAGAGGACCTTCTATAATTTTATTTTGTGGAACAATACCAATTCCAATTATATTATTAATTGTTTTTGAAAATATTAATTTAACTGGACTATTAATTTTTACTTTATTTTGATTAACAACATCCATTACAAATAAACCATAATCAAAAAATTTTTGAGTACTATGAAAACTTTTTTCTTTTGGTATTTCTCCAGATGGTGTAAAAGTTACATAATTTAAAAAATCATCAGCATTTTCCTCAGAAATATCAAATACATGTCGATTATTATTAATTTTAAATTTTTCAGATTTTATTATATAAACCATACGAGTTAAAAATTGTATAATTTTTGTTTCCAAATCATTAATAGAATACCTACCTGCTTTTACATTACAAATTAATAAATAATGACCATATATAGTTTCCCAAATAATATCTATATTAAATTCAGGATATTCTAATTTTGTAAAAATGTTTATATGAATTAAATCATATTTAATACCAGATACTCCAATTTTATATTTTTTAAGTGGATCAAGAATAATTGGTTGTTCAAATCTCAATTTGTTTCCAATAATTTTAATAAATTTCCCCATTATTTATTATAGAAAAAAGATTATTTTTTAAATTTTGTTTTTTGTAACTCTCTTGTATAAAAACTTCCAATAACTTTTCTATCGTTTGAATCTTTTATTTTATAAGTTACAGGATTAGTATTCATAATTTTAGAAATTTCAAATATTTCATTTGTCCATTTTGTTTCATATTTATTTTTAAATTTATTTGTTGTAACTTTAACGATTCTAACTTTATCTCCGACTTTATAAATTGGATCATTTTCATTTGGTATTGCCCCATAAACTTTATTAAAAATTTCTTGTTCATTATTTTTATTAACTTCAGAGGGTTTCATACCAATAGTCCGATGGACATCTTTATAATTATATTCTTCTACCAAACGATCTAATAAGTTTACCCACTTAAAATTTTTATTTGCTGTAAAATAAGGTTTCATTTTTCTATTGAGAGTTCCATTAAATCTTTCAACAATGGCGGATTTCTGCTCATTCTCTGTATGATATAATTTTATATTATATTTATCTAAAACAGTTTGAAAATCTTTATTAATAAATTCCAATCCTTTATCAGTGTGTAATAAATTTGGTGGAGAATGTTTCTTCAATATACTTTCAAATGCGTTTGCAACTGTTTTGCCTGTTTTATTTTTTAAAGGTATAACCCAAGCGAATTTTGAAAACGTATCAATAACTGTTAACATATAATTAAAACCTTCATTTTCTTTTTCATATAATTTCATATAAACTAAATCAGCAGCCCATAAATCATTAATTCCATAAGTTTTAATTTGTCTTCGTTTAAATTTTTTAATAACAGGTTTATGTAATTCAACTGCTTCTTTTAATGAGATCTCATCAACGAAAATATTTTTTTTTTTTTTGATTTGGATCTTTTATAAATAAACTTTTTTTTCCACCACATTCAGAACATATTGCTGAAATTCTAAATTTACCTGTTTTTGTTTTTACGATTTCAGATTTAGAATTAGCTGTTTTCTTTTTACATCTAAGACAATTAATATTTTTATCCATTTATTATTAAAATTTTACTTTATAAAATATTTTTATGTAGAAGATATTCCGTTTATGTTAACTTGTTGTAAATATTTATCTCTTGGAAAGAATTTTAAATTTTCAATAAAATCTGCTTCACGAATAAAAAAATCTTGTTCATTTAATTGTTGAGCTTTTTTATAATCTATAATTTGTTTATAAAATTTATATCCTAATAGATATTCAACAGTTCTTTCTTTTATAGACATAGTTTTTTCTAAAATTTCGAATATCACTGAGGCTAAACTCAATACTGATAAAGGAAAATAAATATAACCTGATGCACCAAGAGTTATAAAAATCATTTTACAACTTGTAAATAATATATTAAAATTATTATAAAATTCATGACTTTTTCTATAAACATATAAACGGTTTTTTAAATAGATATCAACATCCATTTATATTATAAATTTTATTAAGAACCGATACTTAGAGTAAACTTATTACCATCTTGATTTATCTCTTCAATAAAGAGAGTTTCAAAAACATTAAACGGTTTTAAATATTTATTTTTGTAAAGTTTTTTATATCCTTCTCTTATTGCTAGTATAATTTGTAGTAATGTGAATCCTTTTGGATTCCAAAAATGTTCTTCATTTTTAAAATTTAATATTATACGCTCTTTAAAAGGATAATCAAATTCTATATCAATTTCTTCAGATTCTGTTATTTTCTTTTTTGCATCCTCTGATTTAAGATTTTCATATAATCCTATAAAAGTATTTAAATGAATTGAACCTTCAAATATTTTGTTTGGCATTTATTATATAATAATTTTTAAGGAATTTATTAATATCCTATATCTAAATAAATTTTATTTTCATCATGATAAATAGCTTCAATTAAAAGTGTTTCAAAAGTAGGTTCATATTCCACACTATAAATTTGTTTATAACCATCTCTAATAGCAAGTATAATTTGTAATAATGTAAATCCTTGACCATTATTATAAATACATTCCTTAGTATGAAATTTTATATTAACAGGTGTAGATACCGGAAAATCAAATACTATTTCAATTTCTTTAGCGTTTATAATTTTTTTTAAAGTATCTTCTTCTTTAAGATAATCATATAAACCCTCAAATGTGTTTATATTAAAACAACCTTCAAATATTTTGTTTAGCATTTATTTAATAAAATTTTTTTAAGGATTTTTATTAATAAAATAGTATAGAAGCTTTACCTCGAAAAAACAATATCGTGTTTTACGTGTTTATCATTTATAATAATTTTACCTTTATATGTTAATTTCAATAATTTCATATCATCTGGATTATTAATTATTTTATTATATTTTTCTGGTAAACTCAATTTCTTATTATTTTCAAATGTTACAATTATTCTATCACCATATTTTGATGATATCATTTTTGCATCAATAATAATATATGATTTATTTAATTCTAACTCTGACAACTTTATGAAATTATTATTAATATTGTTCAATTTGTTTATTAGTTCTAGGCTCATTTATTAAATAAGAAATTTATAAAAATATTTTTTAATATCCCCAAGGTTTAGTATCTATTATATTTTCATCTATTTCAATTATTTGTCGTTTATTATAATCCATTTTGAATTTTTTAATTTGTTCTTTATTTTCTAAATTTTTTGTTTTGGTGTTTCTTGTAATTTGTTTAAATCTCAATTCAACTTCATCAAGTTGTTTATCAATAATTTTCTCCATATTTATTTTATTTAATTTTTTGGAATTTTCAAAATTCATTGTAAATCCTTTTATTTTATGAACTTCATTTCCATTTTTTGTTTTATAATAATAACATTTAGGACCAGTTGATAACCATTCAATAATATAATCATCTTCTTTTAATTCGTTTGTCCATTCTCCTAATAAACATCCTGTTTTAATAGTATTAACACCATCATCAATATAAACGATACTATCAGTATCATAATATACAATATTATTACCAAGTTTATCCAGCATATCATATAATCTCATTCTTGCGTTAGCCGTTGTAAATGATGCGATATGAATATTCGTTGTATTACTATCCCAAATATATTCATCAATTTGTTTATAAGTTATTTGTAATACTTCATCATTTATTTCAATTGTATTTGTAATTTCAATTTTATCATTTAATAATAAATCATACCAATCTCTAACATTTGTAACATATTTAGTTGTCGGTAAATTTTGTTGTTGTCCGAATTTTCCCCATAATGAATTTAAACAAATTTTTGCAACTGCACGTTTACCTGGATTATTTTCAATTTTATTTGGATCTAAATCTATATTTAATTTTTCTTTTATAACATTAATATATTCTTCAACAGTTTCATAATCTTGATTCCATGGACTTGTTTCTAATTTTATTTTCATGAAATCTCGAACGTATTCCTTAAATAAATTATTTGATTTTTTTTCGAAATGTTGAACTTCATAAATTTCTAATATCTTGTATCCTTTTTCGATTGCTTTATGAATTTCATTCGTGCACCATGTTCCAATAAACGCTCTTTGTTCTTCTTGATGCTCACAGTTTTCTCCTTCCTCTCGTAAACATTGTAAACAATTTACAAACACTAACTTATTTAATTTCTTATCTTTAACAGGTAATACAGGATGATATAAATTTCTTGGTGCTAGTATTTTACAATGAATATATCCAAACCAATTAGGATCAAATGTTTTTACATTTTCAATTTTTGTAGGATGATCAATTGGATAATCATCATAATATTGAACTGTTGGATATAAACTACAAATATCAATATATTGTATTTTTTTATTTTTTACTTTCAACTTAGTTGCATTAGTTCGTCCACCAAAAAATGAATCTCTTGGTTTTAAAGGTTCAATTATTTTTACATCATTTATTGTTTTTTTATATTCCATAGTTTTTTTCCAATCACAACCCCAAATCTCAATTAAATTATAACCAAAATATTTAATTTGTTCACTTCTTCTTTTTGTTTCTAAATTTAAATCTTTCATTGTTTTTTTATTTACATTATTTATAGTATCAGGATTATAACATTTTTCACAACCATGCCAAAAACAACCATGATACTGATATACTGTTTTTGTTTTCCTATCATAACCATCAACCTTAGCTCCACATATTTTTACTTCACCACCGTTTAAAGCATGTTGAATATTTTTAAACGTTTGTAACCAACATATTGATTCTTTGCTATGCATTTCTATTCTATCAGTTTTAACAACTCCTACTGTATCTTTTGGTAAATATTTAGATCTATATA
Organism: Panorpa germanica; assembly: GCA_963678705.1. Taxonomy (NCBI): domain Eukaryota; kingdom Metazoa; phylum Arthropoda; class Insecta; order Mecoptera; family Panorpidae; genus Panorpa; species Panorpa germanica. The sequence goes on along the minus strand of OY783212.1, from coordinate 6,908,644 downwards.
TTGCCATACAAACACTTGCTATTGTGAGATATTGAAAGGGATCAATATCTGCAATTTCTAAAAATTGTTCTCTAAAATTTAAACAACCTCTACGTAAAATATCAACATCTGAATTACAATATGTTATTATTTCTTTTTCAAAATTGAAAACATAATTTTCATTAACTCTATCTTGATGCCATTTTAAAAATTTATCTCTTGCTTCTTTTTTCATTGTATCAGGACTGTAATATTTAATATCTGGAATAGGTCCAATATATTTTTGATTTTCTGAAGTATTAAAATAATGTGGAAAATATCCTTTTTTTAATTCTGTTAATCCAAACGTTTTTGGAAAATTTGATAATGGTCCAGCAATGAAATTTGAACTGTCAATAATTTTTAAACGGAGTGATTTGATTTCTAATAGCATGAGTTTCGTTCCATTATATATTGTATAAGGTTTGATAGCGTTTTCAACACAATATTTTAAAATAAAGTAACTGTCATAAGCTTTTGCGTTATGTGCAATACAAGTATATCCACGATGTTTTTCAGATATTAACCATTTACAAAAATCATCATTATTTTTATATCCAATTCTATTTCCATCAAAATCTTGAGCAATAACAAGATTTGGAATATGAATTCCAGTTTCTTGTGTTGCTTCATAATCAAAGAAAATATATTTTTCAGAATATGTTTTAGAATCTATATCTCCTTTCTGTTTTATATTTTGTATATAACATCTATGAGTATCTGTATGAACTATTTTTTTACAATTGAAACACATATGATAACCACACACATGTTTATTATCTCTAAAATAAATTTCATTGCATGTTAAACATTTAGAAACAGTATCGCAAACTTCTTTATGATTATCATAACAATTTTGATTAAAACAGAAACGGTTACAAGTCTTACAAAATATCCAATTCTTTAATGTTATATCATGTTCTTGTTGTTTGCAAAGATTACACATCTTAATTTCCTTTTTGCATTTATGTTTATTCTTATTGTTATAAGGTTGATCACATTCTTTACAATAATAACTTTGAGCATGAAACGCTTTCATACTATTAATAACATCAAAATGATTTTGATTTTTATAAAGATAAATTTTAACAGGTTTATTTTTACCATCATATATAATTGTATTCAAATTTTCAGAACAGATAATTTTTATTTGTATGTCTAATAATTCTTCAACATTTTTAAAATCATCTAAAGTAAAACCGTCCTCATTATATTTTCCTAATCTTTTACAAAGTTCTAAAGCTAATTCTTTTTGAAGTTTTCTTCCTTCTTTAATATATTTAATTTGTTTTGTGTTAAGATCTCTACCAAGTATTATATTTGTTTCAAATGATAACGCTGTGATGATTGCTCGAGGTCCACATAGATTATCATTATTATTAATCTGTGTAATATATTTTTTCGTTCTCCTATCATTTATTAGATTAAGTATTTTCGTACTCTTACAACCATATGGGATAGTTGGGATTATAAAATTAAAAGAAGTTTCATTTATATCTAGTGATTCATCTGATGTTAATATATTTTGAAGTTGATTTAAAATTTTATCAGCATTTATTTCTTTTGTGAGATATCCTGTTGATATTGGTTTTCTTAAATGTGGATTAGTAACAACGATATTTATTTTATCACCTTCTTTAAAATTTGATTTCTCTTTCATTTTTTCAATAGATTGATTCATTGTATTTCTTAGATGTTCAATATTTTGCCCAACGTCATTCTTACTTGTATCAATTGGTTTTATTTTTAATTTTATATTTTGTTGAAAAATTTTATATTTCTTATTTAATTTTGGATCTCCAATATCTTCAATAAGAAAAGGATTTTCATCTGTGTTAGATGGACCTGCTAAAGGAATAAGGGATTCTTGAAAAGGAGCGTTATCTTGAGTTTGTGTTTCTCCTTCTGTGCTCTGCGTCGTTGTTTCCCCCTGAGACGGTCTCTGACTGTTTTTATCAGTGTGTAATATTTTATGTAATTTCTTTTGTCTTTTTAATAAATCTCTATTTATTTTATCATCCACATAAAAATTTGGAGAAGCTACGATATTGTTAATGATATCTACTTTTTTAATTTTACTTGGAAGTTTTAAATTAATTTGTTTTGTAATTAATTTTAATTGTTCAACATTTTGTTTGTGTAGGTGACTTTGAATATCAATAGGGGCATTAATAATAGCTTCAATTAAAATATTTTTGTTTAATTTTGAATATTTTTGTAGATTAACTGTTTTAGCTAATCTTCTAAGTTGTGTTATATTATATTGTTTTAATATATCGTTTGGATTTGTTGCCATTTATAAGGAGAAAATTTATTAAACATTTTCAGCATCATTATAATTATTAAGTTTATCGAGTCTTTTTTGTTGATTGTATTTAGTAATAAGCATTCTATTGCAAGGTATACATTCTCGTCTGTATTTATATTTTTTACATGCATAAAATTCATCAAAATGTTTATCTATTTTACAGATATAACAACGTCTTATATTATTAATATTTTGTCTATGGCGTTCGGATTGTAAATGTTTTTCTAAAAGTATTACAGGTACAATTAGACCACACTCACATTCTGTTTTTCTAGTAACACGTTCTCTAACACATTTTTTACAATAAAAAGAAAAATTATCTTTTCTATTTTTATCAAAATAAAAAAATTCTAACGTTTTTTCAAATTGATTTTTACATTTTGAGCATGTTTTATATTCTTCATTTTGCATATATTTTTTAGGCATTTATATATGAAAAAAAATTTAAGGATATTATCAATATACAAAATTGGCGTTTCTGAAAATTCTTTTTTGGTTGCGCCCCTGTTCCATAATTATTGAAATTATATAAATCAATAATGATTAAAATTTTTTAGTCTTTTGAAAATTTTTGAAATAATTTTTTAAGTTTGAAATTTTTTTGAATTATTTTTTTGTGAAATAATTTTTTTTGAAATAATTTTTTTTGAAATAATTTTTTTTGAAATAATTTTTTTTGAAATAATTTTTTGCAATAATTTTTTTTGAAATTTTTTTTTTTTTAAATAATTTTTTTGAAATAATTTTTTTGAAATTTTTTTTTTTGAAATTTTTTTTTTTGAAATAATTTTTTTTGAAATTTTTTTTTTTTAAATTTTGCTTATTTTTTTAATTTTTAGGGGGCATATATGTATAATTGTCCCAAATTGCCGTTTTGTGAAAAATGATGATTTTTTGATAAAAATTGATTGATATGAGGTATAAAAGTTTAAAAAAGTGTTAATATCGTTAGGAAAAAACTTCCCAAAAAATTGTGCTCCAGGTGCCCACTTACTACTTATACATTTATATATGTATATGTGTGGCGCAGAAATAGGTTATCTCTAGACTGACATATGGTTGTTTCACTTTGTTTTTTTTCCCGACAGTTTGTAAACAGTTCGGAGGATTTACGGCCCTGATTATCCATTTACAGCTTTTCTTCGCGGTTATCTTTACTTTTCTAGTTATCGATTTAACACAAAATTCACAGTTCGTTATGCTTATTTAATTTTTTATTTTAAAAAAGCACAATTACATAACAATTAATGTTTCTTGTTTGATGGTGATATTTATATTACGACTCGCTTCGTTTTATGAAATTATTCTACACAATAATCAGATATACAACTCTTTCTAAGTGCAGGCAGTTCTGTATCTTAACGTTTATTTCACTTTAGTTACATGCGTCCAGCTGTGAGGTATATGGAGTATCAATACCCGCTAAACAGTATTTTTTATATAACCTATATTTCACCAAATATTAGTTTTCGAAAGTTCTCTTCTTATTCCATTACTATTTTATGGTTTTCTATTTAAGTGTTGTTAATATATTTTCATTCTCACAACTTGACAGTTCCCTGTTTTATTATTAATCGATAAATAATGGTTCTACCTGCAATGATATATAATTATCATCTATAGCAAATTATATAATGTCAAAAATCACATTCTATTACTCGTATTTAAACGGCGCATGTAGACATTGATGGGAGACACTAAATTGGTCTAGTCCAGGAAAGAAAGAAAGCCGTGAACTTAGTGAACTAGTATAAATTATCGAAGCAATGACCTTGATACTTGTCAAAACTTGATAAATATTTATGTACTTAACGTCAAGGTAGATGCATAGCTAATGGACTGATAATAAATAATAAACAGTATAATAACAACGGATCAATAAATATACATTTAAATAACATTATCCTGATAGATAATTATCTTGCAGTGCAAGTTTTACGCTTATTAGCTTGCCACAAGCTAATGCTAAGATTAATTTCCTACTTCTCATATAGTAATTGTCTTTCAGAGATGTTTTACACAATAAATACACATTAGGGTGGTAACACCACTTGTACATTTACTCATATCAGAAATTAAAAGTAGTAGATAGAAATGATTTAAATTATAAACAAATATATAAAAATAAAAATTAAATTAATCAAAAAATAACCGATTTAATTCAATTCCATATTCAATAATGTGTTCGCCGATTGATTGAATTCAAATCTACAACAAAACAACTAGAAAACCAAATGTTAAGATTGCTAGTAAACATTTGGTGGAATAGAATGGCTAGGTGAAGTTCTAGTCACTCGTACATTTCAATTCTAACGTTTTACAAGTTGGAGCAACACACAGAAAATCAATTTTAGTTCAAATTGATTAGCTACCTGTCACAGGAGTCGCTTTTATTCAACAGTGAGCAGTCGTTGCGCCGTCTGTAGCTCATAGAAGAGACATTCCCTATGAACCACTGAATAGAAAACAAACGTGTTCGTGACAAAAAACTCATGAAAAGTAATAGAAATGAAATAGAATTTACTTCAAAATGTTTACTGAGTTGTATAAGATTTTTTTTTTTATTATTATTTAAATTGGTCTTAACCTTAACCGCTCTAATCACTGTCATAATTATTACATAATATTTTATCATTGTTAAAATATAAAACATGTAATTTATAATTCTATTTTAGTATTTCTTATTATATATTATTGTGTTTTTAATTGTACTTTTCCTGGACTACAAAGTACAAACACCATGTTGTCCTACTTATTACAAATTCTGTTCTTGTAAAACTCCGTACAAGTCATCATTTATTACAGAGCTTTCATCACCTATAATTACTTATAAGTCGACAGCATTTTATGCCGATTGCACTGTATTCTGTATCTCACAACGGATATTGATTTTGAAGCTTCGTACATTTTTCATCGGTGTATGTAATCATAAAGTCAATTTTATATAAGTACATTTACATAGAATAAAGTTTAGATTTGTTCATTCCGGTTTTTTTAATGGATATTTTTTTAATATCTTTGTCAAGCTTTTCTCGCTATGCATAAAAAGAGGACGGAGAGGAGTTTCTCGCTTTAATCGTTTGCTTTTTTATGAATTATACTGAAGTTCATTTATTACAGAGTGTTTTATAATATATTTCTGAAGGAAATAAGATGTATAATAACAATTTAAAATTTTACTTTATTTTATTCATATCTCTTAAAAGCTTATGAAATTTTTTTTATAAAAATTAAGCTTTTTTTTCTTTGAATTCAAAAAAATAATTTATGCACTAAAAGGAGAATAATAATTTATCGTTATAAATGATTTTTATAGATTTTGTATAGTATTACCAAGATCGTCTCTCGGTTTTATTATTACCATCTACGTAAACGTAGTATTAAATAAACGAAATGTTATTTAAATGTAACAATATTTTTTACCCAAGGAGCCATCCATAAATTAATTCACGTGCAAAAGAGAAGTGGAGTCCACAAAATGTGTCAGAAGCATTGTGACTTCATATGCAATCTAAAATAACTGAAAAAAAGTGTAGGTTCAAAAAAAAGGAGAGGGTAAGAACGAACTCGAAATAGCAGGAAATTTGTGTGACGTTATAGATAGCCTTTAAAGTTATGTTTTATTATTTACCAAAGTTTAACATAATTCTGTTACTTAGTCATTAAATAAATACAAAATTCATTAAAAATCTTTTACTAATATATTAGCTGAATTGTTTGCAAAGTTATTAACGTTTTTATATTTGAAAACATGTAGTACTAGAACAAAGTTGCAAATCGATAATCATTTTAGTACACTGTTGCCGTCTATATCTAAGTATATAACCATGAAGTAATGTTTCACCTTAAGGACTGTCCCAAGCTTTTAACCTACAGAAAGAGTTGATGTGCAGTGCTCTCTTTCGTGTCCGCTCTGTTTTTACTTCGCTGAGAATTTCTAGTCACTTGATTACGTGAGAATATTCTTTCAACATATTTTATAAAAAACGAATATCGTTTGCTGTCATTTCCTTTACAGGAAAATATTTGTCATATTCTCAAATAATGATTATAAGTTTTTTAAAATAGTCGTAAGAAAATTATCATTGTTAAATCACTAAACATCTGTATCTGCATATGTTGCAAATGCAAACTTTAACAGTCAAAATCTAAACGTATAGTACCGCAAGATGTATTGAAAATTTTTCTACGTAAAAATTGCATTATTAAATATACATATTTAAATTATCAAGATGATCGTAAGTGTAATGATGTTCTTAGGATTGTTCTTAATAGGTTATAATATACAATTTTGCATATTACCGTCATTAACGTCAGAAAAAGTAAATGTATGTTGAAAGATAACTTTCATTACGTAATCTTACATTACATTACCCTAAAAAACTAATATGCAATAGATAAACTTTTTTATGTTAACAAAATCTTAAGTTTATTAAACTGTTTTTAGCGAGTGTACATTTCTTAGTAATAAAATAGAACATTCTAATATTAAAAATGAGATTATTTAATTTTAATAATAGAATGCATAAAATAAACTAATATTACAAAGAGAGTGCTCACTTGTAAAACTATAATCTAGTACAGTACAGCTGGTAACACTGGATTATCACACTGTGAAATGAGTATGTGTTCTCGAGTTTACATAGAATTTCAATAATATTCCCATACTGCATTTTCTGTTATTTACTTTACGTTTAAAATTTTCACTGCAGAGTTTTGAATCCTTACAAAATTCAAACAAATATTTTGTTGCTGCTAGTGCATTTTCATTTTGTGCAAACAGCTGGTTTCAATGCAAAACCATCACGGAAATTACTAGAATTTAATAAATTTACATATTCAACTGTTGTGTTTTAAAATGGTTGCATGAAATTGCATAGAGCTTTAAACAGTGGTAAATGAAGTAGGAGTATTAGTGCACCGATGGTAATTATTGCACACTCGTTTAATAACTCAATTGATGAATGCGCACAAAATTCAGCGCCGGACTAACCATCACAATGACTAAGTCAGTGCTTTGGTACAAAAAGTGGATCCTAGGCGGCTAATCGATAGTAAAAGCAGCTCTTATAACTTATTATTCCGCCGCTTAATCCGGTCCTGTCAACATTAACATAATAATACGGACTGCAAAAACAATATGATACAAGGAAATCCAGCTTTGAACAAGCTTAAAGCTTATGTAATAATTTATCAATATAACCAAGTTATGAATTGAATATCAATTTATAATAGCGCCCCTAATCCATTAAGTGCCGGACTTTGGATATACTTGTATAACATTTCTGCTATATAGCTATAATATTTGATAACAACAAAATTCCATAAATTAATGCCGACATATACATACTATAATCAAGGTTTATACATTCATGTATATTGCATATCCTATGTATATACTTTTGTGATGTAAAACCTACACTGTATGTCTTATGTATGTGCAAATGCAAAGATACATATTTCAACATTTCTGCATGATTATTTGTTTCACGATATTATTTTCACTTTATGGAGCAAATATAAATATACAGGGAATATTTGTATATGTTATGTGGGTGTAATACAGAGAAACGGCCGCATCAGACGGCACTGTAATGGGGCGGCATAATCTTTACTTAAGGCTTCTTTTTAAATTCGTCTGCTCTATTTAGTTGTTGATCGATACTTACGATTTATAATTTATCGCACGCTTCTAAGCGTCTGAATAATTCATAAAGGACTACTTAAGAAGTTCAATAAAACAAACAAACTTCTATTGAATCTATATTGGCTGCCACTCTAGACTACACATCTCTAATTAACGAATTTGCTAAACTTTAAGTTAAGAGGTAAATCTATTGTAGTAGATTGTAATAGTTGATATCATTATTTTAAAACATAATAATAGCAGTCGTACAAATTCAGAGGATTTTTAAAAGAAATTAACAATCCAAGGTTATTTTAAAGAAAAAACATTTAAAGGGATAGAAAGGGCATATAGAAGACATAGCGTGTCGAGAGCAAAAATATTTGTAGATTTTTCTGCGTAAAATTTTATGTACTATTTACATTTTGTGTTTTACATTTGAGTGCATCAACTTTCCACAGTTAATATTAGCGCTTAAAACAATATATACTTTTACAAACGTTTTCAATACATAATTAACATCTTATAAACACGAGTATGTGTATTTAAAATAAAGAGATTAAATTTGGTTCATTGATAAAGCCAATAAGGCTTTTTAGACTCTCTCTGCTTTCAAATATCTGGTTATAGTCTTCAGGAATATTACAGTATTGTCTGTGCGATGAGTAGTGGGAGCATTGAAGAATACTCTGCTTTACTGTTAGTGTGCTGTTCCATTGTTCACATATTGTTTGTGGTTTTTTTTAAATAAGTAGGTATGAGTGAGATTTCTACGATCTACCATGAGTTTACATATTATTACTTCTAGCCTTTTTTTTTATATTACCACCGTTTATTAATTTTTAAAATTAAAGCAGTTTACCACAAAACGTAAAGTCATGTATTATTTAACATAATATCTTTTACCTAACGTTACGCTTTATTATTTACCTATTAGTTACATTGTCATTAAATAAATGAAAAAAAAAATTCATTTATATATTATTTAATATGTAACATTATATAATCATGCATAAAAAACTTTACCAATGTCAGAAAATATGCATGTGTGTCAAAAGATAACTTTTATTATATAATTATACATATAGCTTTAGCGGGATAGTTGTTGTTGTTGTTATTAATTAAAACAGAACGGCTTATACCCTGTAATAAATAAAACTAATTTAATTACGATCATCTTTGATTTCGTATCAGAAAGTTGATCATTTAATATCAGCAATATCGATCTGCATTAATTTTTAATTTAAATATTCATTAAAATATTTACTTTGTTTAAACATCTGGCGCCGTATTTCAATATACAGAAACTTCGTCCATATGACGTATACGAATTATTGATACATTGTCCTAGTTTTATAAAATCAAAGTATAAATCTATGCTGTGTTGTATTTGATTAATACATTCCCATCTAGCTTGCTGACGTAATCAGATCAGATAACACGTGATTGTTTCGTACGCGTTGATCGGGTCTCAGGCCGACGATCTGCCATATATTATTCTGGTGCTGGTCTTGCGGTATCTCGTATTACGTTATTATCAAAACCAAGGACCACTCTGTGAGTTCTAGGTAGATGGAAAATGAAAAACCACCAAATCCCACCCACGATTACTGGCCATATGGTAACCGCTCTCGGCGGATTAATTATATTATTTTATATTATTAATTAACCTGGTCTAACACAGTATGACATTTGTTTTGATCAAGTTTGTTTAAATAATGGACGCCATTTATTAATTTTGACAATGTAAGCCACAATGGTTGAGACACGTTCATGGATTCGATTTTCAGACCTGCGCCAAATTTGGTGTATCGTTTAATTAATTATTTGCTTTTATATAATGATACATTTATAAGATAGCGGTGTAGTATTAAAGTAGCGAACATTATATTCAAAAAACAAACTTAAAAGTAAAGCAATTTCTGTAAAGTACATTTTCAATATTACACACGTTTTTCTTTCTTAAACGAAGATAATATTTTTTCTGCTTAACAAATACGTGTCAAAATGGCGTACTTTTCCCAGCTCTGGGACCCTGCATTATTATTAATTGAACCGCATGTTTCAAAAATATATAAAATCGCTCATGCCGTTACTGTAGAGGACGTATAATGTGATCGATCAGATGCCTCGTGTCTTATAATCTAAGACAGGAACATGAAACCTTTTTCTAAATCGGATTTAATAGATTTTATTTAATGTACCAATTAAGTAAAAGGCAAAAATTGCATTTATTGTAAAACACTAAATTTGAATAAGTCACAGACTGCTTTTAAATACTTTAACAATTTTTTTTAAATGTACAAAGTAGAACGTTGCGAAATTGTTATAAATTACGAAATGGGTATTATAAATTAGGAGATAAATGCTCTTCAAGGAGTAGAGTACTGTGATAATAATCATGCATATCATATCATATTCAATTAATGCTAAACGATTCAATGAACTCATTTCCTAACTTAGGCTTTATCTTTCGCTCTACTTCTTTTGTCTTTATCAGTTTTTGTAACTAATGTAATACTAAAACTTGACGTATGTAGATGATTCACAATGGAAGAGTAATAATCCGGTTGAAATCCAGAAAACATAATATGTAGTTCATTGAATTATTAACACCTTACACCTGTGTTAAAGCAGAGAGTATTCAGTACATAGTACTTGAGGAACTCGATGGAGTACTTTAGCGCGTAAAGTATATCGCTGTACTCGTTAAAGCCGAGTGTACGCTGCGTATTTTCATTACGGTTTTCCGTTACTTTGTGCCACCTAAAATTAATTGATGTGTAGTCGTTGGTGATTTGTTTAGTATTCTTACGTCCTAAGTTACTTCAGTTTCTTAAAGCCGTTGGCGTATATTTAACGTCAATTTGTAGAGGACTACAATTATACGATGTACAATTGTATATATAGGGCCTACAACAAGAGCGGTTATTTTATAGATGATTTACGAAGAGGATCATTTTAAATCAATAGAAAAACGCAATATTTTGATGACATTTGGCAGATATTATGTTTCATTACTAAGTCCAGAGTTTGTAGTTTAGATTAAAATTAAAATATCACCACTTTTCACAGAAATATTGCGTGTTACTATTGATATATAATGACCGCTCTTGTTTAAAGGCCCTATAATGCTGTTGGCTTCACTGTATTTGCTATTGTCATGCCATCAATGTAAGTATGGATTAGTCCTATACCAGTTTAGGATAATATTAGCTTGAAGAAGACTATTTCCTAACATTAACGTTTTATTTCTTTAGGTTCATCAATTTAGTATTTTCCTTCGTCTTCTTCACTCATTTGTCATGTCATCTTTTACATCTCTCCTTACCTAGAGGTACCTTTTCATGTATTATTCCCCTATTCAATCTCATTTATTAGTAATATCTGTAAAACATTTATTCTCTAAAAAAAAGATTTAACGGTAAATAATATCTTAAATTATAGATTAGATTTTTATGCTAGAAAAATACTTCAAAGAGAATCTACAGGTTTTGCCCCACTGAACCCAGAATACATTTTCGAACCCTATACAAAATAAGTTCTCAAAAAAATATATATAAAATATAATCCAAGACTCACCGTATCTCTTTGAGTTCCATTTCCCCGTTATTTTTCTTATTACAGTCATTGACTTTTTATAACATCATCAACATCGTTGGAAATGGATTTATAATAAATACGTCAAACTTAAATAAAATCATCAGATGAAAACAAACTGTTTGATGTCCTTCTTATCGTTTTCGATTTCGTTATCGATATTCGCCGCTATCTTTTCGTTTACTGTTAGAACAACATTATTCTTTAATATAAATTCATTTATTTCATATAAATCTTTAAGGGGAAAATAAAATTCTAAGAAAAACATTTTATAAAAAAGAAAACCGTCTTTTTTAGTTTAATTTTAAATCTTATTTCACCTTGACAGACGTTAATCTTACAGTGAGGTTTCCAATCTTTTTAAGTTACAAAACCACGCAGGTTTTAACGCAACGAATCGTGCAGTACGTTATGTCGTGTCAGCACAGATTAGTTCAAGAGATTTGGAAATTTTATTTATAACGTTTGTGTTAGTGCTACAACTCAAAACTTACAGTGTATCATTTCAAAATATTATGATGATGAATATATATAGTAGATTATTTCGATTTAAAGTAACTTATTACTAAATACTAACAGTGGATTCATTAATCCCTCTGTGCCGAATTAGTTGTCACATTAGACGTGTAAACGTTGCCATTTGACATTTACAGTGAAAAATGTTGAAATCAGTAAAAATTTAATGAATGGAGATGCATATTTAACCTATATTATATTCTCGCATGATATAAGGTAATAGCTGCTGAGAAATTAATTTATTTCCGTATATAAATCTCTTGTGCATAGCGCATTGTAGCTTGCATTCTATGGATTCGTGAATGTGGAATGTAGAGCACATATTTCCAGTGAACCTAATCATACCAGCACAGAATATTCAAAGCATAAAGGAATCCTCGCTGCTTGTTGATAAAAAGAAGAGCTGAATAACAATTTCAACTTCGTAACGAAATTCAATTAACGATTCTGTAAATAAGTATTTCTAATAATTTTATTTTTATTCAGCTATGAAATTGTAAGATTTCTGAAAAAAAAATACACAAAATAAATCACTTAAAATAGAATGTATATAATTAGCTTACTGATACAAATATCTCACGAACTGGAAAAGATAGAAAACTGAAATTTAGAGTGTGTATTGAGATCATAATTGTGCATCCCAACTTTCCAGTGGCGACGGGAGTTGAGACGGTAAAATCCAGCAATATTAAATAAAGAAAATTGAACCTTGGTATGTATTGAGACTAGGGGCGGCCTTAGCCATTGCGAGGCCCCGGGCAGCAGATCTTTGCCTTGCGAGATCACTTGTTCTTTGTATAATTTATGTAAATTGTAAGTAACTATTTTTGATGATAATTGACGAGAACTAATTTTTTATTGGAAGTTTTATAAAAGTTTATTTATAATTTTTTATAAAAGTGCGGATTACTGAACATTGGAACGGTTAAAGGCCTTTAAAATTTTCAAAAGAAATTAATGGTATTCGATTTGGTAAAACGCTGATTCCAAATCTGCAATTTATATTTTCTTTGGACTACCGGTTTTTGAGTTATCGGCATTTTATAGGTTAAATTATGAACAGATTTCAAAATAGTTGCGAGATATGGAATCTGCGGGAAAAAATATGATATTTTCGCCGCGACAAAAATATATATTTACCTCAACATCAGAGGTCAATTAATTAAAGATGGCATACTACAAGTAGTTTCATAGAAGCCTACTAGAAAACTAAATTTGAATATCTAAACATATACGAGAATATTATTATGTAAGAGTTATATAAAAAATACATACAATGTTCTAAAATGTTTGTAAGTTATATTTTTAGGAAAATTGTAAACAATATTTGGATAAAATTTGTATGTAAACAATAATATTATTTCATTGGAAAAACAAGTGTGCATAACACAGCTAGTGGGTGCACTTTCTACATTTAAAACATGGTATATTTTCAGTACGACTTCTACTTGCTTTTTCTGTTTTAAATCAAAGCACCAACAGTTTCCTTTAATTTATTTTACAAGCTGTAATAGCGAGAGCTTTTATGTTAAAAACAATTCTGATAGAAAAGCTTTCAAAATATCCATTAGTGTTGGCACCATTTTAGACACTTTCCATTGCTAGGCAACCAACTATAAACTCTTAAAATAAAATAACGGTGTGTACATAAGTAGTTTGATATTAAAATATAAAGAATTATCATCTTTAACTATAAGTTTAAATATTTAATACTTTTTTTTTACTTTACTGGTTAAGTTTTGTAAACATCATTTATAATAATGTATGTACATAAACATCATAACTTTTATATTAGGAATTTATTAAAATGACGTCATATCATAAGTATGTATAAAATGTATTTTGGAGAAAACGGTGTTTGGTATAGTTGTAGCTGTATGTCTTATACATTTCTATGCATATACATATATTTGTAGTGGTGCTAGTTTTAAAGCAGAAGCACTAATTTTGTTATTGTAATATATTAGCAATAAATATGATTTTCTTTTTCTTTATTTTATTTAACGTCCCCCTGTATTACTATATTGACAGTTTTTGTGATATCGTGTAGTCATATAATGTACATCATGTATGTACATAATCAATTTAACTAAATTTAACAATTTAACAACCTATTCAATAAATATAGCTCTAGTCCGTGATTTGAACTCGAAAACACAGCTGTCTAGCGTCAAGGATCAATGCTCTCGTCCACTGTGTCGTCATAATTTATTTTGTATTGCATAAAAAGGTTTTTTTATACTTTTAAAAATAATAATGTAACCGGTGAAGCGCTTCACAGTAGCTGTTGTAAATATTACATTAAAGGCTTTTCTAAAAAGAGATTTCTTTAGGGAATGTAAGATGATACAGTGGGCGAGAATATAGATGTCTTCTGAAATTACTGCGTACATAATCATAAAATTATCAGTCAGCGGTGTAGTTCACATATATAAGGCCCAACACCATAAATACTGCCAACATAATAGAAACTCGTCGGTGAAAAAACTCAACTCAAAAAAAATGCCTTTGCTAAATAAATTAAATAAAAATTGAAGTGATGTCCACTTCAGCTCACAATCGATACCGGATTTGCAAAATTGTTTAAAATTTGACTATAATTTTATGTCTTAAACGATCTATAAAAACTACCAACATAGTAGGAATTTGTCGATGTTAGTATCACAAATAGGCCAACTTTATATAAATTTAAAAGAAATATATAATTCTAAATTCTATCAAAAAATATATAACTTCCTAATATAGCTATATAGATCGTCTTACCTGATAGAATTTTTTACTAATACAATCTAGCGTTGTCGTCCTGGTTTAAAAGACCTAACTTCCTTCCTTGTATACGACTATAATGAATTTATTGTAAATGATTTATTTGAAGTTTGCGAGCAACACAAGCGGAATAAAGTTGCCGAAATTCCTTAAATGTAATTATGACGTGCGTAACAATTATGTTAATGTGATTAGCATAATTTGCATGAGTTCCTTAATTTGGTTTGTATGATAATGTAAACTGACGTCATCGCTACAACACGAGTGAATTTTTGAGACACATACATTGACATAGTTCGTACAACAACAAACACTAATACATAGAGACTATTTGTGTTAGAAATTTAAATGATTTTAGAATATTATTGATTTTCTTTTTTAATGGTTTTATTTCTCGTATAAGAATTTGTGATTATCACAGAAAGAAAGAGATTTAAATAATATTTTTTCAAAAACATAACCCTACTTTTTGTAACGCTAAAACACAGTTTTGGGTTACTGTATATAACGACTTAAAACTTTTCACATAACAGCATATAACCTTATGAAATAAGACATTTAATAGCCGAAAACAAAACTACAGAACACTATGAAAATAATATTTTAGTGTTCTGAAAAAATAAAATGAAATTTTTCATAACCTTATCAAATAACATTACAAATAGTAACGGATTTCGGTCTTTGTATTGAACGTACAGAGATATCACTAACAATTTTGTCTTTAAAGAGTCGTGTCTACAATATAACTACATACAGTAATACTAACTACAGTCTGTAATTGAACGATGCTAAACATAGCATATGACGAACCTTGTAAGGCCCACATATGACATTTTTAAAATGAAAGTATGCCGCTTTATCTACTGTATGTCAACAAACAAATATTTTATTATTCAATCATATTTAGATAATTATAAATGTACCTGCAGATAACTAGGTATCAAGTTTACATATATTTATACAATTGCATATATAAAAACTCCCACTTTATACATTTTAAAAAAAATATTTTTTATGAATATTATACTGCATTTACATGAGCATTAGAATTTTTGAAATAACAACCAGACTTACTTAGTTCTTGGTGTGTAAATTCAGTATTACGATATAATCAAATAATAATATATTTAGAGTAATTTTAATGCGTTGAATACCTTTATGTCTAAAGTAATTATATTTTTTATAATTAATTTTAAAATTTATTATTTTCGTTGGGCTCGTTCGAATCGAACGTAACGGTTACATTGAGATAGATATTCACAAAAACCTTGCGCTCATATCAATCAATTTAAGTCTAGTATCTACCTACTAACTACATTAAATATTACAATAACAATTAAACGGACTACAGCCGTCTGTGCGAGCGTCAAAGGGTTACCAACCAATTATTTTTGACAGCATATTAAAAAACAAAATATAATTTGCGTCAATATACATTATTTCATAAATACAATTATAAATATGTCAGTTTTCTCTCATGTCCATGCTTGCGGGCTACACCTCTACGCCTTACAGGCTACTGACTACGGCCTACGAACATGCTACGGTATTTGCTTTAGCGGACTACGTCTTTGTACGCATTGTCTCTGTATAAACATTTCAACATAGAAAATATTTACAAACTTAAAAATTCAAAATAAAGAACATATTTCTAAAAGCTTTTATCTTTTATTATTAAAAGTCCACTCAATAAAAGTTTATTTGAACGAAACGGAACGTAGAAGACAGCAAATACCTGCAATAACTTAGAAAAATATATCCGTAAGGAGAAGGAAGGATGATGGGAGGGTGAGAGGGTGAGAGAGCCCTTTAGGGTGCGTAGGGCGTACAAAGTAAATAGCTTTTATAAATCTCATATGGAAGAATGCTTCTTTTGCGTATTATGCGTATATTTGTGATTTAAATAATTGTATTCATATGTTATATTTAAAAGTAGGAAGTGCCACACTACTGTATATCAACAAAAGTATTTTCTTTTAAATGAACCCCATGTATCAATCATCCCTCAAGTGGAAATATAACCCATAAAAAGCAACGGTTATAATAAAATTCGTTGAAGTTATAATGTGGAAAATATTTTATGAAATTTTAGACAAGAAAAAACCTGTTTGATGCTTGAGGTAAGACTGCTGAATCTTCGTAATTGATCCCTGGTTTTGTTGTTATCAAATTTAAATGATTATAGATCACATTTTTGAGGCGTCATTTTCATTTTTCCAAACTTGGCAGTTACCCAACAACATATGTTCAGTTGTCCCTCCGCTCCATAAACACACTAAATAGATAAAAATGTGCTACATAAATAAAACAATGTGAATCAAATAATATAGCATTGTCCCAGAATTGGAATGTAAAACAGGTCAATTCAAATATTTACCTTAGCTCAAATGAAATTAATACAACCATGAATTGCAGAGCCATCTTTTAAATGATAGAAAATAAGAAGAATCAGAACAATATTAGGGGCGATAAAAGGCTACGTGCCTAGGAAGCCCGAGAAACTATATATATATAAAAAAAAAATGATAGAAAAACTATATTTTAGATAGTATCTCGCCAAGGTCGCATTTGGAGGTGTGGAGGCTCTGGGGTAACGAAGGAGCGGAGGCCAATAATTATTTTCCGAATAAAAGGAATAACTTTTTTCCGTTAATTCTTTCAAAAATTTATTGCTTTTATCTTTATTGTCGGGGTCACGGCGCCTGTCCTCCCTCAAATCCGGGCCTGCATCTGACAATTAAAAAAATACTTACACATAATTCATTGGGGCATCGCAATAAAATATTTTGCTAAATTACGTTTACAAATATGAATTTTAAATTGAATAAGAATACAAAATAGAAACGGTTATAATAAACCAAACTTTTCAAGACAAGAATTGTTTGGTTGTATTTTTACTTTCTTATATCAAGGGTACGGCTAAAGTCGAGTAGTCCTGTTTCTAGAGACTAGGAATTTTAGTAATAAAATGCAAAAAATGTAATGATTCAATTTTACAAAATTAAATAACTTTGCGCTGCAAAAACAAGCATCTATTTGATTTATTAGACAACTTATAAATAGCTTCTTTTTTAAACGCGTGATGGAGATACCATCAGATGACTACTATTAAAAAAAAATCTGGTGAAAAACTTTGATTAATAGTTTCTCTAACTTAAAGTAAATGAAGCGAAAGGAAAGCGTGTCGTTTAGAAAAACGACGCAATACCGTTAATAAATTCAGTGGCTCTCTTGACATAAGTCAACGCATGTCAGATTTGACAGGGTATGACGTGTGGAACGGTAGTGGGGTCCTCCGGGCTTCCCCGGGACCTCCGGGCTATACCACACGTCTTCCGGAACAGCTTGATACAAGCACTGTTGAAGGAGAAGAACCGGAGGGCGTATGGTGGGGTACATACATGTACTGGTATGTATGTAGTCAGGAGATAAATGAAACGGCGGCTTTATAAACATTAGATGGAGCTATATCTGTCTCCCTTACTCATTTGTGCTTCTTCATATGTGTACCACAACGCATATACCTATATTCAACATAGTCATTTATCTCACACGTTTTAACAATTTGTAAATATTTTCGCACATTATTTTTAACTACGTAAACTAAATACATTTTTCGGAATGTATAGGGTGTGTATTCAATAGAAGCCTAATTGTTTTGTTTCTTTGAATGAAATGAAAAATACTCAGGTATATCAAATTTTTTTGATTATCCAATATTAATTGAACCAATTGCATTAGTGTTTTAAAACAGGGGTAGACTGGACAATAGCTGAGAGTGATGATGCTTGACGACATACGGGTTTGATAACTGGAACCCCGCCATATTTTCTGCATTTGGTTGTTTTTAAATGTATTTGACATTGAAAAAATTATCGGAATAGTAGCGAATGGTCGAGTAAAGTAAAAATACATCTTAAATTAAGTGTACTGCTATATAACTACCATAGCACAATGTATCCATTACACCATTTCATTTAAGATATATTTTCACTTAGTGTAAAAAAGTGTACTAAAACATTTTTGTGGGAACTATAGTTTTCAAGATAAACCAAAAAACTGATTAAAACTTTATTTTCAAAATGGCGGCCAAATTAAAATTTAAATTTGTTCCTTTACATGTAAAAAAATACATGATTCGATGACGGATTTCGCTGATTAGTTTCGTTCAGTTATTGCGTTTTCTTTTCATAATATTCATTTTGATCTACTGCTACAGAATATTATTTTTATCAATAAAACACGATGACATTTTCAAGACAACAATCATTTTGCAATAAAACAAACACAAAAAGAACTGTACTAATTTCAAGATAAGAAAAAAAGTGCAAAACAAGAGCAATATTTTTTCTTGAAAAGAAAACATCGTAACCTTTAAAGTTTGAGTCACAAACACAATTAAAATATATTATTGGTCCGCTGAACAAATTTCAAAGCGCAGCAGGCTTGTGTTAACTGCATTTTTACACTTCATGCAACTACTTTCATATTCCTTTTCTACACTTCAATTTAAAAATAAGACCTTCACAACTTAATTAAAAATATAATTACAATAACTAAATAGATTGTTTACTGCATGTTTTAAAAATATTTTCTTTACCTTAATGAATTGTAAACAAATCTATATGCTTGTAATGTTTTCATTACTTTACTTTATTTTAATTATTATATAATGTATACTCGTTAAATTTATTATCACCTTCTTACAATTTTTCTACATAATCGCCATTTAAATTCAAGCGCTTGTCACAGCGTTTTTCTAAGCTACCAAATTATTTCTGTTTTTGTTTTTAAGTTTCGGTATCTACCGAATACATAATTTCCTGTAAAAAAATTTGACCGAGAAATTTCCGAAAACTGTTTGTCAATTTTCTTGCTAGGAATTACCCTTTTTCAACATGAGTGTTTTTTCATCCTTCTTTAAACAATCTATTACATTCATTACATTACTTTCTTCAACATTCATTCTATCAATTACATTGCATTTTTCTTTTAATTTTCATTTTAGTCTAATTAGTTTTTCAAAATCTTCATCTTTTTTCTTCTTCTCGTGTCTTCTTTCAAAATATTTCTCCCTTTTTTCTGTTCTCTATCTCTCCTTGTTTCGCTTTTACAACACTTACTTACACACCTGCTAGCAATTTCTCTGTCCGCTTGTTCTAGTCTAGTCTGCATACACATCTCTTTTTTCTAGTCTAGTCTCTTATACACATTCCCATCAACATTAAACTTCCTCCCATTTGTTCTCCTTCCCTCTTATCTTTCTATCTTTCCGTTAGGTCTAAGAATATTTAAATAAACATTAACATCAGTTTCTTTCCTTTTAATACTTCTCTTCATTATTAAAATTTACATAAAGTAATCATATAAAAAGCTATGAAATAATTTAAATTCTTTATTAAAGGAATATAAAATATGAAGATTGTTATTATGTTAGACCAATTATATTCTAGTGTTGCTACGGGACAATAAAGCAGACCGTTACAGCATCGTTGATAGTATAATTTAGTTCCAAGACTACTTAAAATACTGGGTATTTAAGAAGTTACTATTTCTATATTAATTATAAAATAAAGAAATAGTCTATGTGAAATAACTGATTTTGTACGCTTTACTCAAAGTTCCAAGTGACAACAGTGTATTACTGCAATATAAGATTCAACCCATTTTTCTTTGTTGTAACTTAGAGCGAATTTCTAGTATCTTACGAAGGCACTTTTCTAAATGGCAGAATCATCTGAGTCCAACCACTTAATCATTCGTTCGTATTGCATATACCCGTTTCAACATGTGCTGCTTCCCATCCGGTAGTTCGCTACTGATCTGCTCCCAATCTTATTATTTATGGATCTCAATATATGCACTTTAAATAACCCACAGCGAAGGATTTATTTCTCCAGTAAATTCTCCTGGAGTAGAGAATAGATGGTCCTTCTCGAGAGGTAATGACTTCATATAAAAGATCCATGAAAACTCACCGCTTCTTTGTGATGCCATTGATCAAGACCACATAACCCAATCCGGTGCAAACAGCTGATAACACTGAATAGAGATTTGTGGTACGAGTAAATCTTACATATTAGATGAGACTGGTCGAGATAAACGTTCAACTCGCTAGACAGAGTTTTGTCTGAAGATAAAGATTATTTGGCTTACTCGACGTTTTGGATATTTCTGTCTCAACCGACGCGACGATGTGATAAAGATACCGTCACTCAAATTGCTACAACTGTCTGACAGGTATACACCTTAGAAAACTATGTGTTAAAGCAATTAAGAAAACTAAAAATAATATTTAAAAATATGTCATGAATTGGAACAAGATGTTTTTAAAAAGTCTATAAATATTCTAACAGTTTTCGAATCTGTTTCTTGGCAGTATCCTATTATTAGTTCGAATCAAAATAACATTCAGGCATTAGTAATAAAGAAAATCATCACCTGGTAATTATCAACCCGAGTGGTGACCGGGTGTGAAAGAATAGTCCCAATGTTGCTCATGCATGTCGTAAGAGGCGACTAAAATGGGTACCCAGTGTCTGGGGTATAGCCGGGCACCCTGCCCCTGGGGATTATATCAGGGGACTGGTCCTCCAGGTTGGAGGTTGGGCGTGGTGCTAACAACTCCACCCCGCAAAAAAAAACCTTGTTATAAACCATCCGGACTGAACTTTGGGAGATGATGGGTTGACTGCCTAAAAAGGGATTTCGCCGCTCTGAGAGTGATCAATTGGAAGACCATGGCCAAAAAAAGAAAGGCCTGGAAGAAAATTCTTGAGAAGGCCAAGGCCCAGCCGGGGCTGTCGAGCCACTGAAGAAGAAGAAGAAGGTAATTATCAAGATGAATCTTAGAAACATTTAGAAACTTCATCTTTGTTAATATATCTCACGACTTTTGAAGGCTGCTCTCACATTAGTGGTCTTGAAGCTACAACGCGCGCAAGTTACAAATGTCGTCATCTTAATATACGAAAACATTTTGATAATTCGTAAACACTCTGTACCTAAAGTATTCACAGTAATATAAGTTATATGCATAATAAATCCAGTGCAATGAAACTAATGCCTTACAATTAATAATCAAGGAACCACATTGGATGGTTCCATAACGAAGTTTCTTGGTTAATTAATTTCACCTGTCTATAACTAGGAAATCTTGATTAAGATACTACGGAAGGGATGAAGAATATAACTTGAAAATGATAACTACACCGCCCCAAGAGATTTGTGAATTTCTAATTGGTTTTAATTAATAAAATGTGAATACAAATTCCTGACTGTTAATGAATGTCTCCGTATAGTAGTATTAAGCGTGGCCGCTGTACGGCGCTGCTTTGATATTACACGAAGCGAGTTTTGATAGGCTGGTGCTGATATCATCACAGAATATAATCTTTCTTCACTGTACTTGGTACCGCAGCCTCTCGTAACAATAGAGATTGCTTTGAATCAGTATTATATTACTGATTTCAATAATTAATCTGTAATTCTGGTGGAAGCATTTTAATTACTATATTAAGATAATCGCAATTGTATTGTATTCTACAACGCAGAAGCGAATGTATTACGCATTATGTTAATACATATCAAGATAAATTGCTTTATTTAATATACGAAACTTCGGATAGCAAATCTAATTGTTTACGGGTATATAATTGTACGTAGTGTTACCAGAGAAAATATTCTTCTACGCATTGTTTCTTCAGTAATTCAATTACTTTTTGCATTAAGTTAAAGTTATTACTCTTACTTTTTTTATTATTCATTTCATCCCTTAAACACATTTGACTACAACAGAAGTCCATTTTCTTTAACATTTTTTTCTTTTATTCAAAAGTGTATCATTAATTCAAGCCTCAAGTTTTGGATTTAAATTCATACATCACCGTTATGAGAAATGTATATGTAATTGTTGTTAGAAAAGATTAAAGATGAAGTAAATTGTTTTTATTATTAACGTTGAAAAGAATTGAAGTTGGAACAAAAAAATATCCGAAATAATTCAGAATTCTCTTTAAATTTTCTGTGCCTTTAATTCGTAGGATTATTTAGCAAGTAGATCATGAAACACAATTATCTATCAATCGGCTCTTGGTTTTGATCATCAATAACATTTCGTAGTACTAATTATCTAGTCTATATCTGTTAAGGAGTAATTACTAACTGCAAATGACATCATCCAAATATACTGCAACATAATAACTGTTATCCCTTCATTTTCAGTGCTCGTGAAGTCGTGAATAATGTAATATTGTACACAGGGCCGCACTCAAATCAAATTGGACAAATTACATACTATATTAAATCATATATAGTTCAATTACGAGAGTTTTATGGTGACTAAGGCTTAAAAGAGAAGAGACCCATACAAATCTACGATGCAATGGTAAATATCATCTTATTTGTTCCTGCATGCATTTCATGGTATTGTAAATTTATACGACACAACTTGTTTTAAGTATAATACACGGGCGAACTCTCGTAATTTGAACTATAGTAAATATATAGTTGATTTTAGTCACACATAGTTTTGTTTTCGATAAAATACGTACAATGGTATAGAAATGGTTTTAATAAAGAATAACGTGTTTAACTAGTTATTAAATATGGTACACGAAAACTTTCTGTTTTATCTGAACAAAAACGAAAATAGTACTTTTAGTTATAATGGTGCGCGTTTATATTCAGAATGCTATAGACGCTAGAGGTGGGTGAATAAGTGTATGCTTTTAGCACGTCGGAACATAAATAGCATGCCAAATATATAAATAAATGTTTAATAAATATAATGCGAAACCAAAACAAATATGAACTAGCATAAGTAACTAGCAGGTGTATTTGTAGCTTAAGTGTTTGATTTTAATATGAGTCTGGATCTGGATGCATTTCGAATTTGCTGTAAATGTAATTGGTATTATACCAATGCAATACGTGTACAAGCCGCAACATTGCATTATGCGCTAGGTGATGATGTCTGCTGAATAACTTATAATGCAAAATAATTGGGTTTCCATGTACAACAGGTTGCACAGGTGCATTCAATTGGGAATAACTGTCGTCACGAATGACTGAACAATAACAAAGGACTATATAAGCAGATTTCAAATGCTAAATATATCTAGAACAAACATAGTGTCCAGAGATCATTGTTGATTGTATCTTGCTGAGAGGCACAGGGCAGCACAATTATTGTGCATGGTGCAATTATTCTATGGAATTATGTATTAATATCTAATGTATTGTTAAAAAAGAAGCGTTATTATATTATAATCATATTTCTTTAATTAAAGTAATCACAAATAAATAATTTGAATTTAGTTTAAAACTGTACTAATATACTGTAATGTATGGAACTGTCAAACACGTTGCTTTGATGTTGTCTGAGTTATGCGCAATTATACAAAGTGTACGATAGCGATACTAGCGGACAAAGAATGTAAACAAAGTAGAACGTAAGACATGTTTAATAGTTGTACCAAAACTAAGACGCTCAAATACTATCAAAGTTTACGGTAAACATTTTATTATTCAGGATTAAAGTAAGTTGGAACAAGTAAAAAAAACCCTAAACTTTGAGTAAAGTGCAATTTATCTGTCACAGCATCATTTGTTTTACAGGATTTCTTGAGGATTGAAAGAGGATAAAAACTATTACATTCGACAACTGTAATCGAAGGAAATAAATCGCTTTTATCGATTATAGATATAGTGTCTCTTTTAAATACGGAAGTTATGAGTTTATTGTATGTTTTAACTTTGTCTTTATTAAATTTCTACTTAAACTTTAAAGAATTATAATACATAAGTAATTACTAAACGAATTTTTTTCTTTAATCGTAGTTTAAGATGTAACTGGATCTTATTTCAATAATTCGTTATTAAATCGATTTAAGACCGGCGCCGGTTTTCCGACGTGCAAAACTGCATTGATATTTAATTTACTGTTTTTATTTAATACTTTAATCTAAATTTCAGGTTTTCAGAATAGGCATTCCTTGTCACATTCGTGTTTTAATTTGAGTTGGGTTAATTTATTTGTTGTGCATCCGTCGCTAGTAATATAAATTTTAACAGTTTGACAGTTGAATAAAATTGAATGTGGATTAGTTAAAATTGCTATTTTTAATAATAATTAATAATAGAAATTGTTTTTATTTCATTATTTTTGACAAACTAACATTAAACTTCTTTTAAATATAAATTCTACTGCATTTTGACAGAATGTTACATTTTAGAGGTTATAATATAATACAGTGTTTTTTTTTTAATTCAGAAACATTTGACCTTGTAGGGTTCTAAAAAAAACAAAGAAAACTTAAAAATAAAATTAATTTTAATATTGTGCAGGGAATGACTTCGCATAATGCCGTATGCTAAGGACTGTAAATTAAATAGGAAATATAAAATAAAATTAAAACAGTGAGTGCGTGACCTTATGTAAACACTGATTCGAGGTGGTAAACTTGTTTCTTATTCTAAGAATTTCGTCATACACTTTCCAAATGCAATACAAATTCATCAAATACAATAACATCAAATGAATTTTAGACTTATTATTTTCCAAATCTCAGTAAATAACTTTTAAGAAACATAAATTTATAAACCATAAAGTTAACTAGATCAAGATCAAATCCCATTAATTTCTTTGCAAGTTCAAGTAATTGGAAATTTTATCTCTATGCTCCGTCGTAAAATTTTACGATCATACCCATAGTTTTCGTTTTCTTATGTACATTCTTATAATGTTATGATTATAACCTTGTATTTCAAATAATATTGGTTGTTTTATATTCGCCACTCAAGGTCCTTTAATAATTTGGTTGTTATTTTAATAATCCAATTTATATAATGTAACTTGTTAAGATGCTCGATAGAAGAGAGCTATGGTAAGTAAGAGAGTTTATTAAGAGGAAAGGGAATTTTATGTAGTCGAGGAGATACTTAAAAATATTGCTATTTTTCAAAGATGGCGGCGTAAGAAAATATGTGTTAAAATGTCGATTCCAAAATTGGAATTTCCACATTAACTCTTTTAACACCAAACCACTGTATCAGGAAGATTAAGTAATTTACTTACCCATGATTCTTGGAAGTAACGATCTGAAACAAATAAAAAACTAGTTAATCTTTTGGATATTTTATATAGCAATTTTAAGTTATTAATACAATTTCATAGGATATTGAACTACGAGCTAACCAAGTAAATTATTACATTTCTATTATTCATAATTATTTATATCATTATTTATTTGAATCATTCTTATTTTTAAGGAAAGTTTAAGCAAGATACATAGCTTTAGGCAATTTTGTAGAAAAGTATAATTGTAGCATAAACAAGTATCGTTTTTACAAATTAGGATGGATATTAAATATGATGAAAATCAGATTGCCTGCTCTGCGTCAATAGGCGGCTATCCTTTTTCGTATATTGATTAAAAAGTTTGAAGAAACTTAAGCAGTTGTTGCCATGTTAATGCTCTTTTAAAAATAAAGAAAATGTTTGGGATGTTCAACAAGTTTCGCAACATAATAAAATTTTGTATTTAAATGATCTCATTATTATTATGCAAAGAAAAGATAAAAGAAAGTTCAAGGGACCTTGTTGTGATAATGATCATATTCGCCGAATATTCAACGCTATCAGTATCAGTCGGTTATTAAGAACCATTATATTCTTAGTATTAAATAAGATAATAGTCTTAAGAAATACTTAAAAAACATCAAATAACTAGAACTTAAAAAGAAATGCAGACTTGTTTTTTGTGTACCGTTTTAATATTTACTGTCTCAAGCTGGGAATTAAAAATATGCTTGTTACAAAAAGTTAAGTTTGAAGAGTAGACCCTTTATAACTTTTTAATAGAAATTTCAGTCAGTGCAAGCATTCATATTTGACGCTAGACTTCGAGTTCAATGCCCGGACCAGAGTTGTATGTTCTGTGTTTAATTGTCATTAAGTTAAAGGCACATATATGAGGCCAAGACTCCACAAAAAGCGCCCAACATAGTAAGAGATTATCGTTTATAGAACTCAGTATCAGGAAATAAGCCAACCCTAAATAAATAAGACTAGATATTTCAAATAACATCGAAGGAAAATAAGTCTGCATATATTTTCTCTGGATTATAATACAACTGCGTAAAAGATTGAGAGTCATGTGAACATGTATTTTGCATTCTACAAGTATGGTCCATTTTTTCAGTCTAAGCTTAAAGCTTGAAAGATGTTTTGAAGCTCGAAGCTGTGGTTTCGTAACAAGCTTTTGAACTTGCTATTGTCTACTTATTTAGTTGTGCAAGAAATATACATACAAGTCTACAAGTCTGTACAAGTTATACGCACTAACTTTCGATGTTGGCATTGAGTCTTTCATACTAAGCTGACGACCTGCGGGCATTGACTCTTCTGAGGTTGTACCAGTACTGTACAGTTTGTTGTAGTGTTTCATTAAATGTGCGCCTTAAACTTTATAGAATAAGGCCCTCAGCTCACGACGCGACTGGTTGCAAGCTTTAGCCCCGAATCTGCTCGAACCGAATGGCATTACAACTGTATTGTTAGTGAAAGAATGAGAGTGTTTACGAGTGAGATAAAACACTGGTTTTGAGCATGACATCATCAACAGAGATGTTTACGAAAAGTATTTAAATACATACATACAATCAAATATAACACAACAGAATCCCCTGTTTTGCTATTGTTAAAAAAATCTATAGAGTCACGAGACACGGCTCGACATGGCTCGTGCTCGTTTTCGTTGAAAACTTCGTTTCGCGTTTAGTTTGCAATCAGCCGACTCGTGTGCCTTTCTCGTGTTTTATCTCATATCTCGATCTCTCACTAACAGCAGTTGTAATCACATTCGCTTCGGGTAGATTCGGGGCTAAGGTTTGCAACCAATCGCGTCGTGTGCGGAGGGCCTAAGTGTATGTTGGAAGAATACTTATAGGTTGCATGTGGCATAATTTAAAGTTGCAAACCATTCTCATTTAAGAATAACAGTCTTGTATCGTCCTTTAAAACACAGTTCTACAGTTTCATACTTAAACCACGCTATTGTAGAATTCTAGCCGATTATATTCGTTTGTTTTGTACTATAAAAGTCTAGTTCCAAGATATCTCGTTAAATATTATATCTTTGGCACATTTAATATATAATATAAAAGAATGACACTGAATGTGTAGCTTGTAACGTGAAAGATCGTTAGATGTTCACGGCGTTGTTATATAACAGCGATGGGTGATGTGTACTACACATCAACTTTTGAGTCACTATTGTTTATTTTATACAAATAGTTTATAGTTATGAACATTAGAAATAATACATAACAGAACAGGAAGGTATCAATGGAGACGAGCTATAAGAACTTTTTGCAGACTTTATTTAGAATTAGAAAAACTTTTAGAGACACTGAAGTATATTAACTTGATATAAACTTTTCTAAAGATTTAAATCATTATTTTTGATAAATGTTAGGAAACTTTGTAAGGAACAAAATTTGGTGACTTATGAAGTTGTTTACTTAAGTAAATGTTGTCATATTTCTTACAGAAGAATAATCTAAGTCATTTAGATTGAACTTTGGATTTAGGTTCATGACCTTTAAAGTTTATTTTTGCATCTACATGAAATACTTAATTGAAATATTTTGAGAGAAGAAAATGACTGAGAGAGTTGTAACATTTAATTGTCTTCTAGAGGTGCTCATCGTCCAGTTCATAAGTGAACCATCTTCGAATATTGAGTTTTGAGATAACGGAACTTTATCTGCATTTTAATTTTACTTGGTTGCAGTTATAAGTTATCTAAGTATTAAATCAGATAGGGGATTCAATTTTACATACAACTGCATACTCAACTAAAATTTCGATTGTTCGTCATTGGACGGCTATCCGTTATCTAGCTCAATTTGATACTTATCTTAGGTACTTATTGTTCACAAAATTGTTACAGATTGTAACTTAGCAAGCGAAACAAATTAAAATGGTTATCACACATTTAACTGATACAAAAAAAAACCAAATTAAAATTTTCATGAATCCCATATAGACCGGGCGCTAGAGGTAAGTGAGTATGCAAAATGTGAGGACCGAATTCCACCAATGGATTTAAGTTAAGAAAAGGTCAAAAATTAATAATGCGGATCTTGCCGGTCAAATATTTGGTCCATTTTTTTTTTACCCCACTTACCCCATTTTTTTACCTCACTTCGATAGCAAATAAATCTTCAGGCCGTTGACAAGTACTAAGTTGAGTAAAAACATGGTCTTGTTTACTGCGTGCAGTATTTAAAATTTGTTCCGCTGCTGAATTTTTGGAACACAAATACAGCTGCTTGTCTTTGTTCCTCGTTAATTTTCTACAAATTAAGCATTTCAACGATTTATTTGCTTCTGCAGGTGAATACCTAACACACTGAATACCTAAGCGCGCTATGCTTACAGTTAGCTCGGAGAGGGGATGTGAAGGGAGCGGGAAGGGACCATCACAGCTGGTGGCAAGATGTGTTTTCTTATTATTTGGGGTCTCAGGTATAAGAATCCGACCATAGTTGCCGGTCCTCACATTTTGCATACTCAACTACCTATAGCGCCTGCACTAATACCTGTAAAGTATAAACCTCAAATTTTAAATGTTCTAGTGACACTTGTGGAAATAGCGGCAAATTCAAAATAGTCATCCGCTATTAATACACCCTATATGTTAAATTTATGTAACGTTGGCTTATTTTGAATGCTGAGTCCTATCACCGACGAAATCTTACTATGTTGGCAATGTTATTGATATCATAGCGTCATATATGTTAACTACACAACTGCCTAATTAGTATAAGTGTGTGCATAAACAAATTATCTTGATAACAACCAAACCAACTCGAAGACACAGTAGTCTTGCATTAAGCATCAATGCTCTTGCCCACTGCGTCTCCTATACACCCTATGGTATATTATCTTTTTCGTAATGTACACGTATTTTGCGTTTAAATATGTTGACTGCATTACTCAGCAGTTAATGTAAAACAGGACACCATCACCGTGCTGTTGCTAAGGATATGAAGGATATAACCATTAAAGCTTACGAAACACTTAAATCTTTATGAGAGTATTTTATGAAAAGCGTAATGGTAACTAAGGTCTTAGACCTCCACGCTAACGTCTATAATTTTTAATGTCACGAAGATCACATGCCTGAGTGTTTTGACAAAATGTAATTATCTAAAAAAAATATCCATAAAAAGTACAAATATATTTGACTTTATTTTCGCATGAAAATGTACGGTATTTTTAATATGTTTTTAAAACTGCGCGTGTATTATTAGATTAGTACAGAGTACATTCTTTAAGCTTTATTCCCACTCACTTTTTTAATATTTAATCTATGTTTTTGTTTAATATTTTAATCTAGATTTCAGGTTTTAAGAAGAGGTATTCCTTGTCACATTCGTGTTTTAATTGGAGTCAGGTTAATTAGTTGGTGCGCATGCGTCGTTAGTAATATAAATTTTGAAAGTTCGAAAGATCAATTTACTTCTTTATTTTAGATAAACTGACTGTTAATAAGCAGGATCGTGCGTATTTTTCAGCACTACGCTTGGTTTCAAATTCTTGAGGGCAAGCACAGGAAATTAAATATCTTTACTTAAATTTTAATTTAACAATTCACTTGTTTATTTAATCATATGAAATTCACAAGTTTTGAATAATAATAAATAATGATTAACACTTAAAATATAACTAATAATAAAATAAATATAACTAAATATAGCTAATAATAAAGTAGTAACAAAGTAACAAGTAGCTAAGAGACGTAAGTAAAGAGACTAATAAAGAGACTGTAAGAACTGCTCTGATAAAAGCGCAGTCACTTATATAGGCCAGGAAAAGGAGAAGGGATTGTGACCAGCTGTATTCTGGTTGATAAAGGAGGTCTCTGGTGGCGCAAATACAAACGAATTGGGGTAACATTTGTTGAAAAAAGAACTTATTAAAATGAAATTACAAAAACTATAACGAAATAATAAATTAAGGACAACAAAATACTTTACAACAAGAAAGACGAAACACGGTTTGTCTAAAGACAAAATTTGTTTAAGTTATTCTTCTCCACTGACATTAAACTTCTTTTAAAAATAATCCTACTGCATTTTGACTGATTGTCACATTTTGGAGGTTATAATATAATATACTTTTTTTAATTTAGTGTTTTTAATTTAGAAACGTTGGACTTTGTAAGGTTCTAAAGAAAACAAAGAAAACTTTAATCAAATTTCAAATTATAAATGGTGGTGTGAATTACTATGCATATTGCCATATGCTATGCAATTTAAATTAAATAGATAATTTAAAACAATGAGTCATAATGATACTGGATGATTAGGATTTTAAAACGGAATTCGGTAAATGAACAAACACGTAGAGCAGTGGCTCCTCATGTGGAAGGTATAAACATTTTTAAGGAATTCCTCTAGTAACCATTTTATTCAAGTTAGTATTTGACAAATAAAGCTTGATAAAACTTTAAAGGAACATTTTAATTTCTCGATGTTGTCTCTCGAGGCACCATAAACCGATGGAAAGAGAAATCTTGGCACGCCGTTATTATCTCAAGACGAAAGAGTATAGTTTTCTTCAAGAAATACATTGCACAAGAAAATATTGTAGCTAAGTGATATCAATTTTCATGTAGTTGCAGTTACTTCAAAGAATGATCTTTATAGAATAGGTTGGTGATTGGATCACTGCGATTCACACAATATTTAATATACTAGTTCTTTGCAACAGGAATATTCAACACCCTTTAAAATATGTTTGAGACTACGATAAGACAGTTTACTTTTAGTATTTTTGTTTATTTCTTTTTAGAAACTGAAACAGCTATTATGAATCCATCAAGCCGTCAAAGTTTGTAGAATCTTTTTAACATTTCGAAGAAAATTACTTTTTGAAAAAATCAAGGTCAAAGGTTACAGATAATCTTGAAGAAATGCAATAAAATAAAACTATCAACCTTCAATCTCTTTTCCAGATTTAGAGACAGTTTTTCAGAGAATTAGAATTAGGTGTACTTGCTTATTAACCGGATATGGAGCATAACGGGATTTAATTTTATATCAATGGAATTTTTTATATATAGTATTGTAGATATTAATAGAGGTCTTAAGAAGATCGGCAAATAATAAATAAAAAACCTAAAAATGCAAAGCTTTGAATACATTTTCCACTCAGATCTTGGTTTTTTGATTATCATCTAGCTGTATATGATTTTTTCATGAAAATATCTCATTATCTTAGTTTCTTTTAAAATTAAGGTGATTTCAAATTTACTGGGAGGAAATTGTAGCTACGTATAATTGGTTATCACGTAAAATCAAAAAAGAGGTAATTTCTGATAGGTTGGAAGGCCAGTTGGGGAATCAATTGAAAGTTTCTCAATATTTATTATTATTTATTTAAATTAAATGTAGAATTGATGTTGTTTTGCTCAGAACAACAGTTCAGTTTTCTAGAACGAATCTAGAAAAAT
Organism: Panorpa germanica; assembly: GCA_963678705.1. NCBI lineage: Eukaryota > Metazoa > Arthropoda > Insecta > Mecoptera > Panorpidae > Panorpa > Panorpa germanica. The sequence goes on along the minus strand of OY783212.1, from coordinate 6,876,285 downwards.
TTAATAAACTGAGTTACAGAAGGTATATATACTAAGAAACCTGTGTCTTTAACTATAAAGCACTTCAGGCACTAACTGTAAATTTGACGAATGTATAACTATAACTACTCGCTCGAAAAGTCGCAATGACTAACAGTAGTTGTGGACAAATATATCCATTGTACTATTTCTTTTTCTTGCTCGAAAATGATTATACGGTATGTTTCTGTAATTCTATATCCTATTATTTTTCATTCACATATACGTGTAATATATATATTCTAAATGCCATACTCCTATATTATTTATAAACCCACTAATTTAGTTATTTTGAATAAGCTGTTGTGCTATAAATAAATATTCTTCAATATTTTATTCGTTAAATAATGAGGGCCAGTCATGCGAAAATTCGATTCACGATCAGACGAATGTTTATGGCATTTTGATGAGAAGGCATATTGTCAATAAAAAGGAGCCAAAACGATATAATTTAGCTAATGCGTTTCGTTAATTAAGATACAGTAAAACTCAACGATATGTTGAAGTAACTTAACTCAAACTTCAACACGAGGCAAACGAATTTAATGTGAACTGAAAACCTGTAAATCATAAGGAGCTTGCGTATTGTGTATGTAACATTCGCAGAGGCGGCCTTAGCAGGTGGCAAGCAGGGCAACCGCCCGAGGCCTCGTATTCTCGCATAACAACCCAGGAAAAATTCTTTACTATATATCTATTTGAATCTCGCGCCTTGCTCTTTAGAAATCCCACTTGAATCACTGCATCTTCTTTTAAGGTATTCATGTACCTTAGTTTTTCATCATTAATATTTGTCATCTTTGTGCTTGCTAACTTTTATAAAACTTCCAATAAAAAATTTTATTTCTCATCAACTATCATCAAAAATACCTTCTTACAATTTACATAAATTAAGCCGCGCAGTAATAGAATATGCCCTCTAAATAATTCAATGATTGCTTTTTGTTCAAGGGTCATTGGGGACGCAGAAAATATACATATGCATTATTATACGTTAGCGATAGAATTAAAATTGAAAATATTATTTTTTTCGCGGGGAAAATATGTTTTTTTCGCGGCGGATATATTATTTTTCTTTTATAAATATTTATAAAAAATATTTAATTATAAATATTATTGGAAAAGAGTTTTTCCAATATTTCACGATCATTGCACAAGCTGTTACAAACAGTGTTTGCAAAGATTGATTAAAACACAAGTGTTCATATTGTTAAAGAAAGTTACTGCAGTTAATACGCACCTTTATACCAATTTCTACGAGCGCGAAGAAACTTGACATTCCACGATCCAATTTTAATAATTAATAAACTTTATATATTGTAAATACTCTCATGACGTCGATGATGTTTCGAACCACATCGTATGATGTACAATGTACATTAGAATAATCTTTATGGTTTATCTTAAGTTTGTGCGAAGTGTAAAGAAACGTCAAAATATTTTAAGGTTAACTTCTGTATTGATAAATATTTATGTAATCTTTTTTTAGCTGAATGTTTTTTTTTTGAATTACACAATGTAAGAGATGTTACTTTTATTAAAAATCTATTGAACTTAAATTTGTAATATAAATGCATTAATAAATATTTATGCTTTTAAAATTATAATGCGAGTACATTAAAATGATGAATACATACGACTTTTATTTTAACTACAACTATAATTAACTAGAACTATAATATACATGAACATAAATTCGATTGAAATCTTTTATTATATTTAATTTTTATCAATTCTCAATTTATCTTTCTACTCCATACAGTTTGTTTAATCTGCTATTAACGTCATATTTTCTCTAAGAAAGAATCTCAGATTCAACTCCTGTGACCTTGTAATTGTATTCAGTGCAAACTAAGTGTAAGCGTCAATTCAGCACGATAACGTATATAAGAGAAGCGAAAGCTTATGCAGCAAGTGGTATTTATATATTTACTCTTATAAATGTGTTTCTCCCAGCATCGGCTGCATTTGAACGATGCAGATTTTATTTATTGCAAATTATGTAATTTCATTTATATATCCACTGTAAATTTCTGAGAACTTTCATTCATTCTATCTAGTGACACTTTCATTCTATCCATCAGAGGAGAGGCAAGTGCTCCGCTTGCTACTTCTATTGGGACGCTCATGTCCATATTGGAAACACTATGTCCTGTGACCTTAGTTATGTCCCTCACCAATAGATTTCTTGTTTAGATATATATAACTTTGTTTTATTTTTTCCTCTCTATGTGGTTCCCTACGGATTAAAAGATGGATTCCACGTTATTAAATTATATTTTTTCTGTGACCTACGAGATACATTTTTCTTATTTATATAAATTGAAATGTATCTATTTTTATATAAATAGAACGGTAACTTCTTCAAGGAAGTAGACTACTTTGTATTCCGCAACGGAGAATTGTTTCAAATGCAGTACAAATATATAATTTCATAATATTACATTACATTTTATTTTCAAACCTTGGAGCAGCTTGATATTATTGCAGACAGAAATAACAGAACTATTACGTTATTGACTGTACTTCGAATTGTATTCTATGCTCTGCTAAACTAACATATCATAAAAACATATTAAGAAATACATAAAAAGAAATCTAAAGATGTAGAAAATGTAGTAATAAAATTACATATTTATAAAATCATTTCACATAACGTCGACTTATTTACGATGTCTTATCACCAACGAGCTCCTACAATGTTAGCAAAATATATAGGGGCTCATACATATGGGCTACTTCATAAGTTATGATTATGAGAACATAGTAGAACGACTGCTGATAATTAGTTAATCCGGAAAATATAGCGCTGGTGCAGGGATCAAACCGTTTCCTACAAATGTCCTTATTTCAGCTTGTGATCTTGATTTAAGAAAATAATACCGTTAAACAATAAACATGTATATTACCTTAAACTGTATGTTAAATAAACGTTAAATATACGTAACAGTGTTTAGTATATCACTTATTTCTCTTCAAAACAAATACAAAATAAATATAAAAATTCTCAGGTTTTAAGAGTGTAGTATCAGACTTGCTAGCTTATTATAAGCTAATTCCAAGAACTGGTTAGCTTGCCACGAGGTAATTCCAAGGTTCTTTTCTATCTCGATGGTTCTTTTCGATTTGCAATGTACTACTGCATACATTGGAGCCCCCAATTTATATAAAACATTTGCACTGTTAACCCTCTTAGTGGGGGCTATGACTACATCGACTATAATACTATTTAATTGTATCTAAACTATTTGCTGGCTTTGCTATTGATGCCGCGGTTTGTTAAACCAATCTGAATTATTTGTTCTTTGTAAACATTACCAAAATTCATTTAAAATAAAACAAATATTTCCAGATGAATGTTGATATTTGTTGTACAACATGAATTTAAAAGCTATTTAGCAATATTAGTATTTTTTTACATTATTGCCGGTGAAACGAAGCGTGTTAATGTTTTATTGTCACGTAACGTATAAAATGTTTTCATAATTTGGACTTTAATGAAGTGCTTATTTCTCACAAAGGAATTTTTATTAAGTTAAAAGTAATGTTCAAACAATGTTTAAAAGTAATTATAATTAAAAAATGTTTTATGGTATGAAATTAATTACATCCAAATATTTTTGAGGGTATTATTTTGTAAAAGTTGTAAAAATAAAAGCTAATGGTTTAGGATCATTTTATAAATTCCAGTTGTATTTCAGTTATGCCATACCTGAAGTTTAATCTAAAAAATTGGCCTTTCAATTCTGGTTTTGTTAAAAAAGATGTCACCGAAGTATTTAGTTTTTGGTAATATACAATTATGTTTGACTCGAACAAAAATGAGAACTAAGAAACAAAAGTATCAACCATTGTTTAAATTTCTTAGTTAACTGAGAATTTAAGTGTAAAATAAAACATATAATCAAGAATCTATTTTTTTTAACTTAGATCTACTATAAAAATGGTCACTAGAGTGGCCCTTATTTACTCTTGGTGAAAATTATTTTTGAGATTTTTTATTGCGGCACCCCTCAGTTTGGTTCCATTGCATGAAAAAATAATATATGTAAAATTTCAGATCAATCGGATAATGGGAAAGGGTGCCCCAAGAACAAGGAAAATTATAAAATCCCAGACATTTTTTAAAATATTTATTTATTTTGCGAAATGATAATTAAATACATTATACTATATTATTTAATTTTATTATTTTATTATACACTTTTCTGTGTATTTATAATAAAGGAACTGATTTTCACGTATTTCTCGAAAATTGTTAGTTATACGAGAAAAAGTAATAGATGATTCAATATGTATTTTTATTAGATCTACAACTTTTGCGTAATAAGTTTTTGCATAAAATTAATATTTCTCAAGATATAAGATTTTAAAGAAAAATCTGTGATTTTTCAATTTTCGAGGCTCTTGGGGCACGTTTTCCCGTTATCCGATTGACCTAAAATTTTACACAGATCATTTTTTTAGGCATTGGCACAAAATGGGAGGGTGCCGTAAAAAATATTTTAACTTTGAAAATAAGGGCCACTTTAATGGTCACTCACTTCTGTTCTAGATATTTAAGTAAATAACTTTTCCTTCCTTTGTAAGCGTTCACAACATTAAAGTAATTATATCACGTAAGGTTTAGCTAAATAAGAAAAGTTACTTTCTCGTAAAAGATTCTACTTAATATACAACGTTATGTAATAAAGAAAATAAAGAAAAATAAGACTAAAAAAAGAATTAGAATAAATATTACAAGGTATTGTGAATTAAAACATTTCATGAATGGAAAGTAACATCCATGTTTTGTATTTTGCGGGACCTTTTCTTTAAGTAATTAATATAGTAAACTACACAAAAAAAATATCTTGAATTTAAAGCGAAAATATGAATTTAAAATATCATGAAAAAATATAAAATCTATCTCAGTATATGCGGTTTAATATAAAGCTGTATTTTCTAAAAAAAAACCGTTTTTTAACATTTTTTGTTTTACCTTTAAAATCTAAAATTAGTTAGATAATTCTTTTGAAATTCATGTTCGAGATATACGTGATATACGATTACCCTTTCTAAATTAGTGGATACACAAAAATAATAGCTTTTTGATTGAAGTCAATTATTTACCAATTTCTACTCAAAAGTAACTTGATTCCACTTTGTAATTTAAAACCAATCACATTTTAATTTAAAAACAGATACAGATACTATTATCTAAAAACCAATTAAAAAATGTATGAAATATTAAATTGAACGTTTTAGAGATTAAAGGCAAACTACTCCACGTAATAGAAGCGTCGTATCACTACTTTACCAGTTACAACTCGCCCAAGAAATACAACGTGCTTTGTTTATGTGATCCCAGTTGTTAAGGTTTGCTTAAGGATAATCCCAGTTGGATCATTTACTTGTGTGTAGGCAGCGCCGGCACGGTTAAGTGTATCGGCAAGAAGTAAAATACAAATTAGTAACTTTTTAATACTTGTACTATTTGTACAGTTATATCAATCAATGGAATTATGAAGTCATTTTGTAGCGCGGTTGTTTTTATAATTTTGATTGTTTTATAGCTTAATATATGTAAGCATTACTCTTTTATTAAACGTTTGAAAGTTAAGGAGGTACAGGATGTTAACGTAAATGATGAAAACGTTGTGAAATTTGGAGGGTCGATACAAATACTTAAAATACACGCTGTCTCAAAATTTTAGAGACCTAGGGTTCACAGTTTTCTTTTTATACATGATTAAAAATAGTCATTTTCCATACAAATCATAATTTTTAGCTCAATTTCACCACATAATATAACTTTTAACTATAAAAAAATGGTGACACGGCTTTCAAAAACTAGGTGTATATTAAATAATCTTTTCTGTAACTATTGCAAAAAGAAATTTATCAAAAGGATACCTATTTACGAAAATATTTAAATAAAACCTTTAAGAAACAGTAAATGTAGGTTATAAGCCGGCAACGTTGCAAATGCCAATTTGAGCGGGAAATTCAAAGTCGGAATAAATGTTATATAAAATATAACAATTTATTGGTCAAAGAACCAAATCACGCATACGTCAACACACGTAAATTGCAGCGTTGCAAAATTTATTATTCCTTTTTCAAAATATTTAATTTGTATTTAAATTGAATTAATATAAATTTGATATTAATTATAGATAATTTTTAATTTATTAAACTATTATATGTATAAAAAATCATTTTAACAAGCAAAAAGCAGTTTAATAGGGAATTGAAAAATTCATTTTCAAAGGTACAGTTCCAATATTTGCTCGTCCCTCATGTACTTCGTATTTTGCATTTCGTATTACCGAGAGATAAACTTTTTGCATTGACGGTACGTCCTGTACCTCCTTAATGGAGACATAGCAATTCAAAATGTGAATTTCACTTTTAACATTTGTGACAGCTCTTTTCTTAAAGTCACTCGATTTACTCTAAAGCCGGCTCTGTCTCTACGATACGGAGCTCCTGCTACCTCTGAATGTTTTACAGTCGTATAAACATAACAACACTATTGTTATAAGTTTCTGTAAACTGGGATTATATCGTCCACATCCGTCTAAATATTTAGTTAGTTTCATCAGAACTGTTTTTCTCATAATGTTGCGGTACATCCCACTTGTCATTTGTAAAGAGTTTAACACAGTCGCAATTTAGGCATTGTTGCGTATGTCCCATCAGATTATGGTTATCTTAAAGATTATTTCATCTTCATAAAAGCTACTATATTTTACGTTTTATACATTTGTAGACGTACATTTGTTCTTACATTTTCTTAGGGTATTTTCGTGCTCATTTCCTTGTTATTGCTTTAAATTATAACTTTTAACATTTCATATTTTAACTAAATTTTTTGTTATAACCTAACGCCTACAAATACATTTATACATTTGTTTATAGTACACACGAAATATAAGGAGTCCTCCTTAAATTACGTCACACCAATTGTCACATCTTGTCACACATTTTGGACCCCAAAGCAACATCTGACATTTAAAAAAGAATTTTTTTTTGTTTTATTTACTATTTGTTTTTGGTAGTTTAATTTTAGAGTAAGGTTGATGTTACACAACATGTGAATTCTGTCACTCATTGTCATGTCTTGTCATATTTTGGTGAGCCCCTGTCCACTTGCGTGTGACGTAATTTATGATCTGCTAGTTGGGGAAAATCACCCTAAATTGAGTATTGATGTTAAAAAAAATAAATATATTAACAAAATATTTATAAATTACACACTGCCATTTTTATTAAATGTAACTGCTGTTTGTTATTCTTTTCATATTTATGACTATATTTCACACATTGATAAACAATTAGAAAGATGTGCTTTTATTTAGGTTCTTCAAGCCCAATTACACAAGCAGTTTTTCACTTCTAAATTATTCGAGGTTGTGGCCAAATTGTTAGATTGCTTAGAAGTACGACTATGTGCGATGAAAAATTCATGTCTCTGGCAAAAAAAATGTCACTGTGTCAATGTTTTTTCAATGGATATATTTCTTACACCTACAAATTGAATCCTATAATACTATGTAACAAATTATTGTTTGAAATTCGTTTCTATGCATGCGCCTTATTTGAATTACGGGTAAATCAGGTAATATGCCAATGACAAAAACTCAGATTACCATCTTGAGCAATCTTGGTTGTACAGAAAACTTTTTAATCTTTCTGCTATACTCTTTTATCTACAACTTCCTCATGGTAGTACAAATATATATTTTATTTATTTTACATAACACACTTCTTAGTCAAGAAATACAACTTATTAAATACAAAAAATAAAATAATAAATTAGTAAATTAAAGAAAAACCGTGGCATGTTATCTTTTACACAAAAACCAGAAAATTTATTTAATTCTTTTAAATATCAGTAAATGAAATCTGTGACTTTGCATTAAAGAATAAGAATTAATTCATACTGTAATCCTCTTTTCTATAATTAAATAAAATGGTTCGTTTATTTATTACTTTGCAGGTGGTACCGTACCGTGCCGCACCACTAAGAAATTAAGCGCCTCTTAAAATTAAAATAAAATATGTAAATTATTATCTAGATAATTTCTATAATTAATTTTAAGACCTTAACTTTCAACAAAATAAATAAAGATGACAATGAAATTTACTTTGTTGATTTATTCATACGAAATTTATTTAACTTTTCTTAAGAAATGGGTGACGAATAATGTCAACCGAATTTTAAATGATTTGACCTGACTCACTTATTGTTTAATGGTTTACCTACCCCTCAAGCATCATGAGAAGTAAGAGTGTGACGTATATTCGAAGAGGTGGGTTTATATCTAACCCTTTATAAAATTTGTGTGATTTGCACTGGCACATAACCGTAATCATTTGAGGCGTGAAACTGTCTTTCTGATTTTTGTATCAGAAGGAAAGTAAAAAAGAACTACCTTACAAATTACTTTTATAGAAATGGATATATGGAAAATGATATATCCGCAACGACGACACAGTGGGCAAGAGCATTGATTCTTGACGTTGACATATATAACTCAGTATTAATTAAATCAAATAAAAAAAACATTTATCCACTAAATTTAAAATCTTTGGATAATCATTTTAGACAAATTGCGTTTGTAAGCACGGTCTCCAGTTAATTCAAATGCCCAACCCCGATGCTTACTTTTTGGGTCGTTAGAAATATCCGTAAAAGTATCCGAAAAGCAGATAAGTTTAATACTCTGTTAGTGGTATTTAAGGTTTATCTAAAATAAGAAATTTTACTTATTACATAAACGAATTTAAACGAACGAAAGGTTATTTACCTTTGTGAGCAGTGCTGGATTAACCTTTTTGTAGGCTTCGCGCAAATTATTGTTATCGCGTAAGAGTAACAACATTTCTTGCAAAGAAAATTATATATACAATTCTAATATATACAATCAATTATCAGTAGCAAAAATCAATTGTACCAATTCAGAATTACCTTCCGATGAAATAAATGACTTCCCTTTAAAAAAAAATCATTTGAATTTAGTCATAATACGCTTATTCCAACGCCTGACGCAAATGTTTCACCTGCGCTCATGTTAATCCCTTCCGTTAGTGTCGAACTTCTCATCAACAACTTTTTTAAAATTGTACAATCTTGTAACGTTTTCAACCTACTCATTCAACACTTTACCATTCAAAGATTTGTTTACTATTAACATTCACCATGGGACATTCCCCTCAAAGGACTTCTGTGGCCTAATTATCTTTGGCACTGTACAGGAGCTACAATTACTTAATTAAACTTCCCCCCTTGCGATTCCAGTGACCGTAAATACTCAAATTATGCTGTTTAACCTTATGGCGGACAATTGAGCTAATTGAAAACCAGATAATAATTGCTTTTTAGATGTACAACCCATTTGTAATTGCCACTTGTGTGTTTACATACATATATTTGGGTAATTTAAAAGCACAATAATACAGTAACGTAATGTTTCATTACGCGTTTATTGGTAAATTCTGAAATGTGGATTAATTATTTAATGGATGAGAGCATGGGCGCCCATGGAGGAGAAGAAACGTGGCTCCTGTACATGTGATTAAATAAAATCTGTATAAATTATAATCCATTGGTAGATCGCTATAATATTACTACAGAAATTAAAATAAAACCATAGGTTTATAAGAATAAGTACAATAGGAATAATTCTAACAAGATGTGATAATCAAAAAAAGGAAGGGTAAGAAGCTTTGTGACGTCACATGCAATCAAAAATATTAATGTAGTAAATATTGTGCAGAGAAGTAGGTGTAATATGTTTATCGAAAACTTTCCGTAACAGCTAAAAAAAGGCATTTCTGCCAACTGAGAAATTGTGTAGTACGTTTAAAAGGAAGATAATTTTATTCAAAGTGACGTAGTGAGATCCGTATTGATAATATTATAATAAATACATTAGGACTATTGAAGACGTTAGGCTCATTAGAATATTGACATATTAACAATATGTTGAGAGAGAGAGAGAGAGCAAATGAGCAGTATGTATATGCGTAGTAGATGAGTATGAGCATAATATAATTTTTACATTGTTTTTACATCTAAAAAAGATTTTTATTTGAACGATATAGAAATGTACACATTCTAGCACACTTGCTGTTTCCACTGATGACAAAACGTGACAAGTGAAGGGGAAAGAGTAAACTTTGTGACTACATATCCAATCCAAAATTCACCTTGGTAAATTATTAGTCCTCAACATGTATCCCTCTCGGAAAACTTTCTGTAGACGCCCATGGACGTAACATTAGTTTCAAACTAAACAAACCATCACGTCGATAATGACGAAACTTTTAATCGATTTTAAACAATTGTTTTGATATCAAACTGCGATATGACAAATGATTACTGTAAAAAACTATTAAAGCTGAAACCCGTTATACCGAAAGCAATACATGTAGACCACGTAAAACAATAAATCTACATTTTTAGTTTAATGAACCTCGATAATTACAGAGAATCAAATAAAATATTTATAAAGTTTGGAAGTAAATGGATTCATTAAATGTAAATAATTGCCATTAAATCATTTTTGGAAATGAAATAATAATTTTAAATATAGAAAAACATTTAGTTATGTTGAATGGAATAAATTCATATTGTACGCTATCTCTATCTAATGGGTCATTACAAATGATAATATTCTTAATATTAATTAAGATAATAGTCCTAAGAAATACCTAAAAAACATCAAATTACTCAAACTTTTGAAACAAAGAGTTTTTTGTGCATTCTTTTTCGCGGTTCAGCCTTATCCTAATATAGAGGCGTCTAAAGAATTTTTTATACCAATTCTTTTTACAATAAACATCGTACACTTATTAGACACACTTTTACTGCCAACATAGTAGGATATCGTCGGTAGTGGGAGTGTGGGACCAACGATCTTCAATCTACAATCTATCACATCAAAGGTTTAAAATACTACGTTTAAAATTGAAACATAAAACACTGCAAGGAACACATACTCTGTTCTGTGATTAAAACATATAATTTAAGATTAAAATATAAAATTAAAACAGTATATGAGTATGACTCTTAACACATTGTCTTCATTCAAGTCTCCTTCACTCTTACTCGAATAAAACGTAATTCAGACTTATTTACAATACATATTTAATAAACACAACCCTGAGATTATTAAACTTCACGGGCTTTGTGATCTTGTTCTTGTCTTATGTCAAAGTGAATTCACAATTTTCCTCTTGCGCGCTCTTCAGGTATCTCATTCAAAGTCAACTTCAAATTGACATTCAAGTTGTTTTCGCTGAACTTTATTCTCTTCATGTTCCAAACTGAACTTGTCTTCTCTTCCCTGCGAAGGACATTAATTTTAGTGTCTCCATTATATCCAGCAGATTTCCCACTTTCTGAGACTTTCAGAACTTTCAATTTATGTTATGAATGTTTGACACTTGCCTCACATCTATGGTATATCTTTGTGAAGAGTAACAGTTCGCTCCCACTGGAACAGACTACGTCCAGAATTATCCACTTTATCATAAGGAGATGTTTCTACGTTGTTGTTTATTAATACACAGTATTGAAAAGTTTGTAGTTTGTACATCTGTACTCATAATATAGCGCCTTACATTTTCCCGTCGCCGTTATACAATAGAGCTTAGACTATAGTTATAAGGTCGTTCATGACTTATGCACATAGTAGTAGCCATGGTAACAAACAAGATACTCCGTCAACATTTAGATTGTTTTAAAATTTCAAAAAAGAATACATGTCATTTTTAATAAGGATTGAAAATATGTATATAAAGAACATAACAAAGAACAATCCAATAAACTAATAATACGCGATTGTCGAATACAATTTACATAACTACTCTTGCTTTTACATTCATTTGGTACATACGCAGGATAATGATACATGCAGCCTATTAGACCTACTAAGCATCCACTTATCAGCAGAAATGTCATTGTTAGCAACGCATTAAGTATGCGTGGAAGTATATTTACCGTTTTCGTGAATGTATTGAATGTGAGTGCATGGGACTCGTAACAACAAATCGAATGCTGCTGATACTTATGTGATTATACGAGGGATTTGATAATTCAGTGACTCTTTGAATTTTCCGCCCAGCTCCCGATAAAGTCAATAAGGTTTTAGACTTTTCCTGCTTTCGAATATCTGCTTATAGTTTTCAGACATACGAGTATTGAAGAATCATTTGCTTTACTGGTAATGGGCTGTAACATTATTCACATATTGATTGTATTTCTCTTTTGAATAAGTAGTTATGAGTGAGATTCGTATGACCTATTATGAGTCTACATATTACTACTTTCAACCTTCTATTTAATCCGATCAGTAACTCTTGTTTGCACATTGATGGTGGCTTCACTTTCCAAAAGTACTTCTTATAAGATAACATCATTTCGTACACTTACAATTTTCAATCTAAGCACACCTTATTATGTAACTTTTTGAACGGCGTGTTGAAAATCAGACGGTTTTGTTTATAGATGAGCTTTGTTTATAACAATACCGTCAAATGTTAAATGAAATCGGAAAAAGTTACAAAATACAACATACTTTATGCTATTTAAATTATATTTTGAAAGTTTTTTTACTTATAAGTTACAAATCCTTTTGACAAAATTTTATTTTATTTTTTTTATTTGTTTTCAGAAAATTAAAAAAGCGAGCGGCCCTCAAAAAACGAACCATCGAATCTTCACGAATTTCGAAACGTCATCGACACCTAGATTGTAATCATTGGCTTTTTATATTTATCTATAAAAATTATCTGGTAATTAATATAACGTGGTTAAACTATTGAATTGATAATATATAACCATTTTTGTATTATTTAAGAAAAATTAAAAATGTTTTTTGAAATTTTGTAATCATTTCTAAAGAATATTTGTTTTATAAATTGTAAAAATTCTTTGCTTATTTTATGTAATATTTTTATACGCTTTGCATTATTTTTATTAAAATGTTTTTTAGTTTTTTCTAATAACGAAATACAAAGCATACACTTAATTTTAATAAATTTAGAAATTTCATATTTTCATCTACAGAATATGCTCAGAAAACGAGTAATTAAAATTAAAAAAGAAGTATTATTACAAAAAATGTTTTTGTCATATAAAATTGAAATACTGTTAGTAAAATAATTTTTATGAATACAATGAGAAATTATAATTAAACGAAAAAATTCGAAGTAATATAATTAACTCCATAAAAATATTATTGTCAACAAAAGGAAACGAATAATTAGCATTTGTATTATTAACGTTAAAATGTCTTTTTTCTTTCTTAACGCAAACAGTTCTAATTTTTTTCAGGTAAAGGTAACTTAATTATACAATGAATACTTTATAAAAGAAATTTGTTTTAGCAAATAACGAAATTATTCTCCATAGACTACACTCTCAAACAAAAACTTTATAAATTTTAAAACAGTTCTAAAGCATATGTTATTCTAAAGAATTTTTTAACAAATTCTGACAAAAATTGACCTTATAAAAATTAATAACCGGTTCTTAAATTTAATACGCATCTGTCTCTTAAATTTGTATTAAAATTAAAAACATTTTTAACAGTGTACACATTCAAATAAATGAAAAATATTAATCACAAAATAAACCAGATAAGTTACTACTTGTACAGTTACGTGTATTATAGGTTCAGTTAACATAATAAAAGTTATCTGTTACGTAAATGATTTTACCTAATATTCAAACAATCAAATGTACCCTTTACGTATTAACATAATCGGAAAATTTCTTAATAACTATGCGATGACGCAGTAGACGTGAGCATTGATACTTCACCCTGACTGCTGTTTCTTCGAGTTCAATCTCTGGACTAGAATTATATTTTCTGGGTTTGGTTGTTATCATATATGTCCAGCAGGTGTCGTCAGACACGCGTCCTGTGTTCCATAAGACCCTACATCAGTATTCTGAGAATAGGCACCTCTGTTCCTTTGCATGATGTCATGGCAGGTCTTTGAACTTATACTGGGAGTATGCATATACTATCAGCGCTAACAATAGACTTCCTATAAACATTCCAATTTTTTAATTTTCCATGCCACAATCCTGACAATCAACGATTATATTCGGAAGTTTTTGTATTTCTAAATTTAAACCAAGGAAGTGTATGTACAATTCTCCGCTATGTTTTCAAATTCCAACGCGTGAAGACGTAATGAAAACAAACAGAATGACAGACATTTTAAATATGTGCTTATATTTTGTTATTTATATATCAATATCTGTTTTCAATAACAGATAGACGTACGTATTATGTACGTAGTTACTCTGTAACATATTCCATTTAAAATAAACACTTCGATTTATTTGTATTATCTTAAACGATTCAGAAGATTACGAATATGAATTCCTGTTAATCTTTATGTATTTAATGTATTTATACACTAGTACTTTGAATAATCCTTATTAAAATTACACATTCAAATGTAAAGCTATGAGACTAAATTAATCTAAGATAATGAATTTAATGTCAGTATCTGTAATGTGGGAAAATATTCGCTCTATACATAATCCATAAACTCAGGTAGTATTTAACATAATCATTTTTACCTAAATTTGAATTTTCTTATTTACTAAAATTCTTTAATTGCATAAATGTAAAAGGGGCATCTTTCACTAATATATAAATTTAATATGAAACTTTATATAATCTTGCATACAAAACTTTAATCTATGTAAATAAAAATTAAATGCGGTTCGTTGGTAAACGCATCACTTGAGAATAGCTGTACCGATCTGGCTAATTTGATTTTAAATATTCGTAATAGTCTGAGTAAGGTTTTTTAGAGAAAATTGAAAAATTCTGTAAAAACTGAAAGTGTCAGCAGCATCTCTGAAGCATCGTCATCTAAATTATTAAACAACAATAACGTTATGATAAAGTGTACTAATACGAAACAATTGTACTAAACAAGTCGTCATCGCAAAAGAGTCTAGTTACTCCAAATGAATTATAAGATCTCTATCTCTATCTTTTAGTGTTGTCTCCTTTTATTCAATGGGTTCGTATAGCGTTGTCTCAATCTTTCCACGACAAATACACCATTCTCTTAAGACATACATGTCTTTATTAAACGACTGTCTTTAAATATCTAATTAACCACTTCTAATTCTATTTAAATAACAATAAACAAAGTACACGACGACATAATTTACTTTAAAACTTCTGAAATTGTTTATAAAGACTTGTTAACGTGGTTAAAATCTTGAAATTATTTTCTTGTTCTGTTTATTTTAATCTTAAAGATCTACTAGGATAAAAACTTTCTAGATTTGTGTATTCAGAAAATTTGAGATATGTTTTAGATATAGATCGAGTGAGATCGTATATGAGATTCTCTTTACAGACAAAAAACAGTCTTTAATCCCTTAAATAAAGTTCTAAATACTTGTTTGCTTGCTCGTGAGTTTAAACTCGTCCGGATTATTTGTGTTGCCTCGTAATCTGAATAAATTTTGTTTCGACGGAGTGAGTAGTAACATTATTACGAGTTGTACGAGTACCATACTACTATATATTTATTATGTACCAGACTTTGCTTTTATATTATTTCAATTTGAAGTAGGTTAACATTACCTCCTTTAAAATGAATTAAATAATTAAATGGAACAAACAAAAGTAATTTAGCTTTAATTTGTGTTGCATTATACAGAATTCAAGTTTTAAGTCCATTTATTTAGGAAAATTAAATTATTGCGAAAGAAAAATTGCAAAAAAAAGTTAAGTTTAATTTAAATTGGTTTTTTCTATGAAAAATCATAGGTAGGAGAAACTAACTTGTTAAAAGGTACTTCCAAGATCCTTTTCTACATTTAACATAGAAACTATAACGCAGTGTGCAAGAAGTAATATTTAATTTAATTATTTACTGAAGTTTTAATAATGCTGTTATAATCTCATTAAATAAATACAAGAAACATTAAAATAAATGTATTAATACATTAGTCTGCTATATATTTTGGCATTAATATATAGTATATATAGTATATAGTATATATAAATAGAACTTAGTACACTTTTAACTAGGTTTAACTAGGTTTTTATTTGTTGGTTCATTATAAATTGCACAATACATTTAGTCAAATCACCTCTTACATCTGCAATCAAAAATAAAACATTCACAAGATAATTATGTAGCATTATGTAATTTTACATAAAAAGGCGAAATAATAAATTTTGTTATATAATCTGACATTATATTACCGTAAAATTTTTTATGTTAATTAAACCCAAAATATATGTAACTGTGTATAGTGCATTTCTAGTTAGTTCTTGGATAAGAACAGTCATGTACATTGTTAAAAATGTTATTAACTTTAATACAAATTTAATAAACACAAGCGTATTAAAATTAAGAGCAAATTTGTTAAAGAATTCTTTGAAAATGCGCTGTATATATTATGAAAATTAATATACTTGGACTTGAATATTTTTTATATGCTTTGTTCTAAAATTGATACAGTTTTTTTTGAGAGTTTAGCTTTTATTATGCTTTATGATTAAACGCACCTGTCACTTGTATTGGGTAGCATTTGAACAAGGATCTCCATCGATAGCAGGGAAGGGGATGGGCATACAATTTCCTGTAAAAGAATTACACTAGCTATAATGAAATCTGTAACAAATTTGCGCTAGATCTCGTATTGTTATATGAATATTAAAGGAAGAATTAACTGGCCCCTAAATTCAATTTTGGCTTAGTCCCAAGAAGCTATAATGCGCTACTAGATTGTTATTTTTAAGAATTATAAATAACTAAGCTACATACAAAGTTTCTTAATAAAATAATTGATTGTCAAGCTAATTGAATTCTAATGCTTCATTCATACGAATTGAATTAGCATATATTCACTGAACAAAGGCATGATTTTATTTAAATTTCAATATGACTTAAATTCCAGGTTCTCCTCAGAGTTTATTGATTTAGTGCCTTTTTTCAACTCTCAGTTAAACTTCAGTTATGGCATAACCCAATTTTAATATAAAAATAGTTTCTTTAATTCTAGTTATGTTAAAGACTAAGCACAGTTAACTAACAGAAAATGAAAGCAAGGTATTTCGCGTAGTTAAGCTACAGTTATGTTCATCTCAAATTAAGACACAAGAGTATCAACTTAGATTTATAATAAATCACAGTTAACTTATCTTTCATTTTGAGTTGTAATCCAAAATTAAGCTTTATAACGGTAAAAAATTTAAATTAATTTATAAATTAGATGATGTCCTAAATGTGCGGATAAATGCATCAACTATTTGTGTGTGTGTACTGTTAAATGAATGAATTGCTAAGCATATATTAAAATTATTTGTAAATATCTTGATTCTCTTAAAAATGTTATATCTCTTCTAGAATTCACATAATAAAAAGAGAAAGAGACAGCAGATCACAATCAAGTGAAACCATCCTATACTCAAACATGAAGATCTGTAAAGCTAAAAAGAACCTTATTTGAACTTGTAAGTAAATGTAATAGTGTCGTATGTTTAGTTTCTTTACCTTTAGCGAACTTATAGCCCGGTCAAGATAGACATTTGAAATAACAAAAATTGCCGGAGGGCTCAAAAACGGTAAGTTTTATCAAAAAAAACCTCAAATCAAAGTTGTAGATCTTAAAATTCTCTACAAAAATAGTCCTTATGATTTTTTTCCTAAGAGTTACCATTCCTGAGATACCGCATTATACATGATTTGTAATGGTAAACCTCAGCTCTCCACTAATATTTGGTACACCGGCAATTTTTGTTATTTGACCACTATTTTTATGTTTAAATTAACCGGATTATTATTACTTATTGTTATTATTACATTTGCACTGACATCTCTAGTATGAAATATCAATTATCTTGCTCAACAGCTAAACTAACTAAAATATAACAAAAAGATAAAAAACAGATTTAATTTTTTTTTTAAATAATAGTAATAGACAGTGAAAACCGTCATTGAACCGTGACTTTTGGTCAGGGAGAAATTTTCTTTCTTTATCATGTAATAACGTCGAATCTGGATTCAAATGTTTGGGGAAGAAGGCGCTCGCCATAAATAAAGAGTGTAATCAGTTTTATTTGCTTTTCTTGAAAACTATAACTTCAACAAAAATTTTGTTGTTGGCATTTTTGTAGATAATAATATTATCAACAACTATTACTAATTACTTTTTGCTGTAACTTTTATATTAAGAAAGTTATACGCAAAAGTAAATCTTAAATTAAGTGGCGTAATGAACAGAACATCTCAATAAACAAATTGGTGAAATGTCACGCTTTCATAACATTGACATTTTATATAAACAACTGTGAGAAACTGTACGTTGAGCAAAATCTTTCTTGACAAAATATCATTATATTGCAATAAATATGATTTCGACTAGAATCCAAATTGTTTACTGCGGTAATTGCTACTGTAATGCAGTCAATTCATTACACGTATACGAGTATTGACTTTTTTACACGATGAAACAAAAAAATTGCTGTCTGTACCCAAAATACACAAAAGGCCTTTTTTAATGACGAATTTCACTGACAACATATTTAACACATGAACTTGAGAAATAAAAACAGCTAACAGTTTAAAAGTTATAACTTAGCTGGAACATATTTTGCTTTTAATATTTCTGCTTTTTATTTGTTACAATGATTACAAACATAAATTTTTAATTAGTTATCTTCATTTTTTAATATAATAAAATACTAATTTAAATTCTATAAAGATGTTCTTGCCATAAATTAAGTTATTGTTAAATAAATGTCTGAAAATATCAAACATTTATGTAATATTGTAAATAATTGTTAATTAACTAAAAGAATGTTAATGTAAACATAATATGTTTAACATATGTATATAACATAAAGAAAAAGAACAGTGTGATATATTAATTAGCATATAAACATTTGTATATTGTTTAGCAAATGCTAATCTGTTGTAAAAACACATACATACATACATTTAAGAATATTGGAGTAAGAAAGTTAAAATTAATCTGGCAATTAAATTTTTATATACAAACAGTATTAAAAACATTGCAGATTTATTTTTATAATACGTAATAATCTATTAAAGCTAAATGTTTGTGTAAGTTAAATAAATATGTTGTTGATATTTATAAATGTATTTGTATTAATATGTAAAGCAATATGTGATGTGAATGTATATAAAATGTTGTTGTGAATAATGTAGTAAAAGTTAATCATAACAAAATGTTTGTTAAAGCAATTATATTAAATGACAAGAACTTTGTTATTAAAGTTTATAATTTAATTTTAAAAATTGTTAATTTTTTTTCTTTTTGATTTAATCTTTTTTAACGTTGACCTATTTCCGATGCTGTATCCTATCACCGATGACCTAATTATGTTGTCAGTTTCTTTTGGTGTCCTAATATATGTAGGCTACACCGCTATTTATGATTATGGCACAGCAGTCAGACACATGTATCAATGCTCTTGTTCACTGAGTCTCATAGGTCTACTGTCTAAAGTAAAAATTTATAGACCAGCAGACTATGATAGAACTAGATTCCTAATAATTACATACAGTATGGTGCCACTTCAGAAATCGAACCTAGTCAAACTTTATCGTTCATGCAATTAGTCCATCCGTCATTTACTAACTTCAGTTGACAGTTGATTGTCAGATTATATAATTGTACATTATTAATTCTGATTAAATAATTTATACATTAATATTTCGTGCGAATTATTACTTTTAGGTTAACATAAACTAATTCCTACTTTTGAAGGGTATAGAAAATTAAATTGTTGATCAGTTTGTCTTCTTTTCAATAAGCTATCATCGATCAAGTAAACTTGAATCCTGAGAACGCGGCTTTACGGAAACAGAATCTTAAATCATAATTTTTTTTTAAATCTTTTATTATTTTCATTGTTACAATTTTAATATGATTGGTTTGAACTGAACAAAAATTTAAATATTGAATATATAATTAACATTTAGAATATCAATTCTCTGTTAAATATAATACTTTATATTTTAATAACATAGAAATTAGATATAAGCGAGAATTTTTGTATGTAACTAAATGAAATATGTAATAAACATAATGATAGAGATAATAGTAACATTTTTATATGTATACTTATATATTACACAAAAATTATGTATATACTTAAAAATGTAGTAAAAATTAGATTAAATTTAACTATCAAAAACAATGAAAATGTAAATAACGTAACATTATATGTAAGCTTCAATTTTTATGATGAAAATGTAAATTTAATTATATGTAAAATATTACCATGCGATACGATATAATAACAAAATTAGTATATATATAGTTTATAATTAATATAAGGTAAATGTATTAATATAATATATATTATAACTACCAAATATTTTGAATGAATATTGCTGCAAAAGCATTTCACGGATTTGAGCCCCAGCTGAAATGTTTTGCTTATTATATGTATGTAAATAAAAAATATAAGTATATTACTTATTTAAGAATTGTATTAATAGTTAATTCGCTTGATAACCTATTAGATTTGTAAGTTTATGCATGATATATGAATGTACGTCAGGTTGTGTATTATATTAAACTGTACTTATTTAACTTTACATTTATTGTAACACATTCTTTATTTATGAAGTTATAATGTCAATAAAAATATCACTTTTGTATGTAAAATGTTTCATTATTTTTCATTTTACTTTAAATCGATTTCGTTACAAATTTTATTTAATTTTCTTGTAATATACTCGTATATTGTAAAGAGGGTTGTTAAATAAATCGAGGAATTTCTTTATCTAACCGTGCATTTAATAATAATAATGATATTATCTACAAAAAAGTTTTAGAAAGATTTCACCGACTATTATTTAAATTAAAATAAAAACATATGAGTATAAGAAATCAATTTAATTTTTATAAATTTTGTCATGATTTTAAAATCAATTATATCGATGCATGTTTTTTTTTTTAATTAAACAACATTTGTAAACTACATAAAACTTTGTATAATTTTACAATTAATATAAATTTACAATCGTTTTATATAATATTTTAATTCTTTCATCCGTGTAATATACAAATATACTGAATTTAATGGGAGAAATGTTTTAAAGTCAATTAAAATAATCATCAATTAAATACAGGCGAATATGTAACATATATATACCATTATTTTATCAATTACAAAATATACTTTATTTTGTAACAGCAATCGAACAAACCGTTCTCAAAATTGTACATCCACAACAATTCAATTTAGTGAGAACTTTAAAAAGGTAAGTACACTTAAATACTTTTATGATTATTCCTTAACTACATTAATTAATTAATTTAAAATCTCTTATTTTATGTGCATATAATTTCAAAGATAAAATAAAACTCAAACAGAACATCATTGGTGTCAGACGTAAAGAGCAGGGATCATTTGAATCGTTACTTTTTAAATTATCCGGTACTTTATTTTTTCGGTTCCTAGTGGATATATATATATATATATATATATATATATATATATATATATATATATATATATATATATATATATATATATATGTGTGGAAACGAGAGTACAATGCCACCTCTGATGTGGGAACGAGAACTATCCAACTTCTTATGTGGAAAACAATAACCAATCCGCTAATCTGATGTGGAATCAAGGTACTCTTATTTAATTTAGGGCAAATGTCAATTCAATTAATATTCAACTATGCAATATCTTAGTTGGTTTGTCAGGATGATAAAGAATCACATAATTGGTTTAATACATTTATTGAATAAAATAATAACGATGATAATAATAATGATAATAATACAATAAAGATACAATATAAACGTTGGTGTTTACTTTACAAATACAGAACAATGAATGCATGCACAACCTTAAGTTCTAGTTAATATATAGTCAGTTCTACATTAGTTTTCAGCTTGACTTAAAAAGGTTTGTTTTTATTACTTCCCAGAATATGCCTGGTTTGTTTCAGTAACACATCCCCTCATGTATTCAATCAGTGGTTTAAAGTTCCACACATTATAATTGCTTTTAACCTGTCACTTGGTTTCTATTTAAAACATACCCTCATTAATCACATTCTTTATGACTTTCTTAGAACGGGTGTTATAGTTATGAGTTCTTTGTTTGCTTGGTTTATTTGTTCTTTCCACATATATATATATATATATATATATATATACATAAATTAGACTTTATATTATTTACTTTTCTTGCCTTAAAATGTCATATAAATAAAACGATGTAAAGAGAAAAATATAATGATCTTACACAACATTATCTTACATAATTTTATATAATCCAGACCGGCAAAAACGCCAAATTTTCGAGTCCAAAATCGACGTCGACGTTTTTGAATAAAAAGATTATAGATACTTATAATAACAGCAAATGTGCAATGTAAAGATAATAGAGAATCAAAACTGATGATTTGTTTGCTTGAGCTCAGTATCAGAACCAGCCCTGTTAGCGCCTTACAAGACCTGCAACCGGCCCTGAAAATAACTCCGTGCAGCTTAGATAAGATTTAATCGTATCTCGTACATCGCACGTGGATGTCATTGTTTACGGTCGGGCTTATGACATTTATTACGTCAATAAATGAATCACTTTTAACGTTCAGTGGATTTCGTCCATGACTCTACCATAGAACTAGCGACTAATATTCTTTTATTGTTGACAAAATTTACGACTGGATTAGGTGGCATTTTCATTGTTTCCATGTGGCGGAGTATTGGATACTTAATCTTATTAATTCGAATTTATTACTATCAACTTGATTAATCTTATAATGTTTATTAAAATTGTCAAATTATTTAAAAATTGAGTGACCAATTAAGTAAGGAAGTCATAACAGGAGGCAGTGCGGCCTTAGCCTTTGCGAGGACCGGGCAGCAGAACTTTATGAGGCCCCGGGGTGACAGATCTTTGCGAGGCCCCAGGGCGGCAGATCTTTGCGAGACACTTGTTCTTTGTATAATTTATATAAATTGTAAGTAAGTATTTTTGATGATAGTTGACGAGAAATAAAATTTTATATTGGAAGCTTTAAAAAAATGAACAAGCACAAAAATAACAAATATTAATGATGATAAACTAAGATACATAAATACCTTAAAAGAAGACGCAGTGATTCAAGTGGGATTTCTAAAGAGCGAGGCGCGAGATTCAAATAGATATATAGTAATGAAATTTTCTACTTGGGTGTTGCGTGAGAATGCGATGCCACAGTCACTTTATTATGTTATTTAATAGAATTATAAAAAAGTTTCAAGATTTAATGTGATGTGATGTTTTAATAACCTTTTGGCCTTTTTCTCAGTTTCTCAAAATTATCAACTAGCTGATCCATTTCCTATTTGTATAATTTTTTAAGGTTTGTCAGATTTCTTGAATAATTCTACAGTATGTACCACAAAGCCTGCTTTATCATAAAATATGCAAATGAATATTCTAACCCTGTAATAAATACAACCTTGAAAAAACAATTTTCCTGTTGTTTTCCTTTAGTAACTTTTTACAGCGGCTGCACTATAAAGCTGTCGTAGACCTAGTGGGTGGGCTCTCCCATTATTAATAAAGGTATCCTGTTGGCAATGAGATCCTTAAACCCTTACCGTGATGAAACCCTTCCCAGGAGCCGTTAACTATCCTAGAACCATGCCGTCGTGGTGTGGGTGTTGTTAAGCATGCAAACAAGTTGCAACACAAAACTAAAGCTAGACAGGAAATGCTTAGTACCTAAAGGGATGCTGCTAGAGATGATTGTGTTCTTGGAACAAGGAATGTTTCAAGGGGTTTCAAGGAATTACGCTACAAAGAACCTTACTAGTTATTTTAATTGTCTTGTAATCTTTTCGTTTTTAACAGTTTATTAATTAAATTTCAAGGTACGGTAATCCTTTGAGATATTCAAATAGCTGTTTCTAAGGAGAAACTTAATTATAAACGTCGTACCAACTGTCAAGTATCAATTGTGTTGTTATTTACTTTATTAAATTAAATTTCTAACAATACTTGTATAAGTTGGGTAAAAGTTGTCACAGTCTTCCTGAGGATAAGATTGTCTTGATTACAATATTTAATACATTAAGAATATTTTGAAATAAATTTGCATTCGTTTTTAAATCTTTACAGCTTCTATTTCTCGCTTAAAGACATTAAAAACATTGTAAATGCCGATTTTTTAATAGTCAGTAATAGTCAGTTTTTAATAATTTTTTTAACGCAACATTGAGGTATATATAATTCCTTTTATTATCACTAAATATAGAACATATTTGTAAATATGTTAATATAAATATTTATTAAAAAAACATTAAAATAAGCGTGGAACAAGTTTTCCAGAAGGCTCGCCAACTGTCGCCACCGTAGTACCATCATCAGAACAAAACAAAAAAAAAAAAACAAAAAAAAATCTAAAATGGCCAAGAAGATAAATTACAATGACCTCAAGACTAAGAATGAATCATACTGGAGCTCCGAAACATCTAGCAAGAAACAAAATCATTCCAAACTCTAAATGCGAATGTGGTGAAGAAGAGGCAGACCCTGACCACATTCTGTGGCAATATAAAAATACATCAATGGCAAGAAATGGACTCCAAAGGGCGGTGCTACAGACTTCGCAGACGCTTCCTGTTAACACCGCTTTTTTGATTGAGAACCCAAAATTTATAACTGCAGTAGCCATGAATAGATCATTCTTGTTGTCTGGGTATAATATATAAGAAGAAGCAGAATAATATTAGGGGCGATAAAAGGCTACGTGCCTACGAAGCCCGAAAAACTATATTTAAAAAAAAAAAAAAAATCAGAACAAAAAAAATTAAAGTTTTGATATATTCTTTTTTAGAGATAAACGCGTTAAGAGAAAGTATTGTAAAAGTATACTCGTGTACACTACTGCGATTACTTCAATTTACTATAACTTGGATGATTTTCAGGATTAATTTCTTCATTTCAAGTTTTAAATAGCAATATTATTTTTAAACAAAAGAAAACATACGCCTTTTAATTTGTAGATATCCAATTAATAATTGGTTCACAACCCAAATACCTCCAACAGTAAACAGAAGGCAATAATTGGGATGTGCATCATAACTAAATTTATATAAACCTGCAGTGTATATTGATAATGTTGGCTATCAAAACCTCAAATATCCAATTATTTTTATACAATTCGCAATATTATAGAAGTTATTAACGATTGAAATATTCATTTTTTGCGTTTAATAATTAAAGGAATAAAATTTTACAAACTATTACTTCAGTATACGACATTATCATATATCATTGCTTCCTCACCTTTTTCCCCACTAACATTTGCCTACCTTTACGATCACTGTTAAACAAGAGAAGTGCGAAAGAGATGCAGTATTAGACGTCAAAGCTATATCAGCTGGTCGATCCATAATATTTCAATATAATGTCATGATATAAAACAAAAAATTAATTATGTGGTTTATTATATTCATTTTAGTTCGTATCGTCAACAACTACTAGGATAAAAACCAGAATATTACGCAGTAAAACAAAATAAAAACTTTAAATAGATATATATTCGTCAATTTTTGAATATTTAATAAAGTAAAAACACCAATATATGGTTTTTAACCAATATTTCAATAAACTACTACCAACACTCGAGCTTTTACAGTAACAGCCAGACTAAAATCAGTTTTATGTGCTCCAGTTATATGAACAATACAGATACAGATATTCTTTTAGATTCGTACATTGAGACATTCTCGTATTTCTCCAGAGATTATTGTTTTGTTTGTTAGACGACAAACTGGATTTCATTTCAACACAAGAAAGTAATTGACCTAGATTACTTACTTCCATGTTCCACCTTTGTCTTAGTAGACAGATGTCTGCAGAAAAGTAAGAAATATGCTGCACTATTGAAATACGTTTGTTCGATTCAGTAAATACTCGTATATTACGTTAGCATAAGAATTCTTTTTTTTTTATTATATTACTTCAGTTTCAAGAACTTCCAAGATATATCGCTTAACTCTAATCTAGGATTGTGCATTTTGTTTATAATATAGTACGAGTAGCATGTATACATTTATAAACATTTGCAATACATATTTAACAACTTATAAACACGAGTATGAATATTTAAATTAAAGACATTAAATTTATTTCATTGATAACGTCATTTGTTGATTTTATAATTTGTTTATCGTTTAGTGAGCTTATTTCAAGTGCCAGTAATGGAATAATTTATTCTATCAACAGGAATCGAATTCATACCCAAGCATACTTCACTATTAGAGTCAACGACTGAACCATTTTAACAATATAGAGAACAACAGAATTGTTAATAATAAAAACAAGTGGAATTATATTTAAAAAAAAGAGTATGAAACAAATCAATACGAAACTAGTCACCTCCTGTGGGAACATGAAGTTTTATTACGGACGAATGCCGATCCCAGTTTTTAGAGTTTTATTATCTGCAGCACTGCCATCAAAGCTTTTGAAAGTACAGTTTTTACCGATTTATTGCTGGCTAACGTAATGTTCATAGTGCGCGATTTACCTACTTGTGAGTTGAGTATACCCAACGCAATACGAGAACGAAATGCGTATGTGGAACGCGCGTAAATCGCGCTACGTGAAGAGGTGTGCGACATATGAGTGCTAGCGAGAGACGTAGTGGCGTAGCTAAGGTCATTACATGTGAGGAGGTCTTGGAACAGATAAACTGAGAAAACATATATACATATAACCACAGAGATATAAAAATAGAGTGCGCAAGAGGCTGAATACTGTGAGAAAGGCAAAAAGAGAGATAGCCGTGAAAGTCCTCTGAGTCTCTTTCGACCCGAGTACTGTGATTGACTGCCGCGCTAACGACGTCTGCTTACTTGTTTACCCCCTACCATACCACCAATCAACCAAGCCAGCAACAGCGGTTCAGCTAGGAAGAAACAGGTAGGACTCTCGGTAGGCTATCTCTCTCTTTGCCTTTATCGCTTCCTCTTACACGCGGTCATACACTTCGCGTACTCTATTCTTATATCTCTATGCGCGTAACTTTATCACACGTAAAATTAAACACTGTAGGAATTTTAAAAAGAAAACTCATCTATAACCTTATACAGTAAATTTATTCATTGTGTTTCTAACCCTTTATTAAAATTCATTTCTTTAAAGCATTCTTGCCGTCAATTTGTCCGTTATATCGAGATTCTACTGTAGTATTATCTGTACCTTACAAACATTTTGGACCCGAAGCGTATAAAATTCGAATGCGGTATTCTAATACTCGACCAAGTATAGGAATAGACATTAGGGCGCTATTTGGTGACTTACGGATAAAAAAAAGAAAAGAGTATCCGTTTCGAAGACATTTTGGATCGAAAACTGAGGCAAAAGTTTCAGAAGCCATGTACATTACCACACCCCATAAACTTAAGCTTTAAATTACGAAGTATTTTTTACCTGTGGCTTAGAACGTGCTTCGAAAAATCTTAATTGTACAGCACCACTGCCTAATAGGTTAACGATTACGTTTGTATATGATCAATTTAGCTCGCTGTGTCGTCGAAGGGCTCTCTAATCGTACGTGGGCTTACGTATATGAACAACACTTATAGATACAGTAAAATTTTAAAAATTCAGAAAGAATAAATAATATAACAGAAAAACTTAGACCATAGTATACTCCATTAATTCAAAACAACACTTAGTACGGGTATGTGGGTTCAAGAGCAAAGAAAACTTTAAAAGCTCATAAATATTTAGCATTTAGCTTTGAACTTTATATCTTATGGAAGCATTAGTTATTATTGAAAGTTTGTGGCCATTATTTCTTAAGTATTATATGGTGTATGAACAATGGATACTGAAATATTAATGTGGTGCCATCTATACGACTACATAACGCTATTCGTGCCGTTTGCCGATTATTCAAGGTCGAATGGGCGTGCCCGATCATCAGTGATAGACAGCCTTGTAAACATTACGCTTTATTAGAAATTCTTCATTTCATTACTTCAACTTCATTAGAATGAAATTTAGCTCTATACTACGTTACGAAATTAAAGGGCCTTAGTTTGTAACTTTTCTCTTACGTCATGCGTCATAAATTGGACTGGTGTGATATTCATTTCATTGTAAAGGACATTTATTTGTTAGCTTATTACTGGCTTCACTTTTATGTTCTGCTATGTTAAACTAACATAAATCTCTCGATGATGACCGTCTGAATAACGGCATAAACTGTCTACACTTATTTCAAAATTAAAATCCAAAATCCAAAGATAAATTCTAAACGACAAACCCTATTATTTTTTATTTGAACATTATCATTAATTCTAATCACTAATTTAATGTGTTTTAATTATGTTAAATGGTATTAGTAAAGTCTCAAACATTGCGAGAAAGCCTTACATGTCTGCATGGCTGTAACACTGTATCCTTTTCTATAATATTCCCTCAAAACCACAAAAATTAAGTCTAGCTTTACCCATCTGTGTAGAATGCTAATTGTCATAAAACTAAAATACACAACTACAGCACATGTAGTTTGTTAGCGTGACGTTGTGCGGCGCTGGGAGCAACCAGTAGGGTAAACCGAGAACCGTTAGTTAAATATGTATCTCTAAGGACCTACCCACACTGCAATCGTTTTCTTGCGACTTGCGACATACTTAATTATGAAAGAAATTTGTATATTAATGTTTATTAGTAAATTATTTAAATATTTAGACAATACTAAAATAAAGTTATAAATTATATAATTTATAATAATGCTAAGACGAATATATCTTAACGCCAAATTGAACTAATTAAATTCATGGTAGGGTAGTCGAAAGAAAAAGTGTATTCGGATATTAATTAAAAAATGTCACGCATACTAAATAGCACATAAGTTCGAGATTGTATTCTGTACAAGACGCATGAGGAAGTGAGCAGTGAACCAGCAGGAGAGAGAAAGGAGGTTGGTTTAGTTACGCACCTCTGTTTATATACATCTCCACGAACAGTCCGAAACATGAGCACAGGTGAAACAAAATAAATGAAAAAATAG
Source organism: Panorpa germanica (assembly GCA_963678705.1). Taxonomy (NCBI): domain Eukaryota; kingdom Metazoa; phylum Arthropoda; class Insecta; order Mecoptera; family Panorpidae; genus Panorpa; species Panorpa germanica. The sequence continues at coordinate 6,847,203 of OY783212.1, read as the reverse complement.
TTGATATCCAAATTCTGAGCATGTATTGTGGAATAGAAATGCAATATGTACATACAACTCATATTTCGGTGCTCGTACTGGTTACGAATTAGTGTGTTTAGACCTTTACCTTTACTCAACTTTAACATAGGTCTCGCTTTATAACAAAACAAAGCAGATATTTACAAAACGTGATGATTGTTGAAGTCATTGTCTGACCAAAACTATGCTAGTTGGAGAGTGACGTCTATAAAACTGTTATACAGAAAGAGAAATTTGTGTTTGGAGTCTAAATGGCGTTAGATAAATAATCATCAATCATAAAGCTGTTTGCTATAGAAAACACAAAACGAAACTAATAATATTTCTTGTGTGAAAAATTCTACTAATAATCAGGAGATCATAATCGAAGACCTTATTTATAAATCTGTAACCCAATTTAAAAAAAATCAAGTAAAGTTAAAGATAATATAGAATAGTATAATTAATAAGTTTCTATAATTAACCATTTAAGAAGTAGATGTAAAAAATATAAATCTTATAGTAGTAATCTTGTCTATAGCTCGCGTGCAACGGTATCAAAGTTATCTGTCGGGAGTTCCCGGGAAAAACTTTAATTTTTACCATTTCTTTACCTCTATAGTCCTTCATAATCTTTACAGAAGATGGAAATGATGCGAGCAGTCGGAAATTATTTAAATCTGGTCATGTATATAATGATGTGGAAAAAGATTTATTCTCCCTAATCCTAAGATTTAATATTTATAAATTTATTATCGGAATGACGTATTCATTTTAATTTTAATAATAACATAATATTTACAAATTTTTTAATGCATTTATCTTCTTTATACGTCATTAATTTTCCATAAGACAACAAGTATGATCTGCGGATCACTAACGAATCAAATCGAAGTTTCTGACGTGATGTACTCATAGATGTACTTTTTTTATTTTTTTCAATAAATACAAAAGAATAAGTGACATGTAATGACAATTTAATAAATCACCCATAAAGTACATATTTTTACTACCAGTTGGCTTTAAAGTCATAATGAACAGCTCCTACAGGATTAAGTTTAACTAGATCAACGATTCCGCAAGATTTATAACAGATGTCCTTCTTGTCTGCATCCCTTAATGTACTTAGTACACAAAGCTTTTGTATTCTGCATAAGAAATGCATATTTTGCATTGTTATACTTTAACGTCATTCTTTATACCACACAGCTATTTATTCTTTATTACCCAGAACCGAGTTCTTTCACTACTCTAATTTATCTGTTTGCTGAAGATCTCATCATGCCGTTACCATGATGCTGCATACTGTATCTTATTTACATTTAATAACGTATACACTTCCGTACTTTCTCATAATCTGTTTGGACGTGTTTTTATTTTTGTAATCAGTCAAAGTCTGCCAACTATGCCAACAACTCTTTTCAAGCTGTTTGTAATCTTCTACATATTTTATAAGATTTATAAGCTTTCTTTGTAACCCAGGATTAAACTACATTAGCTATGGGTTTTAATGCAGTATACTGTAAGAACATTTCTGGTAAACCGATAGAATGGAGTGACTGAATTCATATAAGACATCTTATGAATTATGTATTTACAAATTATTTATGTACCAATGCAATGAAAGTAGATCTTTTGAGGCAAATTGAAAACCAGTGCTGGACGCAAATAAGTAGCAACAAATTGAGATTGATAAAAAAAAAAAATACAAAAAAATGAGAAACTTTTTATCGGAGTAACAGACAATTTGAATAAGCTATTTTTAGACTATGTACAGGACATACGAGGTTGACGTATCAACACCTAATGAGTAAAACAACAGCTCCGGAGTGCAGCAACAGTCAGACGCAAATAACAGTCCATCATCTACTAGTAACCTGCCCACAATATCAAACTCAACGAACAAAACACATCATCAATGATGAACTAAAGGACATGCTTTCAGATAATCCAGAAGAAATTCAAAAAGTAAACTAAAAAACTAAAATTAAATAACTTCAGGCAAACATGACATTGACGTTAAAATCGCATCAAATTCTAAAATAAAAAAGTACGCCATTTAGAAGTATCACTGTTTACCAAGTTGTCATATTTCGATTTAGAAGAAATTTATTATTTATATATGTTTTCTATTGTCTTAAATAGCTAATTATAAAATGAGTCATTCCATAATTGTGTAGGTCAGAGGTCAATGCGGTTAAGTCTGTATTTTTATATTTTAATGGAATAAATAATATTCAGAAAATGCTTTAGACGTCTCTTTCTTGGTCTCTTCTTTCTACATGTACGCTGCGAAAGAAAATCTCAAATTTGTATTAAACTACAGATTTATTTTCACGCTATTCTTTTTCGCAGTGCAAAGGACCATTTTTTGGACCAATTTTTTTTTTAGAGTATATTTAATATTTGCGAAACTAAAATTCAAGTTCAAATGATTTCGAAAATGAAGAGAATATTATTTTGTGACAATAACCTCCACTATACACATTACTAATTTAAGGTTTATCTAACATAACAAAACTTACATATTACGTAAAATATGTTACCTAATGTATAGCGTTTTTGGATCAATTTTACTGCTTTTTGAAAAATAAATCTATATATTTGTCCATTAACACATTATAAAACTTATTAAGAAAACCTATTAAGGATTATAAAATATTAGAAAGTCCTCTTTAAAGATTAAGGGATGGTAAAGTATCTTGATTTACACGATGTTAGATTAAATATTACTGTGTGTCGTTTAAGTAAAATATTATATAAACACAAGGTAAGATGCATATTTTTGTTTATCAGGCCTTAAATCCCAGAAGAATATGATGAATTAAAAAAAAACTACTACAAGTGTAACAACATAACAAAAAAGGTTTACCTCACGAGTAAATCGATTAAGCTTTGATTGCAAGGTGAAACCAAAACAATTTCAAGCGGAAAGACAATAAAGTACCTTCAAACCCCCTGTGGAGTATTCCAGGCATGTCGTGTACATTGTGCATAGTGCACCTAGTAGATTTGCTTGCATCTTGCTGATGAAATCCATCCGGGAGATAGGATTACCACATCGTACGTGACTCTAGTGATATCACTATATTCCTCTCAAAACAAATTGATTCACAGCGAATGCATTATTTCAATTAAAATGTAAAATCAGTGAAGAAGAAATTACTGGTGTTTGGCTGATGTAGATACGAAACCTTTTTTACATGGTGCAGTTGGTACAGTTGTTTGTAAAATTTATTTATTTATTAAAATTTATACGAATCTCACTAGAGAAATGTACATTTCATTTTGGAAGTAAAATTGAAATATTATTTAAATTTATTAGAACAGCAGACGCTGTAGATAGATAGAACGTATTCTGTAAAGCTGTAGATACGAGTATGAAAGCCAATGTAATGTATCTTCATAAAATTGATAAATTTCAATGTTTGCACTCATTGAGTCAATATTTTTATATGCAGGGCTGGATTTAAAAGTCTGTTTTCGTTGTTTCATTATAAAGTATGGCGTCTGCACTGCTTACATTACACGCATTGTGTGGAATTATTGGCAGAATATCCTTCAGCAAAAGAGGTATATTTAGAGAAGTATAATCTCGTTGTAATTTGACAAATATGTTAGAATATAGAAATTTGACAATATTTTGCTATGACAAAAGAGCAAGAAAATTTGTGTTCTAAAGAAGTGAAGCGGGAGGGGAGATGAATGCAGCGAAAGCTACGTCTTTTAATATTATTTGTATGGTTTAGTCGTACAAATATGCTATCATCGACGTCGACTTAGCTACACTGTGAAGAATAATAACGCGGAAATAAATTCGAAATTCTGAAATACATTGAATCATATAATTGTACATGTACTGCTGATTAAAAATCACACGGAAAAGTCTGTAGTATGATAGAAATTTACAATACGGATTTTCTCCACGCGATTTTCTTTCGCAGTGTGGTTCTACTCTAAGAAAGAGGCGTCTACAGTATTTGTTCTACCAATTTTATTTACAGTGTACATACAGTCATAGAAACATAATATTCAACCACAAGGTCAGGATATCTTATGTTTTTTCTCTGTTCTTTAATCTATTTCAAACAGACATAAATCTTAGCCTGGGGTAGTGGTTGGAGTGAAGTCATGTTGACACGTTTCTGGTCACTTTGCTTAACGAGCACACTGAGATAATACTTTTAGTTCCTCACTTTATCAACATTTTTGTCCTACTTCCATTTACTGGATTGATGTTTCGTATAGAAGAAAATCATTTAATCGCTCTTATAATGTCGTACTAAGGTACGCATCCACATATCACCATGGAATTACTACTTCAAACACCGTACCAAATGAATTCTAATAATAATTTAATGAATAGTTAAACAAATGCGGATATAAGCAATACTGTGGTACAGATAAACACTTATCAGGGCCCTACCGATGGTATTATCAGTACAGGCGAAACTTTTGGAGACGTGGCGCGGTGACACATTTCATTTATTTTCAGTAGACCCCGATCAAGCATTATTTCATGTTTGCTTATGTATGCTACTATGCTAATAAGCATTGCGGTTTTAATGCAAACCGACGAATACTGATCTGTGAACGCATATACGTCACTCATGCGGGAATGATGTGATAGGCAACGATTCTGCGAGACTAAAAACGCACATTCACATGCAATAGACTCACGGAAACGTTGCCTGTCATTCACAATGGCAATGCTGCCGTTTTGACGCATACAACACTGAACAGTGGTTGCTCTTCAAAGGGTCTCCTCTATAGGTACCTTGAAAAGAATTGATCGAAAAATGTTTTAGACGCCTCTTTCTCAAAGTAAGTCTGACTGTGAAAAAGCATATTGAATCATATAAATGTACACGCACTCTGCTGATTTAAAAGTCGTGCAGCTGCAGTTTGATACAATTTTGTGGTGCGGATTTATTTCCATTTCACAGTGTGGTTCTAGTTTAAGAAAGCATTTCTTTGATCAATGTTTTCGTAGTGTAGCCATAGAAAGATTACTACGATGCGTGCAACGACTTCCATGCTGATATGTCGATGCGTACCTTATAATGTTATATATAAATACGAGTATATATAAACAAGACTTCTGTCAATGAAATTTATCATTATTTGTTTTCCAGAAACTAATTAACGCCATTCTTTCAAGAAATGTGTCTACAGCCTTAGCTAAGTGGATAACCCTGTTGTTTTGAGAAAGTCTTTGTTTTCTTCATTGTTTTAGTTACGCGCTTTTTCAATGACGTTTCTTGGAATATCATTAAAGTTTCATTCCGACGAAACTTTGAAATATTTAATTAGAGCATGAAGTAGAGGTACCAGCCACCAAACGGCAGCACTTACATTGAAATTAAACAGAATGAACAATTTATATGCCCTAGTTTGTTATTTCTATATAATTATAATAAAATGATGTAAACACGTGTACCTTACAGTTAAGAGTTTGCTAGGTTTCATTTTAATAAAAACTTTTTTATTACCGTAACTTTTGTTTTGAAAACAGAATTCTTATAAATTTCTTAGTAAAAGATATACGATCTTTAACGGGATAAAAACATTGGCACAAACTTATAATTTTAAGAAGGAATCCATATACATGAAATAGATTACAAGGGGTAAACCCTCCTCACTGAAACCCTGCATTTAATCGCATGAAGCGATGTTTTAAATTATTTTAAATTTTCTTCCAATTTAATTAAAATATTTGTACGAGAAATGATAATCACGAGGAAATAAATCCTTATAATAATTTAAATTGGTTAATTAGATTTTGTCATCTAGAAGAGATCAAAGCAAACCTTCTTGGAATATTAAAGACCTTAGAGAAATTACATTGGGCCCAAATTAAGTTTAAAATTGGTATAGGGAATTTGGGTGATAAATTCTTTTTACTACTTTGAATATTTCACCACTTGCAAAAAATATGCAGTTCGTATAATATAGAATTTAGCTCTGTAATTTAGAATTTAATCAAGACCTTTGATAATATGTATGTTGCAGATATGTTAAACGTAATTTAATGTAAATATTATGTATTTGTGACGGCTTTTAGTGTTCCCAGGAATCCACGAAAGAGACTTCTTAAAAGCTGATATATATTTTTTTCTTTTTGGAAGAATTAAGATTAAGTAAATAGAATACAGAACACAATTATAATGTAATTAATCACAATGATATGTAATTTAATGATTTAAGGCGGAAGAATGTAGTGCCTAATGGCACAAACATTAAAATATATAATAATAATAATAAAATACATTTTAAAATAACAAATTCTTATGACACGTAATTATGCAAAATTATAATTTTACTTAAGGTAAAACGATACTTGGCCATTTTTTCTCGCGAAATATAGATGGCAATACTATAGAGCAGGTTAAATATTATCAAAAAAACCATGTTTTTTATGTTTAAATCGTTTTATGTAAGTAACTATAAACGCGAATCAAAATCTAAAGCTGCAATTAGTTAGATGAATAACGTATCTACATTTTAAGCTTTCTTCCACTGACTTTTAATGAGTTGGAACCGCAAAAATAACTTTTAAAAATTAATATTGCTATATTTTCTAGTTAAATTTCAATTTTTATATGACTGGCAATATTTCTAAGGGTTTGTCATGCATTTTATAACCTTTAATATGGTTATCAAACTTACGCTTAAGACTTAAAAATTTATAGAGTATTCTGGAATACTAAAATTGGAAATTACCTAGAAAATATAGCAATATTCATTTTCAAAAGTTATTTTGAAAGTTTATTATATTTTGGTAGTACTGGTGTTAAAGATTATAATGAATGAATGGTCCACTAAAATCTGAACGAGAAATGTAAATCTGAAAGTATGAACAGACCATTCTCTCTGATTTAAAATCGAGTCAGAATATGATCTGATCGTCTGAAGAAGCCTTAAGTCTCCAGTGCGTTCGCTCTAAAATCGCTGCAAAAGTAACTTAACTTTATTTGTTCAAATGTAGCAGTTTAAGTATGACGTATATTTAAGTTAATTTACAACTTATTAAACAAATAAAACTAAAAATAAAACGTACCTAATTTAAACAAAAAGCTTTTAGCAAAAAAAGAAACAGAAAAGTAAAACGTGCTTCAATAAAACTCAAAACAAAATGAATCAAATAAAATATCTTATGTTCATCCCATCCTGTTGGAAATCTATTTTGTTGAAGCATTAGTTTGAAAGCGTCCCCCTCCCTCTACTATTTCTATACTACGGTCTTTTATAAAGAGAAGTATATTTAAGGTTAAAACTCAGCATTGAAACTTTGTCAACCGTGACATGAGAAACACTGCATGACATTGCCCTCATATATTGTATCGTAGTACAACGGTGATTGTATTAGCAGACGTGAATCCAGGATCCAGGACTAGGGCAGAAGTCACAGGACCTCTTTGTTGTGATATATGACATTATGACATTGTACCACAACGTACGTCACGTCGTCTAAAAGAGCAGCGTTGTAACGGATTCAACAAAGCACTCACCACCATAGGTAGGTTCTATAGATTAATTGTACGGCAAAATAAATGGTCATGGTAATAATCTTGACATGAACTGAACAATGATTTGAAGATTACCATAGTGTGCTCGTTGTTTATGATTCGTATTAAAATCATTTCAGGTATTCACGGGTATTCATCTAATAGTCCAAGATCCCAGAACCGGCGGACATCACTTATTTTCTGATGAACAAAATGTGTAAGATTGAGTAGTGTTAGTATGTACAATAATTGTATGCCTACCTGCTAGTTTGACCAGGCGGCCAATTCAGTACCAAATATATACACATAGAAACATATTATAAACATGTACTTGGAACATTAAAATATAGGATTTTACAATTGAAAAACGTAAACTTGCTTGCTGTGTTATCAGTGTGTTGCTTTGATGAAAACTGTTGTAATTATAAGTAAATAATTAGTTTTGTATTCACCGCCAATTATAAATATATATGTGTTATCATAGTATAGTAAGTTACCAGTGTAGATATTATTGTAGATACCAACGTAGTACCAGCACTAGGAACACACGAGCCATCTGAGATTGGTAACATTAACTAATAGTACCGGGAGTGCTTCGTCATGTCGTACGAAGTCAAGTTGACTAGTTGAATCCAAACGTTATACAGACAGGACGCTCTTTGTGAAGCCAGTGCTAATACTACATATAGAATACTTTTTAATTAAACATACATCTTTTAATTCATTATCTTTTATTCAATCTCTGCAAGGATAGTTCCCAACAGGTTATGGGCCCAGATTACGATCTTCTGCAACATCGATTAAAAGATATATTACAAGATATCAGGGTTTTGAGAAAAAAAGTGAGGCAGCCATCTTGAAGCAAACGGAGGTGATATTAATAAGTCCACATTTGCTTGTGAGACTATTTAGACATTAATATTGTGTTTGTGGTGAAGGAAAAGTGATATTAATAAGTTCATCGAAACTATTTTGAAATTAATATACTTTTTGGGCTGAAAACGGTAACATTAATAAGTCCACACGTGCTTGTGAGACTATTTAGAAATTAATGAAAGGATTGTGTTCGAACATCAAGATTAATAAGTCCTCGTGTGTGAGAGACTATTTAGACATTAAGATTGTGCTCGATCGACAAGATTAAGATGACCAACAGTATTAGCATCGTTAAGTTTGGTGGTAAGAACTACCAGCAATGGAAATTTCAAATGAAGTGCATATTGAAATCGAAGGGTGTGTACGAGTGTACAACAGGCACCGAAGTTAAACCGGGGGTTAACGCATTAGCTGATTTAGAAACGTGGATTCAAAAGGATGCAACGGCGATGTGCATCATAACCAGCTCGATGGAACTACAGCAAATAACGCTAATCGAAAATTGTGAATCGGCCAAAGAAATAATGGACAAACTTAGCTCTATTTATGAGATGAAATCAGAAACGAACAAGATGTTAGTACACGAGAGGTTTCATCAATACAAAATGGCACTCAACGAGACGATGGTGCAACATATTTCGAAAGTGGAAAATCTTGGCAAGCAGATACGGGAGTCAGGTGATACTCTCAGTGATACTGCAATCATGACTAAAGTATTGAGTACGCTACCATCCAAGTATCGTAACTTTAGGCAAGCATGGTTGTCAGTGGAGGATTCGAAACAGAACATGGCCAACTTAACTGGACGTTTGTTGGATGAGGAGGCGAATCTCATGAAATATGAAGAAGAAGAAGAAGTCGCTCTAACAACTACTAGGGCAGTACATACAGAAAGAAGGCAGATTAATAAGAAAATTGTGACGTGCTTTAAATGTAATCGGAAGGGTCACTATGCGAGGGATTGCAGAACAGTAATGATCAGTAGAAGAAATAAGCAAAATGTCTCATGCTTTAAATGTAATCGTAAGGGTCATTACGCGAGAGATTGCAAGAGAATAACGAATCAATACGAAGAAGAACCACATCAAAGTAATCACGGCGCCTTCAACGCAGAAATATGCAACCAGACTATCAGTAAAGAAGGTTGGATCCTGGATAGCGGAGCTTCAACCCATATGACATATAAACGGGAATTCTTTAATACGTTTAGTGACTGTAAGGGACTCACCTTCAAACTAGGCAATAATGAAGAAGTACCTGTGGAAGGCATCGGCACAGTGAAGATTAAGAAATTAATTAAAGGTAGAAGCGTGGATGGATTGATTACAAATGTCTGGTATATACCCAAGCTTAGGAAGAACTTATTCTCTGAAGGAGTGATAACTAAAAAAGGGATGAAAATAGTTAAGCAAAACGAGACAGCTGAAATATACGACCGTGGAATGTTAGTAGCCAGTGCAATCCGAGAATCAAACAATTTGTATAAGCTACAAATCGAAACTGTAATTACCATGGAAGCACATACTACAGTAAGGTCAAATCTTCAAGTCTGGCACGAAAGATTGGGACATCTGAATGTTAAGACTCTTTGCGAAATGGTTTCGAAAGGGTTAGTGGAAGGAGTGGATATTGAAAATACCAATGAATTCTTCTGTGAAGGCTGTCAGCAAGGAAAACAACAGAAGTTGAAATTCGAGAAACACACCAAAACAGTGAGAAGACCTGGTGAAATCATACACAGTGATGTGTGCGGTCCAATGTCTGAACCATCTGTAAGTGGTTGTAGGTACTATGTACTATTCAAAGATGACCATACTGGTTTTAGAATGGTTTGGTTTATTAAACACAAGACAGACGTTTTATCATGTTTTCAAAAATACGTAAAGATATGTGAAAATAAATTTGGATACAGACCGCAAATTCTGAGAGTTGACAACGGGAAAGAATACTGCAACCGTGAGTTTCAAAGTTATCTTTCAAACAAAGGCATTCTAATGGAAACTACAGCACCATATACTCCAGAACAAAACGGAAGATCTGAACGTGATAACAGAACGATTATGGAAAGTGCACGATCAATGCTTTACGCAAGCAAGAAACCAATGTACCTGTGGGCAGAGGCTGTAAATACAGCAGTATACATACTCAACAGAACGGCAACTAGACAGATTACAGATTCAACACCATATGAAGCCTGGATGAAAAAGAAACCGAACTTGAGCCATAGCAAAACTTTTGGTTGTGACGCATTCATGCATATTCCAGATGCACTTAGAACGAAGCTGGAAAGTAAAAGTAAGAAATTAATATTCGTGGGTTATGAAAAGGAATCGACAAATTACAGACTGTTTGACCCAACCACAAAGAAAATCAAAGTATCGAGAAATGTGACATTCAACGAAAATAATAATTTAGACAGAGAAAACCCAACCCAGATGTCGGAAATAGCAATCGAAAAAGAAAAAGGGGAAATCGACAATCAAGAAGAAGTGATTGAAAATGAGACCACAGAATTAAGGATTGAAACTGAAGTCGACCAGGTAAATCGACCGAGACGTAATACGAGAAAACCAATACGTTATACCGAAGCCAACGTTGTTGAAGCAGAAATACCAAACTCGTATGAAGAAGCGATAAAAAGTCAAAATGGGACAGAATGGCAAGAGGCCATAAACGCTGAATTATCAGCATTACGTGACAATAATGTATGGGAGGTAACAAACTTACCACCCAACCGAGAAGCAATTGAATCCAGATGGGTATTCAAAATTAAGAGAGCATCAGACGGAAAAATAAACAAATACAAGGCTAGACTATGTGCAAAAGGATTCGCACAGATCGAAGGGATCGATTATACGGAAACATATGCTCCTACTACCAGATATGACACTATAAGAATACTTTTAGCAACTGCAGTAAAATGGAAATTGAATATTACACAGTTTGATATAAAGACAGCATTTCTTTATGGCGATTTAGATGAGGACATATACATGAAGCCACCTGAGGGAGTGAGAGTAACTTCACCGTTAGTACTGAAACTTAAGAAGTCATTATATGGATTAAAACAGGCTCCTAGATGTTGGAACAAGAAGTTCAACGACTTTCTGAGAACCTTTGGCTTTGAACAATGTCAGGCAGACAGATGTGTGTACACCGGCAACTTCAATGAGGATTTTGTTATATTAGTGTTGTATGTTGATGACGGTTTAATTTTAGCTAAGAACAAAGTGACACTCGCGAACATAATGAATGAAGTGCAGAAAACATTTAATGCCACGATAAATGAACCTAGTTACTTTGTTGGTCTAGAAATCAAATGTGATGAAAGCAGTAACACTATCTTTGTACATTTGAAGAATTACATAGACAGGCTACTCGAACGCTTTAAACTTAAAGATGTAAAACCAACAAGTGTACCAGCAGATCCTAATACAACATTGTTTACATGCGCTGAGGAAAAACAAATTGAAGATATACCATACCGTGAAGCCGTAGGGTCTCTCATGTTTGCTGCGATTACAGCGAGACCGGATATAATGTTTGCTGTAAATATAGTTAGCAGATTCCAGAACAGACCGAGTGCAACACACTGGAATGCAGTCAAAAGGATAATACGTTACTTAAAGGCAACACAAAATTATGGGATAATGTATACAGAAGATAACAATCCACTGATAGGATACTCTGACGCAGACTACGCAAATGATATGGACACGAGAAGATCAACTACTGGATACGTCTTCAAGTTATGCAACGGAGCTATAACGTGGAGCAGTAGACGACAGACATCAGTAGCACTATCAACAACAGAAGCAGAATTTGTTGCAGCGTCAGAAGCTTCAAAAGAAGCTATGTGGTTAAGACAATTATTTAGTGAAATAAACAGAAGTGTCAAAACGGAAGTGTGTTTAAAAATTGATAATCAAAGTGCGATAAAATTGATTAAAAATTCAGTATTTCATAAGCGAACCAAACATATAGATGTGCGGTTTAATTATATCAGGGAGAGATATGAGAACAAGGAATTAAGTGTTCAATATGTGTCAACAGATGATCAAGTAGCTGATATAATGACAAAGGCTTTACCCAATGTTAAATTTTCGAAATTTAGAGATTGTTTAGGCGTAAAGGACTTTTCTATTTATAATGAGCTGTGAATATGGGGGCGTGTTGTAATTATAAGTAAATAATTAGTTTTGTATTCACCGCCAATTATAAATATATATGTGTTATCATAGTATAGTAAGTTACCAGTGTAGATATTATTGTAGATACCAACGTAGTACCAGCACTAGGAACACACGAGCCATCTGAGATTGGTAACATTAACTAATAGTACCGGGAGTGCTTCGTCATGTCGTACGAAGTCAAGTTGACTAGTTGAATCCAAACGTTATACAGACAGGACGCTCTTTGTGAAGCCAGTGCTAATACTACATATAGAATACTTTTTAATTAAACATACATCTTTTAATTCATTATCTTTTATTCAATCTCTGCAAGGATAGTTCCCAACAAAAACGAACCAGAATTATTGTTAATCGCGGTATAATCAAAATCGATTCTATCACTGCCAGTATACCAGTCTTTATATAATTCATTGCCGATAGAAATTTGATAAATTACCCGTGTTATGCAACCAGTAATTAGCTGTACAATTTATTACCCCAGCTTAAATAACTAATTAGCTTAAAGCTATGGAATTTATAAAAGAAAAACTTATAATCAATATAACGAGAAGAACTCGAGTTATTTCCATGATGTACGTTTCTTATAGTTAGCATAAATCAGTGATAACTTACAATATACATAAGGTTACTTACGATGTAGTGAATGACAAAATGCCGACCACAAACTGTACGGAAAAACATGAAGATGGTCATTCAGAATTGAAGATGGGAGTTAAAAACTTTAATATTTCATACAGAATAGAAAAATTGCAGATGAATTGATTTCCATAAAGTATAGAGCAACATCTAGAGTTTATTTTTAATTAATTACCATTCATCTAATATTTTACTTAAGCAAAACTTAGTAATATTTAATTTTAAGGGAGTATTTTATAGTTATTCTAAAAGCATTTAATTCCTTTGATTTTGTAATCCTTAAAACGATGTTCTGAGGAAGTTTTATGAGTATATATAATGCGCAAAAGAGTAGATGTAGATTAATTTATAAAATTGCAGTTCAAATGGATCAAAAAACTATATACATTAAGTATAATCGTTTAGATAACAGGTAACTTTTGTTATTTTAGATAAACCTTAAATACATTTAACTAGAGGGAGCAGTCTGAAATTTTGGTGAAATATTCTTGTCTCCCATTCCCCTCTTAATAATAGGTCACCTATTACATTAAATACAGATAGTTATGACTATATAAGATGTAGCCCCGCATCTACGGAGAGGGGGAGGATAACAATGGTACTTGAATTTATGGGGGTGATGCCCTCCATATATTTGAAAAACTAGGTGCAAAAAAAAATTTGTTTCTAGGGGAAATAACCTTGTTTTAATCCTCACAGGGATTGTCGGGTTTTTTTTCACAAATAAAAAAGGAAACATTAAAAAAAACCCAGTACTAATAAAACGTAATTGTACAAGCATCAAAAGAAAAACAACAAGATATTATGTGTGTCATACTTATTCATTATTATTTAACAGTAATAAATACATTTTCTATGACGCATGTATCTATTTTCATCCTTCTCTTAGAGCTACCAGCTTAATAGTCTTAACCCCCTCTAAACCAGTCCCATTTAAGAAACTAAACATCGATTTCACAAATTTGTGTAATGTTCTATAAACGTACTTAATTACGTCAGCAAAAGTTGGTTGGTGTGCCTGGAAATAAAAAAATACATTTTCAGAAATGTTAAAAATATGAGTCACTAACTAGACTGCTATATCCTCGGGTTTGTTCCCCAAACCAGCGCTATATTTTTTGACTTTGGTTGTTATCAATATACATACATAATTATAAACTTATCAGAAAGCAGTGTAGCTCACATATGCATATATGCTCACATATGTCTACGTATAAGACCACAACACCACAAAAAGTGCCTAAATAGTAGGAGGTCGTTGGTGATAGGACTTAGCATCGAAAACAGGCTGACGTTAAATAAATTAAATAAGTAAATGTGAAAACTTGAAAATTTACTTTTTTTACCTGGTAAATAAAAAAAAGAAGTAACATAATTCCACTAAATATTTTCTGCAGCTTCCCCATTTTTAATAATCTTCTGCAAATCCCGTAAATATTTCCGGATATGGAAATGCCATGAAGTATTGGTGAACTAAATAGGCTATACACTGAAAGAACCAGAAAGTGTTACAACAAAAACTCAAATACTTATGTCTAATTATATACAAAAATATTAAAATATATAAAATACAGCAAACATTTACCTCAAACGAATACATCACACAAATATTACGTAAATGTTACATTCGTATTAACATACCAATATTTACATAACATATTTTTAAAAATTGAAAGTATGATTTTTGAATAAATTAAATAAATTCTATGCCACACAAACAAAAGCACTGATGACTATAAAGTGATAACAAATATATTCTCATCTTATCATTCACCTTTCTTATCAGGTAACTACCATTGATTGTTTGTTACTGATAGCGCCTCATTTTTAATTCTTCATTAATTAAATATTAAAATTTTTATAGATTATAGCAGCTCTAATCCAAAAACTAATTAAGATTTTATTGAATTTTGAATAAAGTATTTGCTAGTTGCTAAATGAAAAGTTTCTAATTATAGAATTCATTAGAAAATTTGCGGTAGGAGTAGTTGAAGATTTTGAAAATATCGATTTCAGATTTTTGACGAAACGATAAAGTTTCAAAAACATTCCCTGAAATTGTAAGTCCATTTGTTCAAAAATTGAGGCAGTTAAAAGAATTTATTGATAGTTATATATCCGTCCTATAACTTCAATAAAAAAATTCTCTTAGTGACTTTTTGAAAGTTGGTCACCTGGATATTTCGAACACAACTGCACCGATCAACTTCAAATTTGACCAGTATCTTTTACATATCAAGAAACGAGAATTTCTTTTCTATGTATTTCTCTATTTTCTGACCGCGTACTCCGATGTTACTCTTTAAAGGTAAACGTCCACAGTAGCGTATAACTCGTATCAAACGCATTGGATTTATCGTATGAAATGTAGGAGAACGGTTACTCGTACAAGCCACACGATTTAACACGGGTAAAAGTGGAAGCTTTACAGGTATTAGCTTCCTAAATAATTTCAGTCTAACATTGCGTTCCATTATCTAATTAGGAAGGAAAACGATCTCAGTTATAGTCATAGTAGATCATTCAGCGGTCGTGCGTACATCTTCACTCAGTTGCTGTTCTCTTCTACGTGTGATACGATAAATCCAATGCATTTGATGCGACTCTTGCACCTGTAATATGACGAATAATTAACCTGAAATTATTTTTAATTAGGCTTACTTTGATTTATTCTTAATAGGCAGTGACCTCAAATAGCATATCCTCAAAAAGTAAATATTTTAGTCAGAACAAATTAATGACAGATAGAATATAATATTAAAGAAATTTGAATTGTATGTAACGAAATCTGTGGTTCTTGTCTACTGTATATAATTTAATTTAAAAAAGAATTTCCAAAATTCATTAAGGTCACCCACCCAATCTAACAACGACCGTGCATGTCTTACCTAAACTTAATTTGTTATGTCACTTCATAGCGTTTCTTAAGATTTAAATCTTGCCTTATAAAAGTTCAATTGAGCAAGCACGATCCCTGTCATGTTTATATTTTTCTTTAGATACATTTGTATTATAGTTTAAAAATTTGCTATTGTTTCTAATGTAAAAAATATATATTTCACAAATTTTATTTCTGTTTTGAATCGGTAATTAAAATCCAAATCCAAGTATGTCAAAATATTGTGTGGTTTATATTTCTGCATTCCAGTGGCAGTGGCGTTCTCACGAGTCAAGAAGTTTAATAGTTCACAGTAAAATAGGTCACAAACCGTTGAATGTATTTTATTTAACAGCGTTGGAGTCATAGATAATTTTTGTTATTTTAGGTAAATCTTAAATACACGTAACTGTGTTTAGTAGGACCAATAACGATGAGTTTTTTTCACTTTTTCAGGTAAGGATTTTAGGTAGAAACGCTAAAGTTTAATTTGGGACAGGCTAATGCTCAGGGTTTATTTGGTTAATTATAATTACTTAGGATTAGGATTTATATTAAATCCGTATTAGTGAATAATTTTAAGAGTTTTCATATAATTTTGTCTTAGTAGTTTGTTTGTCATAGAGTAGAAACGTGTGCTTATAGCTAAGGACAAATATAATTTAATAAATAAACTTTTTTTTAATTCTATATATATATAATAATTGTAACCCTACCCCCAAATATCTACTATCTATATATGGTGGTAGTTACTTATTTTATGAGAGCGATACTACAATCGTCTCATGCGAAAGTTCGTTTATGAGGATCTGGTTCCCCTTGAGTCGGATGACCAAGCTAATGCTAATTGTGGAGGCTTCTTTATTATTCAGGACTTATTACCTCATCTAATTATATTTCATAAATATATTAGGTTTTACTTACTTTTTGTACTTTCTCTGCAGGCAGCTTCCTCTGCTTTGGACAATCACTTTATTTAACGCGACACGACCGTTAATTCTAAGTACTTTTACAATTAAAACAAGGGATTCATTAACACTATTTTCTTTATTATTCAAAAACTTAATTAATACAAATCTTAGTAATTTTAATAATCTTTATGTCAAAGCGACTGACTAATACCCGAACCACCGACTAAGGGGCGCTACTCCCTTATTAGACGGGGCTGATTAGACAGACCTTTCGATTGACGTCTCGACGTACTAACTGGCTGATTGATCTTGATGGACTGACCCCCTCTACTCTCTTAAACTAAGCTTATATAGATTAAAACCCTTTGTTTGAACATATGAACTCGTTTGAACTCAAATGTTATTTCGTCATCACTACTAAAATCAGATGACATTCCGTCATCAGTTCTTTGGACTTTTCATATTTGGTTTTAATATAAACATTATTTGAATCTCCACGTGCCTCACGCCCAAAAGCTACACGTGTCTTAAACAAAGGAAGTTAATTAATATTTCTCTTAAAAGTTATTGTAAATACTGCGTCAGCAATTTTGATTATGATACTAATATACGGACATGGTTCTCTCGATAAAGCAATACTAAATGTAAATAATGTTCACGACATTTAGACGCCTAAAACTAATAAAAATACAAAGTATTTGAATCTTCCAATGGTTCTTAAATAGTTAGTTAAAATATATTATCAATAATTAATGAATCTATAATAATCTATATATATATATATGGGACTGTTACATTGCTTCCCGTTTTTAAATTAAAATCTATAATCCAATGATTATAATTTTATTAGTCTTTCCCGTATTTCTAGATTCATTCATAATTGAAACCTTAATAAAATAAATGTAATTTAAAATTTAAATCAATAAATCAATCATATATAGTCGTTGATAATTAAAATAATTCTTCTTTATCTGCTTTATGTAGGTGATTTTGTTCTCATAATTTCATTTCAAAATGCGACAAACTTTGATAAATAAGTGAATACTTTTCTTCGTTTCGAATACGCTCTCCCTCGGTTTATTTTCGAATGCGTCCTTCCCTACTGCTTCGCATCTGGCTTCATATTCCCGTAGGTTGCATAAACAATACTGATAGTTTTTAATGGTCCATTACATTTGTAAATTCTCGTTCTGTTTACAATACTTGTAGATTAATACACACATCATATATGTTTTCTTCTTAAGCGATTACTGCTTCACTTAGACCCTTAATTTCTTCTGGATTATTCACGTACTTCGTCATTTTCGTATTGTTTTCTTCATCTTTTTCAATTTGCGTCGATTTCATCGGAATCTTCATCTCATAACGTCTTGCATTCTGGTAGTTTCTCTCGTACATTCGATCATTGACTCGTTCAAGTATTCACAATTATTACCTTAGTCTTACGCATTATGAAAATCAACTACTAGTCTCATCCTTCAGTTCCTCGTTGTTGTAAATGCTGCAATTTATACCCTTACGTAATTATCTTAATTATAAATTCATGTTCTGTCTTCTTTTCTATAATTTCTTACAATTGACATAACAAATTTGGCTCTTGTATAGCTCTTTTACTAATAATTCGATTAACTTTACTTAGAAGTTATAGTCATTACAAAATATGAATTTATTTCATAACATGTCTTAATTTCTAGTTATTTTAATTATATTTTAAACATAACATGTAAATATCTTACGGCATGTGTTTCTTTTTTAAATATCATTAATCTCTTAATTTAATCTTATTACTTTTTTTTCTTTGATTGTTCTATACATGTTTTCCAACTTTGCAATATTTATGCCATAAATTATTTTCACATCTTTTACAAACTACTGTTAATTCTACATAACAATGAAATTTAATGTAAACATATTTTTCTTTTCTTTTAATTAAAATACAAATTTAACTTTTCTCTTAAATTTTGAATCAATATTCCATACTTTAGTTTATACTTTTATTAACGAATATTTTTAATGAACTTATTCTCATTTACTGTATTTTTTCCATTTAACAAATTTATTATATTTATTTTTTCAAATCAAAACATTATTCTAACATAGTTATATCAAAAATTATTTTTAAATCTATTTATTATTTTTTAAACAACAAAATCTTAACTTTATAGATACTTTACTCAAATACTATAGTCAAGGTAAACATAATTATTAAACTTCAACACTTGTTACTTGAATTTAAAACAACTTTTTATATTCGCATGTAGTTTTACATGTGTTTCACAAAATAAAATTTCTTTTTCTCTATATTATATCTCAATGCAATTTAACATTACAAGTGTTCAAATTTTCAATGAATACCTCTTATCAATTTTCAAATCTTCTTCTTTCTCTATTAAAGTTTCCAAAACAATCTGTGAACAGAAAAACATTTTAATTTATTCAATATTTATGATATAAAATCTTCAATTAAGTCATCTTATCCTGTTTGCTGTATTCATCATGTATCTTGTCATCTGAAATTATATAGCATTAGTATATCTCAATAAAAACATAAAAATAATTATTCTTTAAACGTTATTGTTACTCATGTTTCGTACATCTGTAACTTCTGGTCTAGTTTGTTTATTATTAAGTACCCTTATCTAATTTATGTTCTCAAACCCTCTGTTAAAACTCAATTTTTTTATGCTCACTTATATCCTCAAGTGTTAATTTCTTCTGTGACCTTTCTGACTCGAATTTCAATACATCTGTTACAAATAACTTTAGTGCCTAATTATATGTTTATTTTCTCAACTTATGACCTTTCTGTTTTTATGTTTCTTTTACTCGTAAAATATTAAAGTACCATATTAGTTCCCATTTAACAACTAATTTAACGATAAAATAATCCCTTTTTCAAATTGACCTTAACCTAGTTTATGTTTGTAACAAAAGTTTATATTTTTATTCCAATTCTATACTCTTACACATTATTCAAATTACGCTGTTCATTTATTTTGTTTCTTAACCCTTTGAAATCGTTTTTTTTTTACCGTTTGTTTAAATCTCAAGTTTTCTTTAAACTTTATCCCATTATTTACTTTTCTGTTTTAAATTTCTTAAAATCAAAATCTAATTATATATTTAACCATATCATAATTAATTACTAGTCAATCCTATATCTTAATGTATCATAATATATTACTAGAGTGTGAAAAATGTCTACTTTTACTTGTATCTGTACTCATTATGTTAATGTTTATTTTGCTAAACGTATGCTTTATTACTTTTCGAATTGTTTTACTTCTTTCAAATTTGAGTGTTCCTTATTTCATCAACGTCGATTTGCAACTAATCATTATTACATATTCAATAAATTTCTA
Source organism: Panorpa germanica (assembly GCA_963678705.1). Lineage (NCBI taxonomy): Eukaryota > Metazoa > Arthropoda > Insecta > Mecoptera > Panorpidae > Panorpa > Panorpa germanica. The sequence continues at coordinate 6,826,839 of OY783212.1, read as the reverse complement.
CTTATCCGTAGCTCATTGTACACCTTTTAGTACTTCTTAACTTTTTCTTATTCAATTTCTTGGTTTCCTTTTAACCGTTCATCTGGGTTTCCTATAAACCGTTCATCTGGGTTTCCTATAAACCGTTCATACCGATTTCCATTTTCGGCGATAACTCAATAGTTCCATACTTCTTTATTTTTATCATTACTTCAGTATTCAAATATCTCGTAGTCAATAAATAACTCATAGCAAATCACGAATACAACCGACTCTCTTTAATTTCTAGCTAGCACTCATATCAAATCTTTTTAAAATCATACGTCTATAACAACAATGCTACAATACTTTATGTTCAGAAAAAAATCATTTTAATAGCTCAACTGTGTAACTCTTAAACAAAACTATCTTGACACCCTAGAATACGTTTACTGTTAAAATTATCCTTCCTATTTTCAAAATTTCTTATTGTTACTTTATAAAATGATACTTATGATCTATTCTAACACTTAAATGTTCTTATTCTATGCAACTTTAGTTCAATTAACAATCATCTTTATCCGATTTTTCTAGTTAAAATACTATCTGTTATTCTCTAATGTCTAACGGCAAATTAATCTGTTTAACGCTTACTACTAATGTTTCCTTGAACATCGTCTTAATTAGAATCATGAAATAAATGCTTAACTTAATAAGTGCGAAAATTCCTAAAATTAATCTTTTAAAATTACCTGTCATTAATAAATCAATCAATTTCCTCTGCAAATTATACTCTCTTTTTCTTAAAACAATAGCAATATTTTCTCTCTCAACATGTATATTTTCTTCTAGGCTTAAGCTCATAGTGTTCGTAACTATTCTGTCTGTTACAGATTCCTTTACATCTTTTACATTTTTTCCAATTCTCTTTATTATTTCGTTTATAGTGCCCTCACTTAATAAACCTTTATCATCGCGGCTAGAATCTATTTTTTCTATCTCTTTATCAATTATACTTTCTTTTATATTCTCACATAGTTTATCTACTCCTATCGTATCCTTATTTAAGCCATTAATATCCCAACATGTTTCTACTAACCCGTTAACAATGCTATCTTGTTCAAATTCTACTTCAATATCATTATTTGCATGTAAATTATTTTCTTCGGTAACCAATTCGTTCGTACCCTTTCTATGGACTAAATCTGTCCTGTCACTGTATAATTCTATCGATGTATTTACGTCATCTTTATCAATTTTTATTACGTTTGAACTTTCGTTTACTTCGTCTACTGCTATACTGAACTTTTTAGAGTTTGTATCTCCGTTTTCAACATTATCAAATCTATCAAAATTTACGCTGTCTTGTACATATTTGTTACCTAACGTTAAAGTACTTCGGTTTTCTTTTAATTCTATATATTCTGCTAAAGCTAAGGCTTCGACCAATGTTTTTGGATTTTCGTAATCAACAAATCTAGAATAGCTGTTACGTAAGCCCAATATAAATCTGTTTAAAATCTTATGCTGTAATTCCATTAATTGTAAATCCCGTTTACTTTGTTCAAAACTTATATTAATTGTTTTTCTAGCTAATTCTGCTACTCTTTCTGAAAAATTAAAAACTGACTCTCCATGGTTTTGTTTACAAGAATTAAAATCAAATTCTGCTTTCATTAATTCTGCAGGTCTACGACAATTGTATTTGTTAAGTAATTCTATCTTAATTTTTTCATAATCTTTTAATTCTGTTCGAGTTAAAACAATATGTAGAAATTCTAGAACCTTTGCGTTCAACTTTACCGATAATGCAAAAACCCTTTCTTTATTATTCCAACTAAAAGCACCTGATATCCTCTCTAATTGACTCAAAAATAACGTAATACTATCTTTTTCTTCAAATTCCCGTAAAAACTGTAAACCTTCTTCCAACTTTTTAAATCTTTCTATTAGATTATCCATTTTTAATACACGTAAATCAATCTATTATTTCTTGTTATATTTAATTACCATTCTACAAAAATCATTTCAAAATATTCCCCTTTTTATAATAATCATGTTAAATTCAATCATTACTCATTAATTACTTTATTTACGTTCCAAGTCTTTATATAAACAACGTTGTCAAAATCTGTTTCTTTCTACATACTCGTACTATTCATAATCTTTGTTATATTTCTGTAGCTATAACCAACTGAACCTTTACTATGTGACCCTAATAAATCACACACATTTATTACTCTCTTAAATGTTATACAACACTGATATCTTTCTCCGACATTTAAATACATAACTGCAGTACTATTTGACATTTTAAAATCTTTCCTTTTTCTTTAATAAACTTGTACAAATCTCTTAGACCCTTGTTAAATTATTCCCTTTGCAATTATTTCAACTTTTCCTTGTCCAATTATTCTCTTTCTATAGGCATACTACTTCTATTACATATATGAGGCATACGTTCACTACATATATGTCCATAAACAATATAAGCTAATAATTACCAAACTCTTATATATTACACATGAATATAAACTGATTCAGGAATCGAACCTGAAGACACAGAAACCAGCGTTAAGCTTTAATGTACTGTATCGTCACAATTATTCTTATATCTGTTCTTTTCTAATTATTAATCTGCAGTTGCTAGTTGCAATTAATAACCTATATTTCTTTATCTCAATTAATCCTTTTTTCCCAGTTACTACAATTTATTCCTTTTTTCACAATTAATAAAACTTATTCTTATTTCTTTTTCCCAGTTACTAAGATTATCCCTTTATTTTCTCAAATTAAATTTTCCACTTAATGCCTTTTTTCCCAATTACTCAAATTTCTGCCTTTTTTTTAACATCTCACAATTTTAAATATTTCTCTTTTAAAATACCTTACAATTTCTATACCCTTTTTCTTTTAAATGACCCCACAAATTCAATACCTCTCTTTTAACATATCCCACAATTTTAATACCTTTTTTAACGTATCTCTCTTTTAATGCACCTCTTTTTAAACTACCCCACAATTTTTAAATACCCTTTTTCTTTTAATTTGACCCCACAATTTTTAAATACCCTTTTTATCAATACACCCCACACCTGACACCAAAATGTAACCCTACCCCCAAATATCTACTATCTATATATGGTGGTAGTTACTTATTTTATGAGAGCGATACTACAATCGTCTCATGCGAAAGTTCGTTTATGAGGATCTGGTTCCCCTTGAGTCGGATGACCAAGCTAATGCTAATTGTGGAGGCTTCTTTATTATTCAGGACTTATTACCTCATCTAATTATATTTCATAAATATATTAGGTTTTACTTACTTTTTGTACTTTCTCTGCAGGCAGCTTCCTCTGCTTTGGACAATCACTTTATTTAACGCGACACGACCGTTAATTCTAAGTACTTTTACAATTAAAACAAGGGATTCATTAACACTATTTTCTTTATTATTCAAAAACTTAATTAATACAAATCTTAGTAATTTTAATAATCTTTATGTCAAAGCGACTGACTAATACCCGAACCACCGACTAAGGGGCGCTACTCCCTTATTAGACGGGGCTGATTAGACAGACCTTTCGATTGACGTCTCGACGTACTAACTGGCTGATTGATCTTGATGGACTGACCCCCTCTACTCTCTTAAACTAAGCTTATATAGATTAAAACCCTTTGTTTGAACATATGAACTCGTTTGAACTCAAATGTTATTTCGTCATCACTACTAAAATCAGATGACATTCCGTCATCAGTTCTTTGGACTTTTCATATTTGGTTTTAATATAAACATTATTTGAATCTCCACGTGCCTCACGCCCAAAAGCTACACGTGTCTTAAACAAAGGAAGTTAATTAATATTTCTCTTAAAAGTTATTGTAAATACTGCGTCAGCAATTTTGATTATGATACTAATATACGGACATGGTTCTCTCGATAAAGCAATACTAAATGTAAATAATGTTCACGACATTTAGACGCCTAAAACTAATAAAAATACAAAGTATTTGAATCTTCCAATGGTTCTTAAATAGTTAGTTAAAATATATTATCAATAATTAATGAATCTATAATAATCTATATATATATATATGGGACTGTTACATAATATTAAAACAATACCTCAATGGCGACAACTACCGCCAGCAATAAAATAGGCAAATACTTTGGCATCGGTTTGTTTGCCATAATGCAACGACAATTGCTAAACTCTTGTTATAACTTGTTTGGTCATTCATTTGTTCTACTTTCTAACTAAGTAATTATCAGAAGAGATACTAGAGTACGTAATTATTAATGAGATATCAGTTATGCGGAAGGTATATTTATCTAAATTGTTGTATATATAAATAAATTATATAGGTAGTAGCGATATAATAATATTTGCAGAGAATTCCTTCAGCTCCTTTGTTATTTTTGTTATCAGTGCAGAGTAAAAAAGAAGTTATTACATAATACTTAATAATATATTTAAAATATAAACATACAGTTCTTATCTAGTCCTTATCTGACATGCACTCATAGAGTTACTGAGTAATTTTAGTTCATAGAAGATAAATGTGGTGTCGCTAAAAGCGGTTTTTGAAGTGTACCTTCCTCTCCCCTCATTCCCTTCGTATGTTGAGTCGCCGAGTTATTTTAGTTCATAGAAGACCCATGCAGATACATCCTATATTATAATGTTCCAACTGTATGTTTATATTCTTATATGTTTCCATTCTTTTATGTTTAGTACTGAATTTTGTATGGTAGCTCGAAAACGGCTTTATCAATGTTTTTGAAAATTTCCTATTTCGTAGAGAAAAAAATTCTAAGACTTTTGGCGTCCCCGGATTTTTCCCTGAATTTCCTGGAAACTTGTAATTTTGGAAAAACTGGGAAAAAATGAGCCCTTTTTTGCATTTTGCCTTTTTTGAAATTTTGCATGTGTATTAAGGTATTTAATGCTGACATTTCTCAAAAATTAGAAATTCAAAAATTGAAAAAGGGAGGGTTGAAGAAATTCGGGGGCCCGGTAGGGAACGTTGGAGAAAGTTCATATTCTGGATTCTAGAATAATTAAGTATATTATTAACAAACAAAAATTCAAAATTTCTCAATTTTATTTGGGGCACGGGGGCAGTATAGTAGGCTAAGTAGGCTAACCTTGGTAACTTATTTAAGAATCGAAAAAAAAAATCCCAAATTTTCAAAAAATGTTTGTGACGGGGGTAAACTCTGGTCTATATATAATGTCGCTAAAAGTGTTTTTTTCGGAGTCGAAAGATTTTACACTAAGTGAAGGTCCCCTAGTAATAATTATAACATTATGAAACATGCTCGGTAAATATTGCTATGTGAACATAGTTATGGTATTATAGTGGACTTATGACAAAATTTCTTATGTAAAATATAAAAACTACTATGACAATAGTAATTATTATTTGATGCTATTGGAATATTTGTCATACAACCCGTTTAGCATCCTGGTACTGTCACATAGTAAATACTGTGTTTTCTTAGAAAGTATATTGTGTACCTATATTCTGTACTATTTTTGTTATTAATTCGTAAAATTTGTAATTATTACGTCAAATCAGTAAATATAACATAAACATGACATTAGAAGAGGTTTAAGGTATGTGTTGCTTTTAACCAGAAGAAATACTGGCATCACTGAACGTCACTGACGAATAGCTTCGTACAAAATGTATGGAACAATATTATTTTTCACTGACACTGAATGGCACGGCAGTTATCGTCAAGTGTCGGCACTACTGTGTGCGTAGAGACCTTTAAAAGGAAACTTCCACAGTTACCTAGTCTTGCTGGGATTCGTATTCGTCTTGTTAGGTAGTATCCCAAGTCATCGTATTCTTCTTCTTAAGTCTCCCAACTGGCATGGCGGCATGTAGAAGCTCAAAACCCTGTAATAGTTGTCCATGTGTCATAATATCAATGACCCTACGAGTTTAGTCAATCAAATTAGTCGTTTTGTCCATCTATTAATATAAACACACAAGGCTACTGCAGTGTACAATACACGTCATCTGTCTACATCGCATTATCATTTTATTACCTCATAATCCGTTTATAACGAGGCAACATATGCAACTGCAGACAGACTGATAAATATTCAGCCGCGAGCTGATGTAATGCTGATAAATGTTGTTCTTAAAAGAAGTAAACTTTTTATAAGGTTGTTACTTTCTTACAACGTAGGTTGTAGTTGTTTCTTTTGATAAAAAGTCTGGCAATGTTTGCCGCAGGGAAATAATAATATAGACATGAGTTATTATGTTTTTCATAAGAACAATTTTATAAAAATGAACAATAATAAAATAACAAGGTAAATAAAACTTTTTCAAATGATACTTAGAATTGCGCTAGAGCAAACTCTGTATTCGTTATGTTGGTAGAACTTATTAAAAACTCTTGTTTACTTATTTCACAGTTCTATTAAAATAATTAAAATATAATGAGAGTTTTAATACCATCATGGTCTCACGGTTGAACTCGTTAATTTAATGATATTTTATTTGCATTTCTTTTATATTATATACGTAACACGAAAATTAATTTTACCAAGTGCTAAATTATCCTTTCTAAGACTTAATAAAATTGGTAAGGTTATTCAGAGCCGGTTTCAGCATCTAGGTCATGAGATGTTCGCCTTAGAGCGACATGACGTCACACACAAAAGGGAGAGGGGTTTCACGAAGTGTGGTAAGACGTGAAAAGTGAAACGAAGAAAATAGACAGCACAGTGGCCGAAAGCGTTGATGATTGATGCTAAACAACTGTGTCTTAGGTTTCGATCTCCGGATCAGAACTATATGTTTAATTAGTGATATAAGAGGTCACAAATATCATAAACTTATTAGGCAGTGGTGTAGTATATATATATATATATATATATATATATATATATATATATATATATATATATATATATGACTTTAATGATATTAAAAGCAGTTGAAGTCTAACTAAAAAAATTGTAACCCGGCGAAGCTCAACGGTTTAGAAAAAGGAATCTTAATCGCCGTCTATCAGTAATCTTGTGTCATCCTGTACCCTAGCCAGTGCTACCTACCACTGTTATTTATTATGTATTACGAGTATGATTTAAATATAAATAAGTGTAGAAAAGTCAGACGAATAATTTTGAAGAGTACTATAAATATTGACGTACATAGAAAAGCAAGAGGACAACGTTGTTGGCAATTATTTGTTTTGAGAAACACGTTGGCGTGTGTCAACTCGTGCTAAACTGTCATCAGGCAAGTGTTGAATAATAATCGCATGTCTCGTATGATGTTTAATGTTTATATGATGTGTTTATATCATTTATTTCAGTCAGTTTAAAGTAAACGTTTTATGGAGGTAAACATTGTTGCATGCGATGGTTCAACTATAGAATCTCTTGAACACTTTTTTCTTAAATTAACTAATTTATAAGATATCAACTTAATTATATTAGACTAAAGATGAAATGGTTTGATTTATCGTTAGTGTGGATTCCTACTCGCAAAGGAATCGTAGGAAACAGGAAAATGCAGAGCAAATGATGTTGCAAAACAAGCAGCTAGAGCAACAGTGAGCGTAGAAGCAAAGTGTAAAAACGAAGTGAAAAATAAGTGGAAAAGTACGTGGCATAACTAGAAGAAATAAGTGGAATTTTTCATAGTATTCGATGTGTGAACGTCATTAGTGGTGGAAAGCTCAAGGTCCGAGAAAAGTGTTGTCACTTATCTTTGCGCATGCGCCATCTGTTTATACCGTAGTAGCGTCACTGCTTCAAACGATCATACAAAGATAGGTATAGAAAATGAAATATAATGGTGGAGAGCAAGTCCTAACGTCTTTCAATAACTTCACAAAAGAGAAGAAACTTTGTCGATGTTTAACGTAGAAAGGAAGATGAAACTTATGCAAGATTAATTTTACAGCTAACTGCCTACCGTCACCGGAAACAAAGCTACAAATTAAATCAGTATATGAAAGTTAAATATTTGTAAGATATCAAACTTTATATAAGATAATCCTTTATCTCCAAATATGTGATAAGTTTTGTAAAGGATTCTATGTCAAGATAGCGATGAAATATCAAAGGAATAATAAACAGGCATGGATTATCTGGAGCAAGAACGTGCTTCGAATTCCATTTTGTAAGAAAAATAAAATAAAAATCTTTGAAGGCATCATAATATTTATATATTTTGAATTTAGGACTATAGTTCAAAGGATGTTACATCTCACTACCTTTTGATGTTTTACAGATCCAGGTACAGATGTGTTTATGTTTAATTTATTCGTATCAGGACACTTATAATATTAAACATCTTTTTGATATAGATGCTTAGATTATTTATAAAATCTGTAAGAAAAGCGGATTCCTTTGTTACAAGTTTATTTCAACTTTTATTTAGCGACAGCCAGTTATTTATGATCGGAAAATGACTTTGGGAAAATTGTTTTCTTGTATACATATATAGACATTAAATATTGTTACACACTCTTTAATATAAAACATACTTTAGCTCAAATATTAGTAATTAATGACACTTTGTATTGACATAAAAATCAATTTTATCTTTTTTTTGAAAACGATTAAATTGTTTATAAATTGGTTCTCTAAATATAACAATATTTTAAGTGATTTCACAATTGATACTGTCACAGTTTGATAAAGTTTCTTTTATAGAACTTTGGATAACAATTTATTACTATTAATACTTCAATGCTGTGCTATTTGTTTAAATTTTGTTTTAATTATATACATTTTCTACTATTTAAATAGTTCTACTTCTAAAACAATTTAAATACAACCTCAACAATTTTTGTTATCAGTAATTTCGCTTACCTTAACGATAACATTTTAAACAAAAACATGAGAATTTTACGCATTATTTGTGTTATATTTTTACAAATATGTATTGTATATTTTATTATTTACGTATATTTTACATATTATTGTTGTAACAGTATTATATCAAGCTTTAAATAATAATATGTAAGATATCGCATTTTTCTTTAAATTTTCCAGAAATCCTTTCGAAAAATATGAAAATAGATAGAACGTTGAAATTTTGCAAATGTATTTCACTATTGATTGTAAACATACTTTGTTATTAATTCGTATCAGACAAACCAATTCAAAGAACAGAAAAACTGAATCGTTGAAAATATTAAGTGGTCCAGTAGGAAACATTGGAAAAAGTACACATTTTAGATTGTGTTATAATAATTGAATATTCAATTCATGATAAAAAATTAAAATTTAAGGAGATTGGTATGGGAGCACGGAGGAAATTTTTGGCGAGAGTATAAATTGTGCTAGAAGGTTGAAATTTGATTTGTGGGCTGACTTAGGTAGGCAATTTACAAATAGAATAATAAAAAACAAATTTGAAAAAAAGTACATTTAAATTATTATTTATATCGTTAATATATTGAGTACTGAGCACTAATTATAAATACAGTCCGAAGGCTTATTAAATATAGATTCAATACAATATTCATGCAATAGTATTTTTAGTATAACTTATAATTTGTTTTTAATTAATATAAAGCCTTAATAATGGCAGTTATTTTGTATAAATGCGTAACTTAATAAACTATCAAACAGAATTGACTTTAAAATTACTATTGTCTCAAAGTATTTATCATAAGAGTACTTTTTTAACATATTTATCAAAACTATGACACTAACTTGCGATTCGTTATCAAAATAAATCACCAAAACTAACGCTCAACAAAGACAAACGCATAATAACCATCCCGACAGCTAAAATCAACAAAAACTGCTTTGTCAAGTGATATTTAAGTTAATAATAAATTATGAGTACCGAACCCACAAGAAATATCAAAACTTCTAAAGTAGTTCGTATCTATCGTTAATGGATCCTTTATCGTTTTTACACAAATACTTTTTCATTCTAGTTCCAGGAGAAAAAACAACTTTCTCCATTATTTTCCTTATTAGTACAGAAAAACTTTTACCATGTTGTCAAAGTTTGACTATCTATTACATAAAGCTCAAGTAAATTGAATAAAAATAATTATGAGAAATAAAATGAAATTGTTGTTGCTTGGTTGGTAAACTTAGCTTTAGTATTAGCAGATCGAGTTAAACAATAAAGCATTTTCTATGTACAACAGGGGTTACCAACGTTTATATGTATATAATATAATTTGTTTTACTTTTTTACGAATCCTCGGCTGAAAGTCGTAGCTATCCACCTGTAACTTTAATACAAGGTAAAACTAAAACCCATATGGACATATGGTATAGAACTATTAGGGCACTTCCTACATAGAAATCATTCAACGTTTCCAAAATAAACTGCTCAAACAAATCACTAACCTTCCAAGATATGTTCCAAACTAGCTTATACACCAAAATCTAGGTACGTCTTACGTAAGGGACGAAATTAAAGTCATCAACAAGAAATATTATGAAGATTACTAAATCATCCAAAGAAATCAGCTGTACAAATCTACCACCACAAACCAATAAACAAATATTAGATGTATTGATACTATTATATTAATACTCGTATTAATATAATAGTTTAGGCTAAAGAGTACGTCATCGATGGATGGCAAGCTCACATGTTATATTTATGTATCAACAAAATTTGATGAATGTCTCTCGGTACAGATTGTAAATTATGAATTGAAATAATAAGCGAAAAAGTTGAGAGAATCGTTATTAAAGGAAACAATCTGAGAAATAGGTGAAAGAAGAATTCTTAGCTCCGGGTTCTATTCTATTTCAATATCTACAATGCATGCAGAAATATTTAAATACCGTTACCTAACATGTCCCTTATTTGAAAGGTTGCAGCCCACTGACATTGACTCTATTTTTGTAATATAATGCATATACTGTTCGAGTATATAGTATAGTTGACTTAATCGTTTTGGATATTATACTTTTATAACTTCTAGGAGCGTCTGTAGATTACATAGGACGGGCAGACGCTCGACTACATAATTAATTGTAATAATTATAAGAGGTACTCAGTAAAAACAAAAAAAATAACTTCATTTTGTTTTGTATTAGTGAGTATACTCGTATCTACTCCAGACGAATGTTTATCAAAACTGTATTACAATATTTTTTGTTTGGCCTAAAGCTAAATGTATCACTTTTAATTAATTTTGAAATTATTTTCTATTTTTTTGCTACAATATTCTGTACTGGACATGCGAATAATAGAAATGTTGAGGAATCTGTAATTGAATAACAACTTTTGTAATATTAAACCGTGAACTCATTGTCATGGGCGTCTGCAGACAGAATTACAGGTATTACAGAGAGTTAAATATTAAAGAGGAAAGTTGAAACAAATAATAAAGTTAAGTTCATGTTTAATAACTATTTAAAACATTTCGAAGTCAATTATTTATTGAAATACTTTTTCTTTACAGTCTTTCTTCTAGGTACAAATGCGCGTTAAAAACTCATTATTAGTTCATTATGAACTTTGCTATTTACTTCCGTGTGTTTGTTTTATTTCTTTTCATCAACAATTCTAACAAGATACATAAGGAAACTATACAAAAATTTTTTGCTTTTTCTAATTATTATATTTTTATGTTTAATAGTGACGTACTATAGAGGTACTAAAAAAGAAGATGACTGGCCTAGTGCGAACGGTGCGAATAGTGCGAATAGTATGAACAGTGCGAATAGTGCAAATTGTGCGAATATTGAGAATAGTGCGAAAAGAGCGAATAGTGGGAATAATGCAAATTGTGCGAATAGTGCAAATTGAGCGAAAAGAGGGAATAGTGTAAATAGTGCGAATATTGCAAATAGTGCAAATAGGCCGAAAAGAGCGAATAGTGCAAATTGTGCGAATAGTGCAAATAGTGCAAAGTGTGCGAATAGGGCGAAAAGTGGGAATAGTGTAAATAGTGCGAATAGTGCAAATAGTGCAAATAGGCCGAAAAGAGCGAATAGTGCAAATTGTGCGAATAGTGCAAATAGTGCAAAGTGTGCGAATAGGGCGAAAAGAGGGAATAGTGTAAATAGTGCGAATAGTGCAAATAGTGCAAATAGGCCGAAAAGAGCGAATAGTGCAAATTGTGCGAATAGTGCAAATAGTGCAAAGTGTGCGAATAGGGCGAAAAGTGGGAATAGTGTAAATAGTGCGAATAGTGCAAATAGTGCAAATAGGCCGAAAAGAGCGAATAGTGCAAATTGTGCGAATAGTGCAAATAGTGCAAAGTGTGCGAATAGGGCGAAAAGAGGGAATAGTGTAAATAGTGCGAATAGTGCAAATAGTGCAAATAGGCCGAAAAGAGCGAATAGTGCAAATAGTGCGAATAGTGCAAATTGTGAAAATAGTGCGAATAGTGCGAATAGTGCAAATAGTGGGAATAGTAAGAAGATCATGTGCATAGATGTTAAACTAGCAAAATTTTAACAAAAATATTTTTGGATTTCTTGTTATATGGCCTTTGTATAACGCCGTAGATTTTGTCGAAGGCCTTCTTCTGCAGCTCTCAGTTTTCGTTATCCTAATTGCCTTCGTTGAAACAATACTTATATACCGCTGACCAACAATTTATCACATGCTTTCCTTTTCAACATCTTTCCATTGGGCAAATATAGAAAGTATCCCACATAAGATAAATACATTTGGGATTAAAGAACGATTTAATAAGATTCATATATCGTGTTGCAAATATAGACATTTCATTATAGAAACCATTCGTAATAACGACGTAAGCTAATAGATACACTGTAAAAAAAATTGGTTGAAAATATAAATTGAATCATTCTGTAATACATTGAGTCATATAAATGTACAAGTGTGATTTAAATATTTGCGTGAAAAAATAAAATAAAATTTCCACGTTTCCCAGTGCAAGAGGCGTCTGAAGCATTTCTCCGATCAATTTTTTTTACAGTGTACCTTCAAGATGTATCTACAAGATGTAAGAACATGATAAAGAAATTTGTTAACTTCCAGACGCATCTGTTCATCATTATTCAACTCTCATCGTTTACACAATACATTCCTCGAGCTTCAATCCCCTTGTCAAGAAATAATTACTTTTTTAAACCAACATCATTAATAAAAGACAAAACTATGTACTGGTAGTTAGTTCCATGGCGTAATCCACTTTGTTGAAGTACAATGATTGATTTCATTTTATTTTATGTATTGTATTTGTATATGATACTCGTACATATTCATTTTATTAATATGATTGAGTGGTACACTGAAATAAGGTGCATACTACATCAGCAAAGGGACTCACTTCACGTTAGTAATTGTTATTGGAAAGCAGGGCTGCGGGGTTGAAAGATAACTGCTTGTATGTAATCTTACATTATATTAACATAAAAAATATTATGAAATAAATTACGTCACATGTAGTGGACCTCCTTCCGCATTTGTCAAACATTTGAAAATCAAATTTCTTTAGTCTTATTTTGATTTTTGGTCTTGTTTTCTTCCTATATTGCAAGTCACATTTTGGATTAGTTTGGATTGTCACGTTTTTGGAACCTCATCCCCTCTTTGAAAGGAAGGCACAGAACCATGTTTAGTCGGTAAATATTCAACATAAGGTTCATTCGGCAATGTAAAGAGAAATACAAGACTATCTATATAAAAGAAATTTAAAAATGTTTTGAAAGAAAATATACTCTTTGTGTGAAGTGTAAAAAAAAACAAAGTGATGTAGAAACAAGGCCACACCCCCACCTTGCTTATCAAAGTGAGATATTGGTCAATCTTTTATTTTATTCGATTTTCCTTTCCTTTAGATATTCACCGCCTGAAGATCTAGACGGTATATAAGAAAAACATATGTAAATCTTGAGACAACAATGTAATACAGATTGTTCGGGAATATGATTACAGGGATTTACAGAAATATACAAATTTTGAACACATAATATTGAAGAGTACTATACATATTGATGTACTTAGAAAAGCAAAAGTAAAGTTGTTGCCAATTATTTGTTTTGAGAAACACGTTGGCGTGTGTCAACTCATGCTAAACTGTCATCAGGCAAGTGTTGAATAATAATCGCATGACTCGTATGGTGTTTAATGTTTATATGATGTGTTTATATCATTCATGTGTTTAAAGTAAACGTTTTATGTAAACATTATTGCATACAATCAGGCGTTGAACATGAAAATGTTTTACATAGGCAAAGACCAGCAATTTGGAGATTATATAAACTTATACTGGATAGAATTGTGTTTTTTGAAGAGTAATATAGACATTTTACATATTTAAAACATGTTATTTTCAATTTTGCTGTACTAGTTACAGTTTCAGTACGCCGGTGTTATATTCAAATATTATTCAATTATTCGTTTTTTTACTGCAAAACCAGACATGATATTACTGCAGCAATGCAGTTAGATTACTGACTTTAATTTATTTGACAGTCAACTTGGAATATTTATAGAAGAATGTAAAGTGCATTTTAATGTGCAGTATCGCAGTCGTTATTTTGTAAAGAAATTGCTGATGACATTAAAAATGGGACAATTACTTTTATTAAGTTAACGTCATAATTTAAATTAAATGATGTATATAATTGCATGCAACATATGATGTCGCATGAGGGCTTAAACTGCACTGCGATAAAAACACCTTGAAAAAAAATCCGCAATTCTATAATACATTGAATTATATAAATTTACACACACTCTGATGATTTGAAATGCGCGCTGAAAAATCTGATTGGAAAAATAACGCAAAATTTTCACGACCTAAGAAAGAACCGTCAAAGCATTTTTTCGACTAATTTTTTTGTAATATTAGTAATTCACAATTTACAATTCGTTTTAAAATGTGTCTAAAATTATTCTATTTCTTTATTTTTTAATATAAACTTTTTAACATCTATGCTATTTCTTAACTAATACAAAACATTACAATTATTATAAATGTATATATTCCAGAATCTTTAAAAATATAGAAAAAGAATCACAGAACTTTATAGAATATATGTAACGGTTAATCTTGTCGAGTAGCTTCATGCACTATAGCTAACGAAAACCAACAAAGCCGGATTTATTTCATCCTCTGTTCAGATGTCAAAATGGGGAAATAAGAAAGATGAAAAGACATAAAATTATATCTGTTTGTGACATGTGCCCTAAATCAAATATCGAATTTGAAGCATTTCAAAAAACAAAGATGTTTTCGTAGTTTTACTTCTAAAAAAAAATTCTAAGTGGTGTAATGAGCAGACTGTAATGTAATACACTATATTAATTACACATACATATATGTAATGAGGGGGGGGGGTGTATATCGATCCATAATATGACACAAGACGTGACTCAAAACCCAAGAAATTTGCATGTCCGTAATTTATGGATGACCTCTATAATAAAAACTAATTTACCCTTATTTTCAATATGGGCACTTCTGCTCCGAACATTCAAGGGTTACCTGTTACCAATTACCTGCCTAAAATTCATGATTGCCTCTTTTTAATGACGGATTTCTCAGATCTTTTTTAATTTAATGTCAACCTATTGCCGATGTTGAGCGCTATCAGTTTTTGTGGTGTCATGGACTTATATATGTGAGCTATCCAGAAAATATAACTTTGGTCTGGGGATGGAACCGGAAGACAGCAGCAGCCAACAGTAACTATTTAAAAAGTATAATATATGGAACAAGCTAATCTAACGAATTTTGTTCTGTCCATTTATAAATTGAAAACGAAAAAATCGCGTATTCCTTAATCATTTATTCTGTTTCTATTTTACTTTCCATTTACTATCGTTGACAATGGGACATCTTGTTTCTGCCATTGTCACATCTTCAAACCATTGTGAACCTGATGCATGGCACGTTTTTGCAAACATAAAACTCTATTTAAATATTTCTATATGGTAATATTATGTACGTATATCAATGCAACATTTATACCACAGATAATAAATTCCCAAATGTTCAATCCATGCACATAAAGAATGTTAAATTGACAAAAAATTCAAATATTTCATCATTTTTTTTAAATATACAACAACGATGGGCTTATCACGTGGTTTCGATTGACTGGTTTATTTATTAATGGAATTTGATTTACGCGCGAGTGACAAAAAAAAATTCTGCGTTTGATGCGTCAAGTTTTGTCATTTATTATTTAAACTTATGACGCGCACTTAAACGAATTTTTGATTTATTTGAGTTTTTATCGAATTTCTAGTCAACTTGATACATTAAACTGATTGAACCTTGTCTTAATTTTTATAAAATAGTACAGGTTGAAAATATAACGCATTGTAAGTCTTTGATTAGCTGGTAGAAAGCTAGCATGCGTGAAACTTACACTGCAAGATAATTTTCTATTTGATAAATAGAACATGTACCTTCAAATTAACTTATGGCAAGCGAGCACGTGTAAAACTGTACTGCAAGACAATTTTCTCCTTAATTACTACATATTAACAAAGTTAGTTATCATAACCTGAAATGTTTTAATATTTTTTAATTAACCACAATATTATATGAGTTAACGTTACAAGTTTTAATATTTTTCCCTTTAATCATGAAAGGGAAAAAATTATTCAGCTTTTTGCGTCACTTCCGTTTTCCACTCTCTTTCTTTCAATGTATCTCTGAAAAACTGATTTAATAGATATTACGATACTCAACCACTTTCATACAAAATAAATAAAATATTCAATAAATGCTAGTTTAAATTATTGCAAAACAATTTGAATTGCAAATGTAATTGCCTATTAGGAAAATTCAAAGAATGTACTCATATAATCTTTAATATATTTTTCATAGCAGTGCAAACATTGTCTCAAACATTATACTTACAATGGAATTATTTTCTTTATAATTTTTTGTTTCTTTTTAAGATAATATGTCTGGTTTAAATAATTTGTTATTCTTTCATTCTGAAAAGGATAAAAAAGTAGAAAAAACATTTCTAAAGAAAATAATTGAAATTATATGTTTTACGATTCTACGACATCGAGTAGTTATTCAATTTGCTGTATGTATAAGCTATACTGCAGGTACATTGTTTTTAAAGTAATATTTGAATAGGAGTAATTGATGGCAAATCAACATTGGATATAACTAAAGTAGAAATAACAAATGCGCACTAGTGAACCATGACTTAATTTCTATAAAACGGAACTATACAAGAATAAAGTTGGTTACCAGAACCTCAATCGTCTAATTATTTTTTAAAGATTCCTTAAACTTTAGGAGATATTAACAATCAAATCGAAAGTGATCCAACGTTACAGAAAACTCCAATGCATGTATGTCACAACCGATGATATGCCATCTCCTTTATACAACAGAGACGCATACGAGTGTGTGTATGTGATACGTAATTTACTACTAACAGTAAGGTTGTATATCTCATGAAGTATAATATTATGAAGGTTGTGAAAAAAGAAAAATAATCTTAATTACTTATTTCTTCTATGACGTACTATGTATATTTAAAACATGCGGCAAAATTGAAAATTAAATTTAACATAGCTATACCTGCGTCAACTTTTGGATGATAAAAAAAATAAAATCGCCAGTATATATATTATATATTAAAATTTATCATTTCGAAAAAATTATTTACTTTTACCACTTAAATCACAAATGTCGTCCGGTTCAATACCCCGAGTCTCTTCATGTTTACATATTATGTCTGTTATATTCCTTATGCTTTATTCAAAATATTAATACAGTTGTTTTGAATGTTGTTTTTGTTATACCATTTTATGTCTGGTATATCTTAGAAGCAGCGCATCGAATTCTAAAGGTCTAAGTTTAAGTAAAGACCACATAATTTACAGTACGACTGGGATTTGCTACCCGAAGCTATAAACAACACAGTGTCTTTAATCTGCTCTGAGAATGATTAAATATGTGATGTTGTTCAAGCATATAAATCAAATATTGGTTTTTAATAACAAAGCGTTTGGATTAAATTATAGGAAAACAAGTTAAAGAGCAAATGTCAGAAGACTAGTCAGGTTCAAAACTACATTGTTTAATAAAATATATGAAATGTTGTTTTTAAAATTAATAGTTTTCTGTTGGAGTTAACGTTTTTTTGTTTTATTTTGTATCGTATTTTTCTGAAGGTTATTTTAATGTTTTGTTTACTTTGTTTGTTTTTACAACGATTTTAGCGAGTAAGGTAAAATTTTATGAATCAATAAATGTATTACACAATAATGGTCTACAATTAAACTTTGATCTTATATACCATTTCCATGAAGAGATACTGAATATATGCAACCTAGAATGGACAGAAGTATAAGAACAAAACCTATATCGAATCGAAAAGCAATACAAAATTTTCAACACTAGTAACCAAAAAAACAGAAAGGAAGAAGAAGCATTGTCGAGACTTAGAATAGCACAACGACAACTCATTTGCGACATTTGTAACAAAGAATTAACAATTGAACACCTGCTACTACAATGCAATAAATGTCACTACAGACAAAATTTACAACTAGACATTACTGACATACTTAACGACAATAACATTAACATTAATAAACTACTGCATTTGTTACGACACACAAAATTAATAAATAAAATATAAATATAATACATAGGATAAATGATGTTTGCATTTAAACTATTCTTATAAACTACTGTATTTCATATAATTGTTTATTATATAAATAATATATTATATATACGTATAATTTAAAAAATAGCTTAAATTCAAATACAAGCACTATTTATCTCAAATTGTAATATACTAAATTAACTTTATAGTATACAAAAATATCTTACCGTTATGCTGGTGTTACTATGGAATGAAATAAATTACACTCAGCACAATTTAAAAGTTTATTAATTTTAAAATATTCAGCAGCTTAGAAATACGTGTCACTTCTAATACAGACCAAACTGAAAGAGGTCTCTCCTCTACAATAGACAAATCTAAAATAGATGGATTCATTCTCTTTGAACACTTTTATACTATGCCAGCTAAATATACCACCTAAATTAACAATAGGTTGAGAGACAAATAAAATCTAAGCCTAAATAAATAAATATAATCGGTATCCTTAATAATCTTTTATTTCATAACCTTGTGCATAGCTTACGTGTCTAGCTTTACACTATAAGACAATTTTCTACCTCGGTACTGTCACTAATTTGAGCGCCGCTTACATTTATAACTTGGTATTAGCCATTTAATAGATCGCATCCAATTAGTGGTACAATCTGTTTTCTTTCGCATCACTGCATTAAGACGAGCTTTTGTTTGTGCAGACATACGTCTGAGGTATTAATAAACGGCTTAATTATTGTTTATGTCACTCCCACACAACAAACACCTACATTGTGTCAATAAACCTATCGACAACCCCGGTATAGAATCTAGTCATAAACATCTGAGAGAAATTTAAGGTTTGTAAAGACATATAAGGTGTCCGAGTTTAGTCTGTTCTATGTCTGAATATGGTAATAACCAAAATGTGTCCAATATATTGTGAAATGTGTTTATATTTGTCTGCATAATAAGTACCTACTAGTGATATAATAGATTGCAGAGACAAGTTTCTCATGATTCTACACGACCTTGGTACCGCCTCCAACCACGAATCGTGCCAGGTACTGATCGGATTCGGTTCTGAATACAAATAGACGTAGCTGTGATGTAGGTGATATTGAATTCAAATAAAATATTGAAGTATTGAAAATCACCTTGTTTGGATTTTACGAGTATAAATAAAATAAACAAAATCAGAATTCAATTGGATTGTTTTGGGGATATGCAATATGTGACGGGAATAAAAAGCTTTTATAAAAATAATGAAATAGGTCATATTTAAGTAATAATCTCCCAATTTATAAAAACTGTTTATTTAAATAATTTTATATTTTTAAAATGAAGTGAATTTCGGTATATAGTACAGAAAACTCCATTAAACGCTACACATATTGGTATATAGGCTATAAGCTATAAGTTCCAAAATTCTTTCATATAACATTTCTATAGAAGTCCAGTCAGAGGAGAAAAGGGTTCTCTTATAACTGTCTTTAAACAAAATGAATTTCGATCACCTTTTGAATATTCGATTGTTCAAAACAGTGCTGCAAATCTACTTTTGTCCGATCGTTCATGACGCATGCAGCTTTTTCTTCACAGCTTTAACAGTCAGCAATCTTGTTACTTTTAATGCAGATTGCACATTGTGGAACAGAAAAGCGAGGGTCATCTTCAACGTCTTCTCTGCCATCTTGGAAACGTTTACACCACTCAAAAACCCGCGCATATTGTAAACATTCATTACTATATACTTCTCTCCATGAAATATAAGTTTCAGTTTCATATGAATTTACCACTTTTCCTGCAACTCATATATCTTATACGAAGACGACTGCCAGACTAATATGTTTACAGTCACGGAAGGAGCGGCAATCAAAAAGGAATTGTTCGCGTTATAGAGCTGTCGTTAATACGACTCTAGTGCATACGTATCACTAGAAGTTCACGTATACAGTACAAATATTAAAATACATACGAAGAAATTCGCTCATTTCTCATTCAGATCTTACTAATAACTTATAAAAAGGATAATAATCGCCAAATATGTTCCATTAGTTAAAATGGTCGTATAATAAGAGAAGAAAAGGAATGTTACTTCGTTATACTGTTCTATATTAACTTGTTAGTTGACTGATGCTTATTTTATCGGCTTCTAAACTCTAAATAATGCACTCTGATGCTCGTAACTTTACTTCCAAACTTCTCACATAAACTTTTTGTTCGTTAAAACTATTTGTATTTTATTTATTTTAGTTTCACCCGTCATTCGCTTAACAGTGATTAATCACTATATTAAAGTAATCTATTTTCTATAAATGCTTGTATAAACTATTTCTATATCGTCACAAAAACCTTTACAAAAAGTTAAAATGTTTTATCCGGAAAACTAACTACGTATTGAAGATTTTAAAAGATTTTATTGAACAAAAGGTTTAATACAAATGTTATAATGTGAAACCCTGAGTAAGTGATATATCCTTGTCATTAGTAGATTGGTTCTACAGGACAAAGGTGTCCTGGATATTGGAAACTGGCACACAGACACTCCTATGAACACAGCTTGTTTCAGTAGCTCACCCCATCTGGGGGTGTCAAGATATTGAATGGAAACTTTCCAACAAATTCAGGTATCATAATATTAACACTGTTTACTTCAGAGAGATTTCTGTTTTGTTGGGTAGAAAACATATAGTAAGTTTTTAGAACTTTTTAGGAAGACTAATAAAGATAAAATAATTAAATTCGACTGAATTTTAGTAAGCGTAAATTGAAATTTGTTCAATTTTGTAATATGAAGAAAAGAATAAGATAGATTTTTCGAAAGAATGGCAACACTAACGTGCTTGACATATTGACGTGTGATATATGTATGTACACAGAAAAAAAATGGTTGAAAACAAACTTAAGACGCTTCTCCCATTTCCAATTCACATTTAAATCAATTTTCTACATTGTTGCAAAGTTTCATTAAGATAAGTTTTCTTTCAATCTATTTATTTTAGAGCATAGTATCAAACCACCGATGGAAGATGTCTTTTAACGATTGAGCAACACAGAGAAATATTAATAAGTCCAAATCACGATAGTTCGGCGGCGACTTATACTTAAAAGAGGTTATAAGAGCGGTATAAATCTATAATACGATAATGAATTTTATTTTATTCATTTCTATATACATTATATAGAAAAATAAGTGAGTCAATGTTTTTTAGTTATATCGGCAGTTTATACCCCACAACTTGTTTTAAGTATGAGTCACCGCCGAACTCTCGTAATTTGAAGTATAATAATTATTTCCAAAGTTCACGTTCACTAAGCATGCACTAGGTTCTGTAAACGATTTTGCCTATCTACTAGTTGACAACGCTGGACTATTTATTATGGAAAATATTAAAGATCTTTGTTACATTAATGATTCACATACAATTGACACACTTAAGAAAGTTCTCAAGCAAATCACTTTTCTTACGATCATCTTGAAAATTTATAGATATTGACTGTTAAAAATTTGAATTTGTAACTACACCGAACTATGTTAAAACAGATGCTTTGTGATATAACATTGATAATTTTGTAACGATTGTTTTGAAAAACTCAGAATAATTAATTGAAAATATTATTCTGCAAAGAGAATTACAAGTGCAGTAATTGTTTTTTTAATTAAATATATTGAAGATTTTTGATTGTTTTGGACTGTCTTCAGGGCAACAGAGAGCATCAACTATTTTTTTATTATATACATATTAATTTGCATGGGGGGATCTTTCTGTAGATGGGGCCCGACTGCTCCTTGAAACGTCCTTAACGTAGTCTAGGCAAGAGAAACATATCTCACAAAGTTACTGGATGAGTCTGGCCTACTTGTCTACAATTTATTTAGATTTGATATGTGTTTGTTTACAAGACTGATGATGTTAATTGCTTTTACTGACTCAACAACATTTTGATTTGGAATTGAATAAGACTCTGTGTAAATACATGAAACTCTTAATGCATGAAATAAACCCTTGGGATGTTTGATTTCTAAAGACAAATAATTGACAAATTAAAATAAATTAATTCCAATGAGATGCCTGTCTGCTGTTGCTCATTAAACACTTGTCTAACGTTGTAATTATTATTTGGAGCCTCGCAAGGCAGACTCTTTTTTTATCATGTATTTTGAATACGAGGTGCGGCTGTTAAATAACGAGACTGACGCTGCTACAGAAGAAGTGTGTATGCGCCAAACATCAGCGACCGACAATCACCTACTGTACCATAATTATCATGACTACTACCGTAGCCTACCACGTGCCAGATCCTATCATTGACACAACATGCAGACCAAGAGGGGTTTATTATCAGATCCTGTGCATTTGTTGGTAAAACTTATAGAAAATTAAACTTACAACTTACCCAGAAAACAGTTTGATGAAATGGCATAGCTAGGTGAAGTTCCAGTCAAGAAATAAATTCATTTTCAGTCAGATTTCAGATAGATGTCACCTATGAAAAAAAAATTGTTTTAATATTTTCATAAGAATATTCTTTCTCTTCTCATCATCATATATTTAAATGGATATATAGTTGTTATCTCTTTTGCATTTGAAAATATTTATTTAAAAAAAAATATTAATATCATAGAAAAAGAAACAAGATATCTGTCTCTGTTATACATTATCGGTTTATTTGCAACTTCATTCAATACTGGTACGGTAGTGGGACCAGGTGAAGTGATTTTACCATTTGTAGTTCATATCACTGCAATTTCACTTGAACGAATAAAACCAAATTGAATTGTTTCATGCCAAAAAAATCATACGCATCTTCAATGAAAATCTAGAAAACCTTATTGACTCTATGCACTCAAACAAATATTAAAAAATAAGTAAGAATAATATAGTTTCGTTTTTTTAATAATTCTAACATAGCAAATACTACATTAACTCCCTTATAAATAACCCTGTTATAAAATTTATACCAGGTTTAAACTGATAATAAGCCTGTACGGATGGGCTTTATACCTGGTATAAATTTTATAACAAGTTTATTTGTAAGGTGGTAAATATATACTACACCTAAAAATACAAACTAAAACGTATCAGCTAGGTAAATGTTAGGTATGTATTTGCAGAGTAGATTGTTCTGAGTACTTGCTAGTAAGACGACCAGAGTATAATAATTATAACGCAGGTTATAAACATTTCAATTGCCCCAATGACTGAGTATAGGCATAACGCTCTAGCGCCATCCATTTTCAGGGCCAGTTATTATCACACCATATAGACACGATAACAACAAATAATGTCAACGACATGCTCGTATTTTTTATACTAAATTCAATTAAAATCGTAAGCTCGGACCAGATTGTTATATTTAATTTATTGTGACACTGTGTCAAAAAATATAAATCAAAATTATAATAATTTGTTATAACCCAACAAAAAAGTTATGTACTCTGTCACTCTGCGAGCCGTAAGCCTGACCTCTTACCCCGTCGCCGACCTCTAACCCAGAAAGTAATAACTTTTTATGAGATGATCCACCGGGCTGTGGCTGTAGCTGTGGTCCATGTCCTCCAGTCAACTTTCACTCTCGCTGTTGGCAGCAGCACCTCCTCTTCAATGTCCCCCAGACCTGCTACGC
Source organism: Panorpa germanica (assembly GCA_963678705.1). Lineage (NCBI taxonomy): Eukaryota > Metazoa > Arthropoda > Insecta > Mecoptera > Panorpidae > Panorpa > Panorpa germanica. The sequence goes on along the minus strand of OY783212.1, from coordinate 6,802,726 downwards.
TACAAGAGTTACTCTAGAGCTACGAACCGTAGCTGTGACCGTTGAACAGTGGTTTAAAACCAATTGTATATGTACCAAAAATTATGAAATTACATTTAAGATGATACGCTTCCTCAGCGTTACTGTATTTAGTAATGCAATAACTGTGGCGTACAATTTTAGGTGTTCGCATCAGACACATTTCAAACCTTACGAACAAATTTCAGTTTTTTATAAATCAGAACACACATTTTCCAAATTTTGTTGTAATTTCTATATGTTTGTTATAATTGTTCATATTTTGCTTAAAATTAAGTTTTTTTTCTTTTATTGTTGCCCACTCCCTGATTTTCTAGATTGGTTATAACTCTCGTACGTGTCACGTTCATCTCCATCTATTCCTTCACCAAAAGGAAATATTTTACTCTAAAATCTGTCGTCACTGCATTTAATAAACCCATATATATTTATAACTCTTTAAGAATCAAAATCAGCCTTCAATAAGTCAATTGTATACATAGAGCATTATTTGCATAATTTACCAACCTAAACTTAATAATTTAAAAAGTACTTTCTGATTCTTATTCTCTGGTCCCTAAATTTTATTGTTTTCTACTCCTCATTGGATCTCTCCCATTCCTCTTTCTCCTGCCTTCTTGGCTATACTTCCGTCATCCTTTTCAAAGTATAAGCAAAATATTTTTAAATAAAACCTTTGCCAACCATCTCCTTCTGTAGTGCACTACTACTCTTCTTTTTCATCTACATTATTCCTTCTTGTCTGTACTTCATCTAATTACCTCTTCCCTTCGTTGCATCCTCCTATTAGTTTCTCTACCTTCTATTCACTTTTTATTTTGCATTCGCATGTGTCTTTAATGTGCTCCATCGTTTCTATTCCCTTATTGCACATTCTGCACATTCTGCATACTCTTTTTTCCCAAAACCTGCTGCCTTTCACTTCATTTTTCCATTCTAAATTTATTTGAGTTTTCTTATATCTGTGAATGTCGTTATTATTATTGAAATAATATAAAATTTAACAAATCTGCTTCAATCAATAAATTACTACAATATCTAACGTAGTATCTTAAATAGTGTAATATTCCCATGTCTTAGCACTAAAGCTTCCCGATTTAGACAAAAACCTGATGTCAACTTACAATTGGTATTCAGGAGACGAGAACGATCATTATTTATCACCGACTTTTAGTTCATAAGCCCATTCATTGTATTCAAGTAAATTTGTAATACTAGTAAGGTTGTCAATCCCTGTAGTAGAGCTACGAACGTCGCCAGAACCTACCCGCTACTCTACTATATACTCTGCGCCGAGCTATATTTAGTTACATACTCTCATAAACTTGTATCGGGATGTAATACCGTAACTTTGTTTTTTTTATTAAATCTAATATTTTTTTTATCGTCTCCTTGTTTCCTTTAAGAATTGTTTATATAAATTATAATGTGATCATAAACCACAACATTATAACATTAGCAGATGGCCTTAGTTCTACTCTTCATCTTATGGTAATAAAAATAAATCTCTAAATTGAAATTTAATTGTAAATATATTGCTTTTATGTCTCAAGTAATATAGAACAAGGGAATATACTTGTTTTATTTATTTAATACGTTTAACTTTGGATTATTTCCGCCCCATACGAGACTTCAACAAAGGTGTGTGCCTATTTAAACATTGTTGCATGTACATAGTATATACTGTCATGTTTATTCATTTAATGTATATGCAATATATATACAGAATATTATTTTCACATTATGGAACATAAATGAATATACAGGGAAGATCTAATGTTATGTGGGCAGTATCTTATTCTCTAGAATAAATTAAATAAAAATATGAACATACACGTATACGAGGCTTTTCCAAATGAACTCAGGCTCACACTTTGTAAGGTGGATTTAAATTTATCTGCCATAATTAGTATTCTAATGGTGACATTTAACAAAATCCCAGTCACAAAATAAACATTACCTAGGATGTTAATGTGCCGCGGGAATGACACAATGGGGCAGAAGGGTGTAATTCAGGAAGATTGTATGAAAGTACCCTTCAAACGATGTGATAATACGGAGTTGAGCTGCAATTGTTGTTCGAGAAGCACCAATTAACGTCAGATATGAGAACAATATACGAGTAGGATACTTTAAAGCTGCCGTGAAGTCAGTAAAGTCGTGGAATTTTACTGAAATTTAAAGTTAATTTGTCAGGAATTTAATGTAGAATTATAAGTTTTAAGTGAAACTATGGTTTCTTTCTCTTTTCCTTATTTAAAATGTCGTTAAGAGATATTTTCGAAAGTGTGCACGGTAATGGTCGAATTATTAATATCAGCACTAGTGACAGTGGTCACTCGATTATTGTAAGTGCGTTCATGTTCGGTATCGTATGCGTCGAAACGGTAATATTGAGAGCAGGAACTATCTGATAGAGAACTTGTTGATTTCATTACTCTAGTACATGTGAGTACTGCTATAAGACATGCGTTCATATATCAGCATTAAGTGATTTGTATCATGTAAATTCATTGATATTAACTTAAGCTTGCTCAGCAGATAGACAATGGAAAGAGATGGAAGAGATGTTTTGGCAGAATAGAAAAATGAACAGACTAGCAAGAGTTGCTACAATGCATACCCTCGCGGTCGGGTTGGAATAAGTGACCACCCATAGAAATAATAATAATATCTGTTTCACACAACGGTGCATGCGGTGTTGACATAAGAACGAAGACCTGTAACCACTCGCTATTGTTATTAAATTTGTTTGCATTCAATTACTTTCACGCTGATAATTGGAAGCGTATCTTTACTGACAGCTAGCAAAACGGTTTATTCAAACTGGCGGTTTATTCAAACTCATTTCAACATTATTTTATCTTAGTTTCACATATAATTTGCATAGTATAGGTTAGGACGAATACTTGCAAATATAAACTATTTGACATACAGAATAACGTCCAGCGATATGAAAATATTTGTCATCTCAATTGTTAACTGCAATTTCCGTTGGATGTTTTGCTTCCTGCAGTATATGTCCCCAACTATGAATAAAATCCAAAGAAGTTTTCCTTATGCATTCCTCTGAGATTGAAGTCAGCACTTGTCAATTTATCTGCAATACGACGTTCGTCTTACATAAATATTTTATAAGATAGAATTTAGTTTATTCGATAGTTGTCGTTGAAGCAACAATTCAGAATAATGTTTAGGACATAAATAATAGATTACGCAAACTTAAAATATAGTTAAATTAAATAATAAAAAACGGGTTTCAAATTTGTGTTATCCTGATTACTATTAACCATACACTTTGGGTATGCTTCAACTTAATTTAAATTTAAGATTTCTTTAGCTTGTACTTTTTTTATTATAAAGATTACATTAAAAAGTAATTAATGAAAGTTACAGAATGTATTATTATCTACCAAAAGCTGTTTTCAAAATTGTTGAGAAAGCTATAGTTTTCAATATAAACAATAAAAACTGATAAACCCTTAATTTCCAGATAGCAACCGAATGGAAGGCGCCTTCCACCGTACTTTATTTTAAAAACGTTGTATAATTTCTATCTTAGCTATATATTTGAGCATCCCCATAGTTAGATACGAATACCATATAACCAAAGTAATTTAATAATTAACCTCTCTATTAAACATTTTCTTGGGCCCTTGTTTTGCGTTTCTAAAACAATCCCCAGACACAGTTTAATGAGTTATAATTTTTTGTCTTTAAAAAGAATAAAATTTTAACTAAATAAGTTAAACCATAAAAAATAACACTCTTTGTTGGGTACTTTAATAAATTACAATACGTTTACATGAATTTAATCTGAAATTTTTAAATTAATATTGTTGGTTTTTACCATTTAATATTTATAATAATAATTAGAATTTATTATGAATTAAAAGTAATTTTATTTACCATTTTATGATTTCCATTTTTCATTTATTACGCTATAACATTTATTATAATTCATTTAAAATTTCTTTTTACGCAATCCCGAGGCGAATTCAAGGCTCATGAAAATTAATATTTAATATTTTAATTCATGAACCATTTTAATCACTTTTTATTATTTTATAACGTAAACCTGTATCCCTATCTCCTACTCTTGCCCCTTCTCTTTTGCATCAACTTTCCAAAGCAAGTTTTCCCTCATTTTCCGCTAGGAACACGCTAGTCAATACGTGTTCTGTATCAGGTAGCCTATAAGCGTTCTGCTCTTTTCATTTTCCTTATCTCAGCTGGTCGTGTCACCGGATCACGTGGAATAATAAGTAGAGCAGTGCTTTCCAACCCATTATACATAACATAAAATATTAACCATAAGGGGCCATTCATTAATTACGTCACACGCAAGAGGATATAGGATAATAGTCTAAAGTGTGAAAAGAGTGAAGCATAAGCTTCGTGACGTTATATCTAACCTAAAATTTGACTTCAAAGAGAAAAAATAATGTGTGACGTCACGAAAGGTGAATGGGCGTCCACAACAATGAAATCTGTGTGATGGAATTTATGGATGACCCTTCATAGTAGTTTTTGGTTTTCAAGAAATAACCGTGAAAAAAAACCAAAAATAGTCAAAACAAAAAACGCAGTGAACTGATTTTTCAGGGGTCGATTTTTTAGTTCTTTATTGAAATATTGGTTAACAAATGTATATTGGGAAGATATGTGCAATTGTGGAGAAGAGGTAGCAGATCCAGAACATTTGATCTTGCAATGTATAGAAACGGAAGCCTGCAGAAATAATTTGTACAGAGTTTTGGTGAAAAATGGAGTGGAGTTGCCAACGAGTATGCAGGAACTACTAAAATATCCGAGGTGGCCAGTGTGCTTAGTCATAGACAGGTTATGGCATAAAGCGGGATTAAAAGTTTAGATAGTAATATTAATAATGAAATGTAAATAGATAAAATGTAAATAAAATAAAGTAAGAAGAGCGAAAAAAGGACCGTGGTCCTAAGAAGCCCGTGAAGTAATAATAAAGAAAAAAAAAATAGTGTATATTGGCGTTTTCATTTTACTAAATATCCAAAAGTTGACGAATTTATATATATTTAAAGTTTGAATTTGGTATTAATGCGTAATATTCTAACTTAGTAGTTGATGTCGTCAAATAGTCAATAGAATATAATAAGTAATTCTATTTCTTCTTAATTTTATATCAGGACATTATACTCGTATTGAAACATTATGGGCCGACGCAACAACTGCTACAGCTGTGACATTGAATTCTGCATCTCTTTTGCACTTCTCTTGCTTAACAATAAATATGAAAGAGACGATGGAATTATGTCGACTGGTCAATCTTTTTTATAAATTTTTACCATTTAATTATTAAAGAGTATATAATGAATATTTAAACCATTAATAACTTCTATAATATTGCGAATGAATAAAAATAATTGGATTTTTAAGGTTTTAAGAGGCAACTTTATCAATGTACAGTGCAGGTTTAAATGAATTCAGTTATGGGTTTGGATATTGGAACACATAGCACTCTGACAAAAGAGCATAATATGGTACAATGATTAAAATCACAATTATTATCCCTTTTTATGATTTCCTTCTCACATTCTTTTTACACTGAATGATCAGGTACAGAATTATACCAAAAAAGGAAATTCATTTGGGTCGTGTTCCAGAAGAACCATTCGCAGCTAAAAACAAAAATTAACAATTTTATGAAACGGAATGATTTAGATCATAACCTATTTTATTCTATTTCACTCCCGTCTTTTATATAAAGCTAACCATGGCTTCTAAAGACAATTATGTCGCAATGTAAGACCCACGTTTGAGGGAGCTTGAAAACAACTGATGTTTGCATGCTATGTACCCACATGCTCATTAAACAAAGAGCATGTTTTTATATTTAAAATGCAATTAATGGCGCGTAACAAACACAACCCATGACCACCCATCCACCCACTTTGTGTAACTACATGTAGTTATACTAGCAAATAGTTACTATAGTTACAATCAGTTATCCATTTACCACTAAGCTTTAAGTATAAGTAGTAGTCTCCAAAGTAAATTAACGAGATGACGTTCATGTGAAGTTGGATCCATTACCCATACCCACTTGCTCTCTTTCACCGTGTCCTCTCCTTCTATTCCTTTCTTCTCTCGTTACTCCATGGACCGAGGATAAGCGTTTATAATAGTGAAACTATTCTCTATAACTTTAATGTTATTACACACATAGGTAAATGTTTGCTTCTGCATAACAATGAAAGACAACGCTAATATTTACAGAGATAAGAGTATCTTTAGCGAAATGCAACGAGAACGAGAACGAGATCGAGAGATGGAGTAAAAGCTGACACTGATTATAATATTTCATAATGGCGGGAAATTTAAATATAATTTTATGTTTTAGCATATAACAGCACTATTTAAATCAGCTGCCCTGAATATAGCAAATCTTCAACATACGCGGATTTGTGTCACGCGAATTCATAGAAATTCGAATTCATAGAGGCAAATCAGATATGTATTACATACTTTTTTACAAGATATGTATTTAATAAAGTTATGTTTCCGTAAACATAGTTTATTGGAATGAGTATACATATAATAATGTATCTGGAAAGCAGATCCTATTAAAAACCTTTCAGTGATGACTCTCAGGCACTATTCGTCTTATGCGGTTTTCTCACTTGCGGATATCTCTGCAATTAATTAACCGCGTAAGTTGAGGATATCTAAGTTGTATATGATATTTTGTAGAGATACATATTTTAAAATCTGTTTTAGATTCGTATATACCAAGAAATATTTTAAAATATGATTAGGACATGTAAAACAAATGGATGGAAATCGTTAAGAAACTTATGGAAGGGTATTAGAGTGGATTTAAAGAGGAAAGATGTGAGAAATTGGAAGAGGAAGATGGCCAACAGGAAGGAATGGAAATAATCTTAAAGGAGGTCAACGCCAACATGACAATGATGACATAAATATAAGACAGCACGCCACTTGTGCTAAATGTTTTTTTGATAATTGCTTATTGTACACGAGTGGTCCTAAATCAGAAGTGGAAGCGTCACTGTTATTTTACATGCAGCTGTTTTATATATTATTTTTCTTATTGAAAACATATGTTAAAAATTTATTATAACATACGTGTTTCTTTTTTTGAATTTTATTAAAATCCATACTAACTACTAAATTAAATAAGCAAAATCATTGGAAAATTATTTTATTTATGCTACAACTTTATTACAAATTCTTTATGGTTTAAAAAAAGACCCTTATTTGTTGATTAAGATCCGGACAGCAAAACTCCTTCACATTTATATAAAATCAAAATATTATAGTCTCCCAACTGTGATTGTGGAATGGAAGGGATAACTGAAGGTATGGTGTTGGAAGAAGGTGGAAAATGGAGAACTGGAAAACAGATTTTCCAGTAAACAAAGACCTTAATAGTTAACGGTGATGCTGCATTAAACACAATTAAATTTATTCATAATAATAAAGTTGATTTATAGTTATAGTTCAAATTACGAGAGTTCGCGGCGAAAATATAATTTTTTTCGAAGTTCTTTTTGAAAAAAGCGTCTAGTATTTTTTTTAAATGAGATAGATGTTTGGAAATTTGTTTATTAGTTCAGGTAATTATCATCCCACCATAATGGTTTAAAATGTTCTAAATGGTCTCAACTATCATCCCCTTAAGGCTTTGCTACCAAATACATATAAATAATTGTAACATTTAAGATGGCAAGATGGCTGTGTAAGCCAAAGCCTTTTAAATACATAAAAAAGACTATATTACTACATTTTACAAATATTATGACTAACTAAGAAATTGGAGCTTGTCTTGATTGTTACGAGTTATAGACCTTAATCCGAGTAACCAGTATATAGGTGGCGCTGATTACAATATCAAGTACAAGGTAAAACGTCGTAGTCAACTCCAGAGTTAGTTCAGTCAAAACTTTATACTATCGATAATTATCTATGCTCTGCTAAATCCCTAGTTTTCATTGAAATCTCTCTTACTCGTTTAGTACGTGTGTATGACTTTCTGTGTGCTCTATTCATTCAGTAAATACATTTACTAAATTCAGTAAATACATTTTACACAAATACGTTACTATAAGCTGTAACATTGGAATAACATACGAGTATATGATAAAACAGCGTTGGAGTATTACTTGTGTTGTTCGTATTCAAACATTTAACATTCAACTATTAGTTGAATACCGTACTATTTTGACCATTGGTTGACGGCTATGTTCATGATGATTTACTGAATTTGTTTAGAAGTTTGATTAGGTTTTTGACGTTGTAAATGTAATGAGGCAGAATTGTTTACGTTGTTTTCAAAACGGAAATTATAACGGTAAAATGTTTTGATGTAAAATGACCAGTATATTAATAATATAGTGTTGATATTTAGTTATTTGCTGCGCAGTGGCGGACTGGTTCTATAAATGTTGTTCGAGGAAAACAAAGGTCAAAAAAGAAATTCCATCGTATCTAATGGTGCAGAGTTTAACCACTCTGGCCGCTTATTTATCATTCTGTAAGAAGTTGAGATCTGTCGAAGTATGAGATATGTTCTCTCAACACTCATCACAGCAGTTACTTTTATTCTATTGTTGGAATTAGGTTTTCTAAACCATCATTTATAGTGTAGAACTTTTTTCTTCGTTGGGGGGGGGGGGGGGGGGTCTGTGAAGAGAGTCTGGCTATGAAACCTTCTATGACAACAAATATTACAAATTTGTAAGTGTGAACGAGTGGAAATCTTGAAGAGAGCCTGGTTCTCGAACATTTCATATTTGCAGACACCACGCACGCGACATGGGTTCTTTAAATTACCGAGCTACAGTAAGCACGACACCGTTGCTAAATTACGTATGTACAGAATCAATTTAACTTGATAACAACCAAATCAGAAAATGTAAATCTAGTCCAAGGATCTAACCCGAAGATACAGCAGTCTAGCGTTAAGGATCAATTCTCTCGTGTCGTTCGCTTATTTATACAAATGTATTATATCAATATATGTTTAAAGAACGCTTAGTATTCTTCTGTTAAAATATTGTAAAACATTTGTGCTGATTTACGTAGTAAGTAAATATTATTTCACATGGTTCTTTATCGAATAATGAATTTATTTAGCCTCTATATTTATTTGCTATTATGTTATTTGGCTCCTACCTAATAGAATTGTAACAGTTGGTTTACAAAATTAAAAGGCATGTCACGAATCTTTATCCTAATTAGTAATATTAATAATTAATAAATTAATAATTTCAATTAGTAATTACAGTGCTGAACATTTAATTTATTAATTTGAAATAATTATACCTGCGATTATTCTTTTAAAATGAATCGAATATTTGTGTGTCTCTTCCTTTGTTTAGCTGTTGCAAGTGCAGCAAATAATCCAATTAGTATAATATTAGATATTTTTAGAAATAATGCGTAAGTATTATCTCAAATAATATTAATTTTCTTTTAATTTTTAGAATATTCTAATTACAATGATCATCTATACTATATTACTTATATTCTATTATATTTACTTTATTGATTTAATTATTCTGGTGAATTGTGTCTTGATTCATTTAAATTTATTGAATCATTGATTAAATCTATGAATGAATAATATATACAACAAGACAATTATTATCAAAATATTTTAATAATGTGGTATATAATGAAAATTTCCTAAATATAGTGCATCAATTTAAAACAAATTTTACAAAATTTATATATGTATTCAGATGCATCCATTGATTTAGAAAATAAAGCTGGATTTGATCTATATGATTGAATCAATTTAAATTAAAAACATACTTAATGAAAATAATGAAAATATGAATAATACATTTTTGTGAATACCAGAACATTGTGAAACGAAATTGCAGATAAATTGGAAAAAGAATCTATAAGATTGGAAATTGAAATGAATGTGAAATTATTTACATAAGAAATTTTTAGTATAATAAAAAATGTAACTTTAATTTAAATAACAAAGAAAAAATGGTTCAGAAACAAGTCCCTTTAAATTATATCAAGTATACTTAGATTCAAATGTAATCATTGCAAAATTCCAGATAACCTGTATAAAATTAATCTTAAATCGAATGATAGATAAAAATGTGGTGAATTAGGAACTTTAGATCTTATTATGTATACTTGAATGTATAAATTATGCTTTACAAGATCAAAATTTAACAGTGAAATATTAGAGGTGATTTAAAACCTTTTTAATTAATATTAAATTTTTGTTAAGTGATTCAAAACTAATAAATAAATTATTTAAGTTTTAGGATAACATTAAAATTGATTTGTAAATTATATATTTTAAAAATATTAGAATTATTAAAAATTAATTAATTAATTAAATTATTAAAAATATTTAATATTATAAAAGTTTACAAAAATTTATAAAATGAAATCCTTTTAAAATTCTTTCCAGAGCTCCAAGCCAAGAAAGTATCGATGACGAAATTGATAACGCATTAGCTAGAGTGCATGATTTGGTAAAATCTGACGGTCTTTACAGGAACTTCGACCCGTTTGATGTGCCTGACATCTCTGAAAGTCAGATTAAGTTAACGGAAACCAAACTATATGGATTCGAGAGTTTTTCTCGCCACGGTGATGCTGTAGTAGCCTATGAGGATAAACTTGTGACAGTAATAGTGCAACTATCATTAGAAAACCTCACTGTAAGTTTATATATTCTGCATCGACAGTTTATCTTTATCTTTTATTATATTTTGTTATTCAAGGCCGTTGCACAGTACGCATTGCTTGGGACACATGGAACACTTACTGCAGAGATTGAGCATATCTTTTTCTCCATTTCTATACATCTAGATCGCAGTACATTTAAAATTAATGTGGAAAATTTTGAAAATAAAAGTATTGGGTAAGTGGATAATATAAATCAACAACTAATCTAAATTCGTATTGATCTTAACTAATTCTTTTAGAACCATTGGCATAACCTTGAAAGGAAACTCACTGAGTGATTCGATGATGGCTACAGTTACTAAAGGTATTGTCAAGAATAAAAGTAAGGATGTTGTTAGCACACTGCTTAAGCAAGTTGTTGAAGATCTAATACAGGACCATAATAACTCCGTTTAATTTGAATAAAAGTAAACATTATTGATGTTACAACATCCATAATATTTTTCAGCATAGTATTGCCAATTTTCAACATTTAATACAGTATTGTTATTCAGAATATGTATTCAAGTAGCATAAGTACAGTATTTGCTATAAAATGATTATTGACTATGGTAAAAATATAATAATAATATAACTTTATGTACTATATATAATGTTTCTTTTTAATTCTAAACGTGATTAACGTTATTGTAATTTACAGTGCGAAAAAGTTACAATTTAAAAAACGATAAATTATATACGTAAATTTCATATCAAAATAGTATAAATGATCAGATTAATATAATAGAATAATTTATAATTAAACATTATATTACAACTCATTCTAGAAATTTATAGAGTAGTGTACTGTACACCCATAAACTTGGCAACAACGAATACCAGTATTTAAAGTAGTTCCAGCGGGAAAACACTTTTCGATACATTTTTTAAACTTTTTGTTTATGGGCTAAGAATATCGTTTCCCAAAAAATCCCGAAGTTTCAGATTTTATGATCGTTTAGATCATTTTCGGGCTCACCTTCCATGTAAATAAATTTTTTTTTAAATTTAGGGAGTATAGAAAAATATTTTTAAACAAATTAAAAAACAAAATAGCACTTCACCGTTTTTATATCGACTTATAATTTGTAATTAGTAAATCGAAATAATTCCTGTCAATAAATTTTACTATCCTATTAAGATGAAGTAATTCATACCGTATATTTAGTTTCGTCTCGAGGGCAGTCAGGCTCAGTCAATATAAAATAAAAATCTTGTGAAATTTCTGTCATAAAAAGCTGTCTGCGCAAATGATCGTCTGAGTATGTATTAAGGATTTAATCAGTGAATAGATTGCTGAATTATTCGTAGTCAATATCAGACAATCCAGCTTAAAACTTAAACTAAGTTCTAAATCTAAATAACTTTAAAATTCTTAAACTTTGGTTGGAGTTATTTTTTAACTGCGAAGTTTTTATTCTTCACACGATTTATAAAGCATTAAAAGCCATTCATTACACGAACGAATTTAAGGCGTGTCGTATGTAGTTGTAAGTAATAATCTTATCAAATTTATCAATGAATTATAGTGAAAGAAAGTTGAGTCATATGAATTACATTTTACGTTGTTTAAATAATAACATGGTTATAGTTTTGTAATGGAAGTTAGAAGTGTTGAACGTTTAAAACGACAAAGTCATGGTGAAGGTCATGCTTCTGATTAATAGTACGAAGTATAGACAGGACCGTATTAAACTATTTTGGGCCGAAATACTATACAGTGACAAAGACCGTGTAAGTATGAAAACGTAGCAAAAATGTATAATTAATATTTTCGGAATTGCTGGTACACTAATCGTGTGTGCGGGTCCTATCAGGGAGGGAAATGTAAATGAATCTGAATAAAATTAAAAATAAGCGCCGACGTTTTTTATAATCATAAGAGGACGAGGACTTACCCCGCACAACAGTGTTAAAGGAAAGACTTTATTTATTGTAGTATATTGAGAATTAGTGAATTGGAAATTAATCAAATAATTAATTTATCAACATTCTCTTTTTAGACTGAAGCCTATGGTTATACACGGCACTGCACTGCAAAAAAGAATATCAAAGTCTTTTCTTCATACAAAGTTTTTATTATTATTATATTCGCTCTATTCTTTTTCGCTGTGCAGTCTTAGCCTAAGAAGGAAGCGTGTAAAGTATATATTCAAACAATTTGATTTACAGTGTAGTCACACTTAAGTTCAAGTTGCAATTTTTTAGGTCACTTTTTAGACCTTTTTCGAGTGCCGATGTCCTAGCACAGCCAATAGATTAAGCCCTTTTAGCCTAATGTACAATCCAGGCCTGAATAAACTGTACTAGATGCATTTGCATAAAAATCAAACATAAATCTAATGAAATACAATAAACAAAGTGTGGTCTGTAATTAAGGTTTCGCATGCTGCTTTATCGCGGTAATCTAAGCTTTTGTTTCAACCCAATGGTTAAGCGTCGAGTTTTGTTCTTTGTGCTTATGAATCATATAAATTCAACTCATATCATAGCGTCAGAAATATTTTATATAATAGCAGACATGGAAATAATTACACAACTGTGAATTGGAGAATAAAGTGAGGTTATGTATAAACACAAGCAAGTATATAACCAATACTATGATATTCTCACCGTAATACTGTTTTAAATATAATGAAACTATTTGTAATTAAGATGTCTTTTTCATTAAATAAGAAACATCTTTCTTTAATTTATCTTTTCATTAATTTCATATTTTTTTTCGTTGAATAATTGCTAATAAAAACCCATTCAAAAGCGCGCCATTTTGTCAATTTTTAATTATTTGTTTTTCGACCATAGCTGTACTAATTAATAACTTTCTTGGTTTTTATTATTCAGATAAGTAGAAGAGCCAAAATCGGCAACACCATCCAGGTTCAATTTTTGGACAGGGTCTACTTCAGCGTCATTTTTAACAATATTTTTAAATTTCAAAAAAGATTTTACCTTACCATACCTTAAATTTTCGAGCTCAAGACTACCGTGCCCCCTGAAAGTGTGAGATATATTTTTAAATGTAGTATAATGTAGTGTAATATAGTATAGTAAATCATAGAATAACGTAAACTGTGAAAAATAAGACTGAGGTTCTAACCAGCCTTCAACAAAAACTAAGTTATGGACCGGTCACGAGCATAAAACATGAAAGAATTACTTCAACCTAAGAGGAGATTAAATCGACAAATAAAACCTTATTTGACAACAGAGATACACTTACATACTTATCTAGAACATTACTAGTTTCATGAAATAAATATATGGTAATGCGCAATGCACATTTATACGTTACAGCAATCGTTAAAAATGCATCAACATTGCTTTGTACATTGCAGATGCACAAAGCACCGTTTACCGCACCGGTATATAAATGCACGAAATATTAAAGCATTTAGCAACAATACAAAGCAGAGGAATGCTTTAATACAATTCAGTTGGCGTGAAGTTATGCTCTCCTTCAATTTATGTTTGAATAGATTACCATTGATGAAAACTGTGCTATGAAAATGAATCTATAGCTAGATCGTATTCAAATAACGATGGGAAAGCAGAAGAGATCAGAATACGAAGTTAGCAGAAAGCACGAGGTTTATCGTAATATACAGTGCGAAAAAAAAGTTGTAGTACTAAGAAGCCCAACGAATTATAATTTTATAAAAATGAATCGATATTAAATGTTATCATGAAGGTAGATTGTTTCAGGTGTACGATGGAATCCGAGGATAGTCCTTCAAGTTGGGATGGGAAACGTTAAAAAGGAATAACGCTTACAGCTTCATACTGTTAAATACTGTTAATTGTATTTAAGATTAATTAACATAAAAAAGTTTTTTCTAGAAATTTTTTTGCTAATGTCCAAGGTTCAATGACCTAATTTACTGTTATTAAAAATTGGTTAGATTTATTTTAAGAATGATAAAGTACCTTAGCTTTTAAATAAAATTAAACATTACTAGGTTTTGTTTAACTAAATCGATATGCATTCAAGGTAATATTTTCATTTTATGTTCAGCGATATATGGTATATGTATTTATGTATGTATAATCCCATTTGATCAACTGTTCCTGATCAAATGCAACCATGGTTACAAGTATGTGGGTTGATCATCCCACATAGTAAATTATGCAGTATCAAACGGTAGTATGTTAATTATAATTAACAGATGATTCACCAATTGAGTAGCAATGCTCCTTTGGTGGAAATTTGACCATTCATCCAAATTCAATTAAACGATTTATCTATATAATTGTCAATCAATACAGATTTTACCACACAATCAAACACTATAAATTTAGTAAATCACTCTGACCTCTGTATCACAGTGCAACACTGGGGTAAGTGGGATAAATGCTTTACATGGAGTAAAAACGAAAATGTGCATTTCCATTCATTTTTTTAATTTTTGATTGAATTAAAGATTAATATATGTATATAGGTATTAGTTGACAGATATAGCTATTTAAAATTTGAATTTCAGTTATGTCGCTTCTGTAAGTTCTGCATATGACGTCACATAACAAATAAGTAATCGATACTATTTCTGTTTGTCACAACAATCTTTATATATAAAAATTCAGCCTGTCTATATTTATGCTCGCAAAACTTGATAAGTATTCATTCTTAATTCATTTCTGTCGTTTCTTTCCAGTTGATCATCGTCTGTGTTTGTGTTTCACATTCATTTCATATTATACTGAGTCACAGCGAAACGTAGCCGGGGCACGTTTTACGGCATTCTTAATTTAATCGCCAAAATTATTCCTAGGTCTAAATATAAAATGGGAAAGGGAGCAGAAAAATCCGGGTCTTACATTTTCTTTGCTACGTAATATATATGCTTGTTAGCAAGTGGATTCTGTTGAAACGGGTAGCAATGGTGAGTAAAGTGGAATATTGACACGATACAGGATTTTTTCTAACCTGAGTCCCTAACTATTTTAGCACAGTCTGCCCCTACGTTGTAACTTTATCACTACACAAGTGCTTTAATTTGATTTCGTACGTAATTTCTCTTCGTGTCAAACTGTTCAACTTGTAGACTTTTAATTCACCTTGTTATTTATTTTGTAATCAAACCAACTTCAAGTTGCGTGAGCTCACAGCCTGATCGGATGACTCTCTCATTCCAGGACAGCCGTCTGGTTAAAACAAATTCAAGCAAAACAATACAAGTTCAAGGGCAAATGGAAAACTATGGCTGGTAATAATCTTTGTAATTACCTTAATCCAATGTATAAGAAAATGAATCATTTTTTTAAAACTCGGTGTATTTAAATACATAATGTTAACTTAATGTAACGTAAGTTAACTTAATGTAGTTTTTAATATTATTGTAAATATTCTTTAGTTGAGTGTATTATGCTTTTTATAATAGGTTCTCTTAAATGTAAATCTATTCTACATTAGGGATATACTACTTATTTAGCAAGAAATATTATCATCACATAGTATTTATTTTAAAGTATTTGAGCAAATATTGAAGCGTATTAAAAAAACAAGTTTTTGTGAGCGTCAGGGTAAAAGCTAACCAATTCTAGTGATATTTGTTTCGGGTTAGATTTGATTTGTGTCTGGAACTGTTATTAATATTAACTATTAAATCTATCTGCTGGAAAAGAACAGAGCGAGTTATGAATCGATCTTTGTCCGTTTAGTTTTCCCCATTAAAAAGCAATTCTTTCTCAACTCACAAAATTTTAATTTTTACAAATAATTACAAAAGTAGCATCACTAAAACCATTAAACCTCGTAAGCTAATGGTCGGAATGCCATGAAGTTTTGACGCATATCATTTGAAGTTTGGTACTATCTAAAAATTATATGAAATTTTCAATAGTGGCGCGCCATCTATATGTCATCCTACAAACTTATTAATTATCTTTCAACGTAGAGATCTGTGTATGCTGTATAATAGATGTTAAATTCAAAATCGTGCATTTGAGAAATATGTGATTTCTTTAAGCTTTGGTTATTTTAGGTATATTGAGCGCTTTACATTGTTGATAACACTTAGAAAGTTTAGAGTATTCATCAAAGTATTCCACATTTTAACATTAGATGCTTTTTCAAATCACTAAATTTGACAAAATAATTGACATTTATTTTAGAACACATTTACATATAACATTATTGTCAACGCAGGATAACTAGGAAATAGTAATATGCTGGTATACCATATATCTTTTAAACAAATTTCATTAGTATTTTGATAAATTCTCTTTCAGGACAAGTAGTTTGATCTGGAATCATGGGAAATTGACTCTTACACATATACACACATACAAAGTTCTATACTCACTGAGTAATTATTTGTTTTGTTGAGACTCGCAGAGCTTATCGTTAGTCTATCAACAACATTCTCTTTGATCAGAGAAAAGAAATCTGAACCGGAAGGCAATTATCAGACCTTTACTGATTTATCCTCTGTTGGTAGAATCGTACGTGTGGTTTCCGGTTAGTAAATACTTAAAATACTTAACAGATATAAAAGTATATCATACGTTAAAGTTCGCAACCACGCAGGACTAAACCCTCGGATGTAATAAACTAAAACCTAACATAACAATAACTGCATGAAACCCTCGAACAACATGCTTTGTTTGAACGATATAAAACGATATTCAAAAACGTTTATTCCTGCAAAATAGTTTATTTAAATATGAAATATCTACCAGAACTTTGAGGTAATTTTACTGTATAATAACGAAGCTTGGTTCAACAAAGAAGCTTCACAAAGTTATAACTGGACTGGATAACAGCTCTACTTGATAGAAATTGAAGCAGGAAAATCATGTTCTTCTATGTTATTTTACTACAGGGTTCAATGCATTCAATAACAAACTGTGTGAACTTTAAACTTGCAATATTGCTGACGTCTAACTTTAACAACTCTATTTAAAATAGATAATAGAAAAGTTTTACGCGGTACGAATTGAATCGAATGGAAATTTTTTGCAGATTGTGTTTACTTTTAATACAAGAGCAAGATACTTTTGTTTACATTGCGACTGGTAATTCTAGTTCATAGATATGTTTTAAAGCACATGGAAATCCTAAGATTTCGCCATCTTGAAAAATAGCGTACAAGTACGGTATTTATGAAATATATCCATATCATTGATAAAATAGATAATAAAATTAGTTATTATAACAATTTGATGGAGAAGGTAATCTTCTACAATTTGTGTATCAACATTTTCTTGTATATCTGATACATAGTATAACTGATACATAGTACTTCACTGAAAATTAGTAATAGTTCAAGCTTACAATTTTGCATTTATTTCTTAAACCCATTAAGCTCCATTCCCACTCACTGAGTTTTAGTGTTAATTTAAGGTTTTAACCTAAAATTTGAGTTTCACTTTTTGAAATATTAAGAAATAAAATAAATAATTTATATTAAACTAGCTGTCCCGGCCACGCGTTGCTGTGACTAACGTTTTTGTCATATTATATTACATAGCGCCATCTATTGAATATTTACTCAATCTAGTCAACAGATGTCGCCATCTTTTACAATCGTTTGGAGCTAACAGATAATTAATAGACAAATAATTTGCAATAAGATAATATTGCAATCATAAATTGAGATGTAAGCTATCCTATCTTTCAAGTTGGATCAAACTGCACACGGTGTACAAATTTGATTAAAATCGGTTAAGTAGTTTAGGAGTCCATCGCGGACGAACAACGTGACACGTAATTTATATATATTAAGAAGAAGATAAAGATAGCAATTATTACAAAATAATTTATATTAATGACGCATGACACATGATTTAACAAGTTTAAAATTGCATTTAAAGTTAAAACCTTAAATTAAAACTAAAAACAGTGAATGAAAATGGAAAAATACCGTTCACGAACAGCAATAGCTTGACTTGTGTTATTTTCAATTAAAAACAATATTTTATCAACACACGAAATTCTGATGTTTTCATAGTTTTGAAAATTACAAAAGTAGCGTCACTGTAAGTCATAAACTAATAGTCGGAATATCATAAAATTTTAACACATATCATCTGAAGGTTGGTGCTATCTGAAAATCTTATAGATTTGTTACCATTAAGTGATCTGTTACTATGTGTAACAGTTTTAATGCTACACTGGTTCAATACAGTTACCAACACAGTCAGTAACCTCTGACCTCGAACGTAGTGGCTTTGACTATTTTTCCCTTTTGTCACTTATCTTTAATACAGATACTTGAGCACGAACATTTCACTTCAAATGCATGTCACTTTACGTACGAGTTCAAGGAGATTGTACTCGTGGGGTATAAAACAGCAAGGTTCTACATTTTCATATCATACTCATATACTTTATATTGAAATCCGCTCTTTTATAAAAAGAATAATTTTATTCGTAGTCACAGAACACAATGGTAAAGAATTTATAACAATAAAAAATGAGTAATTGCAATTTAATGAAGTCATAATGAATGAAGTTTCTGTTATGAGCTAAGTGCGTACCATTGTAAACATAGGTTTGTTTTATAGCTGTGTCACTGAATTCGTATTAAGGTGCGTGTTTGCACTCAATTTTTGTGTTCTCCTATTTTTTTAAATTATTTTTACTTGCATATAATTAACGCAAATAATGAAACGTTCAGAGGTATATTGATGAAAATCTGCAAACTCAAGAAGCGTTGTATGAAGAAGGGGTGAGGGGGAGGGGAAAAGTTAAGGTTTAAGCTTTATATGTACAACTAAAAAAAAATTTAAAGTCGATTGGAGTAAAACTGTCGGAGATATAGACTTTTAAGTCTTTACTTCTCTTCGATTGATTCGTCTGATTTGGTCTTTCTTTGAAATTTTACACACTCTTTCTTTACATAAATGATAATCCATTTCAGATAATTCAGTGAAGAGTTATGAATGATTCTTGATATTTATTTATGCAAATTTCACAAAGTATTCTTGAAATGTTATTTTATCAAGTAGTAATTATGGAAATAATTATATATTAACGGTGTCGTTAAAAGACATTACAGTAAATATGCTTTTTTGTATCCATTTGTATCCAGGAGGGGGAGAGGTGCAGGGGATAATAATAGAAGATTGAGGAGTCCTAGTACAATGTAAAATACAGTCAGTTGTGGACGACAAGAATACCAAAATATCTAGAAAAACATAAAAGTAATGAAACTAAAATAACCTCAAGATTTAGATTAGGTAAAGAAGAAAGAGGAAGAAGGTATTGCGGAGGAGAGAAGAGAGAACATGTAGGACAACACATGATTAAAAGTCATAGTGCGTTGATGGCGGAGTGAGTAAAGAAGAATTGTTGCAAAAAAAGAAGAACGAAGTAAAAAGCAGGAGAAGAGGAGAAAGAAGGCATTTAGGGAAGAGAAACACGGAAAACAAAGGAAAGGATGGAAGTGAGTGACTCAGGAAACTAGCCATCTCCAATTACAGAGAAGAGATCCCTTGTTACCCAGCTTGAAAATTACTCAACATTAAGAAATAACAAATTAGCTGCAGTAATTCATACAAAATGTTCAACAGATTTCCAACGCGTCATTCATTCTTATTCAACGTACACAAAACGTTAACTTTAGACAAATTGTGAATCTGATAAGCTTGTAATTTAAATAATAAATGATATCACTAACCTAGCAGTGTAACGATGTCTACAAAGAAAACGCTGCGTCATGTTTCAGTCGATGTCTGGTTTGCATGATTTGGTCTCTAGTTGGGCACCAGGATTCCCTTACTGAATTGATAACTAAATGCTAGAAATAGGAATAGTCAGTAGTGTTCTCTAGCAATATTATTCAGTGTATTCAGAACATGTAACGATTGTGCAACTATTGAGTTACCCGATTAGCGGTCGCTCATTGAATAGTGGTAAAATTCCTCCTTGATAAATTGAATAATTGATGAGTCGTTGCTAAAGGTGTTGCTTATCAAGAAGATGATTTTGTAAGATAAAGAGACTTTGTACGCAAGGAAGCTGCTGAAAGCAGCGTAGCTATTTATATAGGCGAGAATTGTGACCAGCTGTAATTTAGTTAGTGAAAAAAGATCTCTAGCGGAGTATTAATTAAGTATAAATTAAATTGTAACGAAAATATGATAAATATTACAAAATAAAAGGTTAAATATAATGTTACTATTGACATAGCAAAGTTTATTTATCAATAACGTCAGGGAATCCCGCTACTGGTCTAATGTTTCGTTGCGTTGTATAGGTTGTACTGGTGAGAAGTTCTCCAAGCTCTGGTGTAAAGTCTCGCCTGATTATTTCCATTTCAATAATTCGTTATTTGATGAATTTTCTACGAAAATTGTAATAATAATAAAATAATTAATTGAGACTAAATCATTGAACGGTATCGAATTGTTGATTATAGAAAAAAAGAAACTTCTCTTTTTGTTATTAATTTATCTTTGCACGTGGGTTCTTGTAACGTAAGTAATGTTAACCTTCTCTCACACTTAAACGTAATTGTGTTTCTTCAAAAATATAGAGATTAAATAAAACAAAAATCAAATTATATCTTCTACTGAAACGACGAATCAGTCCCGTCATGAACCCCGTCCGGCCTAGAAGTAGTTAATGATACAAGATTTGTATTACAGAAATTAATCTCCTAATTTCGTTCTAATTCAAGTGTACTTCGCTAAATATTATTAAAAATATACACAATCCCATGGACATCGAAAAATACAATCATGATTGCTTTGAACTTTGATTTGCTCATTCGAACTTTTTTAGCTCTCGGTAAATTTGCTCTCTTCCAATGCATGGATAACCCTTAGTTCACATGTTATCAATTTTTCCAAGAACTTTGAGACATTTCCAATGAAACTTAAAGTGACAGTACAAATATTTTGATAGCTTCTTTTTTTTTGAATATGACATTATAGGCACCATTTTCGCACATACTTCTTGCATTTTAAAATTCTTGCCTAAAATTTCGCTTAAGTATTCTTTGCCAATGCCTAGTTTCTGCTTTTTCCAAGTTTCATATGAATTTCCACAGCAACTCGTTGTTCTATTAAAACAGTTATAATTTTTTCGACAAAACAAAAAAAAGATCTTATACAAACGATGATCACTTGGAGAATAATATGTCTACAGACTCGGGAGAAGCGGCAATCTAAAGAGAAGAGTTTATGCTACACAGATTTCGGTCGTACTACTTTGGCGCATGCGTGGTTCTTCTTTATAGTAAACATCAATACAATGTTATTAAAATACATAATATATTTGACCGTTTTTTAGCAAAGTAATGTAATAACAGTAAGTTGAAATATATTAAAATTCATAAGAACGTAAATTTTAATTTAGTATTTTCCTCAAAGAATATTTTACGGTATTTGATTCTACAGAAACGTTAGACGCATACCAGAAGGTCCCCTATCCTCTGGATTAACCGATCGGAGTATTTGTCTAAGGGTGATATAAAGAATGTACGAAAACAGTGACCCAAAAAGGTAATAATATAAAACTTCCACCCCCCTTGTCTCATCCCTCTCTATTCACTGTTTTCAACGTATTGATGTAGGTGCTGCCATCAACCTCTCTCCGGATTATATCCAAGGAGTCAGTCACTGAAGCATATCCTGTACATAGCACAGGAGAAGGGACTCTAACGACTACAGCACTAGGGCATGGTTTACTTCAGCCAGATAAAATTGCTGTTACAAATGAAAAAGGAAATTGACCAAATCCATGGGTTACATTATATTTATCTATGATTTTTGTTGGGGTCGTTTATGGTAATATCAACATCGTATAAAGGGTCTTTACTGACACGAGTTACACTGCGTTATCGCGTATTTATGTGGACTTTCTAAGGAAACGCATAGTTATCAGGAAGTCGTGCAAATCAAGGAGAAAACTGTAATAAAACTCAATGAAAAGTTCAACCGCAAGTGATAATAGATGAGTATGTTCTACAAAGAAAACATTTCGTGTTTTATTGAAGATATCTGCAAAACCTGAACAATTTAGGGTCCTCTTACACAGCAAGTGTTTTCTGGCGACTTGTGATTTTCTTAGTAGAGTGTAGAACTTATAAATACACCGCTGCATGCAGATAAAATAACATATTGACAAACTTCACAAACTTTCACTGATTTTTTAGAAAATTTCATATTAATTCAAGCAAACCCATACGCAGTTTATGTTTCGATACTCGAACATGTCAAAAACGTCGGTAAAATAATAAAACCATAACGTTGTATTTGAAATAACATGACAGTAAGCATTTTCAGGAAATCTCTCTCTGGAAAATATTTTTACTCTATTTCCATCAAGTGGCAAGAGATTTGGAACGCCGCACCGTCTGTGGAGCATCTTTACCTTCCTTTACCACATGAATGAGCAATTACTCACAACACGTCGCTATTCCGTTGGGATTCAGGACTCTGCTTGTCAGAATGCAGGATCAGCGTTGTCAAAACGGCGCTGGTCACTGAAGGATTTTAAGAAAAATCATTATCGAACCGGGAGTAAAATGTACACGCTACAACTAATAATAAAACTTAAAACGTATAGTCGTTTTATCTGAGTAGAAAGTTGTTTCTTCATTTCCTACTGATTATAAGGTGTCTCTAAATATCTGACACACTTTTGTGTCGTTGTGTGTTTAGATATTGATACTATAAATATAATGTACCGTGAAAGTACAAAAAAGAAGTAGAGTTTTAGAATGAATTAACCCTGAAATCATATTTCGCTTGGATCCACGAATATGTAGCGAATTGATGAAAAAAAAGAAAAAGTAAATAATAGAATCACCCTGTTTTTTTATCCGAGGCAAATAATCCTTAGAGTGTTTTACAATAATAAACTTTAATTACTTGCAGTTAATCCGCAAAGTTGCTGGTTCAACGTCTTATTTAATGTTTTACCCAGTTTAAAAGTGAAACAAATAGTTAAATGACCCGATAAATGTAAAGTTTGTTTAACTGTAGAACCACCCAACCACCTCCACTCCCCTTACTTTCCCTTTCACTACAAGCAAAAGTATAGTAGGTTAGTAAAAAAAAGTTTGTAAATAATAACTCCACTTTTAATTAATTTTTGTACAGTAAATAAATTTACAGTTTAATTTAGCAAAAGAATAATAATTCTAATTTGTGGTTTAAAGTTAAAACCACGTATATATTTCAGGAGAAGGAGGCTATACATATTACGAACAACTTTAAAGTATGGTAGGGGGTTTAAAATATCATTTGTTGTGTTATATAGGGAGTAATACATAAACTTTTTACATAAGGTCTATTTTAATGTAATATAAATACTTGTTAAAAATAACATAGCGACATAGCGACAGGGTTGATTAAGGCTGTGTCATCGAATTATATTCCCGTATCAGCGCTATATTCCTGGGTTTGATTGTTGGTAATTTATTTTATTATTCAATTAATAAATATACATTCATTACCCTATACTACATACGAGTATACAATACATGTCACCGTCGAATAAGAGTACAACACCTACTGATGATATCTTGCAAAATATATACAGCCATCTAAGAAATAATACAACATCAAACAACTCAGTAAACTATTTGTCAAATGTTACGCTTTGTAAATATCATTTGAAATCGCTTGTAATTCCAACATATGAAGTAGTTCCACCAATTGCAGCACATAATATTGATTTTCATATGAACAACTACGAGAAACTGTCCAAAAATTGTATTTTGGTTAAAAAACAAATAGACCTAGTAATCACGCAGTAAGATATTTTAGATTATTAGGTTACCATTCAAACATAAGTTCATCTTATGCGCGGCACGTTTTCTGTTCAAGTGACACCCAATGTCACCTTAAACTAGAAATTCAGAAACCGACCCAAATGTGATAATAATCTCTTTCTGTAACATAACTTACTCGTAAAATACAGAGTCTAAGAAATAAATTTAATTTTCAAGGTCACGCTGTGACTTCACTCGCGTTTGTTCGGTAATCTTGAGAGATATTCGGAATATTTAATACGTCTGAAGATTATGATACCATTAAAGTTGTTAATACCTGTTCAGACTCTTCATGTGGCTAAGTTATTGCTAATCAAGTTACGTCTGTAACACATACGAACATAATTTCATTTCTAAAATCGCTTTTATTATATTAAGGGCCATTCATAAATTACGTCACACATCACGCCGTCCTTGTCACATTTTGTGGAGCCCCTTTGAAGTGATATCACTTACTTTAATTAATAAACTTTTATAAAATAACTAACCTTTCTTAACTCTCATGGAAATTTATACATTTTTCACGAAATTGCCTTTTTTAAAAAACCATCCCACGCATTGTATCACATCCCTTGAATACTCTGGTTACAATTTGAGTCAGATTTTTCGAAGCACGTTCTAAACCACAGATGGGTGTAGAGGATGTTTGGCCTCTTGGATCTATCTCTCCTCTTGTAAAAGGTTTTAAAACAGTTGTCTTGTAATACCTTGTATTACCTTGCAGACGCTTTAAAGCTGACATAAAAATTACTTAAACTTACTTATTTTCTGATGATCCATTTTTATATATGTTAGCAAGACAACTGTTTTAAAACATTTTACAAGAGGATAGATCGATCCAAGTGGCCAGACATCCCCTAGACCCAATTTTAATTCTGCTATGAGTAGGAACGAGAGGGCATTATTCATACGCATGAGTGTGAGTGAGACATAAACCTTGATTACCTGATACCTGGAAAATGGCCGCAGAGTTATCAGGTAGGCATACGATCATTGTAAAAACTAACACTACTCAATCTTACACATGTTGTTCATCAGAAAATAAGTGATGTCTACCAGCTCTGGGATCTCACTCTATTATATTTACTTTTATATTTATACATAAGCTGGCTCTGTTATTTGTTTACTCTACGGTTTATGTGAGATCACTAGGCCCTAGGCACTAGGCTCTGGGTTGTAATTTATTAACTTGCTTTGGCTAACGAAATGGTGGACCATGAATCTACCAGATGATATCATCCGGAATAGAAATCGTTTGAAAAGATACAATTTAAAGCTCTATGAACTCGGCTTAAGACTCAAGTGTTTAACTAAGCCAAAGATATACGACGCAGTTCTTTGACAGAATACTAAGTACTTTTAAATACAGTAAATAGATTTAATACAAAAGAATTCTACTATTTACTTTAATTAAAAAATAAGAGTTTATTTTGTTGTTTTTTCATTTATAAAACAAAAGTACTCTGATGCAAAGTTAATTAAAGATTCGCTGACGCTGTAAAACTTTTTATTTCTAATTTATACATATTTAATTACTGTCACCTTTAATATACACTACTTCTCTATCGCGCTACACAGCTCCATGAGAATTTTCCATTGTTCAAAACAGTAGCGGAAGTCTTCTTCTGTGAGCTCAATCAAGACGCGCGACACTTGTCCTTTCACAGCTTCAACAGTCTGAAATCTTGTTCCTTTTAAAGCAGATTTAAGTTTGAGAAACAGATAAAAGTCAAATGGAACCAACCAAGGTGAATAAAGCGGATGGTATAGCACTGCGATGTTATACTTTCCTAGAAACATCTTCGATTGTGAGAATTTTCGGCACCAATTTCGCACACACATTTTTCATGTTGAAATTCTTATACAAGACTTGCCCTACGTAATCTTTGTCAATTAAATAGGATAACTACAACCCCGTGAACAACCTTTATGACGTCACACAAATTTCCTGCTATTCAGGAATTTTTTTCAGGACATTACTTTTTTAAAAAAAATTAACTTACTACACATTTCAATTCCTCGTAATACAATTTGTTATATATTTTATACTGCATGTGACGTTACAAATCTTCTCCCCCCCCCCACCTTGACTGTGGCCACCCACTTGCGAGTGACGTAATTTATGGATACTTATACAGGGTGTTTAGTAGCAAGGTGCAAAGCCTTGATGGGATGATAGTTGACATTTCAATTCTGAGAATTGGTAAGATATCAGCCTAAATGATACCTTAAAAGAAAGGCCAATAACCGAGCATGTTTTTAAAAAGTTTGAATGATCGAGGCTATTTTTTTAATTTTTCTAAATGCAATAAACTGCAACAGCTTTTTTTAATTTTAAAAGTTTTTACAACTTCAAAAGCGTCTAGTATTTTTTTTAAATAACACAGATGCTTGGAACTTGATTTATTAGTTTAGGTACACATCTGACGAACGCCAAAAAATAAAACAATTAACATACCAACTTAAATTAGGCCACTGTTGGCATTTATCTGTCAGAAATTGTGTTTTTATAAAAAAAACATAAAAATAGCAGTAAAAAATAAATAAGCAGACTACGGCTAAGACATGTATGGCTTAAAATGTTCTAAATGGTGTCAACTATCATCCCCTTAAGGCTTTGCACCTTGCTACCAAACACCCTGTATAATAATAATAAATAATAAATTCCTGTATTTTATGCTACATATAAATAAATTTCATATAAATTTTAAACCTACAGTGGTGCTGGCAGAAGATAGTAATAAATGACTTTCACCTCAATTTAAGATGTCTACAATTTCATTAATTTTAACAGGAGATAATGTAGGATCAAATATCCACGGTTAAATAAAGGAAATGGACTCTAAACTCTACTTATACCTTGTTATTTATTAGTTTAATTTAATATAAAGGACCACTGTAAAATTAATTTAAGGAACGGGTACGAAAATCTCATAAGCTGATAATTTCAGTTTCAGTAACGAACTCGATCAGGAAAGAACCCCAGCGCTTAAAATTTCCAAACGGGGAAAACGAGAACGAAATAACACGCGAGACTATTTGAAATTTTAATCCATGTACAAAAATCTATCTGCCGCTTGGTGCTAAAAGGGCTGAATATGATAAATGTGTGCTTGCTTGAATCCCTTCATTACGTCTTCAATTCGTCGAAATATACGTACTGGGTACAGTCTCGAAACAAAAGAAAATAGTCATCGTACTTAATATTTATGTAACTTTGTGTACTTAATAGCGGGGTATTCATTCTCCTACCAATACAACTTCACAGCTTTATTCAAAAGAGGACCACAAGCAATATGTGATCAAAGTAACAGCCCACTAACAGTAACGTATATTATTCTTACTATATCCATACTAGTATTATATTAAGTATAATTTATGTATTACAAATGTTTATAAATGTATATATTGTTTTAAGTGCTAATAACTATCGAAAGTTGATGCACTGAAATAAATATAAAAAGGACATAACTTCACAGTAACACACGAACCCTACAAACATTTTTTCGTATCGTAGTAATGTCGAATAGCCTGATTACAATTTGAGTAACATTTTTCGAAGCACGTTCTAAGCCATAGATAGAAAATAAATTTGGGTACGTTCACGAAAAGAAATTTCGTATTTTAAAGCTTAAGTTTATGAGGTGGAGTAATGCCTTTTGTTTCTGAAACTTTCGCCTCCATTTTTGGTCCAAAATGCATTCGAAACGGATACTATTTTTTTTATTATTCGAATTATTTTAGTTTTTCAATTTTATATGCTTCAGATCCTAATTGTTTGAAGAGAATATATAAATAGATGTTATAAAACACGGTATAGTAAATTTACATCTTAAGGCATCCTTATGGCTTCAGAGCCCCACACCTGATCCGACACTGTAATTATCTACAGCTCGCTTTTATAATACTCATTTATATTTCATCGCAGTCCGCGATTATCTCTTAATGTAGTAATTTGCTTGAAATTATAATACACATTATTTCACATAAATATTTAACACTTATAACTAATGCAACTTCATACAACGCAAAGGATAATCAGCTTAACTGCTAATCAGCCTTGATGAACGAGAACTAGTAATGTAAATCTTAAAAATTAAATTGTTAATTCTGTGCAATTATTTTCTAATTACAATAATGAATTAACGTGAATTTAACTTTGATATTTTAACCAGTAGAATGTTAAACACAGAAAAGGTCTCAATGTAATTACATTGGTTTCACGGTTGAAATACAACCCTTACAATGACGGAATTACTTTATTTTTAATTAAATAACACAAATTCGTTTCGTTTTGTTTGTTTATCTCATTGATAACCAGTTTACCGATTTATTTATTTTTCATTTTGTTTTACTTCCATTTAACAATGTGTGTACTATTTTCTTTGAGTTAATCCATGCTCAATTACTCTATTGTGTATCTTCGTATTTGATGTATAGAAGTTTGATGTATATATCTATCAAATTAATACGCATGTGCAGTAACGATTTTTGCCGATTTTTAAAAGAGATATGAATTTTTCACCACACATGGTTTTTAAATATTTATTTTTAGACAATTTGTGAAAAAAGAGAATAATTATTAAGATAAGAATAATCATTAATTATATCAAATGTTTGATCCTGTTCTTAAAATTTACTTTAAATATAAGTACAAAAATGAACGTTCGAATGACTTACAACAGTCGCTTTCCGTATTACAGTATTATATTAATACAATATTTTACTTAATGAGAATAAGTCTTAGTTTATAGCTATTCTAAAGCTCATTTATCCTTAAAAAGGTGCTCTTACGAAATTGTATA
Source organism: Panorpa germanica (assembly GCA_963678705.1). NCBI lineage: Eukaryota > Metazoa > Arthropoda > Insecta > Mecoptera > Panorpidae > Panorpa > Panorpa germanica. The sequence continues at coordinate 6,773,484 of OY783212.1, read as the reverse complement.
AGTATGCTAAAAGGATTGATTTATTTTACAGAAAGCTGTTAAATTGGTCACAAAATATTAGTGAAAATCGTTTAATCCTAACAGATTTTATTATGTTACAAATCCTTTTTAAGAATTAAAGACTTTTTAAAATAACTGTAAAATAATGTTTTGTTATAGTAAAATATTATCTGAATGTAAGAATATCCATGTTTTGGTTTGCGGATATAGTCTTTCTTCTTAAGGCAATCGTGTCTACAGTAGAATAAAAATAACTTCAAATTATCTACAGTAATCGGAAGGTAGTTTAATTGATGACGAATTCAATGAAATTTATTTCACAGAACTTTTGAGTTAAATAGATTTTATAACTATGTTAATAAAATCAAATTTTCTGTCTATATTATTTTAAATATGATTTTAGCCTTTAATATCAAGGACCTCATTGTAAAAGTTGTTTCTAAAACTCTCACAGAATGTTCATTTATTAGATAACAAAATGTAATAATATTTCAAAGCCCAAACTGCTCTTCAGAGTTCAGACCGGTACTAACGACCACAGCATATAATGTGTATTTATATTAAAACCATTTTACTTTAATTACAAACTTTCTACATGTGATTGTGACCCAGATAACATGAAGCAGAAGCAGTTAAACCAAATCAGTTTTTATCCATTTTTTTACATGCTTGGGAGCTATAGCAGTATATAATTTATTCTCCTAAATATACACTATTCTCAAGCATAACAGATGTGGAAAAGAATTGTTAGTCGCGGTTCACTTTTTTTTTATTTTTTTACTTTGATTTCTTTCAGCTAGGTTATATCTCACATTAATTATAATATAACAGTTGTTTGTTTTATGGATTTGTTTATTACTTATATTTCATTGCCACTCATGGAATCGAGCGCGGACCCGCGCATAGCTGAATGTTAGAAGAATGCAGAAAATCATGGTTGATTTTTCCTCCACTCGTAGAGGTGTACGATATCAGTCCCTAACCTCGCCTAGACCTTAAACTAGCGAATTTTGAGCAGATATTGCATCTGCATGTATACGAGGAAGCTGGAATTGAATGTATGAGTTGGGGGAGAAACATCCCAAACTAATATGATCACTGAACTGAGTGATAGAATGTACGACCTAACTACTTCGGCCACCCAGAGGACTAGGGTTCACTTTTAATATTCTGAATTTAGTCCTAAATTTTGTTAAGTTGTACTCAAACAGCAGAGAGCGTATACTGAAACAAATTCTTGTATCTACTTGTTCCGAACAGTCCTAGTCATACTTGGATTAATCAATAGACAAGTAAAGTAAATATCTAGAGACCGTAATTTGAAGTTTGAAGATTCATTCGGGGAAATTATGACTGCATAGAATAGTTCTCGTGTCAGATAGATACAATTCATTTCGTGTCAAGAAAGTGTGACTAGATACAATTAATTTATTATTATTAGGAGCTAATACTTAATAAAAATCTTTTAATCGTCAGCATTTTAAGAGAACAGGTATCAAAAATATCCGAGGGCAACGTCTTGGCCAGATCTGATCTACACCACCATTGAAAGGTCCACGTTTCGAGTGTCCTGCGTCCTACCATACTTTATCTTGCGGTGTCGAGTGGTTCAGATCACTTTATTCCATGGAATGTTGTATTTACTGGTAGTTTTACGATGTCTAATGGCCTGGAATCGTTGCTTGTTTCTTTAAAGTTGGTCAGGAGATGTTACAAAGAGATAAGCAACATACTGTGGCTTTGTTTTTGGATTTGGATGAATGAATCGGTGCCAAGAGTATGCAAAAGGTGGGGCAGTGGTCACTATGAACAGTTATTTATTATCTGATTTATATATGGACGCTGTTATGCATTCATGTGTCAAGCGCCAAAATATTAAAAATTGAGTTAAGCACGAAATGTTGTTTCTAATACAATAAATAAAAATATTTTTTATGAACTATGTCATAAAAAAATTTGCATTCGATGTAAAAGCTTAAACTTATTATTACAATATCTCAATGCAGAATTCTCGTTTTGCAAAAATGGTTCATCCGCCTAAAGCATTGTTTCGTATTATTTAACTTCGAAAAGGACATTTAGAGTTATGACAAATTGTCGTCGAAAAAATAAATTCATAATAAAAAAAATGAAACCTAAAGATTTTATTTCGATTCAACCTTTATTAAAATCAATAATAAATCGAAAAGTTGATATAAATAAAAAAAAAATATCATGGCTTCAGACGTTTGAAATAAAATTGAATAAAGATACTCCGCACTTAATTGAAATAAAATCAAAACTTTCTGACCAACCACAAATCATTAACATTGGTAAAATGAAAAAAGGAAAGAAATTAATTACATTGAATGATATTGAATTACCGAATTTATGGCCACAGGGAAAAGCTTTATCTTCAGCTAAAATTTCTGATTTAAATGAATTGTTCAAATTAGTTCCACCAGACTGTCAAGAATTTTACAATTTTCTCAAAGATGCTGAATCAGCTGATTTTATCGATGATATTGAAGGACTAGGAAACACATTAGACTTCGCCATTGATCCTGATGATGAAGATGAGAATCAGTAATAATAAATCAAAAAGAGCACTAAAAAATAATATTACCTTAAATAAATAAAAAATAATAATTTTTATTCAGGATTTTCATATTATTATTTAGAAATTTATTGATGAGAAATTTGTTATAACTTCCGTTTCAATGTTAGAATATATTAATATCACTTAAAAACTATTGATGTAATTTTGATAAAAAGTTCGTATGTCACTGTTGATAAATTTAATAAAAGAATAATTCCAATAAAAATCCAATTCTAATTTGTGAAGTATAAACCTTAAATTATTTTATTAATATAAATAGTCCATAAGTTAATTTGCTTTTATGTGTCATGAGACTTTGAAACATTTTTACAAATTTAATTAAGCATATTGAATTTTGCAATAATATTTTTTTATATTTTATCAGTTATTCTTTAAATTCATGATATTCCAATGAATAATTCATGAATATCTGTAATAGTTCTAATATTTACTTGCTTATATGATAAAAATAATTCTAATTATTCTTATCTGAACAATTTGAATTAGAAAAACTAGAATGTTAATTTTCTCAAATCCCAGTATCTGGCGCTTGACACATGAATGCATAACAGCGTCCATATAGTAGTCTTCTCGCTAGAATGCATTGGTTTCGTGTTAATATAGCAAAACAATTGCAACAAAAATCTATGTAAAAGCTAGTAAAAAATGTCTGCATATAAAAATGTATTATGTAGATTTAAATTTTGATAGTTTTTAACCGGGTTTAACCTTATGGAAAAGAAGTAAGTACGAAATACACTCTTGGGTTTAATAAGGGTAAAAGATTTATTAACAATTCTAAGATGAGCTCAATAATAATAGAAGAGACTAAATAAATTAAACTTTATTAAACTTGTAAAGCGCGAAGATATATTTTTATGCACCGGATGGTTTTATATCCACCGCCGGAAAAGGAAATAAATTCGTACAACCGGAGTCTGGATGTCTTATTGAAATCCATGGAATGCGTATTATCATCCTAATAAAAGTTTTACACAATCGTCGTTAGTAAAAGTTGTATGTTGTGACAAGCTAACATTATTATGTAAATAAAATGTAGAATTTATTGTTTTGTTTTCTGTTTCAATTTGTTTTTATTAGTCGTGCTATAATATTTAAATTACAAGACCCTCCGAGGTAAAATAACAAGAAAAATATACTATTTATCTTAAGAACGGTTGACAACCTTTTTAGATTTTAAATGAAAATGAAACCCTTTTGGTTTGTTTAAATTGCTTCTGTCGTCGTTGACTTTGCTGAGAAAGGTCTGGGATTACGGGTTACTAAATGGAAAATCAAATACATTAAAAGATGCATTATTAATTTGCAGTTCTGTAACGAAATAGAATTTAATAATGCATCTTTTAATATAACTTTAAAAATAAGGCGATTTTATTAAATAGTATCTTTCAATAAGAGCTGTCATATTAAATTTCGCACTCTCTTTAACTGTCAACATGCAACCGTCTTTATGGCACATTTGACAGATGTTGTGTTCTACGAGTATTTATAACCTTAAAAATTGTTTTTCGAATTAAAATAAAAGTATCATCTAATTTTAACAAAAATATTGAGTTTTTATGTTGATTTAAAATGAATATAAGTTATGAATGAAGCGAGTGAAGCAGTTTTTGTGGACTGAGAGATTGTGGTAGCTCTACTTCGATATAGGAGATGTGACTCGATATAAACTTGCAATAGTGATGAAATTAGACCATGAGAATAAAAAATTCTTTATTTAACATAATGTACAATTCTTGGTGGTTTTGACTATGAGCCAAGGCAAAATAAAAAAAATAAAAATAACAATAGATTTCTTAAAAAATCGATAACGGATTTAACAGTAAATGATTTGCTGATGTTACGTCAATACATCTTTAAACAGCACTAAATAATTTTCATAAATTTTCATAAATGATGTTAAAATAAATATAATTTTATGTAATGTAGGTTTTTATAATATTTATGCTCAAAGAAAATGTAGAAACAGGATAACACAGACTATTCTTTCTTTGGTTCTTACTTGCATAACTAGCTTGCCCCAACCGCAATGTTTAACGTGTACTTAAAAAGAATTATGAGAACAGGGCTCTCACAATTGGACACAAATATAAATCGTAAATGCCTCAGCTGGCACTCGTGAACCATAACGACCAAGCACACATTTTGGAGACACTACGCTATCATATTGAAGATGCGCATGACATTTTTGTTATGAAAGAATTCATTTACAGTTCAGTTTCTCACATAGTTCATATGAAATGTATATTTTATCCGCTACAAATGGTGAAACCACTCCACCTGTCGGAAGACTAATAAAGATAAAGTTGATGTGAACTATACTTTACCAAATTGTTTAATGGGGAGAGACGGTGAGGTCCAGCAAGCATGAAGGAGCTCATCCTTGTTGGACATAAAATATAAATCTTAAGACTCCACCTAGAGAAGAACATTAAAACAGGAATACAACAAAAACTGTAAACGAGTGGTCATTATTTGATTATAGGCACCACATAAGTACCATTAAGTTAAGTTAAGTTTACATGAATGAATTGCATATTCATAAAAATATAATATAATAATATTGTAAAAAATTAGCAAATGCTGGTAAATTAGATATGTGTAAAATAATAAAATGTGTGCTCTAAATTAACAGGAACAATAGACATAATTACGTGGATTAGATTGCATTATGTATGAATATGCATGTATCTTACCACGATCCGAATTTCTACGATAACAAGTAGATCATACTGCGGCACTTTGATCTTCAAACTCATATTCATATTATGAATATGGACGTATGAAATACATACAATAGTGTACTAATAAAAAAACAAAACAGAATCTTCTTAAAAAAATTTGACTACACCCTATTGAAAAAGTCGGAGGTTTCAAGTAGGTAGGCCTTAGCTAATATCTATGTTATGTATGTCGTTCAGAATTGAAATACTCTCGTCTAGACTCAATACGTATTATATAGGCTATCAAATGTATACTAATACTAGTACATGATACTTCGTTTGTTCCAATAAGGTAGTTCCTGGAATATTAATAACACCATATGTATTGTAACAGCATCAGAACCTAAATAATTAAATAAGCAGCCTACTACTTCAAATATTACTTTCGGGTATATCATCTCTAGGGTTGTTAAAGCTACGTGCTCCATCACAATCATAGACACGTTAACACATACACAGTGTCAGGATGCTGGAAATTAACTACATCTCTTAATATATGATACTTGATATATTACTGCTAATATCAGTTACACAATTATATCTAATTCATTATAAAGCTTTTATTACACTTACACTGAAAGCCTTCTTAGCTCTCACACGAAGTGAGCTTTGTTTCTTTTATGTAATATCAATTTCTGGTGAATTTAAATATATCTTCTAAGAAAGAATATAAAATAACAAATATAAAATTTTCCTCACAAATTTCACTTTGAAAATCAAAAATAAATAGCTTTCTTAGGAATAATTATGAATCTATGAATGTATGTTCATGTAACATATAACTTAAGCGAAACCTGGTACTATTTCATCTGAAATGGTCTAAATAAGGATATTTTATTAATATTTCATAATCGTTAAAACAGTCTACTTAATAAATTTTATCATTATGTTAAAAGGGTGGATTTTTTTTTCAAATAGCAGTAAAGAGTTCACAGAAGCTTGTATTTTAGTTAACATTTCCATAACAGATCACTTTTCTTATGTTAGATACACATTAGATTCACAACAGTATTGACCAATAATTCTAACTAATATTGCAAAAACTGAAAATTTGAATGCCAAAAAAACTCACTGAGGTAGAATTTATCTGGCAGAGCAGTTTCACTATAACTAGGTTGTCATAAGCTAATTCTAAGCTTCATTTTCTATTTCTCATATGCAGTGTAGTTTCACACTTACTAGCTTACAACAAGCTAATTAAACATTATGTTACATTTTCTACAAGGGTTGTTACATAACAACCGTTCTAAGAATTAGAGTATATATACAAATATCTTCAAATTCAATGAAGGTTTTGAGTTATGTTATAGAAATTGTTTGTGAGTTGAGTATAGAAATTAAGTACAGATAATTAAATTACATAATTATTAGTTATTGTTAGTTAATTAGTGGTATACACTAATATACTCCCATACGTTACTACTTACATATTCATGGAAATCCTACTGATGCTAATTGCTTTAAATTTGTAAATAGGTACTTTGTTTTAAAGTATAACTATTGCCAAATTATGTACATAGGATAACATAAATATTAACCGGAATATTTTTTTACAGATTCTCTTCAACAAAAATATTTTTTGTCCATCTGATAGGATGCTTCTTGATGGAAATAAAAGATGGCTGCCACAATAGCCAATTGCACGTACAGTTCGACCGAATATAATAGATGAAGAATATTTTATGTAAAATTTAAAATAAACAATGTGATAAATATCTTTTAAGTAATTCGATATTTGAAGTATTAACACAAAACGTAAATGTGTGTACATTAAACTTACATCATTAAATAAATAACCAAATTGTGACAAGATGTGGCAGATGGTAGATCATTTTTAATCCAACATTCGAACTTAATAAGAAAAAACAAGACTAACAAGCAAAATAAGAACAAAAAATGAGTAAAGACGAATATTCAAAAGCCATTAGGTCTATGTTTTCAGGTTATGTTCTCTAGCGGAGTCGTCAAAGGTGCCCAAGCATTTTGAGTACCTTATTTCTTTTAGTCAAGAAGCTAACCCACGGTGGTACGAGGACCTGCCTTAATTTCTCTTAGTACTTATATCAGTTACGTTATATGAACATTTGCTACAAACCTATTTTTTTCTTTGGATTTCGTCGTAACTCGCTCTTCCAACAAATATTACGAAAATGAAATTAATTCATCGCACGAAGTACTGATGAAATTTTATATTCTTTTTATGACAACACGTACCTTGTAGTCATAACTAAACCGTTGATACAGAAACGTTGAAAAGGAGCTATTTAATTTACTGCATGTTTTTTAAATTAAATTTAGAGGTTCTTTCCTCTACGGTATTAAATGTAGCATCGCATATAAAATACATATATTTATGAATATGAATATGTATTAGTATTATTATAATAAATAAAATATTTCTAGATAATAAGAGAGGGGTCAGGAATACTTAAGTACAGTACCCTTCATTATAGTACCCGGCTAATTAGAAAATGTATCCTTTTAACAGTATTAAAAGTTTTGTAAAACGTATTTTCATATATTATTCAAACATCCATTAACCAGAGTCATGGCATTTATTATTGCATGTTCCGTTCATTTTCTATTAAGAAAACTTTTTTCTTGTGATATAACTATGAATTTATATTTTGCTGCTGCTTTTATCAGTGGCCTAGTTCCGCAACAGTGCTTTCCGGTTAATAATATTATTACTAAAACTTTTTCCTTGTTTTTATAGTTTCTTTTTTTGAACTAGTTGCTTAGCAACGAGCGTGTACAATATCATCCGCTTGGTTCACTATTAGGGCGTCCGTTAGTGAGAGAACGAACGTGTATACGAGTGAGAGAAAACACAAGGCACGAAGGAAACTAAACTGGTAGTCGAGCCGTGTTTCATGACTCTATAGAATTTTTAACAATAGCATAACGGGATTTTATTGTGTCACATTTGTATGTGCAGTAGTATTTGTGCACATCTCTGCTCATGATATCTCCATCAAAACATGCTCTGTGACATACAAAGACAGTCGACCAAAATATGCTCAAAACCAGTTTGAAATCAGTTTTCTTTCATTCGTGCCGTGTGTTTTATCCCATTCGTATACACGTTCGTTCTCTCACTAAACAACAATTCCATTCCCATTCGGTTCGAGCAGATCTATTGGTGTATTCATCCACATCATGTGATCTTTCCTTACATATTTAACATAATTAATGTTGTTCTTGTAATAATAGAAAGAGTGTCTTGAGATTTTAAGGTTATATGTGTATTGCCTACCAATTAAAATACATATAAAGAACACAGAGTCCTTTAAACAGTTCTGTTTTCGTAGATCCGTTAGAATTATCTTAAGCTACATGAAAGATGATAAATATTATTTTTTGGTGAAACATTTAACAGATATTTCTGGATTCAGACCCTTAAGAATCAATTGTTATGAAACGAGATGTATTGTTCGTAGATCTTGCATGCAGAACTGATATCTTAGTGATAACAACAGAGGACTATTAATTGGAGGACTAAAGATTTATAACTCTGAAGTCTGAATATGGTTCCTCTAACCTAATTCTAAATTCGTCCTGTTCTAGGTCACGTTCTGATAATCAGTTTCTATCTATACTCTTAACTATGTTTGTTTGTTGGTTCATTTCGGGCAGTGTTTGTGGGGTTTTGATTTGGGGTTAAATCTTAAATAAGGGTTCTTCGGCACTAGTTGATATTATTTATTCATACTGGGCGTTGCGTTACATCCGCAGTCCCTTTGCTACAAACTTCTTACCAAGTGTTGTCATAGGACATTATTAACAATAAAAAACTAATTATTGGTATAAGACTTAACACATAGCACATGTTATGTGATATACAAGTTTTAATTAGAATAAATTTTAATAAACTCTATTTCTTTCAATGACTCAGCGTTGTTAAGAGAAGACAGTGAACGAAAGAGTCGATTGGCGGAGGTGAAGAGAAGAGAAAGGAGAAAGAGAAAATAGAGAGAATTATGGAGCAGGTGTAGAGAAAAGGTCGAAACCTGATTGAATCTGGAGAAGAGAGAGGGAAGAAAATGGATAACGGAAGTAAAAAAAAGATAGTTCTTTCCCTACACCTGCTCCATAATTTTCTCTATTTCCTCTTTCTCTTTCTTCTTCTCTGCATCTCCTCCATTCACCTCCTTCGTTCACTGTCTCCTCTTTTTCTTTGGCGAATTGGAAAGTGGCGAATAATATTAAAACGGAAGTGAAGAGTTTAATTTCAAGTTTTATTAATTCAGAAATAGAATGTACGGAGTTTGTAGCGCCGTAAAGGCATATACAATAAAATATATACATAATGGCACATCGACTAAGTTCCGACTGTCCCAGAGACATTAAAAATATTTTAAACGAAGAATTTTATCAAAAAGGGTTCAAATAAAAATATTTATCTTATAAATTTTTAACGAAGTGTTGAAAGTGACATTGAGGTTTTCCAACTCCTAAATATTTAACAAGTGTAAATTGTGGTTAGAGCTTTGCGGAAGTTTTTTGGAATCAGTGTGCGTATTGACTTTCTGTACGAGTTTGTGTATATCCCAGTTCTATAAATACTACAAAATCAAGTTTCTGTTTTTCTCAGTTAGTTATATAAAATGTAGTATTATACCCACTATGTGACAAAGATTTAAAGGTTATATTTAATTCATTTTCAAATATAGAAGCAAGATATAATATGAAAGAAGCAACTTGTTTCCTCGTCTACAACGAAAATGAAATTAGTCGAATATTATTGTTGATCTTATAAATAAGGAAAATAATTATAAATCATTTTTGTTTCATAAGGATAAGCGTTCACTAGTCCGCACAACACTAATTTATCTCATTGGATTTATTGTCTGAAACGTGGAACAGAAAGTGTGTGCAGTAAGGACTATTGATATTTGTATGGTCAATTGTATAAATATGTTACTGCCAGTATTTCAGAAATGGTTGCTTCAAATAGCAACTGCTGACGCAATCGTGCGTACGCTTCTTCCGCTTCCCCGTCACTCTTCTCTACCATGTTATCTATGCGTTCGATACGACCTAGTGGATGTTTACCTTAACCTGATATTAAAAACATAAAAAGTTATTCACGTTATGGATATATATATATTATCCACTTCCTCTCATTTTCTCCCACTCTAGATACACCTGGTACTTACTTAACTTTATAATTACTAAAACTTATAATTAACACTTCCTTAACGTGTTTGAAAATATAGTTATATCTGTAAGTTAGGTATTAGTCCTTTTAAATAAGAAATTTCGTTTTAAAAAGTTTTTAAAAGCAGCAATTCTATATTATTTACGTTTCACAACAAAAAAAAAGAACAATTAAAACTTTTTAGCAACAGTTTTATATTAAGGTACTTAAATTCAAGTAAAAAAAAAAATTGCAAGTATATTTTGAAAAGCTAAACTCTTTCCAAAGTTTTCCATTTCCATTCAATGAGTATGTACGAGTATAAAGTAGCCACTTGAAAGAAAAGCAATGAAAAACATTTTACGGACGCGGATGGTAAATGGTGGACCTATCATCAATTCCCTATTGAGTTCAATGCGAAATCGCTCGACTGGCGGCCATTGAATTTTTGATTGAATTGCTAGATTCGGAAACATTTTTAATAGCTCAACATTTTACCATCTTTGTGCTTAAAATAAAATCATTCAGTTCATTCGGGAGCGTTCAGCTTTTCTTTATTCAATCAATGGCAATGGAAGCCTCTCTCTCTCTCCCAACTGGAAGCCTAGCTCTGTAAATAGGAAAGACTCGTTGAACAAATAATGTTATTTGTAATAAACTTTTAAACAGGGCCGCAACTAAAAGTTAAGAGGAGTACGGCTAATGCATAGAAGATTGGATTTGATTTCTTTAAAGATTTTAGAAACATTAAACGCACTTTCATAATGGCATTCTTGGCTATTGAACATTCGGAAGTGGATTAAACGTTTGGCGCACTGGAAGGTCCAAAAGGTAAACTTATGTCTTAAAAAGTCGTAAAAGAGATCACAAAATAATTTATTTGCATTTGTTTGTAAATTTATTTGCATTTACCTTTAATATCATATTATTTCTTTTGACCTGAAATATTCTTCCTAAACATATTAGAGCCAACACCAACGACTTATGTAATTCAATACCACTCTGCCTACGAATCTATATCCTGAAAATTTATTTACTTTTTAGTGTTTCGAGTTTAAACATTTTGGATCACTCTGAGGTAGTTATTTCTCTCTCGATGAAACTTTTGGAAAATTCGCTTTATATTTAAATTTGATCTGAATACAGTAGGAAAATCCGGGACCTATACATTTATTTCCACATTCCGCTAGTGAATGGGGTTCAAAATACCGCGGGCTATTTGAGATAAACTGAGCTATCATTTTTATTGAATACATAGAAAAATATTGTTACTTTAAATATGAAGTTGATTTTCTGCTACCAGCGCTATAACGTTGAAAGGGTGAACTTTAAACGAAAACTCTTTATTAAATGTTATGCCATAGTTTTGGAAATTATTTTGGAAAATATAAAATCAAGTATGAAATATACGAGATTATAAGCAGATATTTGAAAGCGGGGAAACTCGGAACAATCAGATTAACTTTATTAATTAATTATATTTAATTTCTTCAATAAGCTTTTTTAATAAGTGCAAATTATAAATTATGTATTACAGATATATTGTTTTTAGAACTAATAACTATGCACACAAATAGAACACATAAAAATTGTAGAACGTAACTCAGGATGCTTTTTTGGGAATAATGTATCATATGTATGTTCATGTACTGTAATTAATTTTTAAAGATTTGAAGATTCTCATACCTACCTAGTCAAAAGGGAAACACAACTAATCTGTGAACAAAGTGAAGGTTGTTAAGGTTTCAACTTTTTTTTCATTATTTTTATTTATTTATATTTTTTAATAATACTCGTATGTTTTTATTTAAAGTACAATATATTAAGTTTATTGTGTGAAAATTTGAAATCGATTGGAGTAAAACTGTCGGAGATACAGAGTTTTAAGTATTCACCTCCCTGGTCTGGTTCTTCTTACTTTGAAACTTTTAAATACGTTTTTCTCACACATAGTTTTTTCAGAGTCGGTGTCCTCTCTAGCTCAAAATCTACTGGATCGATTCTATTGAAATTTTGCACACTCTTTCTTTACATAAATGACAGGGTAACGCTGTCAAGTTTTTTTCTATTTTTTAATTTTAACGAATTTTGAAATAACAAAGCTTCTAATTTATTTCATGAAAAATCGGTATTTTGACTTTTAAGTGTAGGAAAAAATAGGAAAATCAATAAAAAAAACTCGACAGCATTACCTGCAGAAACTTATCAACTAATGAAATCATTTTGGTTTTTCGATTTCAGAAAATCGCCCCGCAATGTTACTTTTTCTCGTCTGCGGAGATTCGCTGTCAACGTCTCATGCCCCAAAGTATTCTTCCAATGTTATTTTATCATGTAGTAATTATAAAAATAATTATATATTAACTGTGTCGTCAAAAAATATCATCATCCCCCCCCCCCACACTCTCCTTAAATATGTATTGAAACCTTGTTCCTTAAAAGCTTTTTATCACATTTTAATGACTGAAACACATCCTGTGATGTTGTTTAATTAAATACTTCATCACATACGAGAAACATCGATGTTTTATGGTTAGAAACCAAATTCTATAAATCGTATAAACCATACAGTTCATGTTTACATTCTGCTTAAATTATTAAATTGGTCTTAGACACTATAATTCTCCGGAGTGTCACTTAACCCACCAACAACTATTGTCTGCACGGTTGCGTTGCGTTGCGTTAATTTTGGATTTGAAGTTTGCCAATATATTAACTTTAAGTCTAATTTGTCAACCGCTTGGAAAATTTATAGCTCCAATGACCTTAATTGTAATTCTACTCGTGTGAGTGTGGGTGGCCAGACTATATTGAAACATAGGTGAGATTAATATTAGAGGTCATGAACTGACGAGAGTTGAGAAAATGTGATTATTATTTCTAAGAATATCTTTACACATTCTCCCTACTTATCCCCCTTAAATAGGTCTATATTATATCATAACGATTACTTCTCAAGGTAAGCATCCACAGGTTCCCATACCAATGCCACGAGCGCTACGGTTTTTAGTGGTACTCACTGGTAGCACATAGTCCAAGATCCCAGGGCCGCCAGACTTTACTTATTTTTTGATGAACAAAATGTGTAAGATTGAGTAGTGTTAGTATGTACAATGATCGTATGCCTACCTGCTAACTTGACTAGGCGGCAATTTTCCAGGTATCATGTAATCAAGGTTTATGTCTCACTCACTCTCATGCGCACGGATAATGAGTAAGTGATACATAAACCTTGATTACATGATACCTGGAAAATGGCCGCCTGGTCAAGTTAGCAGGTAGGCATACGATCATTGTACATACTAACACTACTCAATCTTACACATTTTGTTCATCAGAAAATAAGTGATGTCTGGCGGCCCTGGGATCTTGCTCTAATAGGCTTATTTGTTAAACGCAACGCATATCATGTAGAAAGGCGTAACCAGTACTTGACGGTTGATTTACACACATTGCCGTAATGCGCGCGTTTATTTAAATACATATTAATAAATAATGTCTGATTATAGGATTGTAGTTCCAAGTAACGTCGCACGATGTCAGGTCAGGGTTAGGAGTTGAGTAAAATGAATTACTTCACTCTGGTAACAACTGCATGCTTATCAAAGTGTGTACAAAGCATATGCATCACTGTCATTTCATAAAAGAAACAAGACGATAAGGATTATGCGAATGTTGACTTAGTTTTAAATATTACGGTATATGGTGTAAAATATATAAAATGGTAATAAAATATATTACCTACAGAATGATTTTAAATTCATGCAGCACACATTTTAAATGTTTATTATTGCTTGTTAAATAAACATCAAACATACAGCGATAAGTAAGAGTTTTATTAGTGTGGCATGTTTAAGTCGCACTAGTCTGTACGTTAAAAGTACACTCATGTCTAAATAATGTCAACTTATGAATAAAAATATATAAATGTTGCGGATGTCGCATGTTTAAGTCGCACGTATGCGTACGACGCATTTGGAACACTGGCTATAGCAGGACGAATTTTTTATTTAATTTTTTTAATTTAAATTAAAAGATATCTCGTATTTCTCGTAATAAAAGTTATTTATTCTATATTATATAGATAATTAAATATTATTTATAATTTGGTGACTTGATAATTTTCTATAGTTTTTTAACATAATTCTATTACATTGTCATTAACTAAATGCAAAAGACAAGGATTAATGTATTTTAGAATAACTACAAAACAATAAAAGAAACCCTATTTAGATTGAATATTACTACTTTTTTTTTATAAGTAAAATATAATGCATGAATGTTCAGTAGCATTTATTTTGTATTTTGAAAATATCTACACTGTAAAAAAATTTGGTCGAAAAAATGCTTTGGACACCTGTTTCTTAGACTAAGGCTGCACTGCGATAAAGAATTTATGAATCTGTAATGTATTGAATCATACAAGCATAAGGTGATTTAAAAGTCGCGAGAAAAAATCGGTGATATTTTCTTTCGCAGTGGCTCTATTCAAAGAAAGAGGAATCTAAAGCTTTTTCAAATAATGTTTTTTTACAGTGTAATAATTTGAAAAATCGTCTAATGTTAACAGCGTCGTTAAAAAGTATCTTTTTCAGAATAATTTAATTTATTGGTTAATTCCTTGGAAATTGAAGAGCTATGCTGTCTTTGCTCATAAGTAATATTGGCTAACAAGAACTTTCTAAAATATTATACCCGTATTTGATATAATGAAGCTCAATAATACGTATTATGTTACAAAAAAGTTTGGAACGTGTAAATTTCATGAAGACTTTTCCTTATAAAATCACTTCTCAAATTTCAATTCTCCATTAAATGAAGCGTCAATATTTGATCAGCGATCGAACATTTTGAAATTACTATTTACGCAAACAGAACGAGCATTGCTGCTAGGCCGACAGTTTAAAACTTTTTAAGGTTATAATCAAGTAAAGATTGAGTTACAAAGCCAACAGATGAAGGTATTAGCACAGAAAAAGAATTAAATAAAATATAATTCAACGTTGAGTGTATTGAGTTGAACACGTGTTTTGGAGTGACTCCACAAAACAAACGATCATTTTGAAGATGTACAAAACGAAAATTGTTTTATCTTTTAATGGCAGCTTGCCAGTAGTTGTTTAAAGTTTATTGGCTCAGCTATTTTCATTCATAAGTATGTATTACTGTAGAAATACAGGTAGCAGGAGATTCATATATAATGCCTAAGTATTTAGGGCAATAGTTAGATTTTCAGCAACATATAAATTAAAACGAATTGAATATTCATTAGGTCTAACAGCAGCTTCAAAATGTTGGTGGCCATGAAAAGGTTACTATTACAGTCTCATTTTATAAAGTATAATAATATGCATTTCTTATAATAAGAGCGGTAAAAGACTAATTCTCTAAGAAACTCTTTCTTAGAAAAACAAAAAGGAAAAACAGCAGCAGCAACAACGAGAAATAAAACTAGATATATATAAATTAAGAATAGAAGATCTATTATAAGTACACTGCAAAAGAAATTGTTCCAAGAAATACTTTAGGCGCCCCTTTCTTAGACTAAGGATGCACTACAAAAAATAATAGCGCGAAAATAAAGATAATAAAAATATAAATAATAAGTTTTATACTACTTTTAAATCAGCAGTGCATGTATGTACATTTCTATGATACAATGTCTTACAGAAATATTTCCGCGCTATTCTTTTTCTCAGTGTAGTCTTAGCTTAAGAAAGATGGGTCTAAAGTGTTATTTCTGACAATTCTTTTTGTTAACACATATTCAAAGATGCACTAAAAATGGCAAAATACAAGATATAGGTGTCTTAGTTGTAGCAACACAATAAACATTTTGGAGACACTTTGCCATCATATTGAAGATGCGCATGACTTTTTTGTCAGAACAGAGTGTGCAAGAGTAAGAGGCAAAACCCGAAAATTGTCCTCAGTCTACACTCACTAATCAGTACACAGAAGCTATAAATCTAATTTTTTTCATTTTTCACGTAATTGCTACATAAATTTTACGGAAATATTAAATTTGTGATAATTTGTGATTTATTGAAGATGAAACAGATCACCAAACTCTTCTCACCATGCAAGTTGTATACGGGATCTATATCTCTACATAAGTATATTTATTTTTAGGTTATGTCTTGACGTCAAAGAATAGAAATTTATTACCAACTTGCTACATTCCTAAACAAATTTACGACTATTTACTAAACAGTGAAGCTGCGTTCTATTCTGATCTTAACGATAGATATATTTACCTAAACGATGCATTCATTACACTCTCTGGTTTTAACAAAATTGATTAAAAAATTATCTTACTGACATATTATTTAACCTGAAAACTAAAATAGAATTTCACCGTCTAATAGCCAAGTTTTGTTGGTGCTGCTGCTGGTGCTGATAATTGTTACTAAAATGTGGACCTAATTTTGTATTTCTAATTTAATTTGAAGTTTGAATTTAACTTTGCTCTAATAATTGATATAATTATAGTTTGTAACTTGTCAATAACTTGTTCTGTTATCACATTGCATAACTTGGTAATTTCATATTGCTATCTTATTTAGGACACGGTGGCTTCTTTGAATATACAAAAAGTACAGGTGCAAATAAGTGTGTCTCTCTGAAAGGGAGCTGAAAGTCTGACATTCAGTGTTAAAGTATTGATACGAAATTATTAACTGTATTAGAAGGCGAAATTCGATTCATAACAGTGGCGGTTAAAATCGCGTGTCAATCTTCGCCATAATTTGCAAAACAAGTTAGACATTTTGAATTCTACTATATAGTGTTTTTAGGTTTATAGTTTCTGCAATAGTGGCTAATAGAAATGTTTATCAAATAGTTAAACAATTCTTCTTCAAACAAGAATAAGAAAATTTAAGTAGTATATTACAAAAAAGTGCTATATTTAAAAGCGATTTGTGACGCCAGTTACCCTAGTGTTTTCATTTCTACTTGAAAAATTCAAATGACTAACTTCATAAAAGTTTAATTACTTTTTTTCCGCTTTACAATTTTCTAGGTGGTTTACCAGAAATATATTTATTCATTCTCTGATCTGAAGATATATAACTTTGCGCACAAAATCACTGTTTATACTCTTTACGTTACTTTTCCTTAATAATAATCTCACTAATACTACAGCAGCATATCCGGAATAAAGATGTGCATGTTTGATAAGCATTAGAGACAGTAGTGGATTAAGCTATGAATGAATTATGAACACTGTAAAAATTTTAATCATTATCCAAGTAAAATATTATCTGGCAGTGCATTTTCACATTTACTGGCTTGCTACAAGGTAAATAAAAGGTTTTCTTTCTACTTCTTTTATAGAAATTGTCGTGTAAGTCTCACACTTGCTAGCGTACTGCATGCTAATTTCAAGATTCGTTTTCTATTTCTCATATAGGAATTATCTTGCAATGCAGTTTCAAACTTGCTAGCTTGCTACGAGCTAATAAAAGTTTTACATTTAACAATACCAATTTAGTCTTATAACAAATGGAGTCTTTTACGGTTCTCGTAACGACCCCAATCGGTTTAATACGCTACTGGTTAGAGGTCCATCTTCTTCTTCTCTGTGTATTTCCTTTCGCACACTATCCTATACGGGAATACCATTAAGCTCAGGATGAATGAGTTTAAACCAAGATTCCTCCACGTCTGCGTCCGCGTTAATGAAGATCACCTTATGAATTTGTAATGTGTTTGTTAAGATGACAATTAAGACTTACGTTTCTCATTGAAGTGAATTTTTAACGGAAAAACTTGGTTGATTAGATCTACCCTAAAACCAGAGCTCCGAAGAAGCTCGAATATAATAACGTTCGGAGTGTTAAGGGATTTTGAGTGCTTTTGTTAACGACTTGTACAAAGCTTAAGAAAATTTATGTTTGAGTATAATAAATTTTAACCAAGTACAAAAGATATATTTTACCAGATTCACAAAGTTAAAAGAAACTTCAATATTGTCAAAAAATAGAATAGTAGTGTAACAGTTCAAGAAATATGAAAGACACAAATAATTATTCTTCAACGTATTATTTTCAATATAAAGACACATAAATTTATTTTTTTATTTTTATATTATTTATTAACTATTTATATAACGTAAACCTAACACCTCCTAAAAGTATGTATTAAGTCACACAAGTCACATCGATGTCACACTAGTGTGGACGTGCTGTACAACTTCTTTCAACAAATGATGGATGTCGCATAGTTAAGTCGCACAATGTGCATGAGGCATAACATATTTTTACATATATAAAATATGTAGATTTTAAACTATTTGGCTTAGAAAATTGGAGCTAGACTTTTGGAATATAACAGGAAGATGTATTCATATTTTGTTTGCAAAAACAAATATTAATGTCAATGTTATTATGTTTAGATATCCGTATATGTACATATCCGTCCATCTGTGTCAGATTGTAAAATATCCAGTCGTCTTTCCAGCGCCTGAGGATGATATATGGAGATTAGTCTTTATATTACATTTTCCATTTTGTTTGTCTCTGTTTTATTATATTCTTTTCATTTATTTACTTTAAGATGAACTTATTTATAAAGTAGTTTAATCTGTCATAAAATAAGTACAACGCTGATACCACGGTACCCAAATATCTCCCTAACTAAGTTTTGCTAAAAGGATCCATACATATTTTACTAAAAGAATCTTCTGTGGAACATGTCATATGGTCTTTTGATGAGGTAATATTACGTTTTATTATTTTTCTTACATCATGAGATATTAAAAGTAGGTGGTCTTAAAATGGCACAGATTCCATAAGAATTCGGTTTATAAAAATTCATTCTAAGACCTAGATCCCACTGAGGAATAAATCCACGCGGAAAAAAACGAAAATTCTGTCAATCATTCAATCATATAAACATGCACACACTAGCAATTTTAATTTCAAGCGGAAAAAAAACCTTTCGAGAGATTTTTTTTTCATCTTTTATGTAGAACATATAGTTGAATGTAGTACGGAATTAATTCCATAAAAGCCATTTACTGTATGGTGGTTCATCTCTTTGAATGCAGTATGCCGTATATCTTGATGTTTAAATAAAAAAAATTCTTTCATAGGCCGTGCAGGCCAGTATGCAGTATTGCAGTAGACAAAATATATAAATACAAGAGGCTGAGCCAAGTACTGCATAATGACAGTGCTAGTATACAAAATTAAACTCTCGCAAAAAAAAACCGCACGGGATTATTTCTCAATCGGGTCTAGGTCTAAAGCTATCTTGACGGAATTCATAACAGCTCTGTTATGAACTTCAGAGGAAGATTGATGATGCAGTTAGATTTAAATGTACAATCGTTTGAAGAATGTCTTCAAATATTCACGGGACAGAATCGCCCGTGGACAAGACAACTAACTTCTTCCAGACGAGACCAGAATATGAAATCTAAAGGTATCAAAATCCATGCATTACTAATTATTATTTCAAACTCTGGCGATTCTTTTATAGACGTCGGAGTCGCAAATTACATAATTAATATTAAATTAACTTAGAAGAGGCTAAAACTTTCAGCGTCTTAGTGAATAAAAACTTTTAGAAAATATTAAATCTAATTATTTTTAAAACTGTATGCCTTTTAAGGACTTCTAGACATTTAAGTTTTGTTAATTAACAATTAGAAGTTTTAAGTTAATTAGTTATGGTTTTCTTTGTATAGATTAAGTTTTACATGAAAGAAAGCTTTAAGTGAACTTAATATATAAATGAATAGACATATTTAATCAGACAAATTAAAGAAATTTCTTAAGATTGAAACAAAATGCCTATCATAACACATCACTCAATAAATTCGTAGGATGACATATAGATGACGCCATTATTGACAAATTCATATATTTTTAGATAGTACTAACCATCAAACGAAATTTCATGACATTGCAACTATTAGTTTAAGAGTTA
Source organism: Panorpa germanica (assembly GCA_963678705.1). NCBI lineage: Eukaryota > Metazoa > Arthropoda > Insecta > Mecoptera > Panorpidae > Panorpa > Panorpa germanica. Next base: position 6,753,086 of record OY783212.1, on the reverse strand, counting down.
CAGTGAGTTTAGTAACGCTACTTTTGTAATTATCAAATCAATGAAAAAATCTGAATTTTGTTTATATTGTTTATTATATTAGATTATGCATAGATGTAAAATTAAGAAAACTGAAACTCATTTTTAGTAGATACAACAATTATAATACATTTCAACATTCCAACACCCACACTATTTTAAATTCATCACGTAAAATATGCTGATTGCATCAGAAGTGTTGCAGTTGCATCTAATCCGTTACCAAGATGACATTTAAGAGCAAGATAAGTTGAATAACTGGTGCAAATTGGCTCAGTTCTTGCAGTAAATTCTATAACCCGATTACCAGTATGTGAACGCCCTGGGGACCCGTCAAGTTCCTAAAATAATTCACACAAGAGTAACCACAATTATTTATTGTTCCCCTCCCCCTACCTGCAGTGTGCAATAATTGAGCAACTGCTCGGATGCAGTGAACTCCACTGACCCAGTTGTTAACGCTAGGATTAACGACTGAAATGTATATCTATTAGACGACACCTGGTGTTAAAGATAAGCTGCTTTGGAAGACCACTGGTCACCAATCTATTCAGCTTTATTTCACTTGTGTGTCTATCGTTGAATATAACAAGTCTTAAGCCCCATTTTCACTCACTGTTTTTAGCTTTTAACCTTATATGTAATTGCGTCAGTAAACCTTAAAGCTATAGAATTTTGGACAATCTAAATATGTAGATTTGACGCTTTATTTCTCAATATAAGATATTTTCTTCGGCAAAAAATGTTATATTTATCAACATAGTCTCCTTTAAGCTAGATACATTTAGTCCAGAATTTTTCCAATTTTTTTATTCCTTCCAAATAATTACCCAAACCTCTTACAGTTCTCATTACAGTACAGTACAGCCATTTCTTCAGGTTTGGAGACAAGAAATAGTCACAGGGGGCTAAATCTAAAGAATATGCTGGATGGGGTAGCAGTTTGTAGTCCAATTTATTCTAATATTTATCATAGTGACTACACACTCACACTGCAATCGCGGCATCCATCGCCAGATAGCTGCTTTCAAACACAAACGTAAAGGAGCATAAAGTAATAGATGGCAGTTGACGGGAACTGCGCGGGAAATTCAAAAAGTCACTGAATTATCGAACTACCCTCATATATAGATGAAAGTATCCCCACAGATGATTATTTCCATATATACACAAATTTTATAGAAAGTTTGACAATTCAAATAGTTGCACATATACATATCAATTTTCATTAAAATGATTGTTATATAGTATGTCAATCACTACATTAAATAATTTACGAAAATCTACCACAGAAAACTTTATGAAGCCGTAAATCACCACGTATCCGAAAATAGAGATGTTCTATCGATAGTTCCCCGAAGGGCTTACTTCAGATGAGGTGCGGGGGAAGGGATTGACACTATAATATATATGTATGAGTATGTACCAGTTTAAGCTTCAAGGTATTTGTGTCTAACATGTATAGATAATGTTCAGGAGATCTCATATTGATTGCTCACCCCCTCAATATAAAGGAGTGGGAAGAAGGATACCCTACAGATAACAATTCAGTTACCAAACTAATTAGGGCTTCAACTGATGTGTAATCGATACCGAAGCAATTACATATAGCAGCCACTGACTGAATGAATCAATCAGAGGTAAATGTCAGATTACTTAAGTACCAGGAAAAGATTTTAATTATTGGATATACCCAGAAAACTTTTCGCCAAACTATAAGTTGATATGGTACAAAATAAGGTGATATTTTACAGAATTTATATTCCGCCTAAATTCACCAGTAGAAAAGCATCATATTAACGACGACTTCTTGGCGTTGACTGCGGTAATCTCATCAAGAAACTAATTCTGTTTTACGCATAGCAGTTAAAATTATGATCAATCCTTTTAGTCCCGGATCCGTGTAGATTTCTTGATGATCGAATAGCATGACGAGAGGCTAATAAAAACCCTAATGACGAACTCTAACGACTCCTCCAATCTTCGTAGTACCAATAAACCGATAAAGGTTTAATCGATATACGCAAGACGTTTATGAGATTGGATAAGTACCCAGAATGTTAAGAGGGGTATAACTATCTCAAGAAAATTATTAAATGGTTTATAATCTGAAAAGTGCGCACTAAGCACAATTATGTATATTTTATTTGTATTTTAGGTGTATTTTATGTATCAAAATATAAAAGAAAGTTTTTAGTATATACTTCTAAATGCTAAATCAAGAAGGTGCTGGAGCACCTGAAGAATTTAATACTTATATTCAGCTTGTTTTTCTTATTTTCTTTTTTAACGTCGGTTTTTTCGATATTGAATCCCTATAAACAATTTGAATCCGAAGCGTATAAAATTCGAGTACGATATTCTTGAACTTGACCTAGTATAGAAATCGACATTTGGGCAATATACCTTGACTTATGGACAACAAAAAAAAGGAGTATCCATTTCGAAGGCATTTTGGAGCAAAAACGGAGGCGAAAGTTTCAGAAGCAAAAAAGCATTACCCCACCTCATAAACTTAAGCTTTAAATACGAAATTACGAAAAATCTTACTCAAATTGTAATCAGTCATTACTACGATACGAAAAACGATATTACTAAGATACGAAAAATTTGCTCTGAGTTATGACTCTGAACCAACGACTTCCTACTGCTACCTAATATATTTTTATGTATGTATGATATATAATCAATTTAACTTGATAACAACCAAACACAGGAAATATAACTCTGGTCTGTGGATTGAACTCGAAGACACAGCAGTCAGTGTCAAGCATGCTCTCGCACACTATGTCGTCTGCTTTTCGTAATAACCAGCAAGTCCATCAAGTAACTCTTCGATATCTAATTGCGTTTCTAATATATTAATAAATCACCATCTATCTCACTCGTACAAATCAATCTAAATCACCGAAGTAATCTTATATTTCCCAACAGGTACAAAATCTAATTGTAACTTAATCTATAATAATCCAATTAATTATCCGTTTTCATTATTATTTTCTCTAAAATATTTCAAATATATATTTGAAATTACTTCCTAATAACATTTGTTATTAATTTTTGTAAGTCTATAAATATCGTGGGCCTCCTGGAGCTGACGCTTCCGTAGGGTTTCAACTATGCGTGAGATTTAATTAAACCCATTGCCTCGGAGCGTGTGATTGATTCACGTGGTACAACGCCCCGCTTAAGGTGGTGAAAGGGCTGAGGGGGTGGAAATGGAGTGGCTTATACCTAAAACACCTTACACACCTTGCAAAGCATGAAGCACCCTAAGCGAACATTATTAATATTATATATATTTTATTAAGGAGATACCAAGAAGATGAAGTGAGAAATATTAATGAAGATCTGAGGTTCCTTACAGAATTCCAACAAGTCATTTTGTCAATTTATTTTATATACGTATAATATTATGTGACTTCATATAACATATACAGGAAGATACATTGTGACTCAAATAATATTCCCATCTCACTCTAACGCATGAGTATCAATGGGCTTGTGAACCATGACTTAATTTCTATAAAACGGAACTACATATTGAAAAAGTTAGCTACGAGAACCTCAAATGTCCAATTATTTTTTAATAACTTCTTCTATCCTTAGGAGACATTAACAATTAAAAAAAGGATTTTGTTTTCTTTAATTATTAAAGGGATCCAACGATTTGCCATCTCTTTTATACAACAGAGACGCATACGAGTGTGTGTGTGTTTTTGATACTTCAATTAATACTAACAGTTGAGTTGTGTATCCCATAAAGTATTAACTTACGTAGCTTGTGAAAAAGGAAAACTAATCTCGATTACTTATTTCTTCTGTGACGTATTATGCATATCTAAAACATACGGTAAAAGTGAAACTCAAATTGGATATAGCTATAACTCCATCAACTTTTGAACATTTAACAAAATAAAAACGACAATATACATATATTAAAATTTATTTTTTAAATGGCTTCTTAGACCACAATCCTTTTTCACTATAGATTTTGAACTAAAACTTATTCTCGTACTCATACTCTCGTAATTTCTTCTACAGTAATATCGTACAATCAAAAATCTAGTCAGAGATTATCCATAAATTGCGTCACACAAATGTTAGGGTTTTTAACGGCCGTTATGGTCATGACTTGTCAGACATTGCAGACTCCTCTTCCCCGCTACTACTGTGACGTCACACAGGGAGAAACAAAAAATATTTTTGGTCTTTCTTGATATTTTTTTTTAGATGACGAAATGACTTATGATTCCCCCCAAACTTGCCAAATCTTGTCTCACTTTGGAGACCGCTGATATAATTAATGTAAGGCCCCTTATATACCAAACCTGTGCAATAATTAGCAGTTAACTCTTTCAATTATAACCTATAGATTATAAATCAAATTGTAACATGACACTATAAATAATTATTAATTAGAAAAATTCGAACAGAATAAATAATTGCACGAATAAATAATGAGGAATTTTAAATTATATTTTATCATGTACAACATGTACATCATCATTCATGAACGGATCATTTTACATTCTGTTTTTCATTAAATCAGCTTAACTAATGTAATGTATGAAAAAACGAACGTAACAAATACACGGCTGTACTGTCAGTTGACATTCATCATCCACTAATAGTGTTGACAACTACTTTGTTTATAGTAAAGTAATTAAAAATAACTTTAATAATGTAAAAGAAGGACAATATGTAATTTCTTAATAGAAAAGAATTTATTAATTATTTGTTAATTTTGTATTTATAAGAATATTACCTTTTAACTGCAATCTCATACAAATAATAATCTTAAAAATAACATTTCTAAATAGACATATTATTGAAATTAGAAAATGTTTGACTTACCTTTAGCTGACATTGCTTAACAGGTTGAAGGCTTCCAAGTTTTAAGATATACAGCGTCCAATAATCACAAAACAAACACCAGAAATGATTTAGAAAATATCCCATATCAAACAAAAAGACATAGACAAAATCACCACCGAACTAACTATAAGGATCAAAATACAAACAAATACACTTTGTATACAAATTTGTTATTGTCCAGAAACACAACAAGTTCTAACTTGTTAATTGTATACATTAAAGATTGCACCAGGTTATTAACCTTGTTAATATTAAACACTTGTCCAAATACATAACCCTAAATTCTATAGTACTTAAGATTTCACTGAAAAATATCACTGCACATATAAAACACTCATAAATATTTACATGAATATAACTACACACAAATTAAATAATAATTGAGTAAAATATATAAGAGTTCATGTCCATCACAAGCAACAAGTAGTAAAATTTAAATAAAAGAATCTCTTTTTTATATCTTTCAAACCTACGCAAATTATATATCAAATTAAACAGCACATTGTAACGAATACGACTATTATAGTTTTTATTTACACAAACAATTATTAAATAAATAATTAATATAAATGTAATCGACATCAAACAGAGCTGTCAATCATCACAATTTTAAATTACACTGTGTTACCAGATGTATTGTTTAAAGGTTGGTAGCTTGTATAACATGATAGTACACACAGGTATTAAAAGATGTCTCTACTAAGTCGCTAATTGTATTAACTACTAATATTTTGTTTGAGTATTTGCTAAATTCAAATGTATTGCAAATTAATTTAATATCCATTGTTAATTTGTTACAGATTCTTCTTGTCTACTGGATATTTAGAAAAACACCTTTTATTTATTATACAAATATATAACGAATTTAACAAAGGGCAATAGCTTTTATTATATTAGTAAATCCACTTTTTCAAACTGACAACTTAAGTAATTATAATAATGAGTTTGAAACATTCATCAGAAAAACGAGCATCAATCATTAGACAGTCAGACGTGAAAAAAACTTTATAACTACAAATTACATACGTCGTACACACACACACATACATACATATGCTAAACACCCACGTGATCCGCCGCGGATGGACGAAGAAAACAACAAAACAAACAAAACTAGGAAACTAAGAGCCATTTATTAAACTAGATAAATGATGCTAATAAATTTAAATAATGCAAATACACTGTTATTAAAGTTGAATGATATTTTCTTGAATAGATTTTTGTTTACATGCGCAAAGCATTAAGGTATTAAGGTGCAGAGTATTAACGCATTCTATTATAATAATATGAATAATTGAAAAAAAATTAGGTTATGTCGTCCTAATGCACGCGTTCATATGTACCCAAAGCCTGTGCTGGGTAATTGGACTATCTTATTAAATTAGGCGTCTACAGGACCGCATGGATCGCATCATTGAATTTATTATATTTATGATTTATTTTTAATGTTTTTGCCATTGGACAGTACATTCTTCTACCTTAACTCATTAAATTACATATCATTATGCTTAATTACATTTGTGATCCTTATTATATCTAAACATTCTCACTCCTTCCAAAAGAAAAAAGAAAAATAAAAACAAAACATGAAAATTTAAACTCCTACTGCTTCACTCCTCCTGCTACTCTCTCTCTCCTGTTTCTACTCTTCCATTCCTTCTCTTTCCTCGCTCCTTTTCCCTATCTCCGCCATCCACCTCATTCCTTCACTGCCTCTATTTAATGAATACTTAATGTGCTCCAGTATTTCTATCTCCGTTCCGCACACCCTGCACATCCTTTCCTCTCTATTTACCCAGTATCTGCTTCCATTTTCTTCGTTTCCCAATCATGTTTCTTGTGTCTTTTTCCGTTATATATTCTGTTATCTCTTTCTCCCAAATTTATTGTATATAAGTGGAAGGGAAGGAAAGCAGAGGTCAAACACGTCTCTCTTTCTCTCTCTCTCTCTCTCTATGTATCTATCCAGCTAACTCTCTATCACACACAAAACGTAAATGTAGCCCAAGATGTTTAATTATTAAGTGGTTCAAATATTATTTTGATTTCGCTGTTTATGCCGCCCTCTTAGAATGCGCCTGATGCGGTAACCTCTCCCCATCATACCACCGCACGTCCCTGTTTGTTCCTTTCAATGCGAGTACATTCCCATTCAACTCTCAGAACATTTACATGTTCTAATTGCTTTGAACAATTCTGCACTCATGTTCCATGCAGTACACTATGCTACGCTTTACATGTCATCTTCCCCTCTCTTTACCCCACTCTCTTGCGGTTTTCTAATTTTCCACAAGAGAAATAACAGCATGAACACATCGCTAACACAATGTGATAAGAGTTTATAATTTTATGTCTCTGCACATCGCTCAGAAAACTGTTTTCATTTTGCGAGTCTTTACAGTAGGATAAGTTGCACCATTCACAGACGACTGAACGATTCTATTTGATACTAATCCTTTCACAGACGACCTTCTAATATATAATGAGGTTTTTTTATATGTCTTGATTACTTTAAAACTGTACTATATATTAAAAACGTTATTTTTTATGGTTCGCAACTCGCAATAATCATTTTTAGTCATTTAAACCATGCGATGATCCATCCGAAGATTTTCCATCTCTTTCTCTCATGTGTGTGTGTGTGTGTGATACGTCAGTTACTATTTACAGTTTTATATTATAAAACAAAAAAATAATCTTTATTACTTATTTCTTCCGTGACGTCACATGCAGAGGTAAAACTATACTATACTACCCGATAAAACTTAAATTCAAATTTTAAATAGCTATTTCTTCGTCAACTATTGGATTTTAAAAAAAATATAAAAACCGGTATTTTAGCATTATAATAAGTGCCATTAAGCCTCATTCTCACGTACTGTTTTGATTTTAATTTACGTTTTATGCGCATACGTCGTTAGTAGAATGAGTTTTGACAGTCGACAGTTGGGAAAATTTGAATGAGGAATAATTAAAATAGCTGTTTTTAATAAAAATTAATAATAGAAACATTTTATTTGCGATATATACAGCAGACTTGGAGGGGGTAATGGAAAGAGGACAAGATGGGGGGGTGCTAATAGGAAGGCACTACAAGATATGGACTTTAGCATACGCTGACGATATAGTCCTGTTGACAAAAAGGGAAGGAGAGCTGCAGGAGATGGCACACCGGCTAGGGAGGTATATAGACAGGAAAGGACTAGAGTTAAACGTGGAAAAGACAAAAATTATGGTATTTAAAAAAAGGGTGGAAAAAGGAGACATAAAAGGTGGAAATACAAGACAGAGGACATTGAGGAAGTTGAAGAATTTTAATATCTGGGCTACACTTTTAAAAAGAATAATGGAGAAGAGGCGCATATAAGGGAGGTGGCAAAGAAGGCAGAGCAAGCAATGCGACGGGTATGGGGACTAGGGGAAAAGGTATTTGGAGGGGACATACAAAAGAGAATATGGATATATGATAGACTGATAGCCAGTATGATGTCGTATGGAGCAGAGGTTTGGGGGTGGAAGGAACAAGAAAAGTTGGAAAGAATACAGGTGAGATATATGAAATGGGTACTAGGGCTGGACAGGTGCACGCCAGGACACATGGTGATGGAGGAGTTAAAGAGGGATAAGATACGAATTAAAACAGGGGAAAGAGCGGTAAAATACGAGGAGAAATTGAACAGAGCGGAAAGCAAAATTTTAAAGAAAATAAGAGAGGATAACATAAAGAATGGGGGGGAGGAGGTCCAAAAAAGAGAAAAGAATACTTTGAAAGGAATGGAATGGCGATCGAGGAGGCAGAGAGGAGAAGAGAAGGTGGCGCAAGTGTGGCAGAGGAGCTAAGGAGAAGGGATAAGGAGACACAACAGCAGGAGAGAATGGGAAATATAGAAAAAAGTAACTACAATAAAAGATATAAGAGGTTATGATAAAATAATGTGCCAGTACCTTATAGAAAAAGACATAAAACACATAAGAAAAACAGCAAGGTTAAGATTGGGAAATGAGGAAAAAGGAAAGGAAGATACTGGGAAAAGAGTGAGGAAAGAAAGTGTAGAATGTGTGGAGCGGAGGACGAAACACTGGAGCACATTAAGTTTGAGTGTAAGGAAAAAGTAGCAAGCGAAAGGAATATTGGCCAGCTATTAAAGGGAGGCAGTGAAGGAAAGAGGTGGATGGCGGAAATAGTAAGAAGGAAAGGAAAAACAGGAGAATAAATAAGCTGGTGGAGAATAATAGAGAGGGTCAAAAGAAGAAGAAGCAGAAAGCACTTTTGGAATTAGTAAAAGTCGAGAAGATTTTAAGTTTATTTTAAGTTTAGTTTTAAGTTTGGAATGTATATAGGAATGAAATGTATTAGAAATATAATACTGTAGATTGTAAAGCCGAAAGGCATACACAATTAATATATAAAATAAAAAAAATAATAGAAACTGTTTTTACTTTTTTATTTTTGACAAACTGACATTGAACTTCTTCTAAAAATTAATTCTATTGCATTTTGACAGCTCACATTTTGGAGGTTATAATTTAATATACTTGGAGGTTATAATTTAGTACTTTTAATTTAGAAACATTGGACCTTGTAATTTTAAATAAAACAAAGAAAACGTTATTAAATTCAAAGCATATTCTCATATACAGTTTAAATTAAATACAAAATTAAAACAGTGAGTGGGAATGAATGATACGTTTGATATGATTTAAGTTTGTTTTTTAATTATTTATAATACAAAATATTATTATAATTAAGATAATTTATGCCATGTTATATCAATTATTAAATGTTATTAATTAATTACTTTTTAGATACATCAATTGTTATTTTTAAGTATTTGTTACTATTCATTTCCTTTACGATATATATAGCTTATATCTAAGCTGAAATCCGACCCTGATAAGTTACAATTATTCCATAAACTAACATCATCTCCAACTCCATCATATTGCAATTTAAATTCGTTATTCGTTATTATAAGATAACCTCCAACTCCAGAACCCCTACCACCCGCAGAGCTTAATCGGTTCAATGGAAACAACCGGATATCCAGCATGGCAATCTATCTTCCTGTGGATAATAATTACCGGGCCCAGTTAACCGGACATAGTATCGTCAGAAGGGATTCGAATTCTGAAAATAAATTCATTGAGTAAATCTAATATATTTGACCGCAGAGCGAATGTAGACTCAAACCGAGCGTGGTAGGGATCCCGGATACATCGTCCAAAAAACCGCTTCAAATAACACCGGATCCGTACCTCACCGCACGCATTTTGGAACGTCACTGACCCATGTGCAATTACAATTTGTTTTAAATGATACAGAAAGGAATGTTAAGGGAATCAGAGGCATTTTGAAATTTGATGATTTTTGCAAAGGACAATGAAATAAATAAATCGACTTTCAATACAAATAATTTTCATTTTTATAAATTCAATTACGAAGTATTAAATGTCTCCTAAAGCGTAAACACCGGCCTGAAAAGAGCCCCAACAGTATTAATTGTAAGTAGAGAAATGGCGTGAGAACTAAAGAAATGGGAAAGCAAGCATACAGAATACCTTCATAAAAAATTATAGTTTAAAAGATATAAGATTTTGAACGATTATGATTTTGAACAGAACCTCATTGCATTGTCATCTACAAAAAATTTGTGTACAGTACAAAGTTCCCGCAACACATGGATGTGATCAGCAAAACCTAGTAATATTTAATATTAAAAGGTCTATTTATTATTTTATAGCTATTTTATAAGCTTTATAGATCTTTATTGAGCTATATAATACTAAAAAAGATGCACTTAACATTTTATAATATTTAAAAGAGGTCAAGCATACATTGCGTCACACAATTTCATGGTCTCTTAACCATACTGCTCCCCCCCCCATCTCCCGGCACTTCATTGTAACGTCTTTTCACATATTTCGGACCATTCCCCTCTGTTGCGACGACAGACACATTTGAAAAATAATTTATTTTTAGTTTTATCTTGTTATTTCTTTTGGAAGTCGAATTTTAAATTCTTTGTGGAGTTTATAGCTTTCTCACTTCTGTTGTCATATCCTAGTTTGTGGAAACAATCTGCTCCTTCCTATATTAGATTTATTTCTAGGATAGATTACATAGATTCATAGGCGGATTTTTCAAAAATCTGTAAAATAGATCACAAATATTGTATATTAGGTAACATCATTTATTTAACAGGTTTCTTTTGTTATGTTAGATAAACCTTAAATATTCGTAACTATGTTTAACGCGTTTGAGCTCGATAGCTCGACCAGAAAATAATTAAAAATCGTTTGTACAGTTTTCACCATTGTTAAGACAAACACCACGGACTACATAGAATCTTTACAGAAAGGCATAAAAACCGGCGTCTCTCTTAGCCTCACATTGTGGTGTAATCCTTTAATGAGATTAAATAAATTAGAAACATTGAACAACACTACAAAGTCGCTTTCACAAACATCAGACCCATTATTAAAACATTTCGCTTTACGTACTTGTGCTTGTACTTGAAGTCACATAACCTGTGTAGTGTATCCCTCTATCTGTAGTATATCTAACTAAACATTTATCTTCAACCTAACCTAACATTTTATTTCGTCGTACTGTAAAGCGTACAAAGATCCATTTCCTAAGCGACTACAAAGAGATGTCACATCTTTTTCCTTTTTACTTTTTCAACTGACAGTAGATGGCCACATCAGCTTTGTAGCTACGTTCAGGCGGTAAAGCTTCCTGTTCTTTTTGCTATTACTCCATTCCTTTTTTACTTTTATTATTTCATTGTAGATTTCCGGCCACAAGGCCATTTTGATCTTTGCAAAGACTATTATTATAAAATGAATTTCATTATATTTTAAAATATGAACAGTCTTAATGCTAGAAATATATTTGCTTCAGTGGAAGTTGTCGACTGTATTGTATTAGGCCTGTCTCAGTATGGCACCGTATTTAAGCGAATTTCTGCCGGACGTATACGGGCTACTACGCTTTACCTATCCGAACCCTGTAAATGTAATGAGATCTCTCTGGAGCTCTCAGACTGCAAGCTACAAAGCCGTCCGAATACGGGTGGCACTACCTCGCACATTAGAATCGTATAAAGGCGAATTTCATCCAACCCAAAGTTACAATAGATTAGTTGCGTAGATTTAATCATTTCAAATCTTTGATAAAAACAAAGAAATGAAAAACGTAGATCTTGATTTCTGGCTGCGTTAAGTTCCCAGTAAACAATTTGGTGAAGTGCCCTATTTAGTGACGTTCGAGTCACTCGTACAATTCTATTCTAACGCTTTACAAGTTCTCTACCTGTCACAGATTTTGTGTTAGTTGTTAGAATTTTTTCATAATAATATTCTTTCTTTTTCCAACATCATTCATTAAGTAGCAGTTGTTTCTTTCACACTAGGATATATATTTTTTAGTTCATTTTCATTCCAAAGTGAGAGAGAAGCGAGATGCGGTTAGACAAGTAAAATATATTTTTCACCGTTATTTTAAAGTATATGCTATCCTTTTTCAACAAATATTTCTTTAATGGTAATAGGCACACGCTGTCTCCCTCAATCTCCGAATATAATGTGTTTAAACGAATACTCTAAGCAACGATGCTAAGACAGAGGTTTTAAACCTAACGCAGACCTGCCGATCGTGGATTTTTGAATCACCAAAACAATGTAAAAAACTAATATAACGAGTATTGTTGAAGATGAATAATATTCATTAAAAAAATCACGATCCGTACTAAAGATTACATCTACTTATTTCTTCATTTAAATATTTATATCTTGCAAACTCTAAAAAGTAGAATTCCATTAAGTTGTATACCCCTGCTATCCCTGCTGGTGTCAAGTTTATAACTCCGGTCATAAATCATAAACCGGAGTTGCTTTTAATTCAGCAGTGAACCGTCGTTGCGATGTCTGTAGGTCATAAAAAGGGCCTTTCCTATGAACGACTGAATAGAAAACGAACACGTTCCAGACAAAAAACTCATGATATGTAATAGAAATGAAGTAGAATTAACTCCAAAATGTTTACTGGGTTTAATTGCATCTTGTCTCAATTTAGTAAGTTGGCGAAAATATTAAAACTGAAGTTGAGAGTTACATTTCTCCTTGCTCATTGTATTTGTTTCTAATTTATTAGAATGATAAAAAACAATTAAATTTTAAAACTGTTATATAAGTTAAACAAAACTGTTATTTTAATTTTATAATATATTCATCAATTGTTTATGAAGTAGATAAATTATGCAGCTGCTCAACACTTTGAGAAGATCTGCACAGATTGACTCTGCTACAGAATCCTATAAGAAGCAAGTGTTTAAATAAGTAACAGCTTAGTTGCAATATTCCTTATAAATAAAGTAGTTTGCAAATTTACATCAGTAATTAATAAGACAACGTTCATAATGGCGAATTGTTTGTATGACTAAGCGCACAGAGAGTTAAACTCATCAGCTAACGGTGTAAGTTCCTGTATAGTATTTGTGGATACAACATCCACAATGAGATCATAAAAAGGAGTTGCGTCAAAAGTAAAAACTTTGTTAATCTGCTGGTCGATGCGATTTTTCTCCTTCACTCTGACATCAATGGGACTAAAAGAAGCATAAATATTAGAGGCACATTTAATTCTGGGAGTCAAGCTTTGTACATAGAACAGGTGATCACAAGAGCTTACCTAATATTTTCTATAATTACGTCCTCTACAAAAGCGTTTAAATTGTGACGGTCGATTTTAATAACATACGTAAAAACAGTTTTCTTAACAGATGCAATAACTATTTCTTCTTGTTCAACATCTTTAATCTTCACCAAAGAATTATATAAGATCTGTAAATATAAAATTCTATTAAAACCAGCGAAAAATAATGCATGCTAAAATACATATTTATTCGTATTTAAACAATAATGAAAAAGTTGTTTAAAATGAGATAACTTCAACTTACTGACAAATCCTTTAATTGTATTCGGGCTTTTAAATAGAAAAAATGTTTATCGTAACTTAAGTCAGCATCTCCGTATCGGTAATAATGGTCAAGGCCATATATTTTACCATGTGTGAGCTGCCAAACTCCATGGTACTGCTTAGGTTGAAGGTTCTACAAGCAAAAAATGATATCCTAAAATTAACTCTTTCATATTAAAGGTAAAATTTTCATTTATAAGTAAAACTGTACGACAACTTACGGCTGTAAATTTCAAATTAACATCAGGGACATTCATCGGATAATAATTTTCTGTCATTCGGTTATTATGAACTAAATCTGTAATAATTTGGGTGTATTCGTCAAGCGCTTGATTAATGCAAGCAACGCTAGGAATTCTGCAAAGAATATTTAATCATAATCACAAATACTCTTATTTTGTTTGTATATATATATATATATATATGAAAACAAGGTAAAGCAAATATATAAGAAAAGAAACGCATATATCAGCTTGGAATAATACAAGGCATGCAAAAAGTGTAATACAAGCACATTAATTACCTTAAAAGATGAGACTTCCTATGCATTGGCTTAGGATTAATAATAGGTTTCAAAATATTCTAAGAAGAAACGAAACGAATAATAAAATACTTACTCCCCAGACTTGAACACGTTTATCACGGGTTCAAAAGGATTTTGAACATTTGTGGCAACAGCCAAACCAACCACAAACAATACTAATAGTGTCCTCATTTTGAAAACTTCACTTATCAGTCATTTGTAGCATTTTTTAATATTTTCATGGGCTTATATACCGATCTGTAAATATTAAATCTGAAGTTGTAACATTGATGGCCAAGTATATCACGATTTGACGTGAAATCGTGTTTCATGTGGTGCAGTAAAAGTTAATTATCTGACACTTAGCGGTACCTACGTGCAGTATAACACTTATATCACTCTTCAGGTAACACCTCAACTACTTCTGACCCTCACGACCATTTTCTACAGCCTCACCAGGAATTTCACACTTTTTATTGAAAATGTCAATCAGTTCATATCACCTTCGTACATGACTACAGTGGTCACAAGCAGCAATAGAGGTTATCAAGAAAGTCTTGTTTCTTTTTCCGATTAGATAACATCCCACTAGGCACAGTTATATATATTTAAAGATTATTTACAGAATTGAAGAATTGCCAATCAGTTAAAACTGATTTCTGCACTTACAAAAGTAACGGTTTGCCAAAATGAAATTGATTTCACGTGAGAGCTAAATAAAGTTATTTTAAAGTGTTTATCAGTAGTTCTAAAAATATCATTTATACGTACCATATCGGACGTTCCTAATCAGTCTTTGTCTTTATGAAATTCTTCAGCTTAAAATGGCTTAATCCGCCGCTGAATATTTACCAATAAATACATTACCTTTTACTTAACCTAACTATGAGCATTCTCTTACCTCTCATGTAACTATCTATTTCAAAATTAATTTTCGTAGAATCATAAATCCTATTTTGGAATTAATAAATAAATTTCAAAAACCTGTTTAAAGATTAAAGGATTTTTATTTATTGATAAAGTATTTAATGAAACCTTTGTAGAGTAGTATTACAAGATTTCGCTTATATTATTACATATATTTAAGGTAATATTTATATTTGATGTTCAGTGAGATGGTTTTAACAATAACCACTAGTCACTTAAAAAGTCTATTATAAATTATTTAACAGTGATATGCCTTCACAGTTCTAATGACGTTTTCCTTTCATAAAAATAACTTTACTAATGGAAAGTTAAGAAAAAAGAGAAAAACTAAAGCAGCATTTTTCTTCAAAAGAAAATGCTATAATTAATTAAAGAAAGGGCAATAAAAAACTTAATTTTTTAAACTGAACGCATTTATTTGTATGTAGTTCTCTACATCAGTAATTAATAAGACAACGTGCATAACGACGAATTGTTTGTCTGATTATGCATGTCGAGAGTTAAACTCAGCAGCAAACGGTGCAAGTTCTTTTATAGCATTTGTAAGTAAAAGATCCACTATAAGATCACGGAAAGTTGTTTCATCAAACGTAAAATCTTTGTTAATCTGCTGGTCCATGCGATTGTTTTCCATCACTTTAACATCAACGGGACTGAAATAAAAATAAATATTAGTGACACATTTAATTCTAAGATTCTAACTTTGTACATAGAACAGGTGATCACAAAAACTTACCTAACACTTTCTATAACTAGGTTTTCAGCATGAGCGTTTAAATTGTGACGGTCGATTTTAATAACATAACTAAAAACAAGTTTCTCAATAGATGCAATGACTGTTTCTTCTTGTTCAACATCTTTCATCTTCACCAAGGAATTATATACGAACTATAAATGAAATTATTTTATTAAAATAATAGTTGCTAAAATAAATATTTAAACAACACTAAAAAAGTTGTCTAACGTACATAGATGTAGAATTTAAATTAACTGTATTTTTATTTTGAATCCAACTACATTCATTTATTTTACATCTATACTAACACCATTATTTCACATTATTTGAGTATTTTTAAAAATGCGTGGAAAATAGCCTAATGCACTACTTTACTCCAATCATGAAATTTATAAGCGAGATTTAGTGTGGACAAAGAGAAAAAAAGGAAGGGGACAGAAGTGTCTGATCATTGCAGAAGAAACTTGATAGAAGCAGAGAAAAAAGTCTTCTAAATGTATAAGGGAGCAGAAGAAAAACTCGAATATTTGAATGTGGAGATAAGGAAATTGTTGAAGGGAAATAAACAATAGGAAGAAGAAGAAAAACCGGCAAAGAAAGAGAGGAAATGAAAAAGTAGGTACCAGAAAGAGAGAACAAGAGTAAAATAAGAAAAAGGTTCATTAGTTTAAAGTTTAATATAAGTGAAAATATAATGTAAGCTAGACGGAAAAAGAAAGAATGTAAAGCCTTGTGTCATTAAATAAATAAGCACTATAAGAAGAGATAACTTCAACTTACTGAAAGATCCCTAAATTGTATTGGGACTTTTACATAGTAGAAATGTCTATCGTAGCTTAAGCCAGCATCTCCGTATCGGTAATAATGGTCAATGCCATATAGTTTACCATTTTCAAGATGCCAAACTCCATGGTACGGCTTATGTGGAAGGTTCTACAGGCAATAAATAATACCTTAATAATTTCTTATTCTCATTAAAGGTTAAATTTAGATATATAAATAAAAATGTGCACAACTTACGGCTGTAAAACTCAAATGGACATCAGGGACATTCATAGGATAATAACTTATCATAAAACCATTATTTTGGATTAAATATACAATAATTTGGACGAATTCATCAACCCCTTGATTAAGACGAGCCATCTTTGGAATTCTGCATAGAACATTTAATCATAATCATAAGAGTTTCTATTTTGTTTGATTGCATTGAAAAAGAGGAATATCAAATAAGGAAATATATAGAGATAAATTTAATAAAAATTAATCGTCATTGCAAAATCCTAGTACACCCATTAACTCAAACGATTTTACTTCTATAAATAGGCCTAAAAATAGTGACAGAAACGTGCTTCGAAATATTTTGAAAAGAAATTTGTTTTAAAGAATACTAGAATACTTACTCTCTAGATTGAAGCACACTAGCCAAGGGTTCAAAAGGATTTTGAACGTTTGTGGCAACGGCTAAACTAGCCACAAACAACATTAATATTTTCCTCATTTTTAAACTTCACTTATCAGTCATTTGTGACATTTCTGAATATGTTCATGGGCTTATATACCGATCAGTGAATATTAAAGCTGAAGTTATAGCATTGATGGTCAACAGCATCACGATTCCACGTTGAAACGTGATTTATGTGGTGCTGTAAAAGTTAATTGTCTGATATTAAGTGCACCATAACCTCCCTCCCATTCTGGTCATTTTCTGTAGTCTTACAATGACATCAATGCATTTTATTGAAAATGTTAATTAGTTCATATCAGTTTTACACATGCACATAGGAGTTTCCAAGAGAGTCTCGTTTATTTTTCTGATTAGATACTTTCCCGCTAAGCACAGTTTGTCAGTCAAAATGGCTTAATCTGGCACTGATTATTTGCAATGAAATAAATTACCTATTACATAACCTAACTGATAACATGTTCGGACTTGTTTTCATAGTGTTGTAAAATTGTGTCGTCTTGTCGTTCTGGAGGAGATTACTCAGCTTACTAGTACATTCTGCAGGGATGCTAGCTTCTGGTAGTAGATTCTTCAGTTGACGACTTCCAACACCAATTACAGTAGTAATCGAATATCTTTCTTAAGATGATTAATAAGGATTCTTGTTCAGACGGTGTATTGTTGCAATTAGAGAATACTTGAGCGGTCTAAAGTAACCTCGTTGCGACATGCGACGGTTGAACAATTAGTATCTTTTTATTACTATTAATACAAACACTTTTATTAAAATATATCATTTATTCGTTGTAATATTATATCTGCTTACTTAATTACAATAGTATTTTATTAGATTAACGAAGATGACAGATATAAAACAAAATGTAATTCTATAGTGTTATAATTTAATTAATAGTTGAAATGTGCTCACTATTCAATACGTACGAAGTTGCGAATAGTAATGCTTGCTTTGAGACTCAGGAGAAGACTGGCTTTCAGCGTCTTGTGCAATTTAATATATAATAATTTATTTCACATCACAGAACGCCAATACTGAATTACCAGCATTAAATCAATATTAATCTCCACAAACCAGAGACAATATTTATAAGCGCTAAACTTAAATAATTATTCTTTACAATCTTAATACTAATACAAAAACTGTTTACATAATATAATTCTATTACATAATTAACATTTAATATCATTAAAAATAAAAGGTAAGTGCGACATATGCGTACTTACAACACTCCTCAACCAAAGAAAAGGAACGCATATAAAACAAAACATATGCGTTTCTGCTCTAAGGAAAAGAAAAAGGAAAAATTGTGATAGGGGAGATGTCGTACATATCACAACACCCCCTTTCAAAAAAAAAGGGACACGTATAAAAACAAAATATACGAGTTACAATTCTAGAAAAAAACAAAAAGAGAAGCAAAGTGTCGACAACGATTCTGATCCCATCGTATAGAGTTAACACTGCTCCACAAAACAATCATCCCTGACAAAATCCATTTCATTCGTCAAGTTTTTATTCATTGGTACAAAATCTCTTCAACCTATTATTATGAACTACCGTATGTTTTTTACCAATTAGTATTTCTGTATTAACAGGGGATATAATTTTAGTAACTTTATACGGTCCTACGTATAAGGGTAAAAGTTTTTTTGACTGTCCTTTAGTTGGTAACTGTTCATTTCTTAATAAAACTAGTTCGTTTACTTCAGGTGTGAAAAGAGAATTGACCCTTTTATCAAAATATAATTTTGTTTTTTCTTTGCTTTTAACCAAGTTATTTATAGCAAGTTCCCTCGCTACTTGTAACCTGTGTTTGAGTTCTACTATAAAATTATTATAAGTATTTACCTCAATTGGTTCTTTATAAAAAATTGAAGGCAGATTTGCCTTATGTCCATAAATTAGTTCGAAAGGAGTAAAACCGGTCGCTGTATGCGGAGTTGTGTTATACACGAACATTGCATAGGGAATCCAATTTATCCAATCATCCTGCTTTTTACAAAAATTCCTTAGATACTCGGCAAGGGTTCTATGAACTCTTTCTAAGGCACCGTTGGTTGCTGGTCTAAATGCTGTTGTTTTTAATTGTTTAATTTTTAACAATTTGCATATATCTTTAAAAATTTTTGACATGAAATTTGTTCCTTGGTCTGTTAAGATCATATTAGGAACTCCGTACCTACAAATAACGTTAGTTACTAATGCTTTCGCGACAGTATTTGCCTCCTGGTTTATAATAGGAATAGCTTCCGTAAATTTAGTAAGGTCATCCTGTATTGTTAGTAAGTATTTGTATTTGTCGTTGTCGTCTTTCTTGGGAAGATATACTATGTCCAAAGCCAACCTTTCGAAACTATGTTTCGAAGTCGATGTAATTGTTAATGGGCATTTATTTAATTTGCACACTTTATTCTTTTGACATGATACACATTGTCTAATAAAATTTTTAACTTTTCTAATCATACTTGGAAATTTAAAGTGTGATTTTAATCGTTTAATTGTTTTAGAAACTCCTAAGTGGCCTGCTGTGGGATTAACATGAAATTCCGAAATTACATTGTTTATTAACTCAGGGTCACTAATTTTAAGTATATTGTCATTATAAATGTGTACTATTATATTTGTTTTATCAAAGATATGTCTGAGCATAGTTCGTATCTGAGCAAAATCTAATTTACTTAGTTCAGACTCGAACCTGTTCATAGCTATGTTAGTAATTTTGTGTAAAGTACAAAAGTTTTTCAGATTCACTAATGCCAAAAATATTTCTTTATAATTTGGTAGATTAAAATGAAATTCCTTAATTATTAAACAGATAATAAATCTAGTATCAATTTCAACATATGCAATTTCTGATACTTCTTTTTCTTGTATTAGAAATGCATTGATACTACTAAATTTATTGATTAATTCAGGAGAATTTCCAATTGAATTTTTAAAATCTTTTGATACAAAATCTACTAATGAAAATGACGTCGGTGCGTCATATAAACTTTTATCATGTTCAATTACTTTATTGTTTATGATAATTTTATTTTTAATTATTTCTAAATAATTTTCGTATGTGACATCCATTGTTTCAACCTGAAGTGAGTATACGCGACTTAGGGCATCTACGTGTGGAATCGAACTACCTGGTCTATATATTACTTCGTAATTATATTCCTCTAGTTTTATACGCCAACGCATAAGTCTATAACTCGGGTCCTTAATACTCATTAACCAAGTCAAGGCTTGATGGTCTGTTACGATACTAAAAAACTTTCCATAGAGATAGGGTCTAAAATGAGCCACAGCCCATACTACTGCTAATAACTCACGTTCAGTAGTTGTGTAATTTTGTTGTGCCTTATTTAGAGTTCTTGAAGCATATGCTATTGGGTGGCTTTCCTTAATAGTACCTTGTGAAAGGACTGCACCTATAGCATATTTACTTGCATCCGTGGTTACAACGAAATTTTTACTAAAGTCCGGGTATTGCAAAACAGGTGATATGGTTAATTTATTTTTTAAAGTTTTAAATGATTCGTCGCATTGGTCTGACCATTCTAATACTTTAACATTACTGTTTGCTGCATTATATAGTGGTTTGGCTATCTCTGCGTAATGCGGTATATGTCGGCGATAATAACCAGACATACCCAAAAATGTTTTAATTTGTTTAGGACTGTTTGGAATGGGGAAATTCTTTATTGCTTCTACTTTAGAAGGATCTGGTAGAATACCTGTTTCATTAATAACGTGACCTAAATAAATCAAATCTTTATGTAGAAAGTTACATTTGGATGGTTGGAGCTTCAAATTATGTTCCCGTAATTTAGAAAAAACGTTTTTTAATCTTTGGTTGTGCTCAGAAATGTTTTTTCCAAAAATGACTACATCGTCCAGATAGATTAAGCAATCTATTCCTTGCAAACCTGTGAGAACGTGAGACATAAGTCTCTGAAACATGGGGGGGGCTCCTTTAAGTCCGAATGGCATTCTTACAAATTGATAGTGTTTAAAGTTCGCACTAAATGCTGTTTTCTCTTTATCTTCGGGAAGCATAGGGACCTGGTGAAAACCGCTTGCTAAGTCAAGGGTAGAGAAAAATTTTGCACCACTAAGTTGGTCCAGTATATCATGTATAAGAGGCAAAGGATAGGCGTCACTTGTTGTCTGCTCGTTAAGTTTACGGAAATCGACTACTACGCGGAATTGTTTATTACCTAACGCATCTGGTTTTTTTGGTACTACTAATAAAGGTGCGTTATAGGGTGAGTCGCTTTCTTCAATTATGTTGTTGACCAACAGTTCCTGAATATGCTTTTCCACAATCTCTTTTTGCGCATGGGGCAATCGATACGGTTTAACGTTAACGGGTTTAGAAGAATTAATCTTTATCTTATGACTTAATGCGCTCGTACAAGATAACTTGTCTCCCGGTAAAAAAAATATGTCATTAAAGCTGTCACAGATTTCTATTAATTCTGTTACTAATTCTGAATTGACATGTGAAAGATTTAAATTGTTTAATAAAAGTTCCTTACGGTTGTTAGGACTTGATTTTGAAAAATGGTAAATACTAAATTGATCTATCGGTATGATATTCGGTTTGAAATTACTAAGTATTATATTTTTTATTGAAGAATTTATTATTGAAATATAGAAAATATTTTTGACGGGCTTGATTAATGCATTAGCTAAAAAAACTTCAGGTAACAATTCCCTGGCTACACAAACTCCTACTGTAGAACCTGACATAGGAATTATCTTCCTCGTACGTGCTGGTAAAACGATATTGTTTATATTTATAAGTGGGAGCTCAATTACTTTGCCACGTTCTGAGAATTGTACACTGTTCATTTTTAGATTAATTACTGCATTTAGTTTCCGTAAAATATCTAACCCTATAATTCCATCGTGTTTAATGGGGAAATTTTCTGACACAACCTGTAGAGTTTGTTTCGACTTATTACTATCTAAAATTATAGAAGTTTTCAGTGAACCTAAGGTATAAGGCGTGCCTTCAGAAATACCCTTCAATAGAATTTTAGATTTATTATTAATTCTGACATTGTTATTTAAAATATTTTGTTTAATCAAGGAGATTTGAGAACCAGTATCTAATAAAAATGATACGGTTTTAGCTTTGGCTGCGACCATCTTGAATTGGATAGTGTCAACTGTTTGCTTAGCCTTAACATTTTTATTTTTACTGTCAAAACTTAGAATATCATTATTATTTTGTAAATTACCCGTATTGATCTCATCAAAATCATAAAAAAAACATAATTCATTATTTGAATTGTGTTGTGTCTTGTTAGTAAAAGATACTTGAGAACCATCAGATATAAGATGTTTCGATCTTTCACAACAAGTAGAAGGTTCTGATAAAATTGTGGCCTCCCTACAAGTATTAACTTGAGCAATAGGGTTACCCGTATCTAGATTTTCCTTCTTAATAAAACAATACTTTTCTGTATGACCACTTTTCTTACAATGGTTACAGAACAAATTTTTAGTTTTTGTTTCGACCTTATTAGGAATTTGCTTGCTTGAAACTGGTTTACTATTAGAATTAGGAACGCTTGGATATGTTTTGACTTTAATATGCCTTCTTCTTTCTAGATTGCGCCACCGTCTCTCCAGAAACTCTGTAAATTCATTTAAGGTTGGTAATTCAGAATTATTTCTGTTTTCCCATTCCTTTGACGAATTAAAATCTAATTTGGTCTTTAAAATATGTATTAACATAAAATCTGAATGATTAGAATATATCCCCAATTCGGTTAATGCTCTAATCGATTCATTAATTTCATCTAGTAGTTTTTTGATATTGATTTCGGACTCTAAACGTATAACATTGTAGTTTATTAAATTGTTTAAACAGGTTTCAATAAGTGCTACCTTGTTATCATAACGTTTACAAAGGATGTTCCAAACAATTTCGTAATTATCATTTGTTAAAGGATAATTCTTTATGAGTTTGAGTGGTTCTCCTGACAAATTTAACTTTAAATAATGCATTTTTTCAATGCTTGATAGTTTACTATTATTACGAATTAAATTTGTAAATAATTCCATAAAACTTTGCCAATTAATATATTCTCCATCAAAAACGGTTAGTTGCATTGGACTTAAGTTCAGATTTTTTATTGAATCTATACTTTTTGAGTCGTCTACAATATGTGTATCATTCTCAAATGTTTGCTTATAATTCAACAAGTAAATAAGAGTGTCGTCATAAATACTTTCAACTTCCATAGACTTACTAACGATAGCCGAAGCTTCTTCATTTTTTAGAGTTGGAAGCAATGCTTCTACGATACTACTATATTTAACCCAAGCTTTGTCTAAGTTTTTGATTTTTAATTCAACTATTGTTAAGGATGTTGATTGGACTTCTAGATTTTTTGAAAACTCATTAATTAGATTGATTGTATTCTCAACTAGTGTGAGTGAATGAACGTTCGGTGCCATAGTACTTAATTAAAGTTATATATAATATACAGACTAAAGATTATTTTGTACCAATAAACGACTCTCCGAAAAATAGGATTCTGACAAGGAAAAATTGTTAGCGAAAACAGTAACTCACTGGAAATTTCCGATGGGGCTCAGACACCGCAGTTGTAACAGGAAGGTAGTCTCTCTGATTGAACAGACTGCTATCTAACTGCTTCAGCTCTTTACTTCTCCTTTTCAAAATTCTTTCTCGTTCATAAAGATGTTCTAAAAATATTAAACATGAATTAATATAATTGTAGAAACAATTATAGGAAATATTATAGTAGATATTCAAAAGTATTGGATATAATACTAAAAATATTGAACAATGATGCTACAAAATTGTTATTTTATAACAAATATTCAAAAGTATTGAATATAATACTAAAAAATAATAGCTTCAATGAATTACAAGGATGCTACTAATAGATAGGTTATAGCAAATATTCAAAAGTATTGAATATAATACTAAAAAAATAATAGCTTCAATGAATTACAAGGATGCTACTAATAGATAGGTTATAGCAAATATTCAAAAGTATTGAATATAATACTAAAAAAATAATAGCTTCAATGAATTACAAGGATGCTACTAATAGAAAAAAATACAATTATCAATTTATGATAATAATTGTATACAAGATAAAAAGATACTGTCTTATTATACTTAACAAAAAAAACTTTCGATTTTGATCTATGTACAGCTGTGTGCAGGGTTCTGGAAACGATTAACATCAGTTTAGATTATTCCATTTGTTCTAGAAGCATCCATCCATTCGCTGGGGGCAAAAGATTTCTTTTTTTTTTCTGGTTCAGCGGGCTGTTGTTTTACATCCACCGGACTTGTAGAAAAATTATGTGAAATACAGATGAATTGACGTTCTATCTCGTACTCTTCGGCAATCTTGGAAATAATCGATCGACGTAGTGGTATCCAGAATAATTGATCTGCATCCAGGTGTAGAATATATAGAAAAAAATTTTGGGCGTACCTCTTGGATATTTATGTGTAGGAATATCTCTTCGAGACCCCACCTGACACCAATGTTGTAAAATTGTGTCGTCTTGTCGTTCTGGAGGAGATTACTCAGCTTACTAGTACATTCTGCAGGGATGCTAGCTTCTGGTAGTAGATTCTTCAGTTGACGACTTCCAACACCAATTACAGTAGTAATCGAATATCTTTCTTAAGATGATTAATAAGGATTCTTGTTCAGACGGTGTATTGTTGCAATTAGAGAATACTTGAGCGGTCTAAAGTAACCTCGTTGCGACATGCGACGGTTGAACAATTAGTATCTTTTTATTACTATTAATACAAACACTTTTATTAAAATATATCATTTATTCGTTGTAATATTATATCTGCTTACTTAATTACAATAGTATTTTATTAGATTAACGAAGATGACAGATATAAAACAAAATGTAATTCTATAGTGTTATAATTTAATTAATAGTTGAAATGTGCTCACTATTCAATACGTACGAAGTTGCGAATAGTAATGCTTGCTTTGAGACTCAGGAGAAGACTGGCTTTCAGCGTCTTGTGCAATTTAATATATAATAATTTATTTCACATCACAGAACGCCAATACTGAATTACCAGCATTAAATCAATATTAATCTCCACAAACCAGAGACAATATTTATAAGCGCTAAACTTAAATAATTATTCTTTACAATCTTAATACTAATACAAAAACTGTTTACATAATATAATTCTATTACATAATTAACATTTAATATCATTAAAAATAAAAGGTAAGTGCGACATATGCGTACTTACAACAATAGAAAGATGTTTTTCAAAATAAACAGAATTACAAATACAAATTAATTTATTAATATCTTAAGAGAACCTGTTTAAAGATTAAAGGATTATTATTTAAAGGTTTAATTGAAAAAAAACCTTTTTAGAGTAGTATTATAACTGTGTTAATAACTAGCATACGAGTTATATCGATATATCAATCATTTTAGTAAATATTTATATCACTAGGTTTGAAAATATTATTATAAATTATTTACAAGTGGTGTGGCACAGTCACATTTTACACTAAAAGTATGAAATAATCAAACCTGTAAGGTTTGAATAATAAAAAGCATAATTCTTCTTCTACTGATGCCATTTATTTATTTATAGTTTATTATACCACAATTTAAGATACATTATAAGATAATCAGATGTACCAGATTAAAATATATAATTTCTTTTATGATTTCAAAATATATTTATCAATCGTTTACAAAGTAACAACAGTAATTAATAAGGAAAAATGTGCTAAACGACGAATTGTTTGCATCACTATGCTCGCTGGGAGTTAATCTCATCAGATAATGGTATAAGTTCTTCTATAATAGTTGAAGTCATAAAACCCACAATGAGATCATAGAAAGGAGTTGTGTCAAACGTAAAAACATTGTTAATCTGCTGATCGATGCGATTGTTCTCCTTCACTTTAACATCAATGGGACTAAAAGAAGCGTAAATATTAGTGGCACATTTCATTCTGGGGGTGATCACAAAAACTTACCTAATACTTTCTATAACTACATTTTCGAAATTAATGTTTAAGTTGTGACGGTTGAGTTTAAGAACAAACGTGAACATGTATTTCTCAATTGATACAATAACGGTTTCTTCTTGTTCAATATCTTGAATCTTCACCAAAGAATTATATAAGATCTGTACATGAAAATTTATTGTAATTGTATTTTGAATCAAACTTCAATTACTTATCTAACACATTTAATATATAAAACAAATAAAAATTAGAATGGGTCATTGCCCAAGAGAAAGAATAGAAAGAGAAGAGTCCGGGCATAGTAATGGGAGTTTTATAGAAGTAGAAAGTGGAATCTGCAGAATGAATAACGGAGTAGAAGAGACACCGAAACATATGAGGTTGGAATAACTAGTGGCTAGGTTTCATAAGGAACATGAAGAGAGAGGAAGTACTAAAAGAGGCAGTGAAGGGAAGCAGGAGAAAGAAAGAAGTAGCGAGGAAACAGTTAAACTTTAGTCCAGAAAAATAGAGGATTTTCGGAAAGGAGATAAGGACAAGAGGTAGATGACGGAGATAGAGACAATAATAACATAGTAAAGGTAGAGAGTCAAGAAGAAATAGTAAAGTAAGAGAGTCAAGAGGAAATAGTAAAGATAGAGCGTCTATGTCTGTAATAGACATAAGTGGAGAAGTGAAAACGAAGAAGGCAGGAAGGATAGCGAAAAGATAATAGAGGGTTTGTCGAGAGGAGACAAGGAAGGCAAGAGGTGATAGATGAAGATACAGGCAATAAGGAAGGAGAAGCAGGAAACGGTTTGCCGAGAGGAGACAAAGAAGACAAGAGGGGAGGAAACAGTGAGAATGAAGGAAGACCAGGGAAAATGAAAGAAGAGGGTCAAGAGAAGAAGAAACAGAAAGTACTTTTGGAAATAAAAAGGTCTAGAATAGTTTAAGTTTAATTTTATTGTAATAGGTATCAAAATATCACTACTTTGTAACTAGTAACGCCATCTGTAATCTGTTGTGTAAAAACTTTTTCTTATGTCAAATATAGTCTGTTGCGAACTGCTAACGTGTCTTTATAGGTTATGGGCAAATTTACCGGTTTATCAGTTTTTTTTATAGTATAAAATAGATAAATTGTTACGTTTTTTTTTCGCGGAAACATGACTACGAACTATATTGCGAGTGTGCCAAAGCTAAAAGGCAGAGAGAATTACGATGAGTGGTGTTTCGCGGCCGAAAACTTGTTGGTACTAGAAGGGATGGAAAAGTACATCAAACCTAGTGCAGACTTCGAAGTTAAGCCAGTGGACGACTCCAAAACGAAGGCAAAGCTAATTTTAACCATCGATCCAGCATTGTACGTGCATATAAGGAATACCAGGAGCTCGGCAGAATTATGGACAAAATTGAAAGCCATGTTCGATGACTCCGGTTTCTCAAGAAAAATAACCTTACTTCGACATTTGATTTCGATAAGACTTGAAAACTGTGATTCGATGACTACCTATGTCACACAAATGATCGAAACGGCTCAAAAGTTAAATGGCACTGGATTTACAATAACAGATGAATGGGTCGGATCATTATTATTAGCAGGTTTGACTGATCGCTATTCTCCAATGATAATGGCAATAGAACATTCTGGCATTTCGATAAGTGCGGATACTATAAAGTCGAAGTTACTCGACATGGAAGTAACCAGTGATTTTGAAGGTGCAGCTGGCGGTACGGCGGCATTTGCAGCGAGAAATAAATATAATTCTGGCAGCAGCGGTAAACCAAAGAAATATGGCGGCAACCCAATGTCGAACAAAAAGACCGCGGCAGATACATCAGCAAAAACAATCACTTGTTTCAAATGTAAAGAGGATGGACATTATCGAAATCAGTGCCCAATGTTGAAGAAAAACACAAATAAATGCGTGTTTAACGTTGTTTTCCTAAACGGAAAGTATAACAAAAACGAATGGTACATTGACTCCGGCGCAAGTGCACACATAACAGCAAATAAAGATTGGGTAAAGAACATGAACACAACTCCATGTATACCAGAAATTGTTGTAGCAAATGAATCAAAAGTGCCAGTTGTTTGTTCCGGAGAAGTTGACATTATTTCTAAACTTGGATGCAATATAATAGTGAAAGATGTGTTGTGTGTGCCTAGCCTGACAACCAACCTATTGTCGGTTAGTGAGCTCATTCAGAATGGCAATCATGTGATATTTACAAAGAAAAACTGTTATATTAGAGACAAGAACAATGTTTTGGTGGCGACAGCTGATTTATCTGATGGTGTTTATAAGTTGAGATTACAATCACAAAGTTGTATGTTGGCTACTACAGCTAGTGCAAAGTTATGGCACAGAAGACTGGCACATATAAACAGCCAAGACATGCACAGAATGAGAAATGGTATTGTTGATGGTTTGTCTTATGATAACTCACTTGACATAACCAAATCACAATGTACTACTTGTTGTGAGGGAAAACAAATGAGATTACCATTTTCTCATGTGGGTGAGCGGAGTACAGAAACTTTACACAGAATCCACACAGATATTTGCGGCCCAATGGAAACAAGTTCTTTGAGTGGTGCTCGCTATTTCCTGTTATTTGTTGATGATTATAGTCGCATGACTTTTATTTATTTTCTGAAGCAAAAGAATGAAGCTTTGAACAGATTTAAAGAGTTCAAATCATTGGTTGAGAATCAACAGAGTAAGAAAATAAAGGTGATCAGGTCAGACAATGGACTAGAATTTTGTAACAAGGAATTTGAAGGCTATTTGAAGCAAGCTGGAATTATACACCAGAAAACAAATTGTTATACACCTGAGCAAAATGGACTTTGTGAAAGGAGTAATCGTACAGTTGTTGAGAAAGCCAAATGTTTACTATATGATGCAAATTTAGATAAGAAATTTTGGGCGGAAGCAGCCAATACTGCTGTGTACTTGAAAAATAGATCGATTGCATCAGGATTGGATAAAACACCTTATGAGTTATGGTATGGATCAAAACCAGACTTAAGTCACCTACGTTTGTTTGGAAGCAAAATTATGGTGCATGTACCCAAACAGAAACGTTTGAAATGGGACAAGAAAGCTACACAACATATTCTAGTTGGATATGGTGATGGTGTTAAAGGTTATCGTGTGTACAATCCTTCTAAGAACACTGTAATGATCAGTAGAGATATAATAGTGATAGAAGATGTAACACCTATCAAGGAAGTCAGTGAAGAGTCAGCTATTTGGATATCCAATGAAGAAAATCCTACCGACAATTTAGTGGAGGAAAGTAAAGATAAAGTGGGGGAGAGCAGAGATTCAGTGGGGGATCTGTCTAATAATGTTTCAGAAACAGATTTTTTAGATTGCTCTTCAGGTTCCTCATTACATACTGATGACAATGAAACACTGACTGAAATAAACACTGAAGATGTTCCAGAACAAGCAGTATCAATACCTGAGCAAGTGCCAGATGTGCCAAGTAAGCGTCAGAGAAAGAAGCCTGAGCGCTATGGTATTAGCAACATATGTGTTTCCAGTACTGTTCCAGCATCGGAGGAGATTGTATTCTCAGAGGCTCTTGAAGGGCCTGACCGGGAGCAGTGGAAGCAGGCAATGGCTGATGAATTACAGTCATTTGAGGACAGTGATGCGTGGCAGCTTGTGGACCATCCAGGTGATGTGACAATAGTGAAGTGTAGGTGGGTGCTAAATAAAAAGTATGATTTTGAAAACAATGTAAGGTATAGGGCTCGATTAGTGGCAAAAGGTTTCTCGCAGAAACCAGGTGTTGATTATACAGATACTTTTTCACCGGTAGTGCGGCATTCTACTCTAAGATTGTTGTTTGCACTTAGTGTTCAAATGAAATGAGTATAACACATCTAGATGTAACCACTGCTTTCCTTAATGGTTTTTTGAAAGAAAATATTTATATGTCATTACCTGAAGGTTTTGTAAACAAAAGTGGGGGAAAGGTCTTAAAATTAAATAAAGCCATTTATGGGCTAAAACAGTCTTCCCTGGCATGGTATGAAAGAGTTAAAGAAGTTTTGAGTAGATTAGATTTCAAAAATAGTCAATATGAACCATGTTTGTTTACAAAAATAACTGGTAAAATTAAAGTGATAGTGGCCCTGTATGTGGATGATTTTTTGATTTTTTCAAACAATGATTTTGAAACAAATAAATTAAAAAGTGTATTAGGTTCAGAATTTAAGTTAAAAGACTTGGGACCTGTAAGACAATATTTAGGCATGAGAATAAATTTAGATAAAAATAAAAATGTTATTACTGTAGATCAACAACAATATATTGAACAGTTAGTTTCTAAATTTCAAATGTCTGATTGTAAGACACAAAGTACTCCGATTGAGCCTAAATTGAATTTAGATAAGTCATCTGATAAATGTTTACCTGATGTTCCTTATCAAAAACTTATTGGAAGTCTGATGTATCTGGCAGTATTAACAAGACCAGATATTGCTTACTGTGTTAGCTATCTCAGTCAATTTAATAGTTGTTATAGTCACATACATTGGAATTATTGTAAACGTGTATTAAGATATTTACTGCATACTAAAAGTTATTGTTTAAAATATACCAATAATAACAATAGTAATTTACAAGGTTTTGTAGACAGTGATTGGGCAAGTGATGCTCTAGATAGAAAATCCTATACTGGATTTTGCTTTATGTTGTCAGGGTCTGCCATTTCCTGGCAAAGTAGGAAGCAGAAAACGGTTTCATTATCCAGTACTGAGGCGGAATACACTGCTCTTTCTGAAGCTTCAAGAGAAGCTATTTATCTAAGAAATTTAATGCATGAAATTACTGATGTATTTAATGTAATTGATTTGTATTGTGATAACCAAAGTGCATTGAAGTTAGCTTCGAGTAGTCAGAGTCATAATAGATCCAAGCATATAGATGTGCGTTGTCATTTTATTAGAGATGTTGTAAAGAACAACTTTGTAAAAGTTAAGTACATTCCTACTGAAGAAATGCCTGCAGATATTTTAACAAAAGGTCTTTGTCATCTGAAACATTATAAGTTTATGAATTTACTTGGCATTGTTTCTGTGTAATCATGTGTACTTAGATTATTCTGATAAGTGGGGGTATTGTAATAGGTATCAAAATATCACTACTTTGTAACTAGTAACGCCATCTGTAATCTGTTGTGTAAAAACTTTTTCTTATGTCAAATATAGTCTGTTGCGAACTGCTAACGTGTCTTTATAAATTTCAAGTTGAAGTTCTATGAAATGTATTAAGAATGTAGATTGTAAAGCCGAAAGGCGAACAATTAATATATAATATAATATGAGGTTTGAATACGAAGGAAAAGAAATTGATGAAAGGAGACTGGAACGGAAAGAAGGTGAATGCGTAGTTATAGAAAAAAACGACGGAGAAAGAAATTGAATGGATTCTAAAAATGGAGAGTAGATAACAGGAAGAGAGAACGAGAGGAGAAGAAAAAGAAAAGAAATTACTTATTTTAAAATTAAATGAAGAAAGAGTGTAAATATTGATTAAAAAAAATTTAAGGGTAATATAAGAGAAAATTTTATGTAAGTTAGACGATTTAATGTATGGTAAAAGAAGTATTTAATGTCTTGAGGCAAGCATTAAATAAATGAATGCTTATAAGAAGAGACATCCTCAACTTACTGAGACATCCTTATTTAGCACACGAGTTTTTATATAGAAGAAATGTTGATCGTACGTTAATTCAACATCTCCGTATCGGTAAACATTTTCAAGGCCAAATAGTTTACCATGTTCAAGCTGCCAAACTCCATGGAACTGCTTGGGCGAAACGTTCTACAGGCAATAAATGATATTTTACAATTATCTCTTTCTTATTAAAGGTATACTTTTAATGTATGGGTAAAATTGTACACAACTTACGGCTGTAAATCTCAAATTGACATCAGGTACATTCATCGGATAGTAATTTACCATGAAACCATTATTATAAATTAAATCTATAATAGTTTTGACGAATTCATCAAGCCCTTGATTAAGACGAGCAACGCTTGGGATTCTGCACAGAACATTTAATCATAAACATAAATAGTCTTATTTTGTTCGTTTGTATTGATAAAGGGAAAAATAAAATAAGCAAGTATATAAAGACAGGTTGCTTTCATTTACCATAGGTATGCAAGACGGACGATCCTAGCGCACCTTAAACAATTTTACTTCCTATATTGGCTAACTTTGAATTTAAAAATAGTAACAAAAACGGATTTTAAAAGATACTGTGAAGAAAAGAACTATAAAGGATACTAAAATACTTACTCTCCTGACTTGAACAAATTAATCACGGGTTCAAATGGATTTTGAAAATCCGTGGCAGCGGCTAAACCAGCCACAAACAACACTAATAATATCCTCATTTTTAAAACTTCACTTATCGGTCATTTATAACATTTTTTAATATTTTCATCGGCTTATATATCGATCCGTGGATATTAAATCTGAAGTTGTAACATTGATGGCCAACCCTATCACGATTCGAAGTGAAATCGTGTTTCACGTAGTGCTGTAAAATTGATTGTCTGTCACTAAGTGGTACCTGTAACTGTAAAACGTATAACATCACTCTTGAGATCCCCTGTTATTTTCTTCTAGCCTTACAAGGAATTCAATGCATTTTGTTGAAAATGTCAACCCCATCTCGTTTCTGTGTCTGTTCAGATAATGCCAGGTTCAGGTTTCATTCAGGTTCCGTATATTAATTTTAATAGCATAATTTTTTAATAATAAATTAATTCTAGTCACTTCTTTCAAATTAATTCACAATAATGCATCTTAAAAATAATTAATACACCCGCTTCTTATTTTTAATATGCATTTTTCTATTACATTTGCATTAATTGGAAGAACATTTTTAACAGTACAGTTACGGAAATATTATTTGTAAAGATTAAAAGATTAAAGAACTTCTATTTGCTGATTAGAGATAAGGATTAAGGAAAACCTTTTTAGAATAGTATTACTAAATTTCTTTTATATTTTTACATATATTTAAGGAAATATTTGTGTTTAGTGTTTAACGAGATAATTTTACTAATAATTGTTTTATTAATTAACACATTATCGATATACTCGTATCAATCATTTTCTTAAATTTACATCACTAGATAGGGGGCGTCCATAAATTACGTGAGGTGTTTTTTTACATTTTCAGTACCTCCCTCCCCCCCTGGTGAGATGTCGTGAGATTTTATTCAACCCCCTCCCCCATCCCCCAATCTCACGTGAGATTTTTCAAAATGTGGGTTTCTTACGTAAACGCGTTGGATTGTTATTGTAAAAAGAAAAAAAAAAATTACTTCGTGCTTTTATTTACGACTAGTTAAGACTAGTAATCAATATTGCTGAGAGTTTAATTATAAGTGTAATAAAAATTTAACAATAGAATACTTAAATCGTCATTACTGTGATTAAAAAAAGAATATCTACTCTAATTCAGTCCATGGAGAATCATGCGCGGTCTCAAGAGGTTCGGATAGGGTATCGTTGTAGTAGTGGTAACGCTTGGATAAAATTCGCCTTTATACGGTTCTAATGTGCGAGGTAGTGCCGCCCGTATTCGGACGGCTTTGCAGCGTGCAGTCTGAGAGCTCCAGAGCGATCTCATTACATTTACATGGTTCGGATAGGTAAAGCGTAGTAGCCCGTATACGTCCGGCAGAAATTCGCTTAAATACGGTCCCATACTGAGACAGGCCTTAAGCATGTACAATCTAGATTAAATGGATCAAAATAGTATAATTTTTTTTTGTTTCAATCAGAAAAAAAATTGCGTGATATTTGCCGAGACCCCCCCTCTCTCCAACGGAAGATTAGATGAGATTTGACTCGACCCCCTCCCCCCCTTAAACATCTCACGTAATTTATGGACGCCCCCATACTTGAAAAGATTGTTATTAATTATTTACATGTGGCATGCCTCAGTCACATTTTCCTAAAATAATGCACTAGAAATATGAAATAATCAAACCTGTGAGAAGAAAGAGTAATAAAAAACATAATTATTCATAATAAAAGAAGTTTTACTATACCACGATTTAGGATACATTTGGAGATAATCAGATGTACCAGATTAAAATGAATAAACCTTTTTTTAATGACTTTAAAATATATTTATCAATTGTTTACAAAGTTACAGCAGTAACAGCAGATTAATACAGACAAATTATTTGTATCTCTATGCGCACAGAGAGTGCAGCTTATCTGCTATCGGTGTAAGTTCTTGTATAATCTGTTTACTGATAAAATCCGACATGAGATCATAGAAAGGAGTTGCGTCAAACGTAAAAACATTGTTAATCTGCTGATCGATGCGATTGTTCTCCTTCACTTTAACATCAATGGGACTAAAAGAAGCATAAATATTATTGGAATAATTAGGACTGACATTCTGACTGTGTGCATAGAACAGGTGATCACAAAAACTTACCTGATACTTTCTATTAATACTTTTTCTAAACTAAACTTTAAGTTGTGACGATTGATTTTCATAAAATACACAAAAACAAGT
Source organism: Panorpa germanica (assembly GCA_963678705.1). NCBI lineage: Eukaryota > Metazoa > Arthropoda > Insecta > Mecoptera > Panorpidae > Panorpa > Panorpa germanica. Next base: position 6,717,985 of record OY783212.1, on the reverse strand, counting down.
TTCTCAATATGTGCAATAACTGTTTCTTCTTGTTCTACATCTCGAATCTTCACCAAAGAATTATATATCAACTGTAAATGAAAATTAACTGTATTTTTAATTTAAATCAAATTTTAATTACTTATAAGGACATTTACATTACATTGTTTAAGTATCTACTTTAATATATATAAAGAGCGAGAATTAGAAATGGAAATGAGGAGATAGGAAGGAAAGAGATGAGTCTGGACGTAGTCGAAGTAGTGTTACAGAAGAAAAGAGTTGCAGAATGCATAACGGAGCAGAAGAAACAGTGGAACATATGAGGCCGGAATACGAACTGTTGAAAAGAGACAGGAACGAAAAGAAGGTGAATGTCATAGTTATAGAGAAGAACGACAGAGAAAGAGAATAAATGGAAGAGAGAAATAGAAAGCAGACAGCAAAAAGAGATAACAAGAGGAGAAGAAAAAAAGAGGAGTTATTAGTTTCAAAATTTAAATGAAAAGAATTTAATGTAAAAGAAGAATGCAATGTATTGCGGAATACATTAAATAAATAAATAGATATAAGAAGAGACATCCTCAACTTACTGAAAGATCCTTTAATATTGCTCGGGGTTTTAAATAGAAGAAATGTTGATCGTACGTTAATTCAACATCTCCGTATCGGTTAGCATTTTCAAGGCCATATAGTTTACCATGTCTGAGCTGCCAAACTCCATCGTACTGTTTAGGGTGAAGGTTCTAAAAGGTAATAAATGATATTTTACAATTATCTGTTTTTATTTAAAGGTAAACTTTTGATTTATAGGTAAAACTGTGCACAACTTACAGCTGTATATCTCAAATGTACATCAGGTAAATTCATCGGGTTGTAATTTATCGAGTACCCGTTATTATAGAGTAAATCTAAAATAATTTGGAGGAAATCGTCAAACCCTTGATTAATACGAGCAACGCTTGGAATTCTGCACAGAACATTTAATCATAAACATAAATAGTCTTAATATGTTGAAAAATATAAAGATAAACTAAGTAAATATATCAAGACAAATTGATTAAAAATAAATCGTCATCGCGCACTACTCTGCTTACAACATGTGTGATCCTAGCATACCTTAAACGGTTTGACAAACATTGGACCTAAAAATTGGGACAGAAACGGGTTTCAAAAAGAAAGAAATTTTTAAGGATACTAAAATACTTACTCTCTAGACATGACCACATTAACCAAGGGTTCAAAAGGATTTTGAAAATCTACGGCAACGGCCAAACCAGCCACAAACAACACTAATATTTTCCTCATTTTTAAAACTTCACTCATGAGCCAAATTATTAAGCATTTCTTAATATTTTCATGAACTTATATAGCGATCAGTGAATATTAAATCTGAAGTTATAGCATTGCTAGCCAACCACCTCACGATTCGACGTGAAATCGTGTTCCATGTGGCGCAGTAAAAGTTAATTGTCTGCCATAAAAATTAGAATATCGCTCTTAAAATAAGTGTACCTTCACTCCCTCTCCCTTCCCCCAATCTTCTTTCTATACTCTTACAAAGAATTTAATGCTTTTTGTTGAAAATATCAATCAATTCCTGCTAGCAACCTTTCTTCAAGAAAAGAGAATGCTTCACTCAGTGTTCATACAGCATTAGGGTTACAAAAAAGTCTCTGGCACTAATTATTAATCATTACCATCTTTTTTAATTATATTAGAATTCTATTTTTGAATTAATTAAATTTTAAGAAAACTGCTTTAAAGGTTAAAGGATTTCGATTTAAGGATTAAGAATAAGGATTAAAGAAAACCTTTTTAGATTAGTATTATCTGATTTTATTCATAATGTTACAAATTTTTAGAGTGTATACAACATAAATGTAAATTTTTTGTGTTAAATTAGCTAAATTATTTTAGTACCCTACAAACAATTTGTCGTGTTTTAGCAATCTCGTATTAGAGAGCGGTAGGACAGTAGTCAAACAGCGTTCTAGAGAACATATATTAGTACTGTGGTAGTACTGGGTAGTAGCACGACTTGCACCTCGGCAAACCTCGTTTGGAAAGTATTAGGAAGGCCGTCAGAGGGGGTACGGAGCGTTCCGACCGGTTGAGACATGCTGTCCAAAGCTTCATGTAATGTCACACTAATGTCTAATAGGATTCCAATCACCATTCAGAGTGATACGATTCGCATCTAATTCTATTCTGATCAAAAGTGTTTGTAGGGTAATAATTGTGTTAATAATTCTCATACTCATATCAATCATTTTCCTAAATATTTACATCACTATGTACTTCAAGTACATTATTTATATATAATATTGCTCTAAAATATAGAATAAAGTAATAGCGTTTTCTTTTCATAAATAAGTAGGTCTTATTTTGCACTTCTTTTAATCTGCTGGTGCTCAGGACGTGGTTTTTATCAATAAAACTTATTTACAAAAGAAACTTTACTAATTGAAAGTTAAGGAAAAAGTTGCAAAACGAGAGCAACATTTTTTCTTAAAAAGGAAACTTCATAACCAATAGAAAAAAGGGCAATAAAAAGCATAATTTATTTCATTTTGAAAGCATTGTTTTATTGGTTGTTTATGGAAGCATGCAAGATTTTCCACAGCCTAGTTTACTACAACAACATTTTAGATATTTTGTAAGATAAACAAATGGACCAAATTAATATTAAGTTGAACAAACCTTTTTATTTATAATTTCAAAAAATATTCAACCATTGTTTACAAAATTACATCAGCAATTAATGAAGATAGTTTATAATGCGTATCGAGAGTTAAACTCGGTAGCGAAAGTTTGAATTTCTAATAGAGTATCTCCCTGCAGATTTACCTCAATCAGATCGTAGAAAGGGCTGGCATCAAATGTAAGTTCGTTATTAAACTGGCGATCAATTCTATTGTTTTCCTTCACTCTAACATCGATGGGACTAAAAGCAGCATCGAGATTAGTGATTAATTCAATTGTAATGTTAATGTTATCACTGAAACTTACCTAATACTTTCAATTACCACATTTTCAATATAAACTTTCAAATTATGACGGTCGATTTTCATAACATATGAAAAGACATAGTTATCAATAGAGGCAAGAACTGTTTCTTCTTGCTCGACATTTTGAACCGTTATTAAGGATTTGTATGCCATCTATAAAGCAGAAGTGTGATGATTTTTTTCTGAACAAACCTCGTACATTTAACTTTGCTAAAATTTCAACTTACTACGAGATTCTCAACTATAAAGCGTGGTTTTACATAAATAAAATGATTGTCATAGGTTAGGTCAGCAAGGTTGTAGAATCGCAGACTTTCAATTCCATAGACTTTACCGTGTCCGAGGTTCCAGTGTCCACGGTACTGCTGCGAGGGGGGCTTCTAAACAACAAGGTATGACATACAATTAGCCAATGTTGAACTAACTTTAGTTATAAGCATAACATTGGCGGCCGTTTTTTCAATTCTCAGTTAACTATGGGTTTTTCAATTCCAGTTTGGTCAAAGACTGACCACAATTAACGTGTCGGTCGGAAAAAGTATAATCCAAGGTTTATAATAAACCTCTTTTTACTAGGAATTGAAAAAGCGACTCTCTGTTAACTTACAGCAGTAAATTCCAGAACAGCATCAGGTGCATTCATCGGGTAATAATCTAATACCAGACATTTCTGTACAATTCCATTGGCAATGACTTGGGTGTATTGGTCAAGCTGACTTTGAAGGCGTGCTGCATTTGGAATTCTGTGAATAAATTTTATTCAGAGAAATACATAATGATATGAAATAATAATTATGGAAAGAAACAGTTTTCAGTTTCAATTTAATTCAGTGACGTGGTAAGAGAGATGTGGGTCAGTACCGGTACCTTATTTTCGTTGTCTTAATTGTTTCCATTCACAATTACCTTTACCTTTAAATAAAAGATCTTACATGAAATAAATCTACCCTCCGCTTCTGATTTATTGATTAGGAAGTTAAAAATCCTTAAGAAAGGGATGTTAAACTTCACTATTGGGTAGTTTCTAATTTTTGTTTTATTGTATAGAAGCTCTTAGATGAAAATGTCAAATACGTAAAACAAAAGTGATGTTTTGTGATTTTAGGAATAATGTTTCAATTTCGAAGATTGGGAAAAAAACAAGAGAAGCAGAAATACAGGGAGAGCAAATTTTGGGAAAACAACTCTTCAAAAAAGTACAATTATTTGCAAACATTTTTCACGATATCAAAGGGCTTTATCAAATTATTACGCCTGCAGCCCTCACAAACCTTAATTCATCGTTTAACATTATTCTATTCAAGATTATAAATTAAAATAAAATGCTTACTCTCCAGATTTGAACACTGGCATCAAGAGTTCAAAAGGATTTTGACAAGCTGTGGCAACGGCCAAACCAGCGGCAAGTAACACTAGTGCTTTCTGCATGTTTTAACAAGTAACACTTTACTTATCGGTCAGAAGTAATATTTGTTACCAATTTCTCGTACTTATATACGTGGGCTTTATCGTGACCTAACAATATCGATGAGAAAATAAAGCACGATTCGCCCTAAAACGTTAAAACGTGTTCCATGTGCTGCTGTAAAATTTAATGACCAGATATCGGTGGTGCCGTACCAGGGAGTGTCATCTCTGAAGAGAGAGATTGTCTATTCTATTATTCCATAAGAGGTCTATTTGTTATTCTGATGATAACAATGTGGGGATAACAATTCATCTTTATGTGTGAAGAATATGTTAGTAATGTTGCAGTAGACAATAAAAAGCACGGCTTTGGAAATAAATTGAAAATGAATTTACGTAAAATAAACGTTGGAATTAAATATTTGAAGAAGATCTAACTTCTAAACTTTTAAGGTCAGGACTGATCCATAATCGGTGTGGTGGAAGTCATAGAAAAAAAGTATATCATACATATTGATTACAGAAAACAGTGACAAAGATATATTTAGTAGAACACTCAAAATCTTTCTCTATGTAAAAGTTTTTGTTAAAATTATTTTCAAAATATTATACCCATTTTACTAGAGTATCGTTAAATAGAAAAATATTATGTACTCAGAAAAACTGTGGTGGCATAGTGGCACGACCTCTATACCTTTACCAATCTTGCTATTTATACTTGTACCAACAACAATAAATAAATAATTGAACGTAAAAATAAATTCAAATAACGGAAAATTGTTACAACTGCTAAGTAAATAATTTATTCGATAAGAGACAATGTGTTTGATATTTTGCGTAGAATATGGTTTATTTATTGAATTATTTAAAATAAGGAAGTAATGAGAGTCGTTAAGCTATATACATGGATAACATATAATTTTTACTGATAAGCGATATAATTGAACGACACATTACATAGTATTTAAACAATTGGGGAAAACCAAATATCTTAGACAATAAATAAATTTTCTGAAGAACAAAATTCGAGCAATGAAATCGGAGTAACTATTTTAATAGTTTTACATACATTCTGTTTCTAGTTTTAAGTAACACTATTTTAGTGACTTTAAAATATTGACTATATTGACAGGTACGAAGATAGAACCAGAAGACACAGCAGTCAACGTCGAGCATCACTGCTCTAGGTCACTGTGTCGTCTCATATAATTATGAAGAGAACCCCTGTAGAATATTGTCTAACAGAGCTCGCTTGCCACAACCTAATTCTAAGGTTAATTTTCTACTTTTTATACAGGAGACGTGGAAAACGAACCTTGAGTTTAGCTTGAGACAAGCTTTAAACTTAAATTTAATTCAGAATAATGTTAATGTAGAAAATAAGGAAGAGTAATGAATGCTATTGTATAGTTTAAAAGAATTAGGTTTTACTGCTTTAAATGAAAATAGAAACACTAATTTATTATTCGATTGAACATATATTCATCAATAGTTTGATGATCAATTACAATAGATTGTTAGTATTATTACTGATGTGAAGAGTTCAGCTCCTCCGTAAACCGTGTCAAATCTTCTTGCACCGTCGGAAGTACCACATTCCATATGATGTTCTCGAAAACGTCCGTATTGAACGTGAAGATTTCGTTAATCCGACGATCCGCAGCGCTGTGTTCCTGCACTTTGACATGAATGGGACTGAAAAGAACGCACAAGTGTTACCTGGAAATTCTAACATCAGAACAACTAATTACTGAAACATACCTCGCACTTTCGATTTCTGCACTTTCAAAATAAACATTCAAGTTGTGACGGTCGATTCTAATAGAGATCAACACATTAATAAGTTCCACAGAAGCTGCAACTGTTACTTCTCTTTCGACATCTCTAAACGTTATTAAATGGTTGTATAAAATCTAAAAGAAATATTCCTTCAAAAACTGTTTTTCTTTATAATTAAACCACTAAGAAAGCTTATGAGTATGAACAAGGAAAAGTAACTTCAACTTACTAAAATATCCTTAAATTGAACTAGATCTCTTATATAGAAGAATTGTTTATCGTAGCTTAGATCGAAGTCTCCATAGCGACGACAATTCATGACGTTGTACACTCTTCCATTTGTGAGCCTCCAGATCCCACTGGTTTGCTTATTTTGATAATCCTATACATAAAAAGCAGTATCGTTATTTCAAAGTAATTTATTCAGGTATATAAGTAAGAGTAGCTGCACAATTCAGACACAAAAGTCGGAATGGGGTCTCACAACTCGGTGTGGACCATGCTTGAATATAATTTTACCCTATATGTTTTAAGAACCCCGATCAGGACCTTGTAAGGCATGTCTTACTTCCTCTGATGAGGAAGTTCTAGTAGGAATGATAACACTGTTGTCTGACAAGTGCCTTAACGGGTTTTATAGTGAGGCCAACATTGTACCTGTAAGTTAAATTGAATACGATCGAGCTAATCTTACGAGGGCCTGTAATAAGGCATGCCCTATTGGAACCAGATCGGGACTTCATGTGCCTCGGGTAACATTTAATGTTGTCCCTGTTTGTTCAATGTGTTCAATGGTGCTGTCTCTATCATTATCACTAAGTGTAAGTCAACTTACAGCTGTGAATCCCATATTAACATCAGGTACAGCCAACGGAAAGTAGTTTACAAGTAGACGGTTATTTTCAGCTAAGTCAATGAAGAAACGATTACCTTCGTCGAATGCTTTATTAATCATGCTGACACTTGGAATCCTACAAAATTATTATTTAATTAAAAACTATTCCCTGTGGACAGTATAAGAACTGATTGGATACTACAAAATAAATTAAAACTAAACTCATGAATGGAATGAATGTCTTACAAACTAGTAATATTTCATCTAAACTGGTCTTATTTCACTAATGTCTTAGGGTTCATTGGGGTTTAGTTATAACTATTCTAAAAACCTTTAATTTTAAACCCTTAGATTTTTTAACCTTAAAAAGATGTTCTTAATAAGTTTTACAAGTATGCAAATCCGCAAAAGAGCAGTTTTATTTTTTTTAAATCAGTAAAGGAGGTCACAAAACCTTGTAGGAATTGTATGTTACAGATAATTAGGTATTAGGTAATATTGTTGACAATAATTGAAAAAATATACAAACTAAAAAATAGTAGAACCTAAGATACATATGTTCTTATAAAAAAGTCTTTGTAATATTTCGGTAAATGGACCGACGATAATAAATTGATACAGCATTGCAAATTGTACCTAATCACATAATGTTATAAGGTACAATTTGTGGCGGAGCAGAAAACAATACCCAGTAAACATTTGGTGAAGTGTCCCTTTTTGTAACGTTTCTATCACTATTTCACTTCAATTATAGTTCGCATCAACTTTATCTTCATTTGTATTCCGACAGGTGGAGTGGTTCCGTCATCTGTAGCCGATAAAACAGACATTTCATATGAACGATTGTGAGAAACTGAACTATAAATGAACTCTTTCATGACAAAAAAATCATACGCATCTCCAATATGAAGTCAAAGTGACTCCAAAATGTTCCAAAATGTTTACTGGGTACAATACTTTAGCGTAAAATAATAAATGTAATACTTCGCTCCTGTCCCAAATACAGCACTCAGAGCCTCGAAAGGATTTTCTAAAGCACTACCAGCAGCCAAAACAGCAGCTAACAGAAGTATTATTTTCTTCATTTTTTCTTCACCAGTAGAAAATAAAATATTTAACTTTAATTATCAAACACTGATATTTATTAATAATTTCATGACCTTATATATACCCATCTGTGACTATAAACAATAAAGCATGACTCGACGAATAACGTGAAAACGTATTTCATGTTTTGCAGAAGATTTAATTGCTTTTAAAAAACAATTAGTGTTTTTCACGTTCATAAACGCAGACTCTTATCATAAATCATGCGATCATAATATTCAAACTATTGTTATATTAATAAATTTAAGTGAATGCATCGACGCCCACTACAATTCTCTTCATGATGCTATTTATTTTTCACAGTCCTATATGTCTCCTTGGCTAAATATGTGTACAATTAGATAATATTTTTATCTAATTATCCTGAAAGTTTGAAATCAAGTGACATTTCAGACTCGAGATAAATGTGATGAAAGTTCAAATCAGTTTTTTATTTTCAAGACATGTCTTGTCTCTTTTTTTTTGTTGATCTTGTTTATTGCAAGTCGAACTTTAAATTAGGTTTGACATCACAAACAGTTTATAACTCGTCCTCCCCCTTGTTGCATCTTGTTACGATTTAGGGATTTCCTTCCTCCACTCCTACCTGCGTGTGACGTAAAAATGGATGGCGACTAAATGCTATACACTCAAAAAACAAAACATGCAATCCTAGTGAAAACTTTTTGCTGTTGAATGTACAATGGGATTTTGAAATAGTATTTCTAAATTAAATATGTAGTGGAATACAAAGAGCTGCGTGATTAGAATTAATTTATAATTTAAACCAATCACATTTGTAAATTATATAGAGGGCGTGCGAGGGGGTAGTGTATAGTGAGGTAAGTGTAATTAAAAGTTTCCAATAGAGATTTGTGACACACCTGGTTATAAGTTTTGTTAAGTTAATTATTGAAGAAGGAGGCAAAGGAGCATACAACACAAAAGTAATGTTAAGTTTAATTACATCTTTACAATAGTATTCAAGTGTGCGCCAGGGCGCCCGGTACCCCGAGGAGGCTTCGTCTTACTTAATTACATTAGAGGATCGTTACAAATACTCGTGGAATAATAATGCACAAAAACTTTAAACCAGTAGCGTGCTGTTGGTGGTATAACTATCTTTTTTCTGAATTTTAAAATGATTTTTATTTGTTCGCACTTAAAAGGCCTTCCATTTATTACACAAATTTTATACACAAATACAGAAGAAGAAGGGGTCTCCAATATGTGACAGAACGTGTCAAAGAAGAGGCCAAAATCATGAACGTCGTCATATCAGATCTATCTAACATTCCTGTTCCAGAAGGAAGATAAGCAAGACTAAAAAACAAAATAAATTTAAAAAAAAGGGGCCCGGATTTTATCTTTTGTTTATGGCCTGGGGTAAGTTTAATCCGAAGATGTCTCACTAGTACCTCATATGTTTTGTGATTATGAGTATTTAAATAAATACATTCTGATTGTAGTTCGCCAAAGAATATAAGAATAGATAATTTTCTGATAGCAACACATACCAAAAAATTGTACTCTCTGCCACTGATACTATTCCACGCCTTCAGGCCTCAGACTATACTAATTTTTAAACTCAATGTAAAAAAATCCTTCAAGTTGGTAAACGCCATAACTAATCTAACCTAAAATAAAGTTTCGATAATATTCTTCTTTTTTTTGTACAAAACTCTACTTTCAAGTTGGTAGCTTGAATTCTGAAAAGTTCAGTATTAATTTAGTTTTTATAGGATCATAAAAGAAGACTTTAAATTAAATTAAACGGATAATTATTTCTTTTCAATTAACTTAATGAAAATAAAAATAACATCTGCTCTCGTTTTATTAGCAAAAATTCGAACTAGTTTTGAAACTAAAAATAATTAAACTTTTAACTTTAAGTAAAAAACTCTTTATTTAAAGTACTCCGATCAAACGAATCGATTAATTATGAAAGTCTACGTACATCTACCAGAAGAAGTGTTCGTGTCTACTAGAAGACTGTTCAACGAGTTCATTTGGTGAAGCTAAAACTTTTTCTACGGGCAAGATAGTCATGTCTTCAGTTTGCGTTTTACTTTAAACAACAAAACCCAGTCGGAAGCACAGCAGCATAACGATACAAAATTATTTATAAGAATGAAACTAGAAACGCTACTGCACATTAAATATTCAGATAAGAAGAGAGGAAAAATGAAAAGAAGACTGCGCAGAAGAGGTTTATAGCGGAGATAGAGAGGAAGGAGCGAAGAGAGAGAATGAATGGCAGAAAGAGCAGGAATAGAGAAGCAGTAGGCGTTTAAGTTTATTTATTTTGTGTTTTTATTTTTTGGAAAGAGTGAGAATGAATATATAGAATCAGGAACACAAATGAAATGTAATTAATCACAATGATATGTAATTTGGCAAAAACATTAAAATACAATAATAAAATAAAAATTAAAATAATAATAAATGTGAGGGCATTTAATTCCAATACACAAATTATACAGAAAAGCCCTTTCGTGTATTGTCAAGATTATTCAGATTGTCATGTTGAATTCGATAATAACCAAAGATGTTTTAAGAACCGAGGTAGCTCAATGAAAGATCACAAGCGCATTAAGTTTGAAATCTGGGTTCGCACGTTGACTTAATTTCCTGGTATTACTACAACGCCATACGGCAAATAATGAACACTTCACTTACCGCCATGAAAGTACATTTCCTTTAAAAAGAATGCAGTAGCCTGGTGGGTAATGTTGCAAGGTACATGATCAAGCTTGAGATTATTTTAAGACCAGGAATTTAAGTTCGTGTTCGCGTACAGTTTTCAAGACAGATGTTCGACATAAGCTGATGGAGTTAAAGCAGTAAAGTACGAGACTATGTTGAACAACCCAATAACATGCATCATTGCACAAGAGTTATTAACTTACTTAAACGTGGAGCTTTTATGAGGATATAAATTTATTGATAACCTACTCGTATAAAACAGCTGGAGGTTAATAACGTAGGGGTGTCATTTGAATTGATTGAAAGATTTTATATTTATAGCTATACTTGACAGATAAATTTTTATATATTCTTAAATTTATTTTGGCATGTGATAACATAACCTATACAATATAAAGAGTGCTGAATCAAGACTGATGGAGACCTGGAGCGATACTTAATATAGAGACCCTTCTTTTAGCTCCCACACGAAATCAATTGTATCTAAAACTGTTTTCCGATGCCTTCTTTAAATCCCACGTGAAATTTATACTTTATAGTCATAATTTATTCCAAACATAATTTTTTGGAGGCGTATTTGCGAGTGGACTTAACGCGTCTCTGAATATAAAGTAATTACTAGATTAATTGTATTACGCTGAACTATAAATATACTAACCGCGTAATATGAATAATATTATGTATCACTTGAGAATGTAGTGGGGGATTTCACGACCAATCCCATTGGTTTTTAGTTTCAGGGGAAAATCCAGGGACGCCAAAAGTCTTAGAATTTTTGTTTCTATGAAATAGGAAATTTTCAAAAACTTCCCTGGAGCCGTTTTCGAGCTACCATACAAAATTCACTACCAAACATGTAAGATCATAAGATCATAAATATACACCTGGAACATTATAATATAGGATAAATAAAAATAGTCAACCAAATTATAAGGTAAAAAGTTTAAAAATAATTGTCAACAAAAACATTATTAATTAGTAATTTCTATAAAAATTGGATTGTATTGCAACGATGAATATTGCGAGATTTAAGAACTTCTGTTATTCTCTAGGTCAAAGCCATTATCGCTGTTTGAACTAGTCATTTTGTTTATGCTTGGTTTCTGCTTGATACATTCATGCTATAAATATCAACAGGACAAACAATTGTTTTTATGTCTAAATATGTGTTTCTCAAATGCAAAAAATGTAATAATATATAAAACATTACGTATCTTTTCTTATTATTTGTTATTTAATATTGTTTAAAACTAAATAATTTGGATAAGACTATTTTTTACACTTCCAAAAGTTCAAGTATTTTTTATGTTATCCTCTTTTGCATAAATCGTACAACTAGGATTGAGGGATTAAATATTTTCTTCATTTTTTCGGGAATCTCGGGATGTTTGTTTATAAATATCCCGTCCAGAAAACGTAGCGAAAACAGCAACCTCTATTTAACACATAAACACGTAATGCTAACATTAACTTTTTCAGTTTTTATTGCTTCCATCAGATTCAAGTGATGATGTGTTATTTATGACATATGGTACAATGTAATATGCCTTGTAAATGTCTGTCATGCTCGATGGTTTGATTGATGAAATAAACCAAAAACAACACGTGATTAAATTATTAGGGTTACCACCGAACAACGGAAATAAATGACAAATCGGAAGTGGACATTGATATTACAATCATTGATGTAATATATCATAAAGAATGATGAATAGGCACAGAACCTGTCGTAATTACACATGGGTCGGAAAAGGGTTTGAGCGAAAATCTCGTACGACTTTTTAGGGTTATAAAATTTAACATCTGTAGATTGTTTAGAGGTGATGGAGGAATAGTAAGTCAATATATTGAAAGATGAATTCTACCCGCTAAAAAATAAGACCTTTTTAGATTAAGTTTATGTTGATCTCTTTAAGCAAAATATTAGATGAATATTCATAAGGTAACTAACTAAGTAAATATTAAGTAACACTCATGTTTTGTGTTTAGGGGGTACTTTATATTTTTGCACAACTGAATGTAACTTTTTAATGATTTGAGATAAAAAAAATCCGATCCACTCGCCTGTTAAAAGTAAATAACAGTAATTACAATATTATTTCTATATTCTAGATATTAGTACATTTTTCGGAAAGGATAATTTTGTTACTTTTCTTTGATGTCCTTCTTCGGCATCAGACAGGATACATTAACAGAAAGAAATGGAGCTCATTTGGTTGAATTATATAAATATTTAAAGTATTCTTAATTATGCCAAAGAAACTTTCAACTTGTCTACAAGACAACTTCTGGTTTAAGTTTGTAACTTCAGAAACTACTTCCAAAATTAATTCCCAGGAAACGGTATAACTCAGAATAACTTAATCACACTCTTAAAGTTTTTTGATAGCATTAAAATTTTACCACTGTCAGTTTTTTGACAGTTTTAAGTTTTAAGTAACATTAAAGTTTAAGACTTTTGGTACTTTGCAGTTTTAGGTATAAGATGTAAGTTTTAGGGGACAAAAATCAGTCACTCAGTTTGATTGATTATTGAATGAATGAATGATATATATTGTTACACGACTTTGAGTGTATTTTACTTACGTAGTTCTACTATAAGAAGTACGGTTTATGTTTAACAGGTTTTCATAAGTGCGGTTACAAACGGGTACAAATCACAAGTCAAGTTCCGTTTTTGTTCAATTGACAAGCTTTAAATTATCTCTGTTCATAATCTGTTTGTTGGTTTTTTATTCCGGGCCTCACTATCCTCTACTGCAACCGTGTTATCGTTTTTGCTTTCCACAACGAGTATTTCTACATTTATGGTAATAACACAAATTACAAACCGATGATGTTTTGCTTGTTGCATACTTCAGAGCAACATATGGTGATTAATGGCTTGCGGATATGCAAAATATATGTATTTATGTCAATAAATTAAAATACTGGAAATCAATTACTAAAACATTCAATCAAAATTTTTTAACGCAGTTCGTCTTCTTAAACATAAGTGGACATAACTACATCAAAAAATATTAGGAAATCAATAATTTTTCTTTTTTAAAAAAAAGTTCATTAATTTTAAGAACCCCTTATAAAATCCACAAATGTAAAGATATTTCAAATTTTTTTACGCAGTTCGTCTTCTTAAATATTAGTGGATATAACTGTATCAAATGTTTTCAAAGATCCTAAATTTTGTCTAGAAAAGATGTTCATAAATTTAAGAAAGGTCGCCTAGAAACCTAAAAAGCACTGATGTTTAAAATGTAATAAAGTAGTTGAGTTGCATCAAACCATGAAAAACAAAAAGACTGTTATTTTTCAAGAAATCCTATAAATATAGAAAAGAGTATAAAAAAGGCCAGAAAATTGTACATATTTTAAATTTAAATTTAACATGAGATAAGCATTCATTCAATCCTACGTACTTCTTTGTATCTTCAACTCCGAGTTCATAAAAGGCATGTGAAGTGGGTCGAAATAAAATCTATATTCAGTTGAAACCAAAACTCAGAATGTTATATCTGCATTCACAGTAATTGTTGTTGTTTAAAATCCTGGAATAAGTGATCGCTATTACTTGCTTGTTACATCAGGAATCCACCATACAAGGATTAAGAAAGAAGATCACCGATACAGTACGCTATATGTTCACAAACAAGCTGTAATAAGAGGTTCGTTTCTTCGGTTCTTTTCTGACATAGGTTCAATTCTTTGAAACAAACTCACGTAACAACTTCTTTATGTGAACTTAAGGTCAATCTTAAGACAATGATTTAATTTCGAAATACATCACAAATGTTCTTTTCTTTTTATTCAGAATTGAGTTAAAGTATTCATCCGGCTGCTTATTATTCCGATCGCTTTCTGTTCGAATTCTATATCTCAGTTTTATCTCAGTCTCTTATATAAAAAGAAACCTACTAAAAATATAAATATAAAACGCTATATTCAATACCCAAGTCAAAGCTAACCAAAAAGTGATTTTAAATAAAAAAGTTGGAATACTTTTATCTGTATCAAATAACAGAAAGTTCTTCTGATATCACGTACAAAAGCTCATAATATCGTAGCACTCAGAGCTTTCAATAAAACAGAGCTTTGGATTTGTCCACCGGACCGAAACTGATTCAATAAAACATTTCTGATATTATTTTGTACTTTATATATCATTACTAGTTTTTGAACTCTTCATAAATATTTATTGTGAGCCTAAAATAAATAGAACAGAGATTTCTACTTGTAGAGTTTAGTTTGCTCAATAATTTTGAATTTTTTTTTTCAATTCAAAAAACAAATTTATCTTAAATTCTTTGTAAAGGGTAATAAGGAAAGAAGGTTGTTAAAAAAATACATTATTTTATTCAAACATATTTTTTAGAAAGCAATTTTTTTTAGGTAATTACCACGCTTGATTCATTACAACATTCATAACACCCAATATAATTTATTAATTTATGGATAAACACTGCGCCTGAATAGATACAATACAAATAGCGTGTCATAAAACACACTGAAACTCAATTGAAGAATTTGAAGAGTTCAGCACATTTTATTCAAACTTAGATATTTTAAAATATTATGAATGTCAATCCTCTTTCACAAGATTATGACAATGGCAGAATAATTCTATAAATATTGAACCTAACGTGGAACAGAAAGGAAGCGTGAAAGAACGTATACAGAACGAAGGGTCTACTGTGAAGACATCTGAGGTAGACATACATTGCAAGGTTGCCACTCGAAACCATATTGTAATACTAAAACCGCTTCCCTTTTCTTCTGCGTTTAATGCTATAAAGGAAATACGTTTGATGCGAGTAGTGTCTGTTGATACGACAAGGTACTCACTACATTACAATGTAAAGAGAATAACTCTGCAAAGTTTGGTCGCCGTGAATGGAAAATATATTCCAAACATAGGTTAAATGTATCTCCAATGTGGTCTATTTATGTTGTTATTCATTTCACAATAATTTGCGTTTTTAATTTAAGGTGATATTATTTAGTTATCATTTTTTATTAGTTATACAACAATAAGGAAGAAAGTAGAAAGCAGTAATAGTCATAAGTTAATCTAAGGAAGTTTGTTACAAAGTACAGTAACCCATTAATGATTAAATGAATCCACAAATATCTACAATATTTTATTGTGTTAAACAATTTATTATTAAACAGTCATTTTTCCTTGACATAAGTTATACAAAAAAATACTGACTACTATAAATAACTCAGCCTTTAAAAAAAGTGTCAACGGGAAAGAAAAAATAGCATGTCGTAGCATAGCACGTGACCTTATTCCTGATTAAATATTCATTTACAAAATAACGCGAAAGGAAAATGCGTACATTTTTCTTCATTTATATAAATGTATCTGTAAACTCTGCGCCTGAATAGACAGCAACTTAAACAACGATTTCAAAATTCACAACAGGTGTTTAATAAATTTATTTTTAGTATTATTTTTAATCAAATTATAATGATAAGATTTGCGACGTGATATTAGTAACAAATAACTATTCAAGTAAATGTATTAGACAACGATAATTTAAGACCTAGAATTTGAATAATTCAAATCCCGTTAAAAAATTTAAAAAGAATAAAAAAATTACTTTTTGACAAAAAAAATGTCCGTGAAGTTTAAGAAATCTGCACAAAGAGTTGAAACACAGATATTTCAAATTTTTAATAAAGCAGTAGGTGTTACGCAGAGACTAATAAAATATTTTTATAGTGCTGCATATACCACAAATCTTCATTCGATTTAAACACAACAGAAAACAAATAAAAGAAAAGAAAATATATTTGTGGGAAGTTCTTTTTGTTCTCTTTTTGAAATAATATTAATAGTGTATGATGGAAATGAATTCGAGGGTCCAAAGCTCCTGTCAGACTGTTGTTGACACGAGAAACGGACAAGTGTACGAACAAGACGTCCCTCACCTTCAGAAGAGACTAAGCCACAGCTTTTCACGAAGGAAAAACAAAGGGTATATGTGTGAGTTGAACGACTAAACGATGTAAATGGTAGCAAATGGATGTAAAAAATAAAACCTTCGGAATGTAATACAAAATATTATAGTACTACGATAGTGTAGTCTACATGCAAGTAATTTACTTAAATTATACACATATACTTAGCAATACGAATATGTGGTCGTGAAGACAATACTATAATAAAGATAATATATAATAAAGGTAATAAAAATATAAAGAACCTTAAAGCAAATGTATAATTTTGAATACTATCTTAATAATACATTTCTGAAATGTATTGTAGGTAATGCTTCTTGTGTTGCCATTTATTCAGGCGTTGTGTATTCTTATACTGATATAAGTAATGAGTACCTACAAACGCGTATGAATTTTGATTTACAATCGAAATGAACTTGTGAACCATGACTTCATTGCTATAAAATTGTACTATGTATTGTTTAAGTTGCCTACCAGAACTTCAAATGTCTATTTTGTAATAACTTATTTTGTATCCTTATATTTTAGGATATATTAAGAAAGATAAAGAGATCAAAGCGTTATAGAAAATTCCAATGCATTGTACGTCCATATCCGATGATTTTCAATCGATTCTGACAAAGGAAAACTAATCTCGATTACTTATTTCTTCCGTGACGTATTATGCATATCTGATTGAAATAATATTCAATGTTTGTTATTTGTGTTGCTATATAATCAGGCGTAGTGTTTATCTATAAAATAAATTTATCTGAAGATTCTAGATTATCATATATCTCTTGAAAATATACAAATAGATTATTTGAAAGCATTTTATTATTTATTCTCTGATGATTATTAACAGCCGCAAAAAGTGAATAAATTAATTTGACATCATCGTTTTCAAAAGGTAATCAAGAGTTCTGTAGCCGAATGCTGTTCATGAGTTAATTTAACATTGTGGTAATGTTTGCTATGCAGTAACTGTCAGCAGCGTATTTGCAAATGGATGCTGCAGGGGTCAATTAAAATAACAGTGCAAATTCATCACAACGCTGATAACAAATGACTATGAAATGATAAAGCAATGCAATCGGCAGAGATGAATTTAGTTTCCTAGAAGATTACATATTTTAAAGGATTTGTTTATTTTGTGAGAAAAGTAATGATTTAATGGCATAATAAAGATTGTGTTTTAAATAATTGAATCTTCCTGTACTGCTTAAAAGTAACATATTTGAAAAAAAAACAAACATTCACATTATTTTCTGGTTTATTATTTTGAAGTCGAATATTAAATGGGCTTGTGTCCTCATTTTTTAGTGGTCGATTTTTCAATTGTTGATTGAATTTGATGTTAATAAATGTGTATTGGCGTGTTTATTTTATTAAATATCTAAATATTGACGGAGATATAGCAATTAAAAGTTTGAATTGTAGTTTTAGCGCTAGAAATGGTCGGCCATATTTGTATGACATGAAATGCATTTTAACGTCAGTTATTAGTTGAGTAGGTCAGTGCTATGGTAATGTTCTGTAGCTGTTGGTAGTCGAATAATCAAGTCAAATCATAGAATAATAAGTTTTTATTTTATTTAACCCTGTTACGGCAGACATAATATTGAAATTTGAGTGTTCCTTGAAATAACTGTAAATAACATTTGATATTTTGATATATAAATACATATAGCAGAGATTGATGAGCTGTAAGGTTGGTAACCTTACACAAGGATTGTGATGTCACATGCACTTGGAATGTGTACAACGTTGAATCCCTTTAATAATTAAAGAGACAAAATGACTTTTTTAATTGTTAATATCTCTTAACATATAAGGAGTTATTAAAAAATAATTGAACAATTGAGGTTCTAGTAACCCACTTTATCAATATATAGTACACTTTTATAGAAATTAGGACATAGGACACACGCCCATTAAATGTGACGTCACAAAGCTTTAACGCACTACCCCTTGTTATGTCTTGTTACACTTTAGGGCCTCTATTTGCGATGCATAGCCTCTAAGTACGCTCCTGCTCTAAATGGAATCTCTTAACGCAAATCACAGTTAATTGCAAATGAAATAACTAAATGTTAGTAGCTATTTCAATAATGTTCGTTGCTCACAGCTGTCTGCTTTGTACGACATAATTTGACTGCAATTTATAGAGCCATGAATCGTGTACAGTCCACGACCACGACCTGTTTTGATCGTTCATACGGATCTGATTGGAAATACTACAAATAATCAAATGCCTGACATTTGAAAAATAAATTTTGAAATTGTAATCTGAAACGTTCTCTGGACATCAAACAAAACCGAAAACGAAATTGATTGCCATTTTATAATAATACGAATTTAATATAATATGAAATTTATTATTAATAGTTGCGTCACTGTAAGACACACAAGAAATGATGTAAAATTATTAGAAAGGGCTTGTGTCCTATGTCTTAATTTCTATAAAAAAGTGTACTATATATTGATAAAGCTGGTTACTATAACCTCAAATGTTCAATTATTTTTTAATAATTCCATATATGTTAAGAGATATTAACAATTAAAAAAGTCATTTTGTCTCTTTAATTATTAAAGGGATTCAACGTTGTACACATTCCAAATGCATGTGACATCATAACTGCTACCAACCTTACAGCTCATAAATCTCTGCTATATGTATTTATATATCAAAATATCAAATATTATTTACAGCTATTTCAAGGAACAATAAAATTCCAATATTATGTCTGCCTTAGCAGGGTTAAATAAAAGGCTTATTATTCTTTGACTTGACTTGATTATTTCGACTACCAACAGCTACAGAACATTACCACACCACTGACCTACTCAAGAAATAACTGACGCAAACTGACGTTAAAATGCATATCACGTCATACAAATATGGCCGACCATTTCTAGCACTAAAACTACAATTCAAATTTTTAGATATTTAATAAAATAGACACGCCAATACACATTTACTAACATCAATTTCAATCAACAATTGAAAAATCATGTCAGGCCCTCATGTCAGGTAAGCGTCTTTTTCTTTGTTCTGGGAATTGAATTATAATGTTTTTACCTATCTTCAAAGCTTCTCAGAGAAAAATGAGGTCTGTAGCAAACTGATGTTTTTTGAGATCCCTCAAAATCTAAGACCCTGTTGTATTTACACATAATTTACTTATGTTGACAGAAAATGAGTTTTTGTTTTGACCTCGCGTCACATTTAGTTCTAATCACAATTTACTAAATTGAAAACACCCAAACATGTTAGCCAGCAGACACCATTACCAATAACTGAAAAATATTAGCGCATTTTTCATGTGACAGTTGAAATTTCACACGCGCTTAATCTGCTTTGAGGTAGTACAGAACCAGTGACGTGCCAAGACTAATGGGGTACTTGTGCCGGTACCCCAGGCCTCCTCAAACTTAAAATTAATTGTATCTATTCATAATTGAACCGCGTTTATGGGAGCTTATGTTGGTTTCCAGATCACACGCAAAATAATTGTATCTAGTGTGACTAGATTACCTTCATTTTACCTCCCGCACGAAAACAATGGTATGGATCTCTAGTATCAAGCATTCAATACGCTGGCAGTGTGCGACAGTCCTTATGCCACCTCGATTCGCACGTAAACATTCGTTACGAACACAAAATAAGTCGAATATTTCGTTAAAATGAAGCTGTGATAATAAATAAATAATTTCTATTCAATCCTGAGCTTATTGCTTTCTAAAAGTGAATTATTTTCACTTAAAAGAGCCTTTTGTTTTATTCTCTCCAGATAATTTAATTTCTATTTTAAATTAAATTCAAGTATTTAAATAATTAGACATTTATGATTCGTAATTACTGCTCACA
Organism: Panorpa germanica; assembly: GCA_963678705.1. NCBI lineage: Eukaryota > Metazoa > Arthropoda > Insecta > Mecoptera > Panorpidae > Panorpa > Panorpa germanica. Next base: position 6,697,371 of record OY783212.1, on the reverse strand, counting down.
AGTTCACTGTTCGTTTTAACGGAGCTGATAATATAATATCACACAAATCGCATTACGAAACATAATGGGATTTTTGGAAAATCCGACGACTTGATGATGATTAAGAACCAACAAGAAATTTGTAATTTGATTACCAAATTATAAAGACGTTAATAAACTGTAATAATTATTATATCCCATTTTAATTAGCTTTTGCAATTAGTCATGCTCAAAAAGTTTTCGAAAAATATTTCGCTATAAGACGAGTACTTATAAATTTAATATTATTATTATACCAGCTATAATTGTAAAAGTATTTTAAATCTGTTAATTAATAATCAATAAAATATATACCTCTTGCACTTATAACTTGTGTTACTTGTGCAGCTTATAATCAGGCGTAGTGTATCTCTATAAAACATTAAAACCCAATGTACATCGTTTCGGGGTTGTATGTGTTGCTATACAATCAGGCGTAGTGTTTCTTAATGAAGCAATAATACCCGGAATACATTCTTTACGATTTTTCTTATGTTTTATTTCAAGTCTCGTGATTTTAGAAAACATTGCCCGTATTTTTTGATTCAGTCGCTTACTTAGAAAACGTTATCTGTATCTGCAACTACTTTATCAGTAAAGTTTTCTTTGACCTAGAACAAGAAGTTTTTATTAACTGCTGATTCGATTGGAACTGAACAAAAAGTAAAATAAAATATTTGACTGCTTATGAAATATTACTGTTATTTTTATACTTCTTTATTAATATAACTTTGCGTTCTTTCATTTTCTAAAAGAATCGACTAAAAACGAAAAAAGGGGCAAGTATAATTTCAGAAACTGTAAATTCGTTAAAGATTGATTTGCTATATTTACTTGTCTCTAAGAATTAGTGTATTCCCTTCTTGCTGAGCAGAAAGTTTGGCTTTGTTTATCTTTGAAGTTAAGGAATTATTCAGACTGGTTACGATGATCATCAGAATATTTAAATAGAAATTTTATATCACTAAAGTTTGAAGGTAAATTAAAGTGAAATGCTTACATACTGTAAGTTATTAAATTACATATTTTTTGCTAGACAACTAAGTGTTTCTAATAAAAAATTTATATATAACTGTTAATCTCAGACCTTACTAATCTCTGCAAATTCTACGGCATAATAGTTTTGCATTGTTGCCTAATTATTTTATAATTGGGTTGTGTCATTATTGAAATATTCCCAGTAAACAATTTGGTGAAGTGCCCTATTTAGTGACGTTTCTATCACTATTATATTTATTTATTTTATTATATTTATTTATATATTAATTGTGTATGCCTTTCGGCTTTACAATCTACAGTATTATATTTCTAATACATTTCATTCCTATATACATTCCAAACTTAAAACTAAACTTAAAATAAACTTAAAATCTTCTCGACTTTTACTACTTCCAAAAGTGCTTTCTTCTTCTTTTGACCCTCTCTATTATTCTCCACCATCTTATTTATTCTCCTGATTTTCCTTTCCTTTTTACTATTTCCGCCATCCACCTCTTTCCTTCACTGCCTCCCTTTAATAGCTGGCCAATATTCCTTTCGCTTGCTACTTTTTCCTTACACTCAAACTTAATGTGCTCCAGTGTTTCGTCCTCCGCTCCACACATTCTACACTTTCTTTCCTCACTCTTTTCCCAGTATCTGTTTCCTTTTTCCTCATTTCCCAATCTAAACCTTGCTGTTCTTCTTATGTGTTTTATGTCTTTTTCTATAAGGTACTGAGGCACATTATTTTCCCATAACCTCTTATATCTTTTATTGTAGTTACTTTTTTCTATTTTTCCCATTCTCTCCTGCTGCTGTGTCTCCTTATCCCTTCTCCTTAGCTCCTCTGCCACACTTCCGCCACCTTCTCTTCTCCTCTCTGCCTCCTCGATCGCCATTCCATTCCTTTCAAAGTATTCTTTTCTCTTTTTTGGACCTCCTCCCCCCCCATTCTTTATGTAATCCTCTCTTATTTTCTTTAAGATTTTGCTTTCCGCTCTGTTCAATTTCTCCTCGTATTTTACCGCTCTTTCCCCTGTTTTAATTCGTATCTTATCCCTCTTTAGCTCCTCCATCACCATGTATCCTGGCGTGCACCTGTCCAGCCCTAGTACCCATTTCATGTATCTCACCTGTATTCTTTCCAACTTTTCTTGTTCTTTCCACCCCCAAACCTCTGCTCCATACGACATCATACTGGCTATCAGTCTCTCATATATCCATATTCTCTTTTGTATGTCCCCCCCAAATACCTTTTCCCCTAGTCCCCATACCCGTCGCATTGCTTGCTCTGCCTTCTTTGCCACCTCCCTTATATGTGCCTCTTCTCCATTATTCTTTTTAAAAGTGTAGCCCAGATATTTAAATTCTTCAACTTCCTCAATGTCCTCTGTCTTGTATTTCCACCTTTTCTGTCTCCTTTTTCCACCCCCTTTTTTAAATACCATAATTTTTGTCTTTTCCACGTTTAACTCTAGTCCTTTCCTGTCTATATACCTCCCTAGCCGGTGTGCCATCTCCTGCAGCTCTCCTTCCCTTTTTGTCAACAGGACTATATCGTCAGCGTATGCTAAAGTCCATATCTTGTAGTGCCTTCCTATTAGCACCCCCCCATCTTGTCCTCTTTCCATTACCCCCTCCAAGTCTGCTGTATATATCGCAAATAAAATGGGGCTCAGAGGGCAACCTTGCCTCAACCCCTTGTCTGTCCAGAATTCTTCTGATTCTTCACCCCCAACTCTTATTCTCATTCTTGTTTCTTCGTCTTTCTTCGTTTCTTCTTGTTTCTATCACTATTTCACTTCAATTATAGTTCGCATCAACTTTATCTTCATTTTTACTCCGACAGGTGGAGTAATTTCGCCATTTGTATGCGATAAAGTAGACATTTTATATGAAAAAATGTGAGAAACTGAACTATAAATGAACTCCTTTATGACAAAAAAATCATGACGCATCTTCAATATGATGTCAAAGTGACTCCAAAATGTTTACTGGGTTAGTTAATAAACGTACATTGGCGTTTTTATTTTATTAAATATTCAAAATATATATCTATTTAAAGTTTGAATTATGTTTTACTGCGTAATATTCTTGATTACATTACGGGTCGTGTAGCTGATATAGCTGTGACGTTTAATTCTGCATCTCTTTTGCACTTCTCTTGTTTAACAGTGATGGTCATGACTGGTAAATTTTGGTGAGGAAGGAGTTGAAGTGAGGTGAATGACGCCGACTAGTTGTCATAGTTTATAAATGTTTAGCTCTTTAATTATTACAAGGAAAAAAATAACTATTTCAATCGTTAATAACTTCTATAATATTGCGAATTGATTAAAAATAATTGGATATTTGAGAATTTGATAACTAACATTATCAATATACAATGTAGTTTTATATAAATTCAGTTATAGGTCACAACCAAATTAGATAAACAACATAATAATTTAAATTAGGGTACAACGAAACCGAAAAAATATACTACTGATCTTAGAATCGAATCAAAGACATAGCCATTATGTTATTTGTAGGCATTTATTATGTAACTCAAATAAATAGGTGATAAATAAAATTGCAGAGCTTGTAACTTCCTACGCTGACAAAATCAATATTTAAATTACCACAATTTGCCAAGCGGCATAACCACCATACTAATATTGTTTGTTCAAGGATTTTCGGTTTGTTGTTTTATTATAATTTCTTCTTTTTTTTGACAATATGAATAACAAATTAACAAATTGTCAGACTGTCATGTTGTCTTGTCATTTATTGATTTAGTTTGGAAAATATTTTGGAAGAATATTTCTCTAGTGAGGATGGTCCTTCATATCTACCTCACTTATATTAAATATTCTTGTAGGCTTTTATCTGTTTACGGTGACAACACAGAAGAATAGCTACCCGAGCTTGTGGAAGATCCACCTCATGGTATTTCTTACTGGAAAGAAAAAAATTAGGATTGAAATCTAAAAAATGGAGAATAAAACAATTGAATTTCGAGTGAGACAAAAATTCGATACTAGAAGGGCTCTCACATTATCCAAGTCTCTTTCTGGTATTCCATAAATTTCTTGCAGATGTGTTACTGAAACCTTACAGTTTTTGAACAACTTTACACTTTAAGTTTTTCCGATATAGTTTCACACATTGCCCACAGATGTCAGTCATATAAAAGATAAACAGTTTTTATCCATTTATATCATTTTTTAAGTTTAATCCATTTATCTCATAGCAATGATCTTTCCTGTTTTTCCATGTTTTCGTCGTCCTTGTTCAAACACACTGGTCTAGATAAAAATCACCCTTTTTCTGTTAGACCAGTATTTATTTTGTCTTTTATTTATCCATTTCTCTTGTTTTCTTTGTCAGCGACAGTGACAGTGACAGTAAAATCATTTGATAATGTAATTTCCCGGTCTTTTATTTTATTCTCTTCTTCTTAGAATCATAATAGTGCTCGACTGCTCGCCCTCTTTGGCTTTATGGAAGTTAATTGGAGTTCATTAATTAAAGTGTGATTTCCGCTGCTCTATATTTATTATCTTTTATTTATTTATGATATTTCTTTATTTTGTTTTTATGTCATTCTCGTTTCCTTTATGTTGTCTTGTCTCAGTTTGATAATTACTTCAACAACTTAAAGCCCGTTATCAGGACAGAACTGAAGGAAAACTATTTTTAGAACATGCACAGATCTCAGTGCATCCATACTTAACAAGGAATTAAAAATGAAATCCTTTCACTTTATTTTTATTCAGAATAATATAAAAAACATTTTCCTTTATTAATTCCGTAATAATAGTTACGTATCCCAGTAAACAATTTGGTGAAGTGCCCTATTTGGTGAAGTTCGAGTCACTCGTACAATTCTATTCTAACGCTTTACAAGTTCTCTACCTGTCACAGATTTTGTGTTAGTTATTCTTTCTAGTATTCTTTCTTTTTCCAACATCATTCATTAAGTATTTCTGTTTCTTTCCCACATGGATATATTTTTTTTAAGTTCACTTTCATCTCATTTATTCCAAAGTGAGAGAGAAACGAGATGCGGTTAGACAAGTAAAATATATTTTTCACCGTTACACTTGTATACTTGTATAGTATTTTGTTCAGTACAGTATGCTTAAAGTATATGCTATCTTTTTCAACAAATATTTCTTTAATGGTAATAGACAGACGCTACCTCCTTCAATCCCCGAATATAATGTATATAAACGAAGATAGTATCTAGCGATGGTAAGATCGTGGATCGTGGATCGAGAATCACCAAAACAATGTAAAAAACTAATATAACGAGTATTGTTGAAGATGAATAATATTCATTAAAAAAATCACGATCCGTACTAAAGATTACATCTATTTATTTCTTCATTTAAATATTTATATTTTGCAGACTCTAAAAAGTAGAATTCCATTAAGTTTTATACCCCTGCTAGTGTCAAGTTTATAACTCCGGTCATAAATCATAAACCGACTCCGCTTTTAATTCAGCAGTGAACCGTCGTTGCGATCTCTGTAGCTCATAAAAAGGGCCTTTCCTATGAACGACTGAATAGAAAACGAACGCGTTCCAGACAAAAAACTCATGATATGTAATAGAAATTAAGTAGAATTTACTCCAAAATGTTTACTGGGTTTCTTACTCTTAATAATTAAAGGAAAAAATGACTTGTTAATTGTTAATATCTTCTAAAATATAAGGAATTATTAAAAAATAATTGGACATTTGAGGTCCTGATAACCTGTTAATATGTTGCACAACTTTATAGAAATTAAGTCATGGTTCACAAGCCCATTATCATTTTTGGCTAGGTGAAATAAAAAAAAAATGTTTTTTGGTTACCATTAGCAATTCGTTCTAAATTTCTGTAGGATCTATAAATGAAATATTCTTTTGTCCACAAAATCCGGGCGTTAAATTCCGGGTCCAGGGTAAAAAGTTAGGTGAGTCCTTAAATGCAAATTTCAAAAACAGATTATTTATTGAGATATTTTTTAATAATTTCGCTACCATGTGTCGCTAACATTTGTTCAATTTTACATTACACAAATTCTCGTATCTGCATAGCAGCCGATACATTTTACAATTCCTTTTTGACATAGCATTCATTTTCCATTAAATAATCAGAATTCAATTTTCCAGGCAATTTAATTTCCACTCAATGCAGCAAATCACTTTGTGATTTTTCACGTTTTCAATGTTGCACGGACAGAATATTATTTTTACTATTTGAATAAAGTAAAATATTTAATTTACTGGGATTATGACAAATGTACTTTATATGCTATGTTAATCTCATTGCATAAGGGTTCTGTCACACTGGAACAGACTACAGACTAAAATAAGCCCAATAGCTAAAATATATCCAAGTCTAAAGTATCATTCCCACTCACTGCTTTAATTTAATTTTGTATTTAATTTAAATTGTTTAGCATATAGCAATACGCATAGTCATTCACAGTTCCATTTTTAATTTAATTTATTTCTTAAGTTTTCTTAGTTTTTTTTGGACATTACATGGTCAAATGTTTTAAATTAAAAATATTAAATTAAGAAAAACTGTATTATATTATAACCTCCAAAATGTGACAATCTGTCAAAATACAGTAGGATTTACTTTTAAAAGGAGTTCAATGTCAGTTTTTGAAAAATATAGAAGTGAGAACAAGTTCTATTACTAATTGTTATTAAAAATAGAAATTTTAATTATTTGACATACAATTTTGTCGAACTGTCAAAATTTATATTACTAACGATAAATTAAAACACCAATGTGAAGTGGAATGGTTAAACGAAAACCTGAAATCTAGATTACAATATTAAATAAAAACAGTAAATTAAATATCAAAACAGTGAGTGGGAATGAGCTTAATGCCATTAAATGGTCTCTGGTGGTGTGCTGCAACCAATATCCAGAAATCAGGATATCCGGTATTACTCGTATATCCAGAATTACTTACAGCTTCGTTGCAATAATTACTTATTTGTAGTCTGGCATCATTAGTCCCTAACCTCAACCGCCAAGCATCGTCATCAGCTGGAATTCCCCACACGGTACATCGCTAACGATAAACCGCCAGCGAAATTACTCACCGTCACCAGAGACTTGTATGGTATAGCACAATGTTACCACAACAACAAATTCGACTAAAAAAATTGTAACTGCTTTTTAAAAACTTTTTGGAGTCATATCAGCAAAAACAATGAATATTTTTAATTAGAGACCCAAAGATAAGGGTCGATTACTAATTCATTTGCATAAAGTCGGCTATAACTCACTTTGAAAGATTTTGAAAGATATTTACAGACGCATTAACGTAAAAAGTAATTTACGTAATAAGAATGATCAATAATCGTAAACGCGTATATTTGACAGCAATATATTATTTTTGACATTCATCAAACACTATTATAAAAATGATGTTTACTGACAAAACAAAACACGAAAACTCTGTTTGCATTCAAGCGGATGTTACCTCAACCTAAAACAACTTACTATAAATTTCATTATACTTTAATAATTATTACGAAACATAACCTTACCGAACTACGACTAACTTAACCTCAAAAATAATTTATCTACTTGTCTAATTTGTCTTTTATGATATATGTACACCTATATTTTGTGCTGTTGAAGGTAATTAACATAATTCTAAGATAAATTATTCGTTTATGAAGTCAGATCTTGTTAATTACATAAACGTATAATCAAGAGTAATTATTAGAGCAAATAAATTAATTCTAAACATAATGATGTCATTTACACATTACATATTATAGCTTACAAACATTTGTTCATATCGTAGTAATGTCGAATAGAATGATTACGATTTGAGTAAGATTTCTCGAAGCACGTTCTAAGCCAAAGGTAGAAAATATATTTGAGTACGTTCAGAAAACTAAATGTCGTGGGGTGGGGTACATACTATGTCATTGCTAGAACACAGTTTGTCATGCTTATTTATTATATTTCGGATAATGCTTGTTGAGTTAGCAATAGTAAATTGCAAAATTATATCCTAATGTTTAAAGAGTAATAACATCGAAGAGTTTATTTAACTTTTACAGACGCCATTTTTTCAATAGTCAGTTAACTATTATTATTTATTGTTAATTGTGTGTGCCTTTCGGCTTTTCAATCTACCGTATTCTATTTCTTATTACATTTCATTCCTATCTTAACAATTCAACCTTAAAACTAAACTTACTAATTTTATTTAAAACTAATTATTTTCTTAAAACTAAACTTTATTTATTTATTAAAACTAAAAAAAAAATTATTCTAGACTTTTAGTACTTCCAAAAAGTGCTTTCTGCTTCTTCTTCTCTTGACCCTCTCTCTTCATGTTCCCCATGCAAACTAGATAACGAGCTGGACCAGATAACTGGATTTTATATATGGACGACGGTCACTTCGCAGACAATTAAATTTACATTATTCTAGACCTTTTTATCTCCAAACGTACTTTCTGCTTCTTCTTCTCTTGACCCTCTTCCTTCATTTTCCCTAGTCTTCCTTCTGTACTGGTCTATTCCCTAGTCTATTTTTCTGGGCTGAAGTTTAACTGTTTCCTCGCTACTTCTTTCTTTCTCCTGCTTCCCTTCATTGCCTTTTTTAGTACTTCCTTTCTCTTCCTGTTCCTTGTGCAACCTTGTGTTCCTTTCTTCTCCTGTTTTTTCTTTCCTTCTTACTATTTCCGCCATCCACCTCTTTCCTTCACTGCCTCCCTTTAATAGCTGGCCAATATTAGTTAACTATTATAAACCTTGGTTCATACTTTTCAACCAAACCAAGCAAAATACCTCTGTTACAAACTAAACCAATTTTTAGGTTAAATTTCAGATATGTCATAACTGAAACTTAACAACTAATAGTGACGAAATTAGATGATAACATTTGGATTAGTTAACGGTCATACTAAGAGAAAATCACATACATATTGGATGTAATTGAAGTTAAGATAAAATTAACCGTAATATTATAGCTTTAGTCAGAAATTATACAACAGATACACCACCTTCTAGATGATTCCTTTCATAATCCATTGGCATGTTTATTTAACCTACTTATATTTATTTTATTTCAATGACATTTTCCGCTATAAATTTCAAGATTGTTATTCTTAACAGAAAAAGATAATAAATTTCAACATTATTACTTCAAACTGCATATAAAGTTACAGTTAATCCATGCCCTGACCCGTCTTGACCTTTCAACTATCTTTTGTACTTTCCGGATAACAGAGTTCTGTAGATGTTGTCTAGAGCACTGGATCAGTAGGCGACTCCAACACCAGCACGATGCGACGTCACTGCAGTGTCCGTAATCACAACGCTGTCCAACATTAGGTCCACGGAATATAATTGAAAATGTACATAACTGGAGTAGATGAATGTTATCGTTTTCCCCCAGTATTAGGTTCTCCGCACATGAGGCGACTGATTGCAAACTATTCGAGCCGTGTTTCGTGACTCTATTGAATTTTTAACAATAGCATAATAGGGGATTTTATTGTGTTGTAGTTGTATGTATGTTGTATCTAAATACTTTTGAATAGTATTTGTGCACAGTTTGTTTGAATAGTGTCGTGCTGAGGTCTCAAGGTACTAAAATGGGACTAAATGTGGACCAAAATGTCCTAATCACTGTCCAAATGTCCACTGGTTGTATTATATTCAGTATAAATTTGTCACAGTTTTCATTATATGAAATCAATCAATCTAATATCAAATTGTATTTGATAATAATTATAGAGTAAGGTCACAGAACTGCCAGACCTTTGCCGTTTTAGCAGAGCTGCAATTTTGAAAATAAACCGGGCCGTTTTATGAAGCACTCCTCCATAATAGTCCAAGATCGAATAGGCTACAGACCTACGTCATTTTAGCAGACATATTCAGAAGCTTTTATTTAGGAGAGAGTTCTCGGTCTTGGTGCGTTTGGACTCCACTGGGAGGCAGCATCCTGCTGGCCAATAAAACTATAATAACATCGACATCTTAAAGAAAACATTGAAGATTGACTGGATTCGTAAAATACTCGTAGAATATCGCCGCGCCGTTTTATGTTTTTCTCAGTCCAACAGCAGATCAGCGGATCAGCAAAGCCACGAATGTTTTGACATCTGAAATGAATGAAATGTTTGTAAAAAAATAAATTCTAAAAAGAAAATAATAAGAAATAATTTCAATTTGATAACATGCATAAAGTTCAATCAGAGTTTCAAAGAGATTACTTAATTAACTTGGAGATAAAATCAAAATAATAAACTCGTTGTTGAAGTTGAAGACAATAGAATATTGTTTTCTGTAGGGAATAACATTAATGAAGAAAACTCGTTTATTCCAAATCAATTTCACTTGCAATCTTATTTTTAATTAATAGAACTTTTGGACATTATATACATGGGTTTGATTAATATACCAATTGGGTAATTTCTATATTCTCAATCACTATAAAATTGTACTATGTATTGATAAAGTTGCTAATGCGACATTTAGAGTTAAATTTAAATTTGAGAGCATCTAAATATTAATTTCAGTAGCGAGTGGAGAAATTCAATATGAAGTGGACTTATTGGCAAAGAGAAAAACTGAAATGAAAGAGAAGTGGCAGGGTATGTGGAATAATTCAGAGAAAGGAAGAAAATTTTTCAGTTCACAGTCTTCGGTGTGCGGACGTCGTTGGTGGTGGAAAGCCCAAAGTCCGAGAAAAGTATTATCACTTATCTCGAGACTGAGGGTAGACCATACAGGGGCATTGGCATATCTGAAAAGAAATCACTTGGTAGAAGAAGATATGTGCAATTGTGGAGAAGGGGTAGCAGATCCAGAACATTTGATTTTCCAATGTACAGTAACGGAGACCTGCAGAAATAATTTGTACAGAGTTTTGGTAAAAAATGGAGTGGTGTTGCCAACGAGTATGCAGGAACTAGTAAGATATCCGAGGTGGCGATTGTGCTTAGTGATAGACAGGATATGGAATACAGCGGGTTTAAAAGTATAGGTGTAATAATAAATGAAATGTAAATATGCGAAAAAAAGACCGTGATCCTAGGAAGCTCGTGAATTATTATTAAAAAAAAAAATATTAATTTCAATATTTATACTATAGTAATTAGTTTTTACGCTATTGGTTCTAGGTGTCTCTGATTAAATGGAATACTAAAATTATTTAACATCAGTCTATTTCCGATGCTGAGACTTATCACCGACGACCTCCTACTATGTTGACAGTTTTTATGGTGTTGTTGCGTTATATATGTGTACTACACCACTCCCGAATAAGATTATGATTATGAAAGCCCATAATCAATTTAACTTAGTAATAAACAAATATTGATACACTTTTGGAAGCCCTTGATATTCGGTGGCCCAAAGCGTTCGATTCTTGGATCTGTACGATGATTCCCCCCTGTATGGTATTTAACATGGAATTAAATGGTATACTTTAGTACACATGCGTGCATGGTATAGCACAAATAATCGTATCGCATAAAAATAGATGTACTGGGACTTATCATGACAGGTATACTCGTACTATACACACATAGAAATTATCGCGTTATTTCAACAATATACTATAATTAACAGAAATAAAATTAAAAACATTTTTATGTCACGCTCGACAAAACAAACAGAGCGACAAGTCGACAACCTTCAAACGCAGAAATCCGGCTGACGAATATATTTAGATACCGCGCCGCGCGTTGTCGTGTGTTCTGAGTTAGGCTGGGTTCACACGGCATTGTACTGCACGTTTTTTTGCAGTATAAATATTATCGAATAAATAGTGGCGCATAAATTATATAAAAAACCATTCGCACGATGTTTGTACTGCAGAAAAACGTACACAGCTAAACACGTTTATCGAATACTCACCGAACTTGTCAAGCAAATCGAATGAACTGTAATGTATTCGGTTTGCAGTGGCGCATAGGATTATACGGTATCTTTCACACGGCGTGACTTTTATCGAATAGTAACCTAACAAGTGTTTAGTGCTAAAGTATCATTTGCACATATTTCAAGTTTATTATTAGAAAATGTTCGATGAATCTTTTATAGATAATAATTTATTGTTTGGTTTGGTGGAACATAAGGCTGTTTTCTGGGACAAAACTATCGAATGAAAATGAACTATAATTCGGCTACTATAAATTCTAGCAGTATAATCAACAATACCTTCGCTTCAAAGTCCGAATTCTATTGATTCGTCCTATTCAAAATTAATGAAATTAATGAAACTTAAATAATATTTAATTAATATAAAAATATTAAATAATATAAAAAATAAAACTAAATTTTTGTTAAGTGATTCCAAATTAATTAGTGAATTATTGAAATATTTAGAAATTTGTAAAATTGAATTATAAATTATAAAAGACATATAAAAAATGTTTGATGGTGGCTATGACGAATAAAAGTCAAGGCAAATAAATATAAAAAAAAACCTATACCAAGCAACTTTTTTTATTTGTTTATTTACCTTAAACATATAGCAAATTTCATTTTAGTACATCCTGCTGATTATACGTTTAAAATCGAATAATGTAAAAAACGTGCAGTATAATGTCGTGTGAACCCAGCTTTAACACTCGCAAAATTCTATGTATACAATTTCGATAATATATACATATTTTATTAATTCGTTTTTATGATTACACATTATTGATATAAAAATTACTAATAATAGAAATGACAGAGAAGTCACCATCGGAAATAGGCCGACTTTAAATAAAACAAACAAAGAAGTAGTATATCTAGTAGTATTTGTAAACACGGAAACTGTAGCTAAATATAAACGAATTGATGAATAAATTTGAGATAACTCTAATACTGTTTTCTACAAAGAAAAACATTTGCTCTTTTTTTGTAACAATTGTAGCATTCAGTTTGTATTTAAGTTATGGTTTTCGGAAAAAATACTTACTGTATCTTTCTCACGCGACTAAGTCTGTCTCAGATATTACTATTTTACCTTTTTTTACACCTACGACAATGAGCTTCTGTCCTATGTCTTAATTTCTATAAAGTTGGTTACTAGAACCTCAAATGTCAAATTATTTTTTAATAACTCCCTATATTTCAGGAGATATTAATAATTAAAAAAGTAATTTTTTCTCTTTAATTATTGAAGGGATTCAACGTTGTACACATCCCAAATGCATGTGACATCACAACCGCTACCAACCTTACAGCTCATAAATCTCTGCTATATGTATTTATATATCAAAATATCAAATATTATTTACAGCTATTTAAAGGAACAATAAAATTCCAATATTTTGTCTGTCGTAACAGGGTTAAATAAGATAAAAACTTATTATTCTTTGACTTGACTTGATTATTTCGACTACCAACAGCTACAAAACATTACCACAGCACTGACCTACTCAACAAATAACTGACGTTAAAATGCATTAGACGTCATACAAATATGGCCGACCATTTCTAGCGCTAAAACTACAATTCAAATTTTTAATTGCTATATCTCCGTCAACATTTAGATATTTAATAAAATAGACACGCCAATACACATTTATTAACATCAATTTCAATCAACAATTGAAAAATCGACCATTAAAAAATGAGGACACAAGCCCATTGATAAATAACTTTCTGTGTAATAATAATCTTCTGCCTAATTATTGTGCCCCTTGTAAATTTCTACAGGAACTCTAGAACCTCCTGCATATAATACTAATTTATTATCAATAAATTATTGATTATCATATTTACAGCTTATTAATTATTAATATAGCATTGCGGCCTTTATATATCAATTGCAAATAATATTTATGTAACGTTAATGAAATTATATAAATAAATTATAAACAATTTATTGAGTGTTTTACTAATAATGACGTATGCACCCAAGTATTCAGCTGCTTTCGTTTTATTACTTCAGCATGTGGTGAACTAGTAGAGCAAAAATGTATATGGCGGCGAATTATAAAGAATCCAAAAGCGTACCAGATACATTGTTTGACCTTGGGTGTGCAGCACTCCTTTACTCCAGTAGCCTCCTCATACATTTTGCATAAATATCTTTCTAAGTCTAACGGCGCGTCTGTACTAACTTAACGAAAATTGAAAGAGATATCAGATATAGATAGCTACTTAAAGTTTTAAATTTGACATCAACGATTCAAGTCAAATGAAAAGAATAGAGTACGCGAAGTGTACGGCTGCGTGTAAGAGGAAGCGATAGATGCAAAACGAGCCAAGTGTCCTATCTGCTTTTTCCTAACCGAACCGCTGCTGTTGGCTTGGTTGATTGGCGGTATGGTAGAGGGTAAACAAGCAAGCAGACGCTATTTTTAAAATAAAAATAAAGATAAAAATATTTGTAAATAGTTAGTGTAGCATACAGTAAATTTTAAATAATATATTCAAAACATTTTAACGTCCAGATAATGAATAAAGACCCCAACTATTATAGCTATATTTTCGTTAGCGCGGCAGTCAATCACAGTACTCGGCTCGAAAGAGACACAGAGGACATTCGTGGCTATCTCTCTCTTTGCTATATTACAGTATTCAGCCTCTTGCACACTCTAAAAAAATCGAAATGATTTTCTCCCTAGTTTCAGTTTTGCTCAAAGTTCCTTAACTCGATACCATAATCAACATTTAGGGATAAAATATCTGCCCTTATTTTAAAAATATGAAACATCTACTAACATTGTAAAACTGAAAAGTTACTGCTGCCAAACAAAGTTATACTGGTGAAGACGAATCTTAATATTTAATTTATAATAGCTTATAAGTTATTTTCTACGTTAAATCAAAACAATTCTCGAGGTATACCATATTTACAAGGTCATTAAAAATAATAAAATGATTTTTAATACGAGTACATATAATTTAATATAATAGTGTTTGTTAAGTCATAGGATTTAGACTTACGGCCTTATTTTGTAACTTTTTCTCTGACGCCATGCGTCATGAATTTAGCTAGTGTGTTGTTCATTTATTTGTTAATGATATTCCTTTATTTGGTTATATTCACAAATAAAATTGTGAAAATGGAACTTAAGGTTAAGGTGAAACAATACTTGGCCATTTTTGACTCGCGAAATATAGATGGCAATACTATACAGCAAGAAGAACAGCAAGGTTTAGATTGGGAAATGAGGAAAAAGGAAACAGATACTGGGAAAAGAGTGAGGAAAGAAAGTGTAGAATGTGTGGAGCGGAGGACGAAACACTGGAGCACATTAAGTTTGAGTGTAAGGAAAAAGTAGCAAGCGAAAGGAATATTGGCCAGCTATTAAAGGGAGGCAGTGAAGGAAAGAGGTGGATGGCGGAAATAGTAAGAAGGAAAGGAAAAACAGGAGAATAAATAAGCTGGTGGGGAGTAATAGAGAGGGTCAAAAGAAGAAGAAGCAGAAAGCACTTTTGGAAGTAGTAAAAGTCTAGAATATTTTTTTTTAAGTTTAGTTTTAAGTTTGAATGTATATAGGAATGAAATGTATTAGAAATATAATACTGTAGATTGTAAAGCCGAAAGGCACACACAATTAATATATATAATAATAATACTATACAGCAGGTTAAATATTATCAAAAAAAGCCATGTTTGTAAGCCATGACTGTAAAGCTCATAAGTGAAAAGAAAATTCAATAATATTACATCATTTAATTATTATATTTACTACTTCTATCGTCTGTATGTAATTGATATTAATTTCTTTTGAATAAATTTTCAAACATAAATTGATTGATATATTAGAAAAAAAAAATCATCCACAATACAAATAAAAAATATTCTTGACACAGAGTGGTACCGTCTGCGATTGTACCAACATAACAGCAACATTGTAACAATGGTGATACAACAAATAAACATCTTAACTTTATTAAATTATTCCATTGTGTATCAATGCATTACAATAATTACATTTGTATGTTACATGTGCTGAGAACACTTGAAATAGATTTTCAGTGTCGTCAGTGTTTTTTTATTTACTCATTGAATCATATTGAATACTGACACCGACTGCGTTACAGCTACATTATATTCGCCTTTGTTTGCTAATAAAGTTCTCAATGGTAAACGTCTGATTGTCTGCCACTAAAGTTTCGACGAAAAATATTGCTTTGCCACACCAAGAAGTTTACTGTGAATAAAAATATAAAACAGACATAATACTCCGTTATTTCTGGTTCAATATGACATAACCTATAAGTTATTCTTACTACGAGTTTACAATCGTATTAAATAAATATGTATTATATAAACACCGTCTGAGTCTGAGATATAATATATAGGCCAATAATAATAAGAAAGATGTAAAAAAAATCATTTTAAAATACTCTTACAGCTTATACAATCAGCCATGGATTTATACATATTTAGAATAGCTAAAATATCTTTTTATCTCTCATCGTAAAGTTATTGGGCTTGTGTCCTCATTTGTTAGTGGTCGATTTTTCAATTGTTGATTGAAATTGATGTTAATAAATGTGTATTGGCGTGTCTATTTTATTAAATATGTTAATGTTGACGGAGATATAGTATATAAAGTTTGAATTGTAGTTTTAGCGCTAGAAATGGTCGGCCATATTTGTATGACGTGAAATGCATTTTAACGTCAGTTATTTGTTGAGTAGGTCAGAGCTGTGGTAATGTTTTGTAGCTGTTGGTAGTCAAATAATCAAGTCAAGTCAAAGAATAATAAGTTTGTATTTTATTTAACCCTGCTAAGGCAGACATAATATTGAAATTTTATGGTACCTTGAAATAGCTGTAAATAATATTTGATATTTTCATATATAAATACATATAGCAAAGATTTATGAGCTGTAAGGTTGGTAGCGGTTGTGATGTCACATGCATTTGGGATGTGTACAACGTTGAATCCCTTCAAAAAAAATATAATATTTTTGGTGTGCATCTGTGTGCATCATACTGTGAATTAATAGAATAAAATGTGGCGTGAGAGCAAAAAAAAGTAATTGAAACCAAGTCATACTGACTTCTTTCTCTCTTCAATTCTTTCTCTGTTTTGTTAATTTGGGTCTGGTGTATTGGGAAGGTGTATTAGTCTGGGCGTAGTCCATTACTTTTAAAGTTCACATATTCTTTAATACATCGACATGGATCGTCATATCCTCATGACTCCTGGCTTTCGCTTAGCGGCCTGCGTATTATAACTTGTTGCTCATTATTGGCGTTCTGTGTGGATGTGTTCTGAATGTATTATTATTACATAAATAAGTTACTCGAAATACACTTGTCCACAACAGTATGTTTATTAGTAACTCACACTGGATCGACCATCCTATTTGATGCGATTGTCTGTCTCCAACACCAGGACACAGCGACGGCGACCAGTTGCCCAGCACTCTGACAGATCGGCTATATTGCTAATGAAAACCGTAGCTGCAGTGTGATACATTGGTACCACTGCCCCGATAACTATAATATAATTGAATAAGGTATGCCTACATTCTTTTACATGTTATTTAACATTGCCTTATTTATGATACATTCAATTACTATGGTGGAATTTTTTATGGTATTGAATCTTCATATATGCCAGCAATCTAATAATTCCATATTTGATTACTGATTAAACCACAACAACCTAAATGCTTTTCTCTTATGTATTAAGATATTAAATAGTCTGATTCAATTTTTTATCCAGTTACTTTTATGCAATATGTTATGAAAATAATAAAATGCAATTTTCCATAAATGTGTTTTTTATGTAAGTGAAATTTTTGTCATTCTGAATTCTTTAGTAACCGACAATATTAAAATTCTCAGAAAAGAAACACATGCAAGCAAACCTCTTTTATTTCTATCATGAGTGATTAGCGTTGTTACCACTTAAGTTGGAAGTCCACCAAGCATTATCTATCTTATTGAAACATTGAATTTGATCGAGGAACTGTGAAGACTCAGTTACTACATAATATATTATTGTTCGAAATAAATTTTATTGTTAACTTTAAAACATGTGCTACATTTAATTCCACGAATTATTATAATTAACAATAAGTGCAATCGTTTATAAGAAATTATGTAGTTCGTGATTAAATAATTATTTGTGAATAAAATTGTTGTTATATTAATTTCAAATTATTTTTCTGCCAGTAGTCTAAGCAACAAGTTGTTTTTAAAACACGCGGTTGTCAGTTTTGCTATCCTTTGATAGGTGGCAATTGCAATTTTTTTTTACGTCAACCAGGTAACACTAATATTTTGACAAGCCGACAACATAACTAAAATTAAACCTGTTCAGTCTGTGTATTGTTTTTGTTTTTGATTGTACGTTGAAAGTGGAGGATGTTCAATAGGTGTGTGTTTAAAGAATGAGTAATTAAATTGAATAAATCTTACAAATTGCAAAAACAATAATAACATGTTGTGACGATTGCATGAGGTTTTGTATTTAAAGTGAGCTATATATATAATTGGCATATGAATTAAAAAAATTGTTTTTGAAATATCTGTGAAGTGTTTTAAATAATAAAGTGTGTGAGCAAGCCAAGATGGCTGACGGCTTAACGTCGTGCCATTCCTGTGCGCAATTATTCTCTTGTTGGTTACGATTTAAATTGACTCCAGAAGAATTAGAACAAAGGTACAAAAGTCAAGAAATCGATAAAATGATAGAGAAAGATAAACAGTCATTTAGGCGACAAGTGAAATTATTATTATTAGGTGCTGGTGAAAGTGGAAAATCAACTTTTCTTAAGCAAATGCGAATTATACATGGTGTTAAATTTGAACCTGAATTAATGCGAGAATATGAACATATTATTTATCAAAATATTGTAAAAGGTATGCAAGTTTTGGTGGACGCAAGAGAAAAGCTCAATATTTCATGGGAGCACCCTTCCAACAAGGAACCCGCTAGTTATGCTAGAACTCTTGAAAATGGTATAGGGCTTGATGCTCCACTTTTTCAACAATATGCTGCATTAATTCAAGGACTGTGGGACGATAAAGCCATCAAAAGGGCGTACGACAGACGTAGAGAATTTCAGTTGGTAAGCATGTGACCTTGCCATGAAAATTTTTCTGTCAACTTTGTATTTCTTAGGTTAGGTTAGTTAATTTTCTACGAAGTGACATAATGTTTTAAATCTTTATTAAGCAGTTCTTTCTAGATAAAGTCTAAGTAAAGCAAATAAAAATAATGGATTAGCAACCATTATATTTTAAATGATTTGATATGTACATCACTTTACATTAGGCTATTGTATCATATGCTCTTAATAAATATTTAATTTGCAAATTAACGTTAGACGTTAATAATATGTGTAGCATAACATACTATATTCTATTCCATATTTAAAAGGTATGTGGAACATGTTCATTGTCTGTAAAATTATAGGATTTATAATTCTTCATGCATGATGCTTGACATTTTCTATTGCAAATACAATTATGGTTGGAGATCTGATGTTTTTTATAGCCTTTTACTGTACTCCGTCTGATATTATGCATGTACTGTAGAAAGCCAACACATTTTGTAGTATATACTTTCTTCTCTGTTATTTACAACTAAAAAATAATAAGTACACTGAATTTATATTCTGGCATCAATAATAAATAACGTATTTTTAAAGCAGCAGTTAATACTTATTATCACGAAATGTTAATTTTATTGCCGCATTATGTATTAACATTATACATTTAATTTAGTATAAAAGTCCAATGTCTTTAGGTAAAATTGAATTCTAATTTTTGACGAGGAAGTTTGCAACAGAGCTAAGAAATGCTTTGTACTTGACCGCTCTAACCTTACACGGCTAACTGATTTTCCAAGATCAAAATGTTTACATTTTCTTTTCTTTGTGAATTTTTATTCGAATATACATTTGACATATTATATATTTGACATATACAAGATCATATAATATCATACATTTGACATATACAAGAGATACATCTTAACAATTAGCGCATATTTTAAGTTACAAAATACTACATTTAATATATTCAAATTATGTTAAAAATATTTAAAAGGATTGAGAACAATATTTTATTTTAGCAGGAAATTTGTTGTCCAAATTTTGGCAAGTATGGGTTTGTTATAAGATAGTCTATATTTGTACAACACATATCTGACAATTTATTTTATTTTTAGAGCGATTCAGTACAATATTTTCTCGACGAGATTGAGAGAATTTCCTGTGTTGATTACGTACCTACTCATCAAGATATTTTACATTGCCGGAAAGCTACAAAAGGAATATATGAATATACGATACGAATTAATCAAATTCCGTTCCTTTTTGTTGATGTTGGTGGACAAAGAACGCAGAGGCAGAAATGGACGAAATGTTTCGACTCAGTAACATCAATAATATTTCTTGTATCTTCTTCAGAATTCGATCAAGTTTTATCAGAAGATAGGTAAATTATGAAGTTATATTTTAAAATAATCAAATATTCCTAGTCAATTATCGTTTTCTCAATTATTGGTTTTTTTTTGTTTGATTAGTAAGATAAGCTTAATTGTTTTTTAAACTGGATGTTGATTTAAATTTAGGACTTATTAGTAATTTAAACAAATTCTTTTGAATATATATTGTAAAACCAAGCCTAAAACTTATTCAACGAACAGTTGATAACATAATTGCAAATTAAATACAGTCTTAGTCATACGTAATGAGTAACAATAATAAAAATAAAACGCTGATAATAGTAGGATGACACTATAAGTAGGCGTACAAACAGTGTCAAAGGAAGTATGATACTATAATTACAGTAAACCAACTAAACCTTTCAAGTACATAAATTTAATTTGAAGTATGGTAGTATCATTGTAATGATGAATATATGCAAACGCGTGATCGCGGTTTTAAATTTTTAGTACAGGAAATAATTTAGACCATTTCGAAACAAGTTATGGTTAAGTTAACTAGAATTTTTTTATTTATACTTTTAATCGCATTATTTATGTACAGTTTGTACATAATTAATAATACATACTATATTAGAATATGAATAATTCTTTTGTAGTCTGTACTAGTAAGACATTCTTATGATTATTATTTGTTTCAAAATAACACAACAAAACAATAGTAAATGTTTGAAGGAACCATTTATGAATTCTATCATGTTATTATTTAATTCTATAATTTATTAAATTGTAATTGTATTTAATTGTAGTAAATGTTATCCGAAGTAATTATTGCCGCATGAGTATCAATTATTGTTTATAACATTAAATATTGATTACGTGTGCAAAAAAAAGCAGAATGTTGATTGTTTAGATAATTACGCACGAATATAATAATATAAAAATACCATACTATGAATCACACATGTCCATAATTATTACTTTTATAATTCATTATTGTTGTTAACTTTCATTCTATACAATTCTGAGAATAATTAACAAGTGCTTGATGTTACCTTAATCATAAGATATTACATTCAGTTATAAATTCTTGTTAGAATGATTTTTGTCATAGTTATTTTAATTGTAATAGTTCATAACTAATTCTGTTTTATGTCTGTTTCAGGAAAACTAACCGATTGGAAGAATCAAAAAATATATTCGATACAATAGTAAACAACTCTGATTTTAGTGGAATATCAACAATTTTATTCCTAAATAAAACTGATTTATTAGCGAAAAAATTAAGAAATCCTGATACAGATATTCGCTGGTATTATCCTACATTTAAAGGAAATCCTCATTCCATTCACGACGTTCAAGCATTTATACTTTCAATGTTTACAGGGGTCAAACGAGATCCGAAAATGTCCTTATATCATCATTTTACAAATGCTGTTGATACTAATAATATAGAAGTAGTATTTAATTCTGTAAAAGATACAATATTACATAAAAATCTGGAATCGCTAATGTTACAATAGAAACAATATATTAAGCAAATTAATATAATCATGTGATGTACATATATAAGTATAAAAGATAACTATTTTGATACAAGGAACGTTTACATATAATATTGTCAGTTTGATTAACAGACAATATGAGCACTGTATATATCTATATTATTAAGTATTTAAATATTTGACTTACAGTTTTTGGAATATAAAAATTTTGAGTTTAATTTTTAGTTTGGTTGTTTTTGTAAAAAAAAAGCAGAATATGTCTTAAAATGAAGTTATCAATTTTGAATTCAATAGTTTAAAATTCTTATACACAAACGGTTCTAATTGAACAAACATCATCTTCATGCTCCTGAAAATTGATCACAAAATTTATCTTTGCAAATTTACTGTTGGGTAAACATAACAGGCATTTTATCAATGGTAGTTTTTATTTCTATTTATACAAATTTACGCTGTTTATTAAAATACATGTTAGCATGATGCAGATATTTAATGAGACTGATCCTTATCTGTTTTACTCCGATCATGTTTTCTATTAAAGATTTATAAACACAATAACCATTTTAAAAATACGTCACAATTTTTATATAATATGGTTGACTCAATGCTATTTTAACTAGGTACATGAAAGGTTCAACTAGTAATTGAATTTAATGAATGATCTTTGGTATACATTTTAGGTATATATAAAATATATTACATTCTTTAATTAAAAAGGAAACCTAACTATATTGTAAATATATTCCAAGTATAATGCTCAAATTGTTCATCTTCCATTAACTACTTTCGCAGCATTGATTATGTATATAAAATATGTATATATGCTTATATACAAGGTGCTTTTTTAAGAGTGAATTTATTTAATGCTGTGACATGTGAATTGAACTTATAAAAATATATATTTTGGCAAAAACTGGATCATATATTAGTGAATTTATTGTTTTTAATGTATACTGTACATAATAGTTTTGGTTAAATATAACAACACATGTAATCTTATTTTTATATTTATAAATTTAATCGAATAATATAACAGTTAAAATATTTATTAATATTTATACAAACATTGTGAAACAATATTTAATGTATCACTGTACTTTTAGTACTGAAAATTATATATTACAAATACTAAATTTTGGTACATATATGAATATTATAATATTTTTGTGATAACTAGATTGAATAATCCGTTTGGAATTTTTTATTTTTATTTTCTTTAATCCATAAATACAATATTAAATAGTACAAATTGAAAAATGTAAACACAAAAATAAATCTACAGCTGTTATAAAAGTATGACTGTACAATTTTTCATGTAAACAAACTATTTTATTGAGAATTATACAATAAGTACGATTGCTGAAAATAGAAAACATCTTATATAACATGATATTAGTTAAAATATTATTTATTAAACATAATAAGAAAATAGTTTTAACAGAACTATAAGAGTATTTATAAAGAGGCTGCTAAAATTATTTTTTAATATAAATATAATACAAAAATCTAACTGATCAAAGATTATATACCAAATGCATTACATAATACCAAAAATGCCGTATATTAAAAATATCCTTGCTACTTTTTTTTTATAAATAGAAGTTAGAGGTGTGCTTCTAGATCTAGGATATTGCTAACAATGAATTTGCATTTATTTTGTTACATGTAATTATATAAAAAGAAAATACCCGCTAATCAGAGTTTTGTGTATTTAAGGTTTATCTAAAAAACAAATTACCTTTTGCTTAAGCAATGTTTATTTGTGCCTAATACCTAATCGAATATTTTACTGTTTTTTTTTAAATAAATCTACCCTTTACCGGGTTAATAGAATCATAAAACTTAAAAAAATAAAATTTATTATAAAGTCTGTATTGTAAAGTCCTTTCCAAAAAAGAAAGTATTATAAAGTATAATTCGATGTTATTTAAAATTAAATATTAATAGGTTGTGCTTAAGCAAAATTTACATCAATTTAAGATGATTAAATCTGATTTTGTGTTTAGCGGGTATGGTGAACAAATTTTTTTGCTAATTTTATTTAATAACTGCCACTAATTATGTAAATGCATACAGAAATGCCTAATTTGTATAACGCGTATATAGAAATACCTGCTAGAATATTATATAAGTAATGATTTTTGACATTCTGCATCACTTTCCTCTTAGTTAACAAATATTATATGAATCCAATGAACGATTGAATATAATCCTGACCAATGAATAAAAAAATGAGCTTTAAATTTACTCGAATAATTCAAAAATTGAATTAAAGTGGTGCCAATGCCCACAAATGTCCTCCAATATTTACAAAATAGAAAAAAATACATAAATAATACAGTATTTTTATATGGTATTTTATTACAATTAATTTATTAAAACATTTATAAAAAATATTAAATACAAAATGTTGTTTTTTAAAATAAATTTATTAAAAGATTGTATTTTATATAAGAAATGTATTATTTGTAAATAGTGATGAGATATAAATGTGTTTTAATAATGGAGAATTATTACTCTTTTACAATACAAAATATGTTTTATAAGTTTCATTTTTTACTTGTTATTAGCTATCAAGCATAATTTGGAATTGTAATTACATAGTTCTTTTAATTATTTTTAAGACATATTTGTTATATTTTCTTCCTTTGTTATATTTTTTTTAGTAATGGACTGTTATGTATTAATTAAAATATAAATTAAACAAAAATATATTATTAAATATTTTTTTATTTCTCTACCAGGTTTAACAAGTGGAATTTATAATACAAACAAAACAAACGATATCAATTTTAAATGGAGTAGATATTTGAAGATCAAGTAATAAGTTGAACACAGATACGTCTACACATATTGTTCAGAAACCAATAGTTAAAAGCTTCATTCAACCCAATCCAGTACATATTCCATATTGGTTTTTTAAATTACTCAAATTTGTTACTTTGTGTGCATCGGAATAATTCTTTTATTTTATTACTCCTCACAACCTACAGATAAGAATTAAAATAAAATAATCTTATTATTTAGAGAGGTTGAATATGTTTAACAATTTTCAATTTTATTTTTATAATTTATTGGAGATGTTCTTTTGCATTAAGAGTTACTTATTTGGTTTTCATGATCATATGGAAGATTTCTTATCACAATGGTGTTATTAAAAACAAACACATTTAAGTTACAAGTAGTTAAGAATAAGCATAATTTCCGTTTCGGGATCAGATTCCAGGGAATACTTGAAATAGTTCCTTGAAAAAAGATCATGCAAAAGCTGGTCATAATATTGGTTTGAATCTCTGCTCTAAAGTAAAATTATTATTGTATTATACTTTTTCTATAAAATATATTATAAAAACATTGTAGCCATAGGATCTTTAGAGTAAAATGCAATCATTTAAATAATTAGTATAATAAACAAAAGTTTATATCGTATTTAAAAAGTTATGACTCTTATAACTTGTATATTGTTTGTGCTCTATTTTACTATATTATTTAATTTGTTGTGATTTATAATATTTTATTTAATGTAGATGTAGTTTAATATACCATGTTCTATGAATTTTTCGTTTAGGATGAATTTTCCAACAATCAGTGAAAACTCTTTTTATGACGTCATTTTGAAAATGAATACAAGAAGTTTAAATTATTATTTTGTTGGCACAGCTGCTCGAAACAAAAATGCTCGCTTCGCTGTAGTTACAGTATGTTGAGTGAACAGAGATGGTGCTTTTTGTCTGTTAGTTAAATAATAAAGATATCGATCATTATATATTATATATTGTTTTTGTGACATTTAATATTATCTTAATTATTAATATATTATTTTATAAATCATGTGTAAGTGCAGTGATATATGTTTATTTTAATATATGTGTATAAAATGACAGTTGATATAAACCGAATCAACAGACTGCAAATGTCAGAATGCACTGCTACTTATTTGGTAATTTTAATTTAAATATATTGTTATTAATAACAGATAACCCATATTTAATTTATTACACTTATACCATTGTTTCCTGACTCAAATAATGTTTTATTTAAGAAATAAATTTTTAGGCTATTTCTATGTGGTTCACCTGAATTCCTATTTTGCACATAACCACATGTATGTATTGTATATATTGGGGTAACTATTTTTAAGACATCGAGGGTTGTATAACAACAATAATCAATATTTAGGTTCACATAAAATTAGGGTCATTTTAGAAAATATTTATTCTCTAAATATACGGTCATATGATGTCATGCTTCAGTCTAATCGTAATATAAAACTTATGTTAGTTAAGTAATACAAGTCTTGATACTTATGGCAATTGCTTTGTTTACTATGTCAAACGAATTTATAAAATTGTATTTGTTTAATTATCATGCTATTGTATATTATTCAATATGTTTTAATCGTTTCTATATTCTATTGTTAATATTGTGAGTTAATAATAAATGATTTTATTAGTATTCCATATTCATGATTATACCATAGAATATGCATCTGATTTACTATTAAGAATTAACTATATATATTGAAGTTAATAATATACCTATACTCCTTAGATCTTTGCATTTAATAATATACTTTATAATATTACTTTATAAATAGATCAAAAGAGCGGGAGAAATATGTTCATAACAATACATACCTGTTATGTAAAATGCACTCTGAAATCGAGTGACGTATCAAAGATCCTTTAAAACATAAATTCTGAATACGTAAGTTAAGTTGAGATGTTGACGAAGTGCCGCTAGTTTTACTTTATTGTTTTAATTACTTCCTAAGTTCACAGACTTTTTCCGCTATATGCAGGCAGATCATGTTGTCGAAGACTCGTTTATGTGAAATCTGATTTGAGATTTGATATGGTCCGCATTTGAGACATAGTATTCTAAACATGTAAACTAACCTGGATTACAGTAAACTAAACATGGAAGTAGTATTTACATACGAGTAATAAGAGTATTGTATAGCGGATAGGTTTAGTCAAGAATATTTATGAAAAAGTTTACTTAAATAAAACTTAAAAATGGCAATAAAAAGTTAAATGTTTTATTTATATAATACTTATTATGTCGGCTCTATAATTTTAATAATAAACGTGTTATTAAGAGTACAAGATGTGTTTAACAAACGCTTTCATTGGACGAGTAGTTTGTAAAGCAAATGTTTTGGCTTTGCAAACACGCCAATGGCAAATAATTATGAGGCACGAACAAGTGAATAGAAAAAATATTTTTTTTACTTGAAGTTTAAAATACATAGAATTATGTACCTACAAAAGAAAACGAAACACATATAATAATAACATGAAACTTGTATGGTAGTTTTAATGATTTTGCTTTTAAATATTTATTTAATTAAAGAACCTTCATTAGTTATCAAAAATGGTAATTAATGGTTTAGTAACCTTAGAACAGAATATTTGCTTTAGATTAATAAACATCCGGCGGATTATATTGAGGAATGCAGAATATAATACTTGTATTTTATTATAAAATAAGTATATATATTGAAAAAATAAAACTTGTATATTTTTCGTATTTGGTTGTTGTATTCTAGGAAACGATGATGGGGAATAACGACGTAAATGATGAGTTTAAATAGACACGCGTTTGATAAGGAATTTTAAATTGTATATCTCCGTCAATTTTGTAATTTTTTTTTTAAATTCACGTCTACTAATAAATCTTTAAAATGGATTACTACCGTATTAGACCTCTATTTAATTCAGTTTCAAAATAGGTGTCCGAAACTAACTATAGATATAAGAGTGTACGATCGAACCTTAAATACAAACCATTTATGATTTCTGAATTATTTACTATATATTTGAAAATTAATAAAATGATAATTTGTTTCAGTACACTTTGGGAATACAAAAGACTGATTCACCTGATTTATCAAAATTTTAGTCAAAAGAAATTACAATTTTATACAAAATCATTAAATACAGGTAAGCAGTTTTTAATTATTCTTATCTATTATCTGATATCACTAGTTGTTAAAACTTTGTATCGTATAATTGCTTGTTAACTTATATCAAATCCCGCTATGTTTGCTCACTAATATATTTCTGAGTATGAATAATGTATATGAATATATGTATGTAGTTGTAAGTAATTCATATAAATAGTCGCACAATTAATTTTTAGTCATCTGTGACGTCATTTCCACACATGTGCTAAATGAAATAATTCATAGCTTGGTTTAAAACATGCTGATTCTTTCTCATGGGGTTTTGTTTTGAAATTTAATTGTTGAGTTATTAAAAGGTTCCTGACCTCCCCACTGACATCATAGATATAATAAATATATACAATATTGGATATTAGCAATATAATATCAGGGATTCAGGGCCCTCTAGTGTCATGTCTTCGAATGTGAACTACACCGACATCCTGTTCCTTTTGGATTGTATTATTATTTGTTTTAATATTTTAGAATGGTACGATAACAAATCTTTAACAAAAACTGCATATTTGATTTTCTAAAATCGCGACTAAAATAACGGAATTGGTTATAAAAGAATTTAATATTTCATAAAAAGTTCGTAAACTTGCAGACAAGTCTACTGACATAAATAATATCTATTTTATATTTCGACATAAAAGTGTCATTTTATATTTCAACGAGCATTGAACTTTTTATATCAATATTTAACTGAAAGGAAAAATATATAGACAGTTCTTTACCGGTTGTTGATATGTAAAAAGATACAGGTTGCATGTTATTGAAGTAATAATATATTAAGGTCATAAAATAGGCCTAATTCATCCATAAAAAAGCGCTATATGGTCGATTTGGTTCCCCATTCAAATGGCAGTCATTTTAATTGATAATAGTCGTAATATTGATAAGGTACTAGGTAAATCTAGATACTAAATCGGACAAGAGTGCTACAGACGCACAAACCTTTTTTTCTAGTAGGAAAAGATATGCTCTACTAATAGTAAAACTTAACCTTGATTTTTTTTAACCTAATAACTGAAAACAAATTAGGAACAAAACATTTTTTGTTTAATTTTATCCAACTAATTTTGATGTTGTCTAATTTCGTTGTAAATATTAGGGATGTAACGAATATTCGTATTCGCAATAGATTATGCGAATTTTTAGCGAATATATTTGGCAACAAAGAGTAAAAATAATTTATAAAATGCAAGTGATTCGGTTTATAATATTTTTATTTTAGTTACTACTTGAACTTACAATATAAAATAAGAATTATATAAAAACCAAAATAAATTTTCAACTTCTTAAACACATAATGGAGCTAAGTAAATTACCAACATTTTAATTACACTAAACTATTTTAAATGATATCTTTACTGAGAACACAAATGATAGGATTTGTATTATATTATTAAATAAAGCATTTAGTAATTAAATTGGAGTAAAGGAATGTTAAACTTCAGGAATAAAAGTTATGATGCCATATGCCAAGATTTGACGCCATATTTAAAAAGACACGTAATAATATTTAAAAAAAGAAGAAAAAAAGAAAACATGAATATGTATGCTAATCAAAAGTCAGAAAAAGAATGCAAGAGGAGTAGAAGAAAAGTAGATTCCATAGGGATGGTCGCACACTTCTTATTTTTTATAGAAAGATAAGAGACAACACTATTATCTAAACACATTGAACGAACAGAGATAACGCTAATAATTTTACATTACGTCACGAATTTACTATAACAATCTATAAACATAGAAGCTATTTCAGAAAATGAGATGGAAAATTGTACGTGTTAGGATTAAACTTTAACTAAGGTGTCATGATCAATATTTAGTAAACAAGACTTCATTAGATATACTAATTATTAATTAGTATATAATTGAAAGTAACACCAGCTTTCGAACATCGCGCTCTAATTTATGTTTCATTTGTATAATTTGCATGAACACGCTTGATGTATTACAAGTAATACTTCCTAGTTTCTATATTTTCAAGTTTATTAAATTATAGTTATTGCGTTCGTGACTAACTTGTGCTGTGCTTCAATTAATATATTGTTATTAAATTTTATGAGTCTTTAACCATGTTTATTATTTAAAGTAAGTATCGTTACTTTTTATAGTAAAATAATGATTGACATCATAGTTGAAATTTAATGTTATGTTAATGACAATTTTATGTTTAGTTATTATTGTCGGTGATTTAAATTAGTAAGGTCTTAGTCGATGACCTTACACTAGAAAATGTAACTTTGCACAACCTTCTATCGCATTTCTAGCTTGAGTAATCACTACGTTTGTAAGATTTTTTTTTCGAAATATTCTGCTTAGTGCAACTGCTTTTGGATCTTGAACTTGATCCTTAATATCAGTATATGCATTTATATTTGTTTTTTTTTAAAATATTAAACCTGTGTACCCATTTAATATAAATGAAACTGATAATATTTATGATGAGTAATGTAATACGGGAACTGATAAAGTATCAATTTGTTTCATTCATAAAGAAATCAATACAGTCGGCGGTCTTTTAATAAATATTGATTCAATTTAGCGCAAAACCTCGTTCTGTCTATTTATATAGTTTGTTTAAATATATATGTGGGACATACACGTAATTTTTAACAGTAAAAATGTTGTATCAATGAGTTATGGTTGATTTTTTAATTGCTTATTGTTGCAAAATATTTATTACCGCTTATGACATTTATTCCAAGAATATTTATTAAAATTGACTACTATATGTTTACTGTTGCTAAATAATTACTATTTTGAATTGAATTGCATATTGTTAAAAGTGTTAGAAATTCGTATAAGATAAGGCTAAGCGCCCGCTAGATACAAAGATTTCTTTAGTTAGTGTGCACCTAGCCTAAGGCGGGAAAATTAGTTAAACTAACTCTAATAGATCAGTTTGTCATGAAATATGCCCCACGTCATAACCACAGATATCTTAATTAAAATAATGTAAGTAATTATTTTAATTTAAACTTTAGAATCTTAAATAGTTTCAGTCTATATTCTGTCAGACTGTGGCTACACCGTACCTTACATATTGCACGGACGTAAAAGACGTGTAGAACATTGTTAATGTAGACATGTGTTGTAAAGTAAATTAGATATTAGAGTCAAAGCCCAATGGTATGACATGCCGCATGCGACACGTCGTATGTGTTAAGTTATATATACGGCACGCCAAGTTATATATAAATCTAGATCCGGCAAGTCGTGCGTATTATGCTACTTACAGATATCTTGCCGCAGCCTATGTCTACGCAGCGTGAATTAATTCGCATCTAAAGAAAAGCGTACGGCATGTCATATCAGTGGGCTTTGTCCTTTAGACATAATAAATGATTTAATAAGCTACCTGATAATTAAGAAGTATTACCATTCACATTAATGGCCTACATTAAAATCTATTAAATCTATCGACACAGTGGAATAAAATTAGAATTAAAAAACAAAATTGTACTGGATACCTTATAGCACTAGTTCTCTCGTTGTCTGTTCTAGTTACTCTCATTATCTCGTGTCAGGTTTTGTGTTTCAATAAGTAGCGCAAAAATAGATATATGTTGTTCTTTAAGGCAATCTTTTCTTGGGACAATTACAATTTTCGTATCAGGTATTTAACTGGCTTTATTAACAAATGTTTTAAATCCAGCAACGTCAACGGTCACATTGTACATTCGATAAGAAACATAATACACCTACCTTTAACGTTGTTTTCTTTAATCTGCCAAATTTTGATAACAGATAGTTAGATCTAGACAACGTACATCTTTCGTTGTGTTGCTTTAAATGTTGTAGTATTCATTTCTGTATTATTCATTTTTTTAGGTTATAATTTTTTTCTAAATTGTGCTGTGATGTTTCTTTCGTTAATGTATTTTTGAAAAATGTTTGCTGGTACTTATAACAAGGTATTGTATTTGCTTATTTTATTTATATAAAAATGCAGGGTCGTTTTTAAGCATATGCACGAGCATAGTGGCCCGCCCCATAAAAAATATATATTTTTTTAATTGTTAACTTAATTTTCAATAGTGCTGTGAATAGTGTTGTAAAATTGTGTCGTATTGTCGTTCTGGAGGAGATTACTCAGCTTACTAGTACATTCTGCAGGGATGCTAGCTTCTGGTAGTAGATTCTTCAGTTGACGACTTCCAACACCAATTACAGTAGTAATCGAATATCTTTCTTAAGATGATTAATAAGGATTCTTGTTCAGACGGTGTATTGTTGCAATTAGAGAATACTTGAGCGGTCTAAAGTAACCTCGTTGCGACATGCGACGGTTGAACAATTAGTATCTTTTTATTACTATTAATACAAACACTTTTATTAAAATATATCATTTATTCGTTGTAATATTATATCTGCTTACTTAATTACAATAGTATTTTATTAGATTAACGAAGATGACAGATATAAAACAAAATGTAATTCTATAGTGTTATAATTTAATTAATAGTTGAAATGTGCTCACTATTCAATACGTACGAAGTTGCGAATAGTAATGCTTGCTTTGAGACTCAGGAGAAGACTGGCTTTCAGCGTCTTGTGCAATTTAATATATAATAATTTATTTCACATCACAGAACGCCAATACTGAATTACCAGCATTAAATCAATATTAATCTCCACAAACCAGAGACAATATTTATAAGCGCTAAACTTAAATAATTATTCTTTACAATCTTAATACTAATACAAAAACTGTTTACATAATATAATTCTATTACATAATTAACATTTAATATCATTAAAAATAAAAGGTAAGTGCGACATATGCGTACTTACAACACTCCTCAACCAAAGAAAAGGAACGCATATAAAACAAAACATATGCGTTTCTGCTCTAAGGAAAAGAAAAAGGAAAAATTGTGATAGGGGAGATGTCGTACATATCACAACACCCCCTTTCAAAAAAAAAGGGACACGTATAAAAACAAAAT
Source organism: Panorpa germanica (assembly GCA_963678705.1). NCBI lineage: Eukaryota > Metazoa > Arthropoda > Insecta > Mecoptera > Panorpidae > Panorpa > Panorpa germanica. The sequence goes on along the minus strand of OY783212.1, from coordinate 6,664,627 downwards.
ATACGAGTTACAATTCTAGAAAAAAACAAAAAGAGAAGCAAAGTGTCGACAACGATTCTGATCCCATCGTATAGAGTTAACACTGCTCCACAAAACAATCATCCCTGACAAAATCCATTTCATTCGTCAAGTTTTTATTCATTGGTACAAAATCTCTTCAACCTATTATTATGAACTACCGTATGTTTTTTACCAATTAGTATTTCTGTATTAACAGGGGATATAATTTTAGTAACTTTATACGGTCCTACGTATAAGGGTAAAAGTTTTTTTGACTGTCCTTTAGTTGGTAACTGTTCATTTCTTAATAAAACTAGTTCGTTTACTTCAGGTGTGAAAAGAGAATTGACCCTTTTATCAAAATATAATTTTGTTTTTTCTTTGCTTTTAACCAAGTTATTTATAGCAAGTTCCCTCGCTACTTGTAACCTGTGTTTGAGTTCTACTATAAAATTATTATAAGTATTTACCTCAATTGGTTCTTTATAAAAAATTGAAGGCAGATTTGCCTTATGTCCATAAATTAGTTCGAAAGGAGTAAAACCGGTCGCTGTATGCGGAGTTGTGTTATACACGAACATTGCATAGGGAATCCAATTTATCCAATCATCCTGCTTTTTACAAAAATTCCTTAGATACTCGGCAAGGGTTCTATGAACTCTTTCTAAGGCACCGTTGGTTGCTGGTCTAAATGCTGTTGTTTTTAATTGTTTAATTTTTAACAATTTGCATATATCTTTAAAAATTTTTGACATGAAATTTGTTCCTTGGTCTGTTAAGATCATATTAGGAACTCCGTACCTACAAATAACGTTAGTTACTAATGCTTTCGCGACAGTATTTGCCTCCTGGTTTATAATAGGAATAGCTTCCGTAAATTTAGTAAGGTCATCCTGTATTGTTAGTAAGTATTTGTATTTGTCGTTGTCGTCTTTCTTGGGAAGATATACTATGTCCAAAGCCAACCTTTCGAAACTATGTTTCGAAGTCGATGTAATTGTTAATGGGCATTTATTTAATTTGCACACTTTATTCTTTTGACATGATACACATTGTCTAATAAAATTTTTAACTTTTCTAATCATACTTGGAAATTTAAAGTGTGATTTTAATCGTTTAATTGTTTTAGAAACTCCTAAGTGGCCTGCTGTGGGATTAACATGAAATTCCGAAATTACATTGTTTATTAACTCAGGGTCACTAATTTTAAGTATATTGTCATTATAAATGTGTACTATTATATTTGTTTTATCAAAGATATGTCTGATCATAGTTCGTAACTGGGCAAAATCTAATTTACTTAGTTCAGACTCGAACCTGTTCATAGCTATGTTAGTAATTTTGTGTAAAGTACAAAAGTTTTTCAGATTCACTAATGCCAAAAATATTTCTTTATAATTTGGTAGATTAAAATGAAATTCCTTAATTATTAAACAGATAATAAATCTAGTATCAATTTCAACATATGCAATTTCTGATACTTCTTTTTCTTGTATTAGAAATGCATTGATACTACTAAATTTATTGATTAATTCAGGAGAATTTCCAATTGAATTTTTAAAATCTTTTGATACAAAATCTACTAATGAAAATGACGTCGGTGCGTCATATAAACTTTTATCATGTTCAATTACTTTATTGTTTATGATAATTTTATTTTTAATTATTTCTAAATAATTTTCGTATGTGACATCCATTGTTTCAACCTGAAGTGAGTATACGCGACTTAGGGCATCTACGTGTGGAATCGAACTACCTGGTCTATATATTACTTCGTAATTATATTCCTCTAGTTTTATCCGCCAACGCATAAGTCTAGAACTCGGGTCCTTAATACTCATTAACCAAGTCAAGGCTTGATGGTCTGTTACGATACTAAAAAACTTTCCATAGAGATAGGGTCTAAAATGAGCCACAGCCCATACTACTGCTAATAACTCACGTTCAGTAGTTGTGTAATTTTGTTGTGCCTTATTTAGAGTTCTTGAAGCATATGCTATTGGGTGGCTTTCCTTAATAGTACCTTGTGAAAGGACTGCACCTATAGCATATTTACTTGCATCCGTGGTTACAACGAAATTTTTACTAAAGTCCGGGTATTGCAAAACAGGTGATATGGTTAATTTATTTTTTAAAGTTTTAAATGATTCGTCGCATTGGTCTGACCATTCTAATACTTTAACATTACTGTTTGCTGCATTATATAGTGGTTTGGCTATCTCTGCGTAATGCGGTATATGTCGGCGATAATAACCGGACATACCCAAAAATGTTTTAATTTGTTTAGGACTGTTTGGAATGGGGAAATTCTTTATTGCTTCTACTTTAGAAGGATCTGGTAGAATACCTGTTTCATTAATAACGTGACCTAAATAAATCAAATCTTTATGTAGAAAGTTACATTTGAATGGTTGGAGCTTCAAATTATGTTCCCGTAATTTAGAAAAAACGTTTTTTAATCTTTGGTTGTGCTCAGAAATGTTTTTTCCAAAAATGACTACATCGTCCAGATAGATTAAGCAATCTATTCCTTGCAAACCTGTGAGAACGTGAGACATAAGTCTCTGAAACATGGGGGGGGCTCCTTTAAGTCCGAATGGCATTCTTACAAATTGATAGTGTTTAAAGTTCGCACTAAATGCTGTTTTCTCTTTATCTTCGGGAAGCATAGGGACCTGGTGAAAACCGCTTGCTAAGTCAAGGGTAGAGAAAAATTTTGCACCACTAAGTTGGTCCAGTATATCATGTATAAGAGGCAAAGGATAGGCGTCACTTGTTGTCTGCTCGTTAAGTTTACGGAAATCGACTACTACGCGGAATTGTTTATTACCTAACGCATCTGGTTTCTTTGGTACTACTAATAAAGGTGCGTTATAGGGTGAGTCGCTTTCTTCAATTATGTTGTTGACCAACAGTTCCTGAATATGCTTTTCCACAATCTCTTTTTGCGCATGGGGCAATCGATACGGTTTAACGTTAACGGGTTTAGAAGAATTAATCTTTATCTTATGACTTAATGCGCTCGTACAAGATAACTTGTCTCCCGGTAAAAAAAATATGTCATTAAAGCTGTCACAGATTTCTATTAATTCTGTTACTAATTCTGAATTGACATGTGAAAGATTTAAATTGTTTAATAAAAGTTCCTTACGGTTGTTAGGACTTGATTTTGAAAAATGGTAAATACTAAATTGATCTATCGGTATGATATTCGGTTTGAAATTACTAAGTATTATATTTTTTATTGAAGAATTTATTATTGAAATATAGAAAATATTTTTGACGGGCTTGATTAATGCATTAGCTAAAAAAACTTCAGGTAACAATTCCCTGGCTACACAAACTCCTACTGTAGAACCTGACATAGGAATTATTTTCCTCGTACGTGCTGGTAAAACGATATTGTTTATATTTATAAGTGGGAGCTCAATTACTTTGCCACATTCTGAGAATTGTACTCTGTTCATTTTTAGATTAATTACTGCATTTAGTTTCCGTAAAATATCTAACCCTATAATTCCATCGTGTTTAATGGGGAAATTTTCTGACACAACCTGTAAAGTTTGTTTCGACTTATTACTATCTAAAATTATAGAAGTTTTCAGTGAACCTAAGGTATAAGGCGTGCCTTCAGAAATACCCTTCAATAGAATTTTAGATTTATTATTAATTCTGACATTGTTATTTAAAATATTTTGTTTAATCAAGGAGATTTGAGAACCAGTATCTAATAAAAATGATACGGTTTTAGCTTTGGCTGCGACCATCTTGAATTGGATAGTGTCAACTGTTTGCTTAGCCTTAACATTTTTATTTTTACTGTCAAAACTTAGAATATCATTATTATTTTGTAAATTACCCGTATTGATCTCATCAAAATCATAAAAAAAAACATAATTCATTATTTGAATTGTGTTGTGTCTTGTTAGTAAAAGATACTTGAGAACCATCAGATATAAGATGTTTCGATCTTTCACAACAAGTAGAAGGTTCTGATAAAATTGTGGCCTCCCTACAAGTATTAACTTGAGCAATAGGGTTACCCGTATCTAGATTTTCCTTCTTAATAAAACAATACTTTTCTGTATGACCACTTTTCTTACAATGGTTACAGAACAAATTTTTAGTTTTTGTTTCGACCTTATTAGGAATTTGCTTGCTTGAAACTGGTTTACTATTAGAATTAGGAACGCTTGGATATGTTTTGACTTTAATATGCCTTCTTCTTTCTAGATTGCGCCACCGTCTCTCCAGAAACTCTGTAAATTCATTTAAGGTTGGTAATTCAGAATTATTTCTGTTTTCCCATTCCTTTGACGAATTAAAATCTAATTTGGTCTTTAAAATATGTATTAACATAAAATCTGAATGATTAGAATATATCCCCAATTCGGTTAATGCTCTAATCGATTCATTAATTTCATCTAGTAGTTTTTTGATATTGATTTCGGACTCTAAACGTATAACATTGTAGTTTATTAAATTGTTTAAACAGGTTTCAATAAGTGCTACCTTGTTATCATAACGTTTACAAAGGATGTTCCAAACAATTTCGTAATTATCATTTGTTAAAGGATAATTCTTTATGAGTTTGAGTGGTTCTCCTGACAAATTTAACTTTAAATAATGCATTTTTTCAATGCTTGATAGTTTACTATTATTACGAATTAAATTTGTAAATAATTCCATAAAACTTTGCCAATTAATATATTCTCCATCAAAAACGGTTAGTTGCATTGGACTTAAGTTCAGATTTTTTATTGAATCTATACTTTTTGAGTCGTCTACAATATGTGTATCATTCTCAAATGTTTGCTTATAATTCAACAAGTAAATAAGAGTGTCGTCATAAATACTTTCAACTTCCATAGACTTACTAACGATAGCCGAAGCTTCTTCATTTTTTAGAGTTGGAAGCAATGCTTCTACGATACTACTATATTTAACCCAAGCTTTGTCTAAGTTTTTGATTTTTAATTCAACTATTGTTAAGGATGTTGATTGGACTTCTAGATTTTTTGAAAACTCATTAATTAGATTGATTGTATTCTCAACTAGTGTGAGTGAATGAACGTTCGGTGCCATAGTACTTAATTAAAGTTATATATAATATACAGACTAAAGATTATTTTGTACCAATAAACGACTCTCCGAAAAATAGGATTCTGACAAGGAAAAATTGCTAGCGAAAACAGTAACTCACAGGAAATTTCCGATGGGGCTCAGACACCGCAGTTGTAACAGGAAGGTAGTCTCTCTGATTGAACAGACTGCTATCTAACTGCTTCAGCTCTTTACTTCTCCTTTTCAAAATTCTTTCTCGTTCATAAAGATGTTCTAAAAATATTAAACATGAATTAATATAATTGTAGAAACAATTATAGGAAATATTATAGTAGATATTCAAAAGTATTGGATATAATACTAAAAATATTGAACAATGATGCTACAAAATTGTTATTTTATAACAAATATTCAAAAGTATTGAATATAATACTAAAAAATAATAGCTTCAATGAATTACAAGGATGCTACTAATAGATAGGTTATAGCAAATATTCAAAAGTATTGAATATAATACTAAAAAAATAATAGCTTCAATGAATTACAAGGATGCTACTAATAGATAGGTTATAGCAAATATTCAAAAGTATTGAATATAATACTAAAAAAATAATAGCTTCAATGAACTACAAGGATGCTACTAATAGAAAAAAATACAATTATCAATTTATGATAATAATTGTATACAAGATAAAAAGATACTGTCTTATTATACTTAACAAAAAAAACTTTCGATTTTGATCTATGTACAGCTGTGTGCAGGGTTCTGGAAACGATTAACATCAGTTTAGATTATTCCATTTGTTCTAGAAGCATCCATCCATTCGCTGGGGGCAAAAGATTTCTTTTTTTCTGGTTCAGCGGGCTGTTGTTTTACATCCACCGGACTTGTAGAAAAATTATGTGAAATACAGATGAATTGACGTTCTATCTCGTACTCTTCGGCAATCTTGGAAATAATCGATCGACGTAGTGGTATCCAGAATAATTGATCTGCATCCAGGTGTAGAATATATAGAAAAAAATTTTGGGCGTACCTCTTGGATATTTATGTGTAGGAATATCTCTTCGAGACCCCACCTGACACCAATGTTGTAAAATTGTGTCGTATTGTCGTTCTGGAGGAGATTACTCAGCTTACTAGTACATTCTGCAGGGATGCTAGCTTCTGGTAGTAGATTCTTCAGTTGACGACTTCCAACACCAATTACAGTAGTAATCGAATATCTTTCTTAAGATGATTAATAAGGATTCTTGTTCAGACGGTGTATTGTTGCAATTAGAGAATACTTGAGCGGTCTAAAGTAACCTCGTTGCGACATGCGACGGTTGAACAATTAGTATCTTTTTATTACTATTAATACAAACACTTTTATTAAAATATATCATTTATTCGTTGTAATATTATATCTGCTTACTTAATTACAATAGTATTTTATTAGATTAACGAAGATGACAGATATAAAACAAAATGTAATTCTATAGTGTTATAATTTAATTAATAGTTGAAATGTGCTCACTATTCAATACGTACGAAGTTGCGAATAGTAATGCTTGCTTTGAGACTCAGGAGAAGACTGGCTTTCAGCGTCTTGTGCAATTTAATATATAATAATTTATTTCACATCACAGAACGCCAATACTGAATTACCAGCATTAAATCAATATTAATCTCCACAAACCAGAGACAATATTTATAAGCGCTAAACTTAAATAATTATTCTTTACAATCTTAATACTAATACAAAAACTGTTTACATAATATAATTCTATTACATAATTAACATTTAATATCATTAAAAATAAAAGGTAAGTGCGACATATGCGTACTTACAACAATAGTGTTTGGCCGCTTTTGGGATCGGTGTGAGAGGGGGAAGAGGGAGTTACACCACAAGTTGTGCTTAGGGGCTCACCGATCCTAAAAGCGGCCCTGGCAACTTGTGTACTCGTATGATGTTTCATTTCAATAACTTATATCAATGGAAACGATTTTCTTGATTCAATATGCATGACTTACGAGTGAAAGCTTTTATTTATTGTATAATGTAAAATATATATAAATTATTTATAATTTTCGTTTGTGTGTTTTGAAATGCATGTTCGGCATACCATTACGGGCTAGACCCCATTGAGGAATAATTACGCGAGTTTTTTTTTTCCACGGGGTTTTAATTCTGTATACTAAAACTTACCTAGCACACACTGCGCGTAAATTTATCTGAGTTAATATACAGTATTTGACTTGGCCAAGAACTGTAATTATATGTCTTGTTATGTTAATGGATGTTCAAAGAGATGAAGCGACAGATGCATACTGCTTACAAAGTGATCCGCCGATAACAGCATATGGGTTTTGAAGACTTAATTCCGTAGTGCGTGCATCCTCATTCAACTATATGTTTTACAAAACAAAAAATAAGTGAAAAACTTCTGTGAATTCTGCAGAAATCAGATACAGATTTTTTTTTTCGTGTAAAATTAAAACCTGTGGTGTATGCATGTTCATATAATTCCATTTTTTTCACTTTAGTTATTATTATAAATATATGTAGCTAAATATTATATATCCTATATAGATATATTTCACTTTGAAGCATTTTATCATATATTCAGTGAGATTACTGACAACACCAATATCAAGTTTTATTTATAAATCTCTTGGATTCCATGTGGAAATTCCATTTTAATTTAGACATAACACCGAGATTGTGAAAGATGTTATTAAAGGTTTCTCCGAGACGAAGCGCTCTTCCGGCGAGAGATAAGAGAAGGTTTCATATTTCTGAAATCAGGGCCGGCATCGAAATCTAAAAGCAACGCCACTTCTTCTTCAACGCGAACTTTTTTATATTTGTATTATACCGGGAAAGTATCGTATGCTATAAGATTTTTTTACAAGATCTCGTTTAATACTACACAAGAAAAAGGCGTCTAAAGCATTTCTTATGTTCTTCATTTTTCGTAGACTTGTACTTAATTAAAATTGGTTCAAACCAAAGTTGGCGTCATCAGAAAGAAATGTTTTGTTACCATGGCTTGTGCGCCTGTTTTTAAATCTGTCATTTTCAGTGCAAGTCATTTTAAACTACGTGCATTGATTACTTGACGTAATGAACTGTAAAAATAAGAAATCTGAAAGAAAATAATACGTCCTTGTTTAAATATCCATTACCTTGTACTTACTCGCACTGCTACAAGTAAAAGGTACAGGTGCCCTAGAGTATATCGTCGGGTTGCAAATACGTAAATGTATATCATTACGTTTAGTTTTCACAAAATTATTACTTTTGACTTTGTTTTTTATACTTTGTATTAATTAATATCCACTTAATTTGCTTTTCACATTCAGGATTTTTCTAGAAAAAAAAAAGAAATTGGTTTTGTAATAAGACATTGTTTTTTTTATCATTAGTAAAACATGGAATTTCAGGAAGATGTTGCACACATTACAATTCTTCTTCCTTGCTATTGCATATTGTTTATTAAATTAGAAGAAACAGTAAATTTAATTGCTGAAATTGTTTAAAACTAATCTCTGTGATGAACCTAGGATCCCGAGATTGTCGTTGAAAAATCCCGGAATTTCAGGATGGTAAATATACCTGGCGACTATTTTACCTTGGACAGGAATCATATTTGTCAATGGGTTCTTTATACTATTAATTTTCTGAAAAAGAAGAACTGTTTTTCATTAACTAGGAATTCAATTTATCCTGTCAATATTGATTGATCTTTGCTTAGATAAACACAATTGCAATTTTCTTTGTTCCTTTTTTCTCTTACTTATGTAAGTGAATTCATTGTTCGTTTGGCTATACTTTAACTGAGTTTTGTTTAATTGATTTTTTACTAATTATAATGTATAACACTTGTTTCTAACTCATTAATTTTTGGTAATCCTTTCCTTGCCACTTTAGCTATATATTCGATGCTCCTAATCTAAGAATGATAGTCTAAGTGAATATATAACAACAACATAAGTGAGACCTTTAAGAGGATATTTGTCTTCATTTCCTTTCAAAAGACCTTTTATTTTTGATCTCACACCAAATTCAATTGTATGCAAAACTATTAATCTTTTTCTCGAGATATTCCAGCCACATATATCTTGGCGTTAATGCGGTACATCGTTCAACAGTAGTTATATTATTATATGCTTTTTACTTTTTAATAATTTAGATGAAATTCAATATATTTTAGGGGTACTACAATTCTATGAATTTTAGGCTCCTAATGGACTGCGTGCTGTCTCGTGTGCTTGCTATGGCCGATTAATTTCCTAATAGAGACTTGCTAATTATATTTCACCTTATTGTAGTTGACTCCGTCATTGTACGCGGCGTCGCTTGTACTGATTGATTAATTCATTGTTTCTATAGCAACGTTATCTTTATCAGTTTGGGTGATATTGTGTTGATTGGCAAATTATTTCAAAGCTTTACCAAGTGCAGTAACTTCAGTGTTAGTTGTTTGATAGTTGATACTTTTTTTGGTTTAGAATGTGATGAAATATTTTGCAAAAAATGTACAAATGTAGAATTGTGTTAAATGTTATTAATAACTCTCGCAGGGGAATTTCCAACGTACTACATGATCAGGTAATTCAATTTATTTATTTATAAGCAGATAATTTTTATTTTGGAATGAAAAATGTGATGTAATTTTGTTACTCTCTTAATTTGATTATCTATCAAATATTTTCAACAATTCTTAATGTAATAATTCTTATGTGTGGTGATACTATTATACTATAAAATGAAGCATATGTTAAAACATATGTTATTTTTTCAATGAATAATATGTTATATGTCCTAATTCTATTCACGATTCACAAAAGGAGAAAAAATAGTCTTTTTTTGCTCGAATTATTTGTTTTAACACGAATTCCAAAATAATTTTATTATGTAAAATTAAAAAAACTTTATTCTTTATTTTATGTTTTATAAATGTATTAAAGTAGTAAATATACCAAAGTTTATGAGGGTCAGGTTATAATTGACCATGCTTAGTAATGAGAATTAAATTAGTTTATTTCAGGATATTTGTTTAGGATTAGGTTTCATTTGTTGTCTGAAATTGTTATAAATTTCAAGCATGGAGAATTTTTCAAAATATCGTATATAAAAAGGATGTTTTATTTCTAGTTTGATTTATGATTTTTTATGTTTCGTATGTATGTAATTTATGAAAAATTTATGAATGAATGAAATTTGTAGAAGTTATACATTATGGGTTTTCATTATTTTTCTTTGCACGGTTTTTAGGATAATTTATAGTTTTTTTTAAATCTTACACGATTCTTTTATAGTTTTGAAAAACATCCTCCATTTTACCATATGAAGCATGTATTTTTTTATACGATTTTTTTTTTCCCGGATTTCGTTTGACGTATCTACTTTATAAAGGGGCGTGTGACAATTTCTATATTTCCTATATATTTTTTTTAGTATTTTTTTGTGTGATCATATTTACCAATTAAATTTGATTGCAACCAAACTTAGAAAATATAACTTTGACCCAGGAATCTAACTCAAAGACACAGTAGTCGGTGTCAAGTCTCAGTTCTTTCACCCACTGTGTCAGCCCACGTTTTGTGTTAATGCATTTCTGATCTGTGGACGTTTCCTTTAATACACATATTAATCTGATAGCTAGTTATCTATTTTTTACAATAATCTTGCTTCATTTTATAATATTATTCGCAAGACTCCTGAAAATTGCTTGTCACAATATAATCTCCAATATATAACTCTAGCCCACTCAATATTTTGTCTAACAAAACTTCTATCTCTATCAGAAACTGTTTCGGATCAATACTTGCAGACATGCCAACATATTTTTAGATTACTGATCTATAATCATAAGTATTTTTATCTTATCTTATCATACATTATATTTGCATATCTTCTACGATGATTCTTTTAACAATATTGTTCACTTATATAAATTGTAATATACACAATTTAAATTATGCAGTATCTCAAATCAGCACTTCCATAAAAAATGGAATCGTAATGGAACCCCAAGTAGAAAATTGTCTTACAGTGAAAATATCTTGCTACAAACTAATTCCAAGCTTTATTTTCTTTTATATAGAAAATTGTACGTAACATAGTGAGGGTTTCAAACTTTCTAGTTTCCTACTAGCTACTTGTAAGATTAATTTTCTGCCTGTGACGTTTCAAGAATAAAAACTGTTTCAATTTGAAATTTGCATTTTATTTTTATGTACATATAAAAGTGTAGGATTTAGTCATGTGAAACTTTAAAATAATAATGTGATTTATTACGGTATATTTCGATCTTTCATCGTAATATATAATGCTATTAATAATAATAACTCATTTTTTTCACGTCCGATTCTAAGCTTTTAACCTTCGTGCAAATATACTTTACGACATTGCTTGTGAGATCATTTTCCTTTATCCTCTGCAAGTCTATACTTATACTTTCTCTAGAGAAAAAATATATATTTTACATCGGAGAACATCCGCTGCCTGTCTGGTACCATTCACTAAGTATGCATCACGGGTTTGTATGGTACATACGTCAGACGCGACGTTGGTCATATCGCTGGTGTATTTATAACAAAACACGACTAGACCAGCTGTATTTATGTTTTCAAAAAACTAAATCACTCTTCAAGTTTTTTTTCTTTATATTTCATTTGTAACTCGCTGTACAAATCTGGTTATTTCCATTGGTGTTTAATTTCTTTAATAAACTAGTACTCATATTTATTTTTCTTATTAGTAATTCTATACATCGCTTGCCGATAACACAAGTCGTTAACTTTATAAATTACCATAGTTATTATTGTTTGAATATTTATTAGTTGAATATTGGAAATGCAATTATTCTCTTATATCTAAACATATTTTTATTTGTTTGAAAATAGACCACTAGCTTATATACTCTAAGCGTGGTTGTTTATAATTTGTCAGTGTCGTGAAGAAACTAAGTACGTTAGTCTTCAGAGAGGTGAACTAATCAAAAGAGAGAAGTAGTTATTTTTATTCAGAGGTCCTAACTGACCGAGTCCTAAACTAAATCTAAAGTATTCTTTACCTGTTTTTTTTTGCAACTTTTCAATAAATATAATCTCTGGATATAAATTGTAAGTTGGGTAGTATTGCCACAGTTGTATCGGTATCTAATGTCTAAGTATTGCCAGGTAGTTTGTCTGGTGTTACCAGTACAATAATATAGTTTAGTTTAAAAATAACAGGGCTGTACTGGGATAAATGTACACGGTATTCATTCGTTAACAATATCACCTTATTTACTTGGTTTTACATGGTACTTATGATAGTTTAAACCGAATTTTGTGAAGTTTTTTTAAAATTTTATTTAGTTTGGTTTATTCAGCCATCTTGCCAAAAATTAAAAAAATAAATATTACATTATGTCATAATATAAAAATAGTTAATAAATATTGAATAATACGTGGAAGAGAAGTGAATTGGGACAGCTGTGGTTTTAATTATTATCTGAATGGTTTTGTCATACAAATGTGCTATCGTCGGCACTACCCAATGAGATTCCTGCGAAGAGCAACCCTTTTTATGCATGTCGATTTTAGTTACTTCCGTTTATCTTCTCTTCCATGTTTTATTCAATAAAGCCAATGAGTTTTATGCGAACAGTGCGGACCTGCACACGTATTCTTTCATTCTTTTTATTAAATTTTACCTTTGTCTTTTTAATATACAAATATAATAATGTATTGACTTTACTTTTTCTATATTCTCGTCTTCGCTGTTTCTTTTTTCGCCATTTATTTATTTACTAAGGAAATCACTCCGTGTAAATTAGCAATTCGACGTGTTCACTACCACGATAAGGTCTTAACGGCGCCAAATTGCATGTTTGACCTTTAAACTTACCTTTTATAGCATTAGTAGTAAATGTTTGATATAGAATTTAACGACACAGTAATAGAAAGTTTCGTTTAATTGTTAAAATTAATTATAATTAACAATCAACGGTTTTTACATCTTATATTTAATAAATCTAAATAATAAATCTCTTTTTTGCTGTCTGATATAATAAGCATTTCATTTATACATTCTATTCTAATTAAAACTTGTAATTAAATTTTAATAAATACTTTTAAGTTTGTTTTTAAAACTTATTGTTGTAGTGAGAATCATTAAATCAAACATCTTTGAACGAACTTCGCGCCGTGACATTTCAATACTTTCACAAAGTTGAGAATGATGCTTGTACGGAATTTGTTACATATTTTATTAATTCAGAGGAAATTTGTCGCAGATTCTATTCTCTTCAGTTTATATTTTACTCGATATTCAGGAGAACAGAAACCACGCTTTATACATACATAACTATGTATATATTTTTTATACTTGTTTATGTTTCAAAAATAGTTTTATTTTCTGTTGATGGAATATAGGTATGTATATACAATTATTAAAAAAAATTGAAATGACGTTAGTGAAGCAAAGCAATGTCGCGCTGATGTTGACTTGTAAATGCTTGACGTGACGGAACGTTTTTCTAAGTCATTAGCGGCATAAATAAATATTGCGTAAGTGGTTTCCAAATTATATGTATTAAAATAATAGTACATATATATTTTCTCTCACTCAAAATAAACAAATGAAATTTGATACAGATGCAATTTTATATCGGCCTATTAAGTAAAGGTTAACATCAATTAATAGAAATATCACAAAGATGGTGGAATATAGGTGTTCTATAACCTTGACATTATTGATATTTAATTAATCAAGATAACCTATATTTCGTTGGAGTAGTCGAAGTTGGAACTGTTCATGTATTTAGGTCACGCATATTCATTCTATTCCATATTCAATTCATAAGATAGTTTATATGAAATAGTAAATTATCTGACAAAAACAATATCCTGCTAAGCACAGTTACGTGTATTTAAGGTTTATCTAGCATAACAAAAGTTACAAGTTGCATACGCGATTTTACAGCTTTTTCAAAAATAAATCTACCTTTTTGCTCATACTTATAAAAGTTCTTAAGAACATATATTATCTTATGCCGGCACTGTCTTATGTCTCTCGGCGAGACATTTGTCGATATGAACATGTTACAAGACCGCTCATTAACCGAGGCAAACTAACGCGAGGTGAGAGCAGTAGTACACACTCGATCTCGGCGAAAGTAAACTGTCGGTATTAACAAGTTCTTTTTGAGGAATAGGAAAGGACTCAAGAAAGAAAAAATTGGGAAATTGGGCAGATACTTCTCTTTCAAATTTGTTTCTGTAGTAGTACTGGTTAAGACATTGAGTTATATAATATTCGGTACGTCTGTAGTATTTTCGTGCGCTTTTATATCTTTTTATATCCATAAATATATCAGTTTAACCTATTTGTATTTCTGAACTGCAGTTCCTTGCCAAATCCAAGAGAACTATTATTATATTATAACAATGATAAACAAATTATGATTCTTGGAATAGCAACTAATGGGGTCCATGACATAATCTCAATTGTTAGTTCACATGAACTAAAGGAAGAAACACAAAATTTATAAAGTATATAAAATACAACTTCCTATAGTTTTGTAAACATTGTGTGAATTAACATTGTCTGTTGTTGTTACCTTTGTTATCAGAGACATATTCAGCAATTATTTTATTTTTTCCTTCCATTGTGTAATGAAATTTATTTATTTTATTAATGTTTGTTTTCCTCATGAGATATTATTTTAGTCTATTGTTAATTTCAATGTTATAATTCTATTTTTCGAGTAAATAAAAGTAGAATTCATTTTTCTTTCATGAATTTCTCAAATGAAACTTAGTTTTCAGCGTCATTTAAAAGCGGTCACTCTTACTCTTTTAGACATGGCACACTAGGCAAAAACGACTTAAAAGTTACTAAACCATGTACATAGATTTATACATCTTGTATGTGTGTATGTAGACTACATGGATTACAGTGTGCAGTGATATATGACTAGAATGTATTACATTCGGTCAGGTCTTTCAACAAGAGCAGTCATTTTATGGATATTTCAACTAGAGCGGTCATTTTAAATCTATAGAAGAACGCAATATTTCCGTGAAAAGTCGTGATATTTTTATTTTAATCTTAAGTACAAACTCCGAGGTTAGTAATGAAACACAATATCTGCCAAATGTCACAGAAATATTGCGTTTTTATATTGATTTAAAATGACCGCTCTTCTTAAAACACCCTATATAAGTTCTCTGATTAGTAGAACTTATAATTTGAAAACCACAACTGATATTCCAATGATTTAAATTTGATCACAATTAAGGTTTATATTTTAAGTTAACTAGAAGGTAGTAAGTGTAGTAATGAGTAATGAGTAATGGGATAAAAATTAAAAAAAAAAAAACTGGTTCAATATCTTCAGGAGGTGACAGTCAAACTAAACTATGATATCATCCCAGGTAGAAATGTAATGCTTAAATTAGCTTGTAGCACTATAGATAGTTGAAGTTGATTTGCACACTGCATTACAATTCCTATGTGATTAGCTGGTAGCAAACTAACAAGCTTGAAACTGTACTTCAAGACAATTTTCTACCTGGGCACAGAAAATTTAATATTTAAGTTATATGAGTTTAACTTATGATTTTCCATCGGAATGCAGTTTTACATTTTAAATTAGGTGTAACAACCAAAATAGATTATGTTTATATTTTTAATAATATTACAAAACTCATTTTAAAATAAAATATTTTGTTGATATACTCGTATTCTTTTTTATAAAAGACCTTGTTTACGATTTTTTAGTTACAGTTCGTTAAACGACTAGAAAACACAAAATATAAGTCTTCTACTCAATTTACGTCCGCCCACTTTTAAAATATTTTGAGCGAACTTATAAATCTTGAATGTTAAAAATAATGGTTACATTCACATATTATTATACTCGTAGATTTAAATATACTCGTACATATAAAAATTGACGATTTAACGATTTACCATTACATTCTTTGAAGAAGTTGTATCCACATATCAAATAATGTGATGAGATGACTTAAAAGAATCTGTAAAGAATTAATGGGCTTGTTAACCATGTCTTAATTTCTATAAAACTATATATTGGTAATATTGCCTACCAGAGCCTCAAATATTCAATTATTTTTTAATAACTCATTATATTTTAAGAGATGTTAACAATTAAAATAGTTATTTTTCCAAAGCATGATACGTCACGTCAGCAGATTTGTTATCTCTTTTATACAATAGAGATGCATACGAGTCTGTGTGTGACACGTCATTTACTACTACCAGCTCGGTTGTGTATCCCATGAAGTATAATATTACGAAGATTGCATGCGAACAACGAGAAATAATCTTGATTACTTATTTCGTTTGTGACGTAATATGCATATCTGAAAGTTGCGGCAAAACTGAAATTCAAATTTGATATATTTATAACTCCGTCAACTTTTGAATATTTGAAAAAATAATAAGGCCAATATATTTATATTAAAATGTATTTCGATCGGAAATTAAAAAAAAACGACCCTTAAAGAAAGAGTTTTGTCAACAGAAGAAGTTAAATATTTAATTGCGTCACTTCTAATTATGTTAAAGTTTGAACCTATTTATACAGTGAGTTAAAAATGCTCGAAACAATATACGATTGTATGTCAATTTTGACAATTTCATTATGTTGTTTCCAACGCTAAAATGAAATGTATAAATCTAAAATAGCTTTTGTGCAAGTTTTGCTTTTGTTTTGGTTGCATGACTCACACTAGCAGTCCCCATGTGCTTTTAGAGCCGAATGCATTTACTCGCTGTCACTTGACTACTAAGATCAATTGAAATGAATTTTCCGTGGCAGTTAGAACTTTGGTTTATCTTTAGAACATCGAGGTTTGGACGTTCTTTTCTTGGCGCCTGCATCACACTCTACGAGGAAGACGTTCGTAGGCTAACCATATGTACTTTTACAAAATTAATTTTTTAAATATTTGAAATGAATATTATTGTTAGAATTGTAGAAAATTTGTGTGTTGTAATTTCTATCAAATACTTATTTAAAAATGTCGTTTGGTTAAAAATGTTCTTTTTATGGCAAAATTTATTTGCATTTCCTTAAACCATGAGATCTTATCAAATGCCTAAGAAATATCAAGTTCTAAAACAGCTGTATCATTGTTACGCGGATGAAATCTAAATTAATTAACTGGTGCATATGTATTCTAAAGTACACAGTAATACATGCTTGAAGTCACGTATCTTTGAATACATAATTCATCTAGAATTCACAATTTATTATATTTATTCGAAAAATTATACTCAGCATTGCATGAAAAAATACACGCTGCCAATTTGGATGAGTTATTTTCTCTGCGTTACTTTCTATTCAACCAACTTCAGGCACCTGAATCAGTTGGGATCTTATCATCTCGTCGCCGAAACCAGCACTGTCCGTGTACTGAAAATCCTTTGTACAATTCTCTAATTGATTTTGTATATTTAAGGAACTAAAGTAAATCTTGTTTATTTACTTTAACACATTCAAATACACACAACATTCACGTTTTAACAACTGTGTTCTGTTGTATTTCAAAACCTACCCTTTCACTGCTGGCTTGACTGAGTAGTTTTCAAAATATATTAACTCTTATTATTTATATTACCGTGGTCGTTCATTGAAAGCTTAACAAGAAATAATGGAAGAACGAGCCGCAAAACCATACCCATTGTAAATTTATAACAAACAAGAAATACTCATAGTCCAGACATCTACCTCTTTTATTTATTTATATGGATAATATAATTTTAAGGATAATTTATCCTACTTTCCTGTAGATTTTTCAATATATATAAAGTTACTTAAGGTGAAACATTACTTCATGGTTATATAGTTAGAAATAGATGGCGACAGTGTACTAAAATGACAATCGATTTACAAATTTGTACTAGCACTACATGTTTTCAAATATAAAAACGTTAATAACTTCGAGCTATTTAAATTATATAAACTTTATGAGTTAGATAAATGTTCAAGCTTTGTTTATAAATAGATCATTAATTAGTATATCAACTATTTATTAACATATAGTGTGTTGAAAATCAAATTTCTATTTTCTGTTAATATTTTTATACCTGCAGTCAAGGATATTCGTTTTATATTTTCCAGTGGTTCCAAAATATTATGAACTATTTTTATATATGTATATATCACTTATTTATTACAGTTCAAATACTGTGTGATCGTCACAGCGTAAGGAAGTAGCACTGTCTCACTCATACTACTATGATGTAGATAGAGTTGAAAAGGATAGAAACCTTTTCATAAGCATGACAGGCTATCTCTCTATATTTTAATTATATATAATGTTAACTAGTCAGAGAAAATTAGCCACTCCCCTGATGGCCCTTATATACATAATTGTGTCAAACAACCAGACAATTTTTGAAAATTGTTTGCCCTTCCAGGTCGTATTGATAATAGAGATAATGACAATGTAATGTTAAACACAAATAACTGAGTCACCTAGTCCATCGCATCGTGTTTGGATATTCCTACTGGAGTATACAATATGAAAATAGTTTGAATGTTTGGGCAGTATCAACTTTTACATAGTAGAATTTCCACAGTGTTTTTTGTGATAAAATATGTGTTTATTATAAATTATAATAGCTAATTATAATTTCTTATTCTATAAAACTACCAATACTAATTTCAGTGTAAGTTTGATTTTAATTAAATATTTTTTTGTTTTAATTTTTTTTAAATTTAAATTGGGCATAAATTTAGGGAATTTAAATTTTAACAAACGAAAAATTCATTTAAAATTGGTATTAAACATAATTAATAATAAATATTGCGGTATTTTATTGAAATTTTATGTACTATTGGTGTATTTTATTATATTTTGAAGGTAAGATAAATTTTATAATAAAAGTAAATGTCTAAATTTTAAAACAAAATTTCAGATATATGTCAAATAAATTTGTTCTATTACTAGTGTTGCAAAATGCTAATTTCGATAGGTACACTTTAGAATTTCAAGCTCAAGTAACAGGAAGATTTCTTACAAGATTTACAAATAATTTTGTTTAATTCCATACTGTACGCGCACTTTTTATTTGCACTAGTCATTTGTTTGTGCTCTCTAAAGTAAATTAATTCAAATTCTTAGTTATACTTCAAATTACGAGACTTCGGCGATGGCTCATCGTTAAAAATCTACGATATAATGAAAATGGGCTCTCACAACTTTTTTTACAATGTATATACGAATAAGACCAAGTTTTATAATCTCTTTTAAGCATAAGTTCCGGCCGAACTCTCCTAATTTGAACTATTGATTTAGTTTTTAGTGTATTTATAACGTCCAATTAATAATTTGGTCTTAGTGTTTATTTTTATTTCTATATTATTTAAATGAGGTCTGCTTCATTTTTTGTTTGTCTCCAGAAACTAATAATACAAAGAAAGTATGAGCTAAGTCCTATCACTAACGACCTTCTACTATATTGACACTTTTTGTGCTGTCGTGTGCCTAATAAGTTTATGTTTATGTATGTACATAGTCAATTTAACTTGATAACAACCTAACCCATAAAATATAACACAGGTCCGGGGATCGAACTCGAAAACACAACAGTCAGGGTGACGCATCAATGCTCTCGGGCACTGTGTAGTCATCACGCTTTATATTTACGATTTTCCTTATATATTTAGAATAAAAATTGTCATTGAATTCAACACTGACAAATGCTATTTTTTAAGGTTTAAATTTATGCCCTAAATTGTTTCGGCTATTATTTTAGTCTTATCAAACTAATGCATCATTTTTGCAATCCCATTGTCGTTTTTAATCTAGCCGCATAATCTGTTATCATTTCTATAGTATCTTATCAGACGATTTCGTCACACTAATAAACGATTATTATTTTTTAGATTCTGAAGTTAAACTTATTACGCAGTTGTTTACAAATTGGTAGTTACTGAATAGTTCTAATACAAGCTGTTATAAAAATATGTAGTATCAGTATTCGTATATTCTGACTTTTATTTAACATCTGTCGCAAACTTCCGCTCCTTTCAGCCATTCCCTCTCTTTTAATATTCGTACCTGTACAATAAAATTGTTGTATATGTATCTTGAAATTAAAATATACGATCTTTTTACATTGCTTTTTTTTAAAATTAGTTTTCCTTCCGTTTCTTTACCCTAGTAGCATAACTACAAAATATAAAATATGTCGGACATGAGATGTCAATTTGTACTACAGATAAAAAAAGAAAAATTTGGAGTTTTGGTAGAGTTGTGTACAAAAATGTACTATTTTTGGTATTATTTGCACCACGGCTTGTAAAATTAGTTGTGAGTAGAACAAAATAAAATCCTTCGTCCAAGCACGAGCTATATATATAACAGAAATAATTTGGTTTTTCAATATTTTTCAAAACGCCAATTCTGAGAGGTCATAGGAAATGTGTCGCGTCTGAGTTCCCAATTGCTGAATTATCAATATTTTGAAATGAAAATTTCACAAAATCTTTGTCAAATGTTTTTCTGCGATATATACAAGAATTTAAAGAAAATATTTCATTTATTATATTAAAAAACAATCATAGAAAATATGCTGTTTTTCTAGTCTTCGAAATGCAATGATAAATGTTGATAATGTAAAATATGCTCTAAAAACTCGAAAAACTAAATCTATATATCTGTCTCGTTTATTCTAATACTACGCATGCATAAGTGCTTCTTGCTTACTCATTGACAGATGATAAACAGTATAATTAAAATTATAAGAAAAGAAATGAATTTCTTATTATTTTAATAATAAAAAAATTAATTAAAACACTACTTTGGAGATTACATTGAACGTAATAGATGTAGAGAAGACTGCTAGACGTAAAACTACAGTTTAAGTTTTGTTAATTTTGTTTCCACTTGAACATAACTGTAGCTTAACGAAGCAAAAGTCCTCGTTTATATTTTTCGTTAACTGTAGTTCTCTATTGACAAAACTGGAATGGGTTTGTGAATCTCTTATCCATCTTTTAATTTCTATAACTATATATTGATGAAGTTTGCTAATTATTTTTTAATAACTCGCTATATTTTAGAAGACATTAACAATTAAAATTAAAAAAATGAATTAAACGTTATAGAAAATTCAAATGCATGGTACGTCATATCCTGCAGATTTGCCATATCTTTTATAAAACAGAGCAACTCATCAACATTTAGATATTTAAAAATATATAAACGCCAATATATTAACATTTATTTACATATAACATATATTAACATAAAAGAGTTGACAAGCACATTGAAAAACCCTATATACAACATTACATTAACTCATTTACCAAAAAGACAACGATAATAATATTGTTTTAAGACTGTCTGCCTGCGATCGCTCTAAGACAATACATGCTTGAATCGAAACGATCAGTGTAGACTAGCTCAGAATAGGCTACACCTGTTTTAAATACAGTCCCGTCTGCCATATTTGGTATAATATCTAATTATATAATATTAAAGTAGTGTATAAGATGTGTTATCAGGTGTTAAAAGGTGCATGCAGTTGTAGTCGCAGACTGCCGGCTGTAATCTCTTTAAATATTTGTACATATCTTAATAAAGATTTGTTTAAGAATACGTATTCTTTCGTACAACATAATACGTACATTTTCTACGTAAGCCACATGTAATATGTTTTTTATCTGAACTTTGTATTTTATATATCTGTTCAAATATGTTATTACCTTGTACATATGCATTGTGTATACGAGTATATAGTAATTTGCAAGTTTGCCATATGGTGTACTGTGTACTGTGTACGGTGTATGGTAGCACAGCAGCATTTATGAAGCAGCTAGCATGTGTTAACTGTTTTTTCGTTGTATTTGAATTAATACATTTGCTTAATTATAATTTTATTAAGTGGTATCCAAATTGTTTTGCTTATATTACACTTTCTAGAATATTATTAAAATAGCGGGTTTTGTTGAGATATACGATGTTTGTGTACAGGTACACCCACAAAATTAGCAAGCTAAATAAATTTTGGGATTACATTTTATTATCTTATGGCGTTTTCAGTTTATGAAAATATTGCTTTGATTCAAATTTTTTTTTTATTTACTATCAAAATAAAGCATAATTACATTCACAAAAATATATTTGCAATAGAAGGTAAAAGCAACGTAACTAATTTAAAGTTAGGAAAAAGGGTGCAAAACCGGTGCAACATTTTTTAGTAAATTGAAAACGCTATCAAAATTTATTGTAAGATCCTATTTTTAATACTAGTTCGTTCACCATAACCGTTAATATAGTTTGATAAACGGGGCTTTTTCCTTTGATATAAATTTAAAAATTCGAATAACATTTATGACTGCATTAAACTGCATTTAATGTAATCTGTGACAAATTTGTATAGGAAAAAATCTGAATGCGTTAAAAACTTAAACTATCTAATTTCTTGAATTTATTCCAGGATTCGGATAAAAGTATTGGCACACCCACCCAGGGAACATCAAATTATCCAACGTTCAATATCATCAAACTGGCAGCCGCGTGTCAAACGGGTGATGTGGGCGTCTCGGCGGAGTGCTCCACCAATACCCATCGTGATTCCACGTTGCCTCCGGCACTCAATAATCTTTCCCACTTGACCCCCGGATTGAGGACGACACTGGAAAAACGTAGAAGCAGAGGAGAGGCGATTGGTGTACAACCTAATAAATTGTTAATAACTAAATCTATTAAAGTTGTTAAAACTTGTGATGCTGAAACAATAACAGGTTAGTGTTTGTTTTTGTTTTTAAGATTAAATTAGTGTAACGTTCAATATTACCCATCTAACATCTAACAGTAGCGCTTATGCTTTGAGATTTTGAGTCAAGTGCAATGTGTTAGTGCGGCAAAAGTAGAACAAGTCAACATATGCACACTGTTCTTAAATTTAATACAAATTTAAATGCGAATTCAAATTAAGAACCAGGGGCCCTATTTCTGAGTCTTGCGAACAATGATAGTGATCGAACAGATATGATTCAAATGCGTGAAACATTTTACGATTCACTTTTAAAAGAGTATTTCTGAACTATAATAATAATATACAGGAAACATAATACAGGAATACTCTTTTAAAAGTAAATCGTAAAATGTTTCACTCATATAAATCAGATCCATTCGATCATGATCATTGTTCGCAAGACTCAGTAATAGGGCTCCAGGTATATTAATTATAGAAAAGATCACTAAGTTTCCAGATCTACGCCGTCTTAGCAAAGCTGATATTTTGAGAATAAATAATGTAATATGTAGTTCAGAACGTATGTGTACTTGCTAGTTTGTAAGCTGAGTCCTTTCAAGGTGAGTGAGGTTTTTACGTACCTGTTCCACCTGCTACCAGTAAAAGGGGCTCACTTCTTAACTATTTATTAAACTATTATCAAAATTTCGCGTTGGGATCTTGGAATATTATTTTTAAGACACATTATTTTGATTTTTTGTTGAATTTATTGAAATTAACATAATTTGACAGAACAATTCTATTAAAATGCACGGCGTGTTTTTAAAAATTTATATAGAGAGTCTGAATTCTTTTTCAATGCATTGTTATAAAATTGGCTTTGACTAGAGCTATATTTTCTGGGTTTGATTGTTGTCAAAGTTTAATTGATGATGTGAGAGCTCACAAATATTGTAAACTTATTAGGCAGTGGTGTAACGCACATATACGAGGCCACGACATTACAAAAATTGTCAACAATAGTAGCAGGTTGTCGGTGATGGGATTCAGATTTTATAAGGTTAAGCATTTCTGCGAATTTATACAAATTAAAATTGTATAAAACTGAATCGTGAGTTTTATAAATTCTTCATTCATTAGGGTTGGATAGAATTGAATTAAGAGTTTCATTTTATTTTACTGTTCTCTTGACAGAAATGGGAAAAAATATATAAGCGACATAAGAATGGTCAAATGCGATTTATTATTTCTGAGGTGAAGAAGAAGTAGAATTTAGAATAATGAATATAATTAATCGAAAGTTATATAAATTCTGACTGGATGTATTTGAATAGAGAGTGGAATAGAAAAGCTGAAGATATCTATCTACTCCATTAATATACTTAGTATTGAAAACACTTCACAAATATCTTTTAGAATTTCTAAGAAGAAAGTTACATTTCATAGATTAATTCATGCAAATGTCTTTTAGTTTTCAAATTACATATCATTTTGACAGAGAGATGTTTCGTTTGCCAGGTCTTTATAAAATACGAGTGTGAATTTGAACTTTCTTAAGATGTGCAAACGTAGTCGTTGCGTATTTTGTATAAAATGCCGCGCACTGAAGCGAGAACATATTATTTACGCTACTTCATAAAAAATGAAGTAATATTTTATTTTAGAATATTTCTTTTACAACATTTGCTTTTAATTATATTCTCTGAATGTTATGGCAACACCGCTTTGTTATTTTATACATTTTATTTTCATTTAATGATTTACTTTAATAACTAAAATATTTTTGTCGTAGAAAGTAATATAAAATAACTCCAACGAAAGAGTATTTTTATAATTACTTTTTTTGTTAATTTGCTTGTTTCCCAAAATTAAATATGTCTCTTTAATTTATAAACAAATAAAAAATGTAATAAAGTTAATTGGATTATTGATTTGAATTTTTGTTGAGCTGATTAATATTTAATGACAATTTTTACTCTCTCCACTTTCTATCTCTGTCTCACCTTCTTATTATATATATTAATTGTGTGTGCCTTTCGGCTTTACAATCTACAGTATTATATTTCTAATACATTTCATTCCTATATACATTCAAACTTAAAACTAAACTTAAAATATTCTAAACTTTTACTACTTCCAAAAGTGCTTTCTGCTTCTTCTTCTTTTGACCCTCTCTATTATTCTCCATCAGCTTATTTAATCTCCTGTTTTTCCTTTCCTTCTTACTATTTGCGCCATCCACCTCTTTCCTTCACTGCCTCCCTTTAATAGCTGGCCAATATTCCTTTCGCTCGCTACTTTTTCCTTACACTCAAACTTAATGTGCTCCAGTGTTTCGTCCTCCGCTCCACACATTCTACACTTTCTTTCCTCACTCTTTTCCCAGTATCTGTTTCCTTTTTCCTCATTTGCCAATCTAAACCTTGCTGTTCTTCTTATGTGTTTTATGTCTTTTTCTATAAGGTACTGAGGTACATTATTTTCCCATAACCTCTTATATCTTTTATTGTAGTTACTTTTTTCTATTTTTCCCATTCTCTCCTGCTGTTGTGTTTCCTTATCCCTTCTTCTTAGCTCCTCTTCCACACTTGCGCCACCTTCTCTTCTCCTCTCTGCCTCCTCGATCGCCATTCCATTCCTTTCAAAGTACTCCTTTCTCTTTTTTGGACCTCCTCCCCCCCCATTCTTTATATTATCCTCTCTTATTTTCTTTAAAATTTTGCTTTCCGCTCTGTTCAATTTCTCCTCGTATTTTACTGCTCTTTCCCCTGTTTTAATTCGTATCTTATCCCTTTTTAGCTCCTCCATCACCATGTATCCTGGCGTGCACCTGTCCAGCCCTAGTACCCATTTCATATATTTCACCTGTATTCTTTCCAACTTTTCTTGTTAACGTATAAGATAATATTCACCATTGTAGCGTAGATTTAAACGGCTCTTATAACCTCTTCTAAGCAAGAGTCACCGGTGAACTCTGGTAATTTGAACTATAAATATAATTGATTTTTTTTATGTCAATAATAGAGAAAGAATAAATAAATAAAAAGAATGAAACATATAACTGAAAACGTGAAATGGATGAAGGATAGTGAATTACAGATGATAAATAATTTGAATAGTGTTAGAAAATTTAATAAATCAAAATTAATGTTTTTAATCTTATAATTTAGAGGCGCAAATATCAAAATTTACAGTAGACAGAATAGAATCTGTTAGCGAATTTGTAGAACATGAAACGTTTAACAAATTTGCATTTATTACATTTATTAGAATTAAGAATAGAATGGAATATAAATAATTTATCTTCCTTTTGCAAAATTGTTGGCGAACACTAACGGAATGAGAGAAAGAATTTGGTGCAAGTTAGAATCCTACGTTAAAAAATTATTTTGATTATGTATTATTCCTTACCGCTAACACCATATCAGATAGCCTTATTTTATTTTAAACTTCAAAATTGTTTTGATAAAAATATTGTTCTTATAATTACAATTTCTAAACATAGTGAACATAATTTCTCCTTTTATCAAACCATACACGTAACAGTCAATGAATGTATTTTTAGCGTAGTCACACACACGTTACGTAACCTTCCCATACCCCTCTCTCTCCCCATCGTTACGTAACGTGATGTGCATAGCGTACGAGCATTATCTGTGGCCAGCACAAGTATAAGTTCATTATCCGTGGAACGCGGAGATGAGATCTGGTAGTAACTGCTGTGTGAACTTCTGCTTCTGGTTCAATTGTACACATCGTCGGTAGTTATTCAATATTATTATACTGTTTATTTATATTGGCAAATATTTGACGAACTTTTTTTAGGTTCCATAACCCTGCTTCTTGGCTCTGTTCCAGACTACATCGGTCATTTCGTTATTTCGGGTTCGCGGATAGTATACTGGGTCATAGAGAATTGAATTTGTAGAAGAACTATCCAAATATATATAGTTACGTTATATGTAAGGTTCATTTTACATAAAAAAGTTTACTTTTACATAATTTTTCTTTTGGTTCTTTATATTCATCTCTTTCGACATAAAAGTATGTTTGATGAAGTCAATAAAGAAATTTTTATGCAAAATTATATAATGTTACATATTTAATTAAAATAGCACTAAAAAATTGTATTTTTTTTAATATATTTAATGCTATTGTAACAAAATGATGTTAAACTTTGGTTAATAATAAAACGTAACGGTATATAAATATTATAATAAAAAATACGAGTCTATACCTAAATATGAGTTCATACATACGGGTATTTCCCTAATACTAATTTATTTATCAAACAATTCCTATATCTTTACCTTTATTTAAGGTCACCAATCCTGATTAGTTGAAAAAGTTCTTTTATTTTTATTTTTTATCGAGGTAGAACGATAATTAAATTTTTATGAAAAGAAGTTCTAAGAAATTTTGATTTGGGAATACAAGCCAGTCGAACAATGTGGAACAATTGGCCTATGGGAAAATGAAGTATTGAATGGTCCTGAACTAAATATCGGAGATATTGTAATACGCAAAGCCATGGTCAATAAAGAAAATATGGCCCAATATTTTTAAGTGACCATTTACTCTGTGAGAAATGAATTATTAATTTTCTCTCACAAATGTTGCACTATTACAAATGTGACTGGCATATCTAATTCTTTGTTAAAATTTATCTTAGAGAATTTTTGCAACAAGTGTAACAATAACTATAAATTTGTAATTAATACATGCGGGCTTATTATAACCTTTGGCATTAATTATATATCATATTTTCATTACATTGACCTTGAGTGTTTATTACGTAACAATCAATATACATGACAATCAAAACATAGAATATACTAGCGCTCCGCCCCGCTCCAGAACAACGTGCACTTCATTCGAATTGAACACTTAAAATATTTTCTTTACGTGGAGTCTTATTTTATAACATTTTCTCTGACATCAAGCGTCGTGAATTGGACTAGTTTGGTATTCTTTTTTTTTTTTTTTTAATGATAATTCACGGGCTTCCTAGAACCACGGTTCTTTTTTCGCCCTTGTTATTTCATTTTATTAACATTTTACATATTTATATTTCATTGCTATTCATTTGTTTGTTAATATTTACTAATAAAATTGTAGTGAAGATGCAATTTAAGGTTAATCTTGAAGGTTAGCATTGAGAATATTTTAATAAATTTTCTATTTTTTTTTTTTTGTAATTTAGTTTGCAAATAAATTAATCTTTAACAGAAACAGAGCAATGAGATCAGTTAAGAAAATAGTATTCAGTTGTGATTGGACGCCGTCCTACACCAATACAAAAAGTGTTCGCGAAGATCATTCATTAAAAATAGTGCGAATAGTGAAAAATAATAATAAACTTGAACTGAGCACTACTGAATACTATTTACCAATAATACTAAAAGAAACTGTGCTACAAAAATATTGAGTGTTTTATTTTCTGAAGAGAAGTTATCAAATCACATTTTAGTGAACATATTAAAAACAATTATTAAAATTAACAATATCTTTTAATAAACAATTTATAAAATAGTTTTGCTTTCAATTAGACATTTCTTTTAATAATTTTAAAAAACATAGTTTGTTAAATTATATAATTGCTTAAAAAAATTTCAAAATCAAGTTCAATCAAAATTAAAAATTATGTAACACTTGAAATGTTTTTCATTATAAAGTGTTTTTAATTGGTTCTGTTAATTTAATTAGTGATGTTTTAGCTAATTCTAATCACGTGTTGACTGTAATTTGTGATAAATTTTAAATAGTCTATATTATAATTAATTGAGACAATGTATACCGCGTCTGCGAGAGGTCGTCCTCGCCTAGGTAGACAACGTGCTTTTGAATTATTGGAAAAGCGAGGAATTTATCTTAAAAAGAAAACTATCAATAATGGTAACTAAAATATTTCACAGTTTTATTTGTTTATTTTTTATTTATTTAATTGAGTAATTGCCGATTTCTTTAAGTAAGATGTTATAGTTTAGAAAACTGGTCTGTAGCGCAATTACTGAAATTTATACTTTTATTTATTTGAGCACAGCACAAAATTGTGGAGAGGAATTACATAAATATTTGACTTTTAAAAAATATTTTATTTAGAGTGTATTAAATATTACTGTGTAAAATAAAATACGCATTATTTTAAGTAATCTGTTACATTATATTAATTTGTATACAGTATTCCAATTATGTAATTGAATTTTAATCTAAAAAATGAGTTTTTCAATTCACATTTTGTCAAAGACTTACCACAATCAACTAATGAAAAAAAATGCTGCTTGTTTCAAGTACAGTTATATTTGATTCGAACAAATATAAAAGCATCAACCAAGGTTTATAATAAACCTTAGTTAACTGGGTATGAAGAAAGCGCGCTATGAAAAATTAAAATAGAAAAGTAGTGAAGTACTTTATCCAAGAAACACTCCAATACTTTTTGTGTCATTTACCTATAAAATTTAACTAGTTACTGAAGATGTAAATATAGCATCGCCAAGGCCTGCTTTCTTTCTTAGTAAATTTTATACAAAAAATTTTGTTGGGGAATTGGTCATGATGGTTCACTTTGATCGCAAACACTACAAATCTGCAAAAGCTGAAATTTTGCACGCAAACACATTCAAATAAAATGTCTTCTTTACTGCCACAAATACAAACAGCCATTGAAGAATAAATACACAACTTTAAGTTATAATAAAAATTAAAAATATTTACATTTGTCCAGCCTCTATTTACATACTCTGCACTTATGATAGGATTAAATTAAATTAAAAAATCATGAATTTTATTGTTTCATGCTAGAAATGAAAACTTATTTAACAAATGTATAAAATATCATAACTATTTTGTTTTTCAATTAAAAATAATTTTTTACTTAATTGATTTTAATTATTTAAACATGTCCATTTTTTATATTTATTTTATCGTCAGTTTACTCTTCATATTCTTTCGTTTTGTTAATAACAAGTTGATTATACATAAATAATGGTTTACGACTGTAAACATTAACAATAATATTATCTTACACTACCAATTGGTTGCATGCCAGTAAGCACTTTATTAATTGTTAAATTGTTTTGTAAATGTTACGTCTAGGTTTCTGCTATCTATAGTAATAAAATTTAAACAATAACATGGACGAATATATGTCACGTGCTGTATGTAATAACTATTTAATTGTTTATATTTTATTAGTGGATTAATACTATTTTTTCTGTTTTTCCAGACGTGTGCTGCAGCGCTGAATTACCTGAAGTAGAAGTAATATCTTTAGTACAAGAACAAATTCCTGCATATCGTCTGCGGGCAGACACTTTGACTGAATTTACAGGTATCTATTGTTATTACTCTTAATATATATATAATTCATTAATAATCACTGTCCTCTAGATCAGATGATGTACAAAATATCATATTTTTACTAATAAATAATAATCAAAGATTCGAACCTACAACTTGCTTTGATAAAATAAAATAATTTTAATTTTAAATTAAGTACTCTCATGACTTTTATCTTATACTCTTATGAATTTATGCAGTGGTATACTTTTTCAATTATTATTAATTTCAATTACTTTTTTTATTGTAAGGAATGTACAATGTAAGTAAGCTAACATAGAGATTAGTTCACCTTCGGTAAAAATGTGTTTTATAGTTTATATTACGAGAGTTCGGCTTAAAACAAGATGAGCCGTATACATCTATAATACAATGAAAAAGCTCTGTCTCACTAATTTTTTTGAGAGTGCGACACTCTTAATTTCAACTATAAATTATCGTTCAAAATTTGAACTCAATCGGATTGTTATTTTCGTAATCCGATAATTAGTTGAGAGATAAGAGTTTTTCAGAAAATAATAGCGGTCTAATTTTTAGGACAGCTCTTTAATAAACTCATAGACAAGCATAAATAAACATAAACACTATAAAAGGAAACTAGAAACTAGTAGTATATACATATTGTACTGACAGTACAAACCAATATCTTACTCACGAGTCTGAAAACTACTCTCCTTTTTTTGGTAATGACTAATCTTAGTAAACTAACCATTCGCTGAAGCCATTACGTCTATAATTAGTCGTTGGAGCAAGTGCATTAATAATAATTTTGTGTAATTATTATAAATCCTCAATGAGTAATAAGACATGGATCTGAAACTGCTTGCACACACTTGCCTTGCAGGTCTTGCTGCTGGTAGCACATATGTTTGTATTGGGAACACACATATGCAAGTTTGCAAAGTTATGGTTCTTATTGAAGCTTAAAAATATTCTTAAAGAACATCTAATATTCTGGTTAATCTACCTTTCTGTAATTATAAATATGTCTTTCAAATGTGAATATAATTTTCTTTTATATATATAGATCTAAATTAAGAGTAGTAATTATATAAATATAATAAAAGTATTATATAATTAAATATAATTTATTTCAGGATATCAAAATCAAGATTGGTATATTCCTAGCCCAGCGCTACAGATATCGGACATAAATTTAAAACTAACTTCTGACCAAATCCGGGAAACATTAAACTATTTCAGTAAGTCATTTTTTATTTGTTTATATTACCGTTTCATATTTGTATATACATCAAAGTTTTACTTCACAGAGAAGAGAATAACTGTGTAAATATTTCTGTAACTTGTTCTTTAATTAGTCAATTAATTAAAAATATTAATAATTCCAAACACGAGTTATCTATAAATGTTAATGCAGCGCCATCTCTTATTGATTTTGTTTTATGCCTTTGTAGTTTGTACATTCCCCCTCCATTACTAGATGGCGTTACGTGTATAAAAAAAAATGTAAAACAAACTTTCTAGCAGGTGAAACAATATTGATGTCAATTTAATTAATTATCATACTTAACTCTTTTAACATACAAAATATGACGCAAAATTAATTAATTAAATGATACCGGGGTTTAGTTATCATTTGTAGTTAATTTTAGCACCTCTATCGATTGTGTTATCCTCTTATATATATTTTTCTAAATAATCTCAAATAAAATATAGATAAATATTTACATATTTGATTCTCTTTAATTGTAAAATGTTTGTCCATATCGTTATCATATTTTGTTGTCTTTCTAATCACATGATTTTTAATATCGCTGAGTAATATGATCTGATTTTAGTTTATCGTTTTGTTTTTATTGCAAATTCACACTGTTTTGTAAAATGTACATAAAGCAAACGAAATATTTTGTCCTTCAAATTATTTATTTAGGTTTGGAATCTACGTAAGTGTATTTAATTAGACGAGTTACTTTTAATACTTGTGAAGGTGAGAAAGTACTATGCGTTGTTAAAAGAATAGATATTTCTCCAGGCGTTTTGTTAGGTATGTTTTAGGTTGTACCAATCTTTTAGGCATAAAGACGACGATTTCTACAGAAAAATTGCCAAAAATATTTCTGGTTTTTTAAGTCAACATAAAGTTTCTTCCCCAGCAAAATAATTTTTACAATATCGTTCCAAATGTGAACTCGATCGTATTTTAATATGTGTACGATTTATGGTGATTATGATCACACTGCTGCCTAATGGAATGTATTTTTATTTTTGGTAAATAATCCACTAAATGAAATAACAATCAAATCTTGAAAATGTACCGCAGGAACCTGAAAG
Source organism: Panorpa germanica (assembly GCA_963678705.1). Lineage (NCBI taxonomy): Eukaryota > Metazoa > Arthropoda > Insecta > Mecoptera > Panorpidae > Panorpa > Panorpa germanica. The sequence goes on along the minus strand of OY783212.1, from coordinate 6,632,207 downwards.
CATTTATTCTAATTTTGATTTTATACAACACTATAAAAATGTATAAAATTATGTAAAAACAATAGATAAAATAGAAATGGACTAAATAGTGACAATTTAACAAACGAGGTGTGACATAAATTTGTAGTGACACAAACCAGAATAATTCCTCGCGTTCCAACACTTTGCTGTGTAATTCAATTATATTTCGAAATTAAAAAAAGCAATTTACTTAGTACTTTTAATTATATAGTACAGGGACGACGAACCAATAGGCATGCGTCCTATAGCATAACTGGATGAAATATTATTTACAAATTTTCAGTACCATCCCATAAAAAGTTTCGCCATCCCATATACTCGTATATTACAGTATATCACCAGTGCCTGCATCATTTATTTGCATTGTACTTTTTGATTCTCAACACGCACTAATAATTCCTAAATTTATTTAAAAATATTCGATTAGAAAATATAAAAAATAGAGCAAATCAACTTATGTTTGACAAGTGATATGCCGTAGTAACATTTGCTGTACCACGTAATGATACTAATTATCTTTATGTATATGCTATAGTTCAAGTAGACAGACAGCTAGTTATGAATGGATTGATATAGCGTACTTGTATTTCTATATGGTATAGTACACCAATTAAATTTAAAAATGCTGCAATTGGGGTCATTTTAATTTTCTTTTAAAAAATACGTTGTAATTATTATTATTTGTTTCTTCTTTTATCAATTTCAAATTTGTGAAAGTATTATTTAATTATTATCTTTAAAATAAAGTCATTCTTTGTTGCTATTACTGATTAAGGTTTTTCTCTAATAATGGTGTATCTAATGCTGGACGCATACCAGAGATCTAATTGTATGTTTTAACAGCTAGCGCGTATATAGGGTCCATCAACAAGAGCGGTCATTTTAAATCAATAAAAAAATCGAATATTTCCGTGACAAGTGGTGATATTTTTATTTTAATCCAAAGTGTAAACTCTGAGGTTAATAATGAAACACAATATCTGCGAAATGTCACCGAAATATTGCGTTTTTCTATTGATTTAAAATGACCGCTCTTGTTGAAACACCCTGTACTTGCGATAAATTATCTTTAGACAAATCTGTTTTTAAGATAAGGTGTTTAAAATGATCTAATCTAGTCTTCTTAACATTTGCAAAATTATTTGTATCTAATAAATTGCATGACACTTGAATTTGGTATGTAGGTATTTGTTGTAGGTATGTTTTACCAAAGTTGGGACATGAGCTTCAATACTCTAAATTTTAGTCTTATTTTTTTTTAAATGCAAGCTACTTCTTAGTTATAAATTACAAGAAACCAATGACTCGTTTCTTCCTTGAATCAATATATGATTTTGAATTATTTCTCACTTTTAACATATTACTAACTTTTAGGTCTAACCTCTATACTAATGAAGACAACTTGCGTAGTATGTTTTTTAGATGTATCACTCAAAATTTTAAGTTGCAAATAATTAATTTTTATTTAGTGTATTTAATGTGTTATGGCAATGACAATCATCAATAAATGTTATTTAATTAAGTAACATTCTCCATAACTTAATTAATACTGTTGTTGTCGTATCTAATTTGTTATTTAATTATTTTAACAAGCGTACTTACCATAAAATTAAAAATTAACTTATTGCAAATTAGTGTAAATAAGTGATTTAATTTTAAAAATTATTTTTGGTTCTATATATTTAGCTATGGTGGCGCGTCGGTCGATTAATTTGTACTGTTACATCGACGGTTAAAACAGGAAACAAGAAAAATAGTAATAATTAATTAAGCGTGTGTTTTAAACGATATTTAAATGATGTTTTAAATTGAAAAATAACTGGATTTAAAGTAAAACTGTTTCGAATAAGAAATTAAATTTAATGTAATTTCCGTATTCGCAGAGATAAAGTTGTATAACAAAAAAATATTTATGTAAAATGTGTATAGCAGATACTTTAACTTCAACTTCAAAAATGGGTCAGAATCCATGTATTTAATTATGTTACGATTTTCAAAATATTTTTTCTTTTTAAATGTTGTTTGGTAGAAATTTTTGTGTGTTAATAAATAACAATAATCGTGTACATTTTACCAAAATGACGTATGTGTACCGGTGGACTAAGACAACTGAAAAATGAAGGAAACATTGAACATGATTAAGAACCGACATTCGTTAAATCCTTTTTGTGTTCACTATCTGTACCTTTAATCTGCACCATGTTTCTTATTTCTATAAACTGGACCTGAAATATCAAAATATTTTCTAATAAGTCGCAATTTTATAGTAACAATTCAAATATTCGTTTTTGACAACAGAGTGTAAGATTTTTAACAACTCTTTTATACAGAGTGTAAAAGTGTTTGTGATATGCCAGTTACTAGTTACAGCTGGGTCATACAACATATAAAGTTGTGGAATTATGAACGTTATGAACAAAGAAAAATAGAATCGATTTCTTATTGGTCTACAGTTGTTCCGATACGTCAGAAATTCAGAATTTGAATAGGTATATACGTCTCCATCAACTTATGAATATTTCAAAAAAGAGAGACGCTACTTGTCATTTTGTACTGCTGGAACGTAAACCAGATATTGTATATTCCATTCCTGTTAGAACATATACATTTTTCTACAAATGTAAATAATAACTGACTCAGGTTATTTGAAACTACAATTTACTTTTTATGCGACCTTCGTATAGTTATTAAAGATTTTATGATTTAATCTTAATTAAAAGCATGTTTGAATTTATTGCTAGAAATCTGTGCACCTAGTGTCTGCGACTATATTTTAGCTTGGAACGTACGAGTACAAATTAACTGTCATGAGAAATGATCACCAATAATGTCATACTGTTAAGTTTTACAGTTGTCTTCATTTCATGTAATTGCAATCGATTTAGATGTCCTTTAGAAGTAGCACGATCATCGTTGTGGGTTTCACGAGTTTAGAATAAACTGCAGACTTGTGTGCGACCGCACATTGGAGTGATAACTGATTTAAGTCAATGTAGTCTTTGTGGTAGTGAGGTACGAGAAAGCTATTGTTGCTAGGGAAAAGAAACGCTGACAATTCAGTTGCGTTTTCAGTGTGTGTTCGCCCATAAGGGGGAAGTATGTTATGCTTATATATTGTGATTACGAATTTGATAAAGATGTTCACTAACTTTATATGTATACCAGTATACCAAAGAAAATAATTGCTTTTTAATGGGAAATAATACACAATACACATATCTAGTAAACAGGGCGGTCACAGACCTGGAAAACCTGGAATTATCAGGGAATTTAATACAACCTGGTAATATCATGGAAATATCAGGGAATTTGATTGCGGCAACTATTTCATATATAGTATATTATATTTCATTTAAAATTCAAAATGAAATGAATCAGAAAATTTAAATAAAAAACATGTAACTAATGAAAAAAAATATTTGGCGTCAAAAATGCTAAACTTTTTGCCGAAATTCAAATTATTGATGATCAATTTAAAAATCTTCAATAATTTTATCTGTTAAATATTAAGAGTTAATTTGTTCCAGTTTATATCAGTCATTGGCTTACTTTTGTCTTACTCAATTTAAGTTACTTTTATTAACAAGTAATAAAATTAATTATTAAACACCAACTAAGACAATGAGATAAAAAATAAATCAGAGATAAATATATTTATTTTTTAGTTTAATACTAGGTTTAATTATTGGCAATTACGATATAATCAAAACTTAAGTGATATGAATAAAATTTCTATATCAGGGAAAAGTACTAAAAACTTTATTGGAAAACCTATAATTATCAGGGAAATTTGAAATCATTTTTTTGTAGCTACCCTGGTAAAGTATACTATACTCTGATATCATATACAGAAAATGTATGTGCGATATTTTATTTGGTGTACCGCCTTGTATAGTAAATGTATCCCCTCTACTAATAAAATACCCCATATAATAATAATTACTAACATCATGTCCGTCCCCGCTTGCTGGGTGATCATAATTGAACGGCCTAAATAATATTCCACAAATATGAACGAATGTTTCCCAGCCTTGAAGGTAATAATTAAATTCAATGCAAAAGGAAATGAATATGAAAATGTTAAATAAATTTCATTTAAGTTCTTATTAATAGTCTATTATACTTTACGACTGTGAATAAGAATAGAGATATTAACATAAGCATAATTACTATACTCATTAAGATCAGAGTTGTTAAATCTTCATCACATTCTAATATCTAAAACACATCTCCAAGTATTTACATCATCTTTTTAGTTCAAGGAATTTCTTGCTACGAGTATTACATCTATAAAGATTTCATTGAACTTTAATAAGAAAATAATCGCGTTTACGTAGTTTTTATAAGGAAATTGTTAACAATTGTTAACACAATTACTTCTATTATAGTCGTAGCTAGTTCAGCGTGTAATTTGTTCATAGGCTTAGTGTTCATACGATTGACGACTGATTAGTAACTATCCGTAGTATTTTGCAATAACTATTGTTATTTATTTCAAACACGTAATGAGTCAGGCTGAGAATGTACTGGAGTTACTTTAATAATACGATTTATATCTACTGCAATAATTATACGCATTGAATGTCTGCGTATTTCTTTTCTTGCGGGAAACGAATGCATTTATTTAAGGTCACTGGCTTTATTCTAAAACCTTTTACTTCAGTTTGATTTGTCTATATACAAGAATCAAATAAGTTTTTAAAAAATTTCAAACTATTTTTTCACAACTAAACGCTGTCTGACGTCATTTTAGTACATGTTGTCAATGATGTTATTTAACAGTAATATTTAGCAGAGTTTTAATTTCTGAAATTATATAATTTAGGAATTGCGCGAAACTTAAATAAAACCTCATATTAGGAAAAGCTTTAAACGCATTTATATACGTTCAAATATCCGAAATTCCATCTTAGACGAAAATATCGTTAAGATAGTAAAGAAAAAATTTAAGAGTGTGGGTTTCGACAAATTGTGAAGTTGATAAAATAGTGATAAAAATAGAAAATAGACATTTTTTAGTAGATTACATTTTTTAATCACGTTTAAAAACTAATGCTTACTAATATGATAACATTGTTTTAAATAATAATGTTAATTATAGAACATAGCACATAGTCAATGATGAATATGTTTATGTATTTAAAATACTCGTCCAACAGCATTTTTAGCATATACATATATTTTAAGATGAATTTTAACCATCATCTATATATGGTTAACTACGCAATAATATCAAAATAAATAGGCGAAGATTTCAATTAAATTAAATAAATAATGAAATTTATTTAGAAGTTACTTTGACTGTAACAATTGACAGTGTTACCTAAAAGTAATTATCTATAGATTTGGTTAATAACCCTGGCCTTAATGTATCTTTATGTAGTTTTACTTTTACCGGATTTAACACATCTCAAAAACGAATTGTATACACAACTGATGAATCTTCGCATTGTTCTTTAATTAGTAACTAATTGTCAGTTAATTGATTAATTGCTGGTACATTACTAATTAAACAATTTCAATATCGAATGACTCAACTGTTTGAATACATGTTGCATTGACAGTAATCATTGTAAAATCTAGCATCGATTTTTATTTATTACAAACTATAAATTGAAGTGAATCTTTTAATACATTTTTTAATGCAACTAAATACAAAACATGAATATACATTCATATGATATTTATAGTTCAAATTACGAGAGTTCGCCGGTGCTTCATACCTAAAACAAGTTGTATCGTATAAATCTGCATGAAAAAACATTGTCCAACTCATTGTTTCATAATCTATATAATATCGAATAAGCCATAATTCACCATCGTATGTTTATATGGCTGTTACAACCTCTTTTAAGGGGTTACATGGGTTTCGTGTGTTCAAAAATTTTTTTTTTTTTTTTTTGGCTTATTAATTTCTACAACATCTCAAGAATATTATACTAAATTTTCAAGTCGATCCGAATAATAGTTTCGGAGATACAGCCTTTGGAAGGTGTGCGCTCCAAGTCAGTTCTATTGTTACTCAAAAGTTTAAACGCGTTTTTCTGGGAACCGTGTTTTCAAAGTCGGTTGTCAAATTTTCTCGAAAACTACTCAACCGATCTTGATGAAATTTTACACAGGTGTTTGAGATACAATTTACTCGTGCTTGACGGAAGGATTTTTTTTTTTTCAATTGCAACTATTTTAAAAAAAACAAAATGTCAAGCAAATTTACCTAAATTTTCATTTTTTTGTAAAAATGTCTGCCAAAATTCCAATTTTTATTTTTTTTTTTTTTCCTTCCGTCAAGCACGAGTTTATGGTCTTACCTAAAACACTTATTTTTGTTTTTTCATTTTACAAAATCCTGTCACGAGTTATGCTGACAACGCGGACGCACCTTTTTTTCGAGGCGTCACCGGAAATGACGTCACAATAGAAGAGTTTTAATTTTTTTTTTTTGAAAATTTCAGAAATTATTCTTTAAATATGTATCTATAAGACAGAAAAAAGTTTGAATTAAATAATTAATTTTTTACATAGAAAAAAAAATATTGAAAATAGGCCTTTTTTTACCCGACGAAACCCATGTAACCCCTTAAGCAGGAGTCGTTGCCGAACTCTTGTAATTCCTTTTATGTTAGTTAAACTTTAAAAACCCATAACTGTATTTAGCGAGTGGTAAGCAGGGCAACCGCCCGGGACCTCGCATTCTCGCACAACAACCCAAGTAGAAAAATTTATTACTATATATGTATTTGTATCTCGCGCCTCGCTCTTTAGAAATCCCTCTAAAATCACTGCGTATATCTTTTCAGGTATTCATTTACCTTTATCATCATTAATATTTGTCGTCTTTGTGTTTGTTAACTTTTATAAAACTTCCAATATAAAATTTTATTTCTCGTCAATTATTATCAAAAATACTTACTTATAATTTTCACAAATAATACCAAGAACAAGGGCCTCGCTATGGCTAAGGCCGCCCCTGTTTAACGGGATATAGTTAACACTTGGACAAAATCGTAATATCGGATCGCTTGTTATCTTTTTTTAAGACATAATGTTTTATACTTTACACAACTCTTGTAACCCTTCTTCCCTACGACACTGTGTGTAGGAGCTCTGATATACAATTGCCCTGCTTTACTTATTAGGTTTGCGGCGTGTTACGCATTTTAATTAAATATTGGATATTGTTGTTGGATGTACCTACATTGTACACGTCATAAACGTTTTAATTGTTTTCATAGCTCCATGCGATGTGACGATGATGTGATCATTGTACTCTACTCTATGAATATATTAATACAAATATACGTATAATTACCATTTCCTATTTTTAATACTAATTAAATGAATAAACAATAAATTATGAGTCATTTTATGAATTTTTATTTCTTAATGTTTGTTGGAACCACTGCGAAGGTTGTTTCGCATATTCGAGTTGTTTTGCACTCTATCATGAGATGAATTTTCTACTATAATATTTATCAAGACACCATTGTACCATAGAAACCAAAGGGGTTTCTAATTACAAAAGATTTGTTCAACAAATTACACAATAAAATTAAAACACTTGTACTTTTATATTTAACAAGTGTAATCTTTCCCATCTACTGTTTAATTCTTTTAATTCTATTGTTCTACTTTTGAATTTTATTTTCTGGTTTACTGCAATCACTGCTTTACCCAGTATGCAATCGTACGGTTTGGTCTTACGTTATGAATGAACGTAACGTTACAGGTTAATTATGATTTACTTAGCCGTAAAGATTGTCATGTACCTCTGATAGATGTCGTCATAGTTCCCACAGTTATTTTACAACTTACCATTTCCTTTGTCGGTTATTAGTTGCTACTTGCCAGTCAGTCTTTCAGTTGGCCTATAAATACAGTTATTATTGTAAAAAAGTGTTTGACATCGTTCTGGGGCGTTGAACATGTAATAATTACTCAACAAGATGCTGTAGTGCTAAATACGATTCTTGAGATAGTTCCAGCGTGGTATAGTACATCAGAACATTTACTCGGAAATTTATAACTTCTGCATACGAATACTTATACCTACTGTCAAATATTTTCGGTGGACCTGCAATGTTAAAAATTCAAGTTCTTTAATCTACACTACTTGAGACAATTTTGGGCGCAGCGTTGCCGGATATTTTAAATGATTATATCTCTAATATGTATCGGCGAAGTGCTAGTTTGTTTTTATTTTATTGTTTTTTTTTAACTTGTTTCTTTATCCTTCTAATTTTTCTCAAAATACTATCGAGCGATTTTTGCTAACTTTGTTATTAATTATCTCGGATTGTAAACGGTCAAAAATTCAGAAACTTTCGGAATTTATTAGTAAAGGATATTCTTAGCCTTACTACCGCTAGTTCTACCTTAAGTCTTGTCCAAACTAGTGCGATTCCAACATGCGACATCCAACATTATTACATTTTCATTCATCAGTAGACGTTATTTAGACATGATTGTACTAAATATGTTGAAATTTTATCGTCCAAAGTAGTGCGACTCCAACATGCGCGATATTTATATAAACTATACTAAACATAAAACTACGAGGCATCTACTTCTGCGTTATTTGAATCATTTTATGACAAATGGTATCACTATTTGGGATGCTTTTACTTATACTTAAAACCTTTACATACAGAGATTTATTTGACACAGCATTTGATATTAACAAAACATCAATTTTAACACAGATTCTGAAGGGCTCTTTTATTTTGATCGGAGCATAATTTTAAATTGAAAATTGAATTTTTTGAAACACAAGAAAGTAATAAGAAATATACAATAATAAAAAAATAAGAATCCAAATAATATAGAATAAAGAAGAATAGGTTTTGAATACGTAGAATTTTTACAAGCATACTTATACCTATTGGGCAATCGCCCTGAGTGTTTATTGATTGGTTTCTTGCTTAATAAATAATACAAAAAGAAGAAGAAGAAATGAGGCCAAACTAAACAACAATACTACCGTTCTATTTATTGTTTGTTTTTTACTTTTACGCGTGTCATTAGTTTCCCACGATAGTCGATAGAGGTAGGTGGGTGCTCTTAACAATATTAATATAAACATAGTTGACAGGTAATAGGAGCATAAATCACTGATATGGGCATGATACCGATCTGCAATGTTAAGTCATGCTTATACAAACCTATTACGGATACGTATATACTTTTACTTTATAAAAAGTAATTTATTTTGTCACGAAATAATGTGAAATATTTTTGAATATATGTAGTTCCCTGTTTTACCCAAAAATGTTTATAGAGAAAGTATTATTAGTGCTTCATCTATTAGAAATTATTTTTACAAATACAAAGATAAGATAATGTAGCTCAGATAGATTGATTTTAAAAAACAGCTCAGATTGATAAGTTTCAATAATTCTCTTTATTTTAAATATTCATACTCGTGTCTATAAGTTGTAAATCATGTACTATAATTGTTTAAAAATTATGTATATTGTTTTAAGTGCTAATAACTGTTGAAAATTTTCGAATCATCTCAGCTACTAATACAACATTACGAAGCGACCAAAATACGCTCGACGTCACCGTGGGGTGAGGTGGGGCAAAATGTGACGGGGGCAGGTTCAGAATAGCAGGAAATTTGTGTAACGTAATTTATAGATGGCCACTTAACAGATTTTGTGCGTTCGTTATAAAATACAGATTATTTTCTTTACTTTTCCGTCTGTCTGTTCTTATTACTCAACAGAATAATATACATAAATATTAATTCTAAATATTTTCTATTGTTTAACATATCTAGACTGTAATTAACATGACAATTAGTATTAATTATCATATATACTATTTTAATACGTGTAACACGAAAAGAGATACTTAAGTAAGCACTGTAACTATATTTTCTTAATAGAAACAGTGAATGATATCCTGTCGTAATTATAAAACTCTAATGCTACCTTAATGAGAAGTAAACGTAACGTAATAAAAGTCTAAAGACGAGATATCGACCAGAACGAGTTCAACAGATTGAAAACATAACGTGATTGCTGGCAAAACAATAGCTGAATTACCTGAACAACCTGAACGATTTACATTCCTCGGTTAGGTAGTAGAAACAAAACAATATAGAGGAAGATTATTTTTTGTTAGAGAACGAGCAAACTTATTTAATCGGTCTATTATAAAATATTATAGTAGAGTAACAGAGTCGGTTTCGAGCAGTTTTGAAATTAAGATACTTTTAGAAGTAGGGCAATAATGAGAGGAAAAGGTTGTGGGTTCTGGACATTTAAATTATTATAAAGATAAAATGGTGCACCCTTTTTGTACTATTTTTCAAATTTCGGTACAAGAAACTAGTTTAAATACAAAATTTTATTGCGTGTCTTTTTCGTAATGTTTTTTTTACATAACCGTATGTTTTATTATTGTATTGTTATTAAATAAATGCAAAACATATTAAAAATATTCTACTACTATGTTAATTTAATATGTAACATAATATAATTTTGCATAAAAAGTTTTATTGACATCAGAAAACATATATTTATGTCTGAAGGTAACTTTTGTTATGTAATCTTATATTCATCTATATATTTATATTAAATAATGTTTGCTTATTTGTTTGGTTCAACATTGTAAGATGATAACAGGATTAAAATGAATCTTGAAGAAAAAACATCATTCTCATCAGACTCTTTACTAACTATGCTAAGTCCGAATTCGTTTCCAGGAATATTATTTATTCCATTGCTGAAATATGATACAATTAGAAAATATTGGTATCATCCTTATTATGTATAGCACGATTTATATACAAATCTCATAGATTATGTAATAAGATGAACATTTAGTCAATTTGTTCAAGTGTTAGCGAATATGACATAAAAATAGTCGTAAAATAGTAATTAAATTAAATTTCCGTATAAAACTGATTTCGTATAAACTTTATAAACACACTGAGAGATACATGCGTTATTACATGCAGCAATTGTTTTGTGAGTTCAATTTATTGTATAAAACATTCATGTAAAGTAAAATTATACTGTTCTGACCTATAACGATTATACGCCCGATGATTTATCTGTTTCAAGTAGAACAACTGAGAATTCGATGAGGATCTGAGCTAATCAGAACACGGAACAGGTAGACTTGTAATTTTATTATTATTGTTAATAATAATATTGTTTTTATGTTATATTACATAATATAATACAAATCGTGAGGATTGTAGAACGTTGGGAATATTTTTCATGTGCTTTGAATTGAATTAACAAAGTATTAGTACGATAGATCATGCACTTTATTTGCTTGGAATGTTAGTAAATATCAACGGATTTATTAAACGGCGAATTGCGCCAGAATTCTTTTGTACTTTCCTTTTCAATGTACCTTTTTCTTCAATAAGTTTAAATTTCCGTTTTCGTTACACTATGGGACCAGATGTCCCCGTCCAACATAGGCCTCTAAAATCTTAATTATGTCTAGAAAATTCAATTATTCAATTGTTGAATTGTGACTGGCCATGTCTTAAGTATAGACTTAGGCCCCCCTATTAGTTTTGTAGGCCACTGCCTGCTAAAATGTTTCATTTTGGTATATAAGACACGTTTTCGTCCCATTTTTTTCATAAATAAACGTCCCATTCTTAGCATAATAATAATCATTAATAACATTTGTTACGTTTAACAAATGCGCGCAGACCTTTGATTTAAAATGAACTTTAAATGTCAAAAATAAATATAATTTTAAAATACTTCGTGATTTTCGTGTCCTCCAGCTTTAGCAGCTTGAAATAAGAGTACAATTCATAATCTGCAATATTTATTGAATTCGAATAACAATATATTATAATAATTGGTTTGCAATCACTATTCCTTACCTTTCACAACAATTTAGTGTACCCACGATGCAACAATATTGAACAATATTAAATATACTTCTATTATAACTATTACTATAACTACAATATACTATTTTCAATTTACACGATATAATTATGTTAAAATAACATGTTTTGTTTCAATAAAGGAACTAAAGATTGTTACTAAAGAAAATCTGTTGAAAGTTTCTTTCTAAGTAAATCGTTTATATTATAAGAAATAGTTTGGCGCAGGCATTTAACCATTGAGTATTAAATGCACCGTGATTTTACAACTTTTTTTGATAAGATTATTTAATAACTCCTGCGTTTTTGTATTTTGTAATATCATTTAAGGTTTATTTAACATAAAACATAATTTAAAAAAATATATTTATATAACAATTTTATCTTTACTTATTTTAAAGCTTTTAGAATCATTAAATGACCATATTATGTTAATGAAATCTTAAACCCTTATTTTTTGAGTTATTAAAATCATAAGAATATCTTTTAAAGAATTTGTAAAGCCATAAAAGTGATTTTTTCATTTTGTAACTTTAGAATTATAAAAACAAACATTTAACGCAAAATTTAAAAGATTTTCTTTAAGTAAGGTGTTTGTTTTGCTGTTTTTTTAAATTCTTTGAGATTCTTTTGAAATACTAATTTTTAATATGTTCAAAATTTGATTTTTTTAATATCTATGTAGAAATTTATCTCTTTACATGTTTAATAATATATTTTAGATGTATTTTAGATCTATATTTGTTTGAACATAGGCGCATTTCTTATAGGATTAATAGGAGAAGCGCTAATTGTTTGCACTTTGTAACATTTTTCACAGGTGCTTCGAAGTGCGTTTAAGTTATTGAAGACTGGTTTTCTACAATAACTTCAGGATGTGACAAAAGAAACTTAAATTTCTGATCTACCAAAAAGATTTCGTAACTTTTTTCTTGTGACTCTTGCTTTCGAAGTACTAATAAATAATTTCCTCGTCATATCTAATTCTTGTTTTAGATTTCCAGGTGTATACGTATTTCCACTTCGGAAAAGTGAAAGATATAAATCAGAAGGTCTTAATTTAAAGTGTTATTATTTGTTATTGTTATCTTTTTCTTATGCTTATGGATCCTTCTCGTCAAATGGGAATAGTTTGCTATCCATCAAGCCGAGTGAGTCTGAGGTGTCATTGACATGTCTTACAGATTTGTTTTTGAAGATAAATTCACGTCAGAATTACTCGTCTTAATGGATGTCAAGCATGAAACAACGCTGCCGCAACGATCTCGACCAGAGTATCAACTGAATATTTTGGATTAAAATTTTTGTGTCATTTTTATCTTAATATATATTGTATTTATATTATTTATATATATTTATTTAATTTTATTTAACTTTGACCTATTTCTGATTATGACTTCTTTCACCAATGTCATACTAACAATAATATTGGTAGTTTTGTTGCACTGCCTAAATAAAATACGTTAATAAATGCAAACAAATAAATATCTAGCTGAGGAATCGAACCAGAGATCACAGAACTTCCACAGAATTCCTACAGAGGAGATAGATATAACCACAAATGACACATGTCCTTAAACAGTGCACTAGGTTAAACGCTTCTTAGTTTTAGAACCTTTCATACTTAGATTAAGGACACACTAATCTTAACTAATTTGTTTCAGAGCAGTTAATTTAAATGTTCCTTCGCCACAGCTCGCTGTGTGTGGTTTTCAGGTCAATTCAGAACACGTTGCTGGATCTATATTTAGCTCATTAAACTGGAAATAAAATATTTCTTGGCATTCACTTCCTTTTCCTCTACTCCTCCTTCCTCTAGTCATCAGTGTTACCACAATGTTTAATAATTTTCACGGTCTATTTTCCTCAGCTTTGTTTAGTTACGAGTATAGCACAGATTATGGATTATGACGCACGTTGTTATGTATTGGGGTTTACGATTACATGCCTTGATGCCGATTTATTAGCTGAGGAATCTGAGTGAGAACTTGAGATATTATTTGTTGCGCTAATTGTATGTATAAAGTATACATTTATTAATAACTGATTTCTTTTAGTCATGGGCTATAACATTTAATTATTTAAGTTTGCTAATTGTTTTATCTCGTAAATTTAAAGTTATTGTACGAATTATTTAATTGTTAAAATATTGTTTATTTATTTACCATCGGTCTGTTGCTTAAACGGTTAATCTTATGAAGTAGGTATGACCCCAACCATAGGACATCTAACAGGACTCAGGTCGCAATATGGTCACTTGAAAATTGTAGAAATTTATTACATATATGCCCCGCCAAAAAAAATGTGCGGCTCGCTTCAGGATTTCGGTTCTATAGGTGTTTGCAGATTCTCCTCACTGAGGAAATTTAAACTAAATCATTAAGATATTATCAAGACTCAGATAGAATATTTTAGGTGGAATTGTTAGTAGAGGTAACAGTTATTCACTGGAAATAATTTAAGTTGCGTTGAGACATATTCTTTTAAGGAATTGGAGCTTTTATATTACATACTTGATATCAAAGATAGTATGAATCATTAAGGGGGGCGGTGGTCTAGAGCCCGAAAATTTAAGGTATTTTGAGTATTGTTTTTTTATAATAAAAATAATGAAAAATGATATTTATATTTTTAAGCTTATTATTACAATTATTCTACATACAAAAAAATCTTTTTTGAAATTAAATAATATTGTTAATAACGTGACAATGTCTTCTTGTGTGAATTTATTTATGGAGGACCTATTAGTCTTATACTCTTTTCAGAGGAATTAAATATCTACCAATCTAAGTTTTATTGTGGAAAAGTTAATGAATTAAAAAATGTTTCTTCTTTTATGCAGAATTTACATTACCACTAAAAATTGTTGAAATCTGTTAATTTTCTAAACTAAGCAATTACTTGTTTTCTTAGTTTTTAACACCACAATGGAACTGCCGCAGTACCAACCCATCTGAACGAAATGAACACAACACGTTATTAATGCGTGCAATGCACTGCTTCTGCCTTTATTACTCATTAACATAATAACATGTAATTAAACACTAGATAACATTTAAATAGATTCATAATGTCATAAAGAAATCTTCATTAAAGTGCAATGTTTTAATTTCTTTTTAAATTTTTTTTCTTATTTTATAACGGAATTAATTTTAAAAACAATTTTACTCGTGCCATAATTTACGACTATGAAAAAAATAATTAACATTTTGCTTAGTCTTTATCACTAATTGAGACATTTATTATTTCTCTTTTTTAAATAGTTGTTGTTGTAAGTGAAAACAAATTATTAAACAAATTAGTAGTTATTAAAGCTATCTTCATCTTAAAGAAATATATTCGTAATTAAATAAGGAATGTAATAAAATAAAAAATAAACAAAAAAATAACGAAATTATTAATAAGAAGAATAAGCATTTATAAAATTTGTGTTCGTTTTGTGTAAACGCTTCGATTATAAAAAAAAACAAATGTTCATTTTTTCCGTTTCCTCAATAATCTCTGGTATAGGATTGTTAATAAAAAAAACATAATGCACAAATGCTCTTACGCTGTTTTCACACTGGAACAGACTTCTCCCGATTTCGGACGCATGAATATTCCGATACTCATCTGATCTTCTGAATTCCGAAAGGGCTGATTTTAGCGCATTGTCTCCGTACAACCTTTCTCAACCTTGTAATTTTAATCAGCGCTCTAGCAGCTAGCTGTGATTTTTGTTTGAAGGCAATGGTGTTGATAAACTTTAAAATAGAAGCTTAAGAAATAAAGTGTGCTAATGTGAAATAACTCGAATACACCTAACTAAGCACAAAACCACCAGACGCGTTTTGGGTTGTGATAATAACTATTTGCGAAAATCAAACTACTGCTCATATAATTATGGTCCTTTGTGAGTGGTTTAGACAAACAACCAAGTCAATGATAGTCTGCTCCAGTCTGGGAGCAGCCTTAGTCAATTGCTCGCGGTCATTACCTGTGTAATGGTCAAAAAAATGTTAACAACAATTTCATACCATAACCGCGTTCACATAACTCTGTAAATACCATATTAGTGATGTTGCATCTGACCATCAAGACAGGGAGACAAGGGGGGAGTAGAAGTTTACATCAACCTGTTGCTGCAGTTGTACTTCTATCTGCCTTTGGTTGTCCGCACCTCCGGCATAGCGACATGTGAATGAAAGTGAATAACCTCCGTGTCAAAGTAACAACCAAGCATAGATTTATCTCGCTGAAGAGTCTGACATGTCTGTAATTGTTCGAATAAAACAAAACAGGAAGTTTGTTTCTTAAAAGAATATTTCCTTCTTGAATCCTTAAGATATTTGTAATTCTTTGTGTTGAGTCCATTGTATAAATGCGTCGATTATTGTGAAGTATAATCAAAGAAAGAGAAATTAATAAGAGTCATTAAAAATAAACTTTTCCAATTTTGAAATAGGTTTTCGCACTTAACACAATGTTAATTTACCATTAGGATACTCACAAATTGAAAGTGAAATTAATTTCGTTGTTTGTGTAATTGTATATTATTATTGTTTTATTAGTATTAAGATAAAGAAGAAGCGCTTCCCTTCTCACTCCCGTCACTGGACATTTTCATCATTTAATATTTCAGATACGAACATGAATAGTCTATTAAACAAAATTTTAATTATTAAATTATCGTTTTCAGTTTATGACATTGAAGCGCTTTAAAATATTATGCTTTTAATTTAGAAAAATTAATTTATTACATTTTGCAAGAGGTACAAACATTTGAGCCGCTTTTTTGAGTCATTTTTTTTTACATTTGTTTTATTGAACTTGGCATATTTATTGGAAAAGTCTACAAATATTCAATTTTAAGCCGAAGAAGGAAATAATAGTAACAGTACTTTATAATTCAATTCAATAAATTAAAATCAAAGTTAAAGATTAATTGTTTTTCATTGAATTGAAGTTATAGAGAAATTCATATTCTGAACGTATGACCGTTAGGAATCTTCATTATAGAATTGCAGATGATCTTTCTCCAGGGAAACGGTCTTCTCGATTTTATTATTAAAATAACACTTCTATTGCATAGACATGGTGTTTTAGTTATGCGGAAATTAAATAATAATTTTATAATACATACGGAAATATTTCTTATGGTATATTATACCATGAATATAAAATGCACAGTTGAATTCTGCGCACCATAAATCGAAGTAAAGAGTTTAGGTAACGGAATGATCACTTATTAGTTATAGTATTACCCGATACTAATTATTAAATTATTAATTATTAAATGTACTAAAGATTTGTATCTAGCATTTAGTTTATGAATATTTTCTTTATTATTGTGAGATATTGTCAAAAATTAATAAATGATATACGTATAGAATCTATTCTACGTATCTACCTTTGGACGCACATACTAAAATACCTTCTTTACAATATTATTTTAGTATATCAAGGTAATATTATTATTACACGTTACTAATTGTACTTTTATTACTTTTTCCATACCAAAAGGAATTCGGTTCCAGTAATAGTAATTAAGCAAGCATTCATCTTACATTAATTAATCTTCTGTTATGAAATTTATTCATTATCTCAACTTGACAGTTGCAGCTCTTTTCATGAATTGTATCTTCTTTAATAATCGCTTATTTATTGTTAAGATTCGAGTCTATTAATCAATTTCATTAAACTAGTAATTATAATAATAGTAATTAGATTGTACTCTCAATTTGTAGTTTACAGCACGGAATAATTGCAGAACAATAATACTCGTACAACTGCAACACCTGGTAATCGTGCGAACCGTGAAATGAATGAGACAAGCCACCAGGCGCAAGACATTCAAATGTCAGCCACTTCACGTCTGCTGAATAGAATAAGAAATAGCGTCCACGTTTTAAAAAGTCACGTGCTATTGTGGTTTTTATTTTATTGTTGAAAAATTTCATTTAGAGGTCATTTATATTGAGAAATCTGTTGTAATTAAAATTGTTAATAAACTACATTAAATTATTTTTAAAATGGTTTTTGTGCAGACTTTTAACTATTTAACTTTGTGAACTATTAGGAATCTTTTTCTGCGAAATTTGTCTAAACTTTACTATCAATTTGTGTTTTCGATATTAATATACAATTTAGAAAGATAATCCCCCTGCTTTTAATAGAGTATTCCTAAATTTTATTATTAATTTGTATTATAATTCAGAAATACTCTTTTAAAAGTGATTCGTAAAATGTTTCACTCATATAAATCATATCTGTTCGATCACGATTATTGTTCGCAAGACTCAGGAATAGCTTCGAAAAATCTTACTCAAATTGTAATCTGGTTATTCGACATTCTGCTTTTCCTACTAATTAATAATACATGAGGTACTTACGTACACTGATATTTATTTAACTAAATAAGAAAGTGTTGTCACTTTACATTTCTTAAGTCTTTTGTTAATCACATGCTGGTTAACTGACTAATTAAGCATGAATGCTTAGAGAAATACAATCACACAGATTTCTGACGCCGTGTGTTGATAAAAATCAAATTCCCGTGATTTTCTAAACAAGATTAACTTTTTTTTAAACTATAGGAATGAATGAATGCATTAAAAAACTAAAAGTCAATTCACAAAATTTCAATATTAAAACACAATGTATATTGTTGTATTGTTTTGAATGTTTTTTGTTGTTGTTTTATATTGTCAAAATAACCTACAAAAGAGAGAAAGTTATATTCCATATATGTTTTTTAAGTGGTGGTATAAATTGGAGTATTTTATCAACCTTGCTCGTTTGATTTTATCGGGATACTCGTATATGCCATAATTTTGTATTATAAAATGTTGTGATCAATTGATTAACCTGTGGTTATTGATATATTCCTTTTGAGCTGTTGGTTAACTGATAAAAGTTACCATTTTAGTGAAAATAACGTGTGCAATAACTGCAAAACGTTTTCTTTTTTCAGTGCAATATCAATAGAAGTCAAAATATAATGCATAGGCACAATAAATACATTTCCTCCATCTGTTTAAAACACGATGTAAGATTTGGCAACATCGCTTGCGCAGTTTTATCGACGCATGAGTAACTGCGAATATTTGAAAGACTAATAAAATAATAAAATTTGACCCTTTTAATAAAAGTAGTAGTCTAAGATCACGGACAGTCTTCAGACCTACGCCGTTTTAGCAAACTGAAATTTTGAGAATAAATAATGTAAAGATATATCGTAAAGAACGTATGTGTAATTTCTAACTTGAAAGTGGAGCCCTTTTATAGATAGCAGGTACAAATTGATACATAGAAACTTCACACATCTGTAAGATAGCTGGTTTTTTAAATATGTTTTACAGAATATTGTTAAAAACCATCATATTGTCAAATCTTTTCCGTAAGCACTAACTTACACTACACTATAAGGGCCCGGAAATATTCCTAGAAAAATTTATCCACAATTGAAATGAAAAGACGAGTTTATTTAAAATTTTAAATACCGTTCATAATAATACAAATTGTCCTTGCGTTATCATAAAATAAATAAAAAAAATATATATAAAATAATATATAAAATGAATAAACTGAACATAATTTATGGTACAACAGCATTTAAAAGAATTATTCAGTAAACCGCCACCATTCTTTCGTGTATCCTTCATGAACGTGTTCCAACAATTCTTGGCGGAGACGTCCACAATACCTGGTTTTATTCTGAATCATTTCGTTTAATTCTGCTTTATTTTCACATGTGAATTCTTTTTGCAAATACCCAGATAAAGCCTCCGTCGCTTTTTGAAGATAACTTTGATTATCTTCAAAAATAATTGATTGATCATTCTTTTCCAAATAATACGCAAATACATATGTGATCATAAGAGTTTCTCGGCACTGGCGTAGTACATTCACAGCATCGCAAAGGTATTCGGATTCATGAAACCGAATCATAAGATTGTGCATTATTCGTGTCCTTTTATTTTGAATATTACTGGGCAATTCTCTTTCTTCTAATTTTAAAGATAGTTGATGGCTGAAATAGTAATTGTGATAATGCAGGTACCGGTCTAATTCCTTCCGACTGTCAGTATCAGTGATCGGCTTGTCTTTCACTTGTTTGTTACATATGATGGCGTTCCACATACCTGTTTCATAATGTTGCACTAAACATATCCAACAAAACTCATATTTACAATCTTTTCTCATGCACATCATATGATCGCAACCATCAATCCTTTCTATGGGTGTTTTACACTTAGGACATGGTTTGGTATTTACAGTTATCCAATGTTCTGTTGCTGTATCATCAGAAATTTTTTTGAGCCACTTTTTATATAAGGTACAATCTATAGGACCGTGCCAACTTTCACTACACTCAAAACAAAATACGCGGCCGCATTTGCATGTCACTTTACAACGTTCTGATTGGTCCACTTTAATGGCGTAGTTACATCCTGGTGCAGGACACCAGGTTAGATATCTACTGCATTCAACAAATATCTTGTTCAATAAATGTTGGTACTTAGCTTTGACATTTGGAGCCGCCAATCTCATGATGATCTCATCATCAACTAGTACTTCACATTTATATCCAAGGCAAGTTAATCCTTGTCCACGACCTTTTCCAAATATATTTTCTGTAAAATATTCACTCCAGCAATCATCGCAGCATTGATGGCCACATTTTAATCCGGTAATCCTTGAAACTGGAACACATTCACAACATATTGGACATTCGCTGTTTCCATTTTCAGTCGGATTTTTGGAATCTTGATTTTCATGTTGCATGGTGGCAGGATTTACCAAGCGTGCATCTTTAAATAGTCTGTCTGGGTCTTCATATAATTTGGTCACCAAAGTTACAAAATCCCCTTTTACATGATTTAATAAGGCAAATATTATCACTGTAGGTATATCTTCAAAGAATTTGGTTACTTCACGAATAATATCTTCCTTGTACTTAACAACTTCTTCAGGAGATAAGACTGTGAAGGTGTTCTTGTCGTTAGATTTGTCACCATACACTGCACACGCCAATATTTCATTTTCGTTTTCGGAATCGGAACTATAATCACAGTAGTCACTTGAACTCATTTTGATATAGATATTGTTGAAGATGTTTCAAATTTTAATATTTGTTCTAATTTCTGTTGGTAGAATATCTACTGATTAAAAATGTAACAAATAGTATTGAAAAAGAAATAATAAACTCAATTGTATTTCTACCAACAGAAACTGTAAACGTAAAAAATATTATGTTTTAATATGTGGTATCGCTGAACTGCACTGAACTTTAGCTCAGTGCACTCCCTTCACCCTTCATTCCCTTCAAATGTTGAGTCGCCGAGCATTTTAGTTCACTATACCAAAAATTACGGACTGAGGGCGCCTAAAGCGACAGTGATGAATTTTACACTAAGTGATAGTACCCTGATCTGTCCTATGTCTTAATTTCTATAAAAGTGTACCATTTATTGATAAAATGGGTTACTAGCACCTCAAATGTCCAATTATTTTTTAATAGCTCTTTAGAAGATATTAACAATTAAAAATTATTTTGTCTCTTTATTTTTAAAGTGATTCAACGGTGTATAAATTTCCTTTATTTTATATTTCATAAGCTGAACTTAGATTTTAGGTTAAAACCTTAAATTAACACTAAAACTCGGTGAATGTGAAAGGGCTTTAATCTACTCATACAATAAATACTATTACGAACATTAACATTTTTACCATCATTCATATTTACAATCTGTCTATTTAATCGACTGTAGATCACTTTTACTAAAATCATATTTTAATAAGGAACAATAATAATAGTTGAAAGCGTCTCGAATAACAAAAGCATTTCATTTTAAATTTAAAGAAATACCGTCTTGTACAAAAGCCGGGACATTATAATCATAATAACAATAACGTACAAAAGCGATGAAATTAAATGTTTAACTTTGATCAAATTTAAGTTATTTTTTATGGTCTAATTTTTAAGTAAATGACTAAACATATTTCTTTTTAATATACTCGTACGCTTGGTAAAATATCAGTGAAGTTTTGTTGCTTACTTACAAAATTTTGCAATTAACAGTTTCACGGGCGGCTATTAATTTGCTATTCGTATCTAACTGTAAATAAAACTTCATAAATAAAAATCGTGTAATTTTGTCACCGTGTGACTTGATTTTTAGTAATCATTGGTTGGATATGTTGTCTGATATTTAATATTCGAAAGAAAATCTGAATGATAAGGAAAGCTAAGGGGACTATATCATCCTGAAGAAATCGCAAATCATAAGAATACGGTTGCAGTGTGAGAAGCAGCGGCGTATCTAACCGAGGTCCCCAAGACAAAGGGTAAAAAATTAAGTCAATGAAATGAAATCGATAATTTCCAGGACTTTAATGAGTATAAGATTATACTTCTACTATTTTCCGTTTCAAATGCTTAACTTAATATTGTTACTGTATAAATAGTTATATCGGCTGTATAGTCAAAAATATAAAATATCTTTTTTGGGTAAATGGTAATTTTAGTTTACAGTGAATAGAATTCATAAATCGAATATCTCATTGTTTTATTTGGAACAAATTTATGAAACGTGGGAGAAGAGGCTCTAAAAAATTTGTTTCATTATTTAACCAGGAGCCAATTTGCGTCGTTGCCCCGGATTCCGAAAATGGCGAGTTATGTTCTGGAGACTGGAATCTTTGTACCTTAGGTTATATTAACACGTCCTTTTAGCAACACATGATTTACGCATGCTACAAATAATTGAGGTCGGTAGTTTATCGAATTATTATTTAAAATTTGATAGCAAAATGTTGACCATTACCATCAAACAAATATCAGGAGCTAGTAAGCAATTGCGACTCTCCTTCAATAGTTAATCCGGACCTGACTCTAATTCTATATCGCATCGATCTCTAAAAACATAAAACAATTACTGTTGTGGATGAATGTACTGTACTGCACCATAATATACATTTGTAAAATTAATAACATTTTAATATTGCCATTCACATACTCGTAAATATATTGTAAATTGATCATAGTAATCTAGAAGTCACGGTCGAGCGGATTATCTCATTTCAAGTTAAATGATCTGTGAAAATAGCAGCAAGACATGTTATTTGAACTCAAGTGAATGAGACACAGGCACGGTTAAGTTAAACGACTTATTAAATAGTAGACGGTGTGCCGACAATCTGACATCTACAAGGAAACCATAATCGAACGATTCAATAAGTTTAATGAACATATATACATGGACGCTGTTATGCATTCATGTGTCAAGCGCCAGATACTGGGATTTGAGAAAATTAACATTCTAGTTTTTCTAATTCAAATTGTTCAGATAAGAATAATTAGAATTATTTTTATCATATAAGCAAGTAAATATTAGGAACTATTACAGATATTCATGAATTATTCATTGGAATATCATGAATTTAAAGAATAACTGATAAAATATAAAAAAATATTATTGCAAAATTCAATATGCTTAATTAAATTTGTAAAAATGTTTCAAAGTCTCATGACACATAAAAGCAAATTAACTTATGGACTATTTATATTAATAAAATAATTTAAGGTTTATACTTCACAAATTAGAATTGGATTTTTATTGGAATTATTCTTTTATTAAATTTATCAACAGTGACATACGAACTTTTTATCAAAATTACATCAATAGTTTTTAAGTGATATTAATATATTCTAACATTGAAACGGAAGTTATAACAAATTTCTCATCAATAAATTTCTAAATAATAATATGAAAATCGTGAATAAAAATTATTATTTTTTATTTATTTAAGGTAATATTATTTTTTAGTGCTCTTTTTGATTTATTATTACTGATTCTCATCTTCATCATCAGGATCAATGGCGAAACAATGCTTTAGGCGGATGAACCATTTTTGCAAAACGAGAATTCTGCATTGAGATATTGTAATAATAAGTTTAAGCTTTTACATCGAATGCAAATTTTTTTATGACATAGTTCATAAAAAATATTTTTATTTATTGTATTAGAAACAACATTTCGTGCTTAACTCAATTTTTAATATTTTGGCGCTTGACACATGAATGCATAACAGCGTCCACATATAGGTTGAGATAATAGAGATGTTATCAATGACATGACTTCCATGATATAATCTGCGTTGAAGATTCACCGACACAACTGCAAAAGAAATAGTATTTCATTAATCAAAACACATTTTTTGTAACTTTGTAATCACTTTAGTTTTAGTGGTTACTATAAGCCTCTCCAGATGACCTCCAGAGCAGAAACTTTTGTAAGATAAAAGTTGTTGGGTCTTTGAAAATTCATTAATATTCTATAATATTTAATGTAAATGTATTATAGATTTGTTTTTATCTGATTAAGGTGAAACGATACTTGGCCATTTTTTCTAGCGAAATATAGATGGCGATACTATACATTGGAATTTAACTAGAAAATATAGCAATATTCATTTTCCAAACTTATTTTTGCGGTACCAATTCATTAGAAGTCAGTGGAAGAAAGCTTAAAGTGTAGATACGTTATTCATCTAACTAATTGTAGCTTTAGATTTTGATTCGCGTTTATAGTTACTTACATAAAACGATTTACACATAAAAAAAACATTTTTTTTTTTATAATATTTAACCTGCTGTATAGTATCGCCATCTATATTTCGCTAGAAGAAACGGTCAAGTATCGTTTCACCTTAAATTTGTAATTTATTTTATTTTATCTACACAGTGAAGTATATACTTATATTAATTTTTAACTTTCACGCATATTATTTTTTACTACGACTTCCAAGCATATAATTTCGATAACATTTTAAAAATATATTAATTATATAGAAACGTTGTCGAAAATTTCAATGCATAGTACGTTACATCCGCAGATATGCCAACTCTTTTATACAACGTCATATACTATAAACAGCTGGTTGTGTATCCCATAGAGTATTATATTACGATAGTTGTGAAACAGTAAAAATAATCTCGAACACTTATTTCTTCTGTGACGTCTTATGCATATGTAAAACATACAGTAAAACCGAAATTCAAATTTGATATAGGTGTATAACTGCGTCAACTTTAGGATATTTACAAAAAATAAAAACGTCAATATGCATATATTAATCTATATTTCAATAAAAGAAATTTAAAAAACTACCACTAAAAATTCTTATCCAGATATATTATAAACAAATAAAAAACAACTTTGACCTAGTGACGTAGTTGCGCTACAACGCGAAATCAATAAATCAGCGCATATTATAATAGCGCAAATAAAATATACTCTTATAATGTAGAATTTTAATTAGTTGTAATCGAGCCATGCTTAAATATTGTAATTAGCCTAAGAAGTATTATGGGCATTGGATGGTACCTGCCTGTCAAGGCCAAAACAAATTTAGTTTCACTGCATAAGTTAATTACCTTATTATGGCTATATTTTTCAGTGTCTATTATATTATTAACAAGTAAATTAAAAATTTTAACTTAACTAGCTGATAATGAGATTTTTTCTTGCTGAAACGTTAAGAAAATAAAGAAGTTAGGTTATGATAATAGAAACGAAATTGACGAACTATGAATCTATGGCTATAATTATATGGCGGTTTATTTAATGGACAATTTATAAGAAAAATATCATGTCGAATTGTCGTATGAGCGAGAATTAATTTGAGAGTTAAGTTTTTGCAACTTTCTTAAAATTTATATATACCTACATTGCTTTAAGCCTCATTCCCACTCAATGTTTTGATATGTAATATTCGTTTTTATTTAATATTTTAATCTACATTTCAGGTTTTCAGAATAGGCATTCCTTGTCACATTCATGTTTTAATTTAAGTTTAGTTAATTTAGTTGGTGCGCATACGTCGGTAGTAATATTAATTTTGACACTTTGAGAGTTGGACAAAATTGACTGTGAAATAATTAATACAGCTGTTTTTAATAACAATTAATATTAGAAATTGTTTTTACTTCTTTATTTTTGAGAAACTGATATTAAACTTTTTTTTAAAATACATCCTACTGCATTTTAACAGATTTGCCACATTTTATAGTTATATAGTTTTTCTTAATTTTGTATTTATAATTTGGAAATTAACGTAATTTAAATTCTGAATTAATAATAGTACATCGAACTGTGATTGCTTGGTCACACATTTCAATTAATAAATTTTTTTGTAATATTTTATAGTTTTTATAATAAATGACCTTTCGGGAATTTTTTTATATGGCCCCTCACGGAATGTTATACTTTTTTCACGAAATTGCCTTTTTTTAACTACATGCGACCTCACGACACTTCTGACCCCTCCAGCTACTTGTTACATCTTGTCACAATTTTTTGACATACCACCACTCCCCCCTTTCTGCATGTGACGTAATTTATCGATAGCACTTTAGAAAAATAAATAACCTTCTGTTTAAAGCACTAACAACAACAAATAGGACCTAATAAAGTTTGCGAATACGTAAGCCATTAAAAAGATAACGAGCAAAAATTATTGATTGTATTCTTAAAATACTTTTTGGACTACTTTCAACACGTTACATATACTTGTATTATATATATGTATGTAACAAATACATTTAAAAAATCTAGTACATAATTTTCACAAAAATATATATAAAAAATAATTTTAATAATTAAACTAATTTATATGAACTATATTTTATTAAATTGAATTAATGTAATAAATTAGTTTTAATAATATCAAAATTAAATCATTTATATTGTGCAGAAAGCGATATGTAACACTTAAAAAATCATTTAATGTGATTCTCTTAGAAAAGAAATATTTAATAGAAATAATTAATGTAGTACGAGTATACTTTATATCGTAGACCTCATCATCTAGGTGGCAGTCTGTACCGTGATTTTTTTAATATGAAAAGTTCCTTGGAGTGGAAATTGTACTTATTGTAATTATTTTTTAGTGTTGTGTCAGAGGCGTACCGAGTAGGGGTGGTCGCTACTGATCCCGGTCAAACATAGACCCTCAAAAACTCAATTATGTCTAAAAAGTTTAATTTTGTCTAGAAGCTATTAATTTGTTGTGGCGATTTAAAAAAGGATAATTTTGGATACGCTGATAGGCTTGTGAACCATGATTTAATTTCTATAAAACGGAACTATATATTGATAAAGCTGTCTTCCAAAACCCCAAATGTCTAATTATTTTTCAATAACTTCTTATATTTTAGGAGATATTAAGAATTTAAAAAATCTCTTTAATTATAAAAGTGATTCAATGTTATAGATTATAAATTCCAATGCATATTACGTCACATCCGACGATTTGTCATCTCTTTTATTCAACAAAGATGCATACTAACAGTTGTGTATTATGTCTTAGTTGTGTATCCTAGAATGTATCATATTACAATAGTTAAAAAGGAATATTAATCTCAATTATTTATTTTTTCTGTTTTTGAGAGGGACCACTTTGATTAAGTAGGGTTGATTATAATAAAAAAAAAACATTAAATGTTGATTTTTAGAAAATAAAAATATAATGCATATTATATTAACAGAGTAATAATATAAAAATAAGAAAGAGAAAATACAAGTCATAATATAGTAGAATTTCTATATAACGGACTATTTGATAGAAAAGATGATTAAAAGAAATAAGTGTTTTATATTTTTCCTTTTTAATTTAATAGCAAATTTCCAATGGAAATAGCGGATTTTTAATTTGAACCCAAAGTTTCCAAAATAAGGATTGTGGCATTCTCTTATCACCGATTTGGATAATTTACCCGACACCATAATAGTTTTATTTACCTTTTAAATTTACATTATATATACTATTTTATATATACTGATGTATTTATATCTTCCATTTACTTTGCAAAACTTTATGACGTCAGACCCCGAGGCCACATGTCTGATTCACCTGACTCAAGAATTATATAACATATGCATACATTTTTTAAGTTTAAAACTGTAAACGTAGTGTGGAGTTCATCGGATTCTGCTTTGAGGAGGCGGACGCTAGCAGGGGGCAAGGGGACGTGCATTCAACGATTTAACATTGGCAATCCGATCGTGACGCAAAAAACAATAGGTTATTATTTATTTACTGCTTTTGTGAATGAAATAAGAAAGTAGTATTTGATATTTTTATTCAAATGTATATTTAATTGTTTTATTCATTCATCATGAAGTATACACATATTTTTTATGTAAAAAGTAAATATTTGTAATAGAAATAGAAGTCAGAAATTTTAGAAATAAAATAGAGCCAAAAAAAAATATTTTTTGTATAAGTCCCCAAACTTTGCAACAGAACCACATATAAATTCTGTACTAGTTCTAAAGTCTAGTCAAATCGAGGTACTGTACTAGTTTTAAATTGTAAATAGCTTTAATTTTTGTAATTTTGAAAAATAATCATAGCTTTAAAATGTCCAACTACAAAAAAATTAAAATTAACCCTTGAGTGAGGTTGACATTTTTCATTGTGTCAAAACCTCGTATGCACGCTGCCTAATCGTTACTAGTTTAGCTTAATCGTCTAGAACATGGCAGTCAGGTGTTCAGGCCTTAACGCGCCTGCCAATTGAGTTGTTAATTTAAAAATTGTGCAACAAAACAAATTGCAAATTATTTCTCATTGCTTTCTATATGTTATACTCGTATGTATTTTAAATTTCATAAAATTACGTTCACCTAAAATATTGAACTATTAAAACACTCATTATATTTCATACTTTAATTAGTACACTCCAGTTAATGATTAAATAAACTGATACTCTTATTATATTTTTCACACCAGCCCGATATTCGAAACGTAAAACTGTGAACGGTCTCTATCGGTGAATGCTTGAAGCTAACTTCATCGTATCTCATACATGGTTATACTGACAGTAATCAGTTGGCCGGCTTGGCGTTCGTACAGTATTAGTGATTTCTTGTTCAAATATATTTATATAAATAAATAAAACATATAGAATATGTTTTTAAATTAATATTATTTTAATAAATAATTCACCGTGCAATAATTTATTTAAATCTAAAAGCCATTCCTTTATTTTAACATATAAATCGTAATATTGTTATAAAAAAATATTTTGTGAAGTGATAGTTTAATTTAATTCTATTTTCATTAAATAACATTGGTGTAATTGTTAAGTTAGAATATATTAAACAACTTTCAAGTGATATATTTGTTGAATAATAACGGTAATACATTTACTAGTCAATTTTTAAATGTTTCGTTTTCTATAAATAGACTGACTGCACATGTAGTGGGTGTCCAAAAAAATTTTGACAGCTAACCTCACATTTTAAGCTAGTAGACAAAAATAACCTGTAATTAGATATATTTAATCGTTATTTACGTACAGTTGTATTAATGGATCTTACTCATATTTAATACGTGCTTTGATTTTTTAATTAAGAAATATTACTTTAGTTTGTTTATCTTTAGTAGATATAAATACATTTATCTTTTAAATTAAATTAATTATTTCATGCACTCGTTTTATAGTTTTGTAAATCTCAAGTTCTCTTGTTAGTATATTTTCTATCTATATCGGGTGACAGAATATTTACATTATTTATTTTACTTGAACTTCTTGTTTAGTTTTGGGTACAAGAAGTATTTACTGTTTCTATTTAATGTACACTCTCAAGTATTTATTGATGTAAGGATGTAAATATTTACTATTTAAATGACATATAGATCTTAATTACATTTACATTTTTCAATTTCTTGAAATAAGTATTGAGAATGAATCTAATACTTGAAGATCAATAAATGAAATACTTTATTTTTGTGCTATAACATTTTTTGGCAAAGTATCAATTTTGTTATTGAGGTTATGTTTACAATGCATATTTAAGATATTTAGTTAATAACATTTAAATTTAAGAAGTTACAAATGTAATTCATATATTTAAAGAATATGAAATAAATGATTCAAACATCAACAAAAGAATAAAGTAATATTATTTTGGAAATAATAACTTAAATAATAGACTAAGAAATGAAATGTAATTGATAAAACTAATGTTAATGAATATTTTATACTGTCAAAAGAAGTCATTAGTATTTAATATTTATTTATTATTTCAATTTCTTTGTATACGTTTACAAACGTTTTCTTTCAATTTTCTAGTGTTGATCTTATAAAATATTGAAAGTTTATCGAAGGAAAATTCTTGATAGATAAAAAGAGCACAGTAATTTATAAAATGATTTCGTTTTCTATATTATTTACATAGGTAATGGTTTATATATTCATTTAAAACCTTATTAGGAAACGTATTAGCATTAGAAATTTTATTTACTCTTAAAAAGTTAAATCATGACTTCTTAAGCGAAATATTCTTCATATTTGAATTTTGTTTATTACCAATTACCACTTATATATGAATCCTAGACAATCATTTTTTAAAGAACTAATCTTCGCAAATGTTATCAGATAACATAACACTCGTGTAGGATATACAAATGGGCTTGTGTCCTAATTTTTTAGTGGTCAATTTTTCAATTGTTGATTGAAATTGATGTTAATAAATGTGTATTGGCGTGTCTATTTTATTAAATATCTAAATGTTGATGGAGATATAGCAATTAAAAGTTTGAATTGTAGTTTTAGCGCTAGAAATGGTCGGCCATATTTGTATGAAGTGAAATGCATTTTAACGTCAGTTATTTGTTGAGTAGGTCAGTGCTGTGGTAATGTTTTGTAGCTGTTGGTAGTCAAATAATCAAGTCAAATCAAAGAATAATAAGTTTTTATTTTCTTTAACCCTGCTAAGGCAGACATAATATTGAAATTTGATTGTACCTTGAAATAGCTGTAAATAATATTTGATATTTTGATATATAAATACATATAGCAAAGATTTATGAGCTGTAAGGTTGGTAACCTTACACAAGGATTGTGATGTCACATGCACTTACAATGTGTACAACGTTGAATCCCTTTAATAATGAAAGAGACAAAATGACTTTTTTATTTGTTAATATCTCTTAACATATAAGGAGTTATTAAAAAATAATTGAACATTTAAGGTTCTAGTAACCCACTTTATCAATATATAGTACACTTTTATAGAAATTAAGACATAGAACACAAGCCCATACTGTTCTATCTGCAGTGTGCGCCTATGCTAATAGTTTATGCTAGCACAACTTAATATTACTTAAGAGTGATGTAACTTTATAGAACATCTATGATTATCAAATATTTTACATTTATTTGATCGTATTGCACAAAATACATTACATAACTTTATTATACAATGTAATACAAATCTTATTAAATGCAGTGTAATGCTACAGCTGTTAGGATTCTTATAACTTACATAAACATTCAATACTTTGACAAATAATTCCATTATGTAGTGTTAAACCTCGTTGAGTATTTTTAACTTAAAACACTATTGTAAGAATGTATACAAGAAGTAGATGTATATATAATATGTAAGAATAGTTTATACATTTAGATTCCTATTTTTAGATTCAACCAAAAATAAAATTGCTACTAATGTCTAAAAGTATCCGAAAGAGATTTGCCTGTCAGTTTAATGTTTTGTAGAAAATGGATTAACATCTCGGAAACATCAATCAAAGATGGAAGATGTTTTAGAAATAATTCCTGTTACGATGAACTTAGAGTTAAAAATATTTTTACACTGGCTTTTTTATGTTAGTGACTTTCATAAAAACCGCCTTTTGAGATCGAGAATAAGATTTTTTAGATAGAGAATCTATCAAGAGTTGTGACTTTCTGGAATGCTTAACTATTACAATACAAAAAAATTTAATTATTTAATCGATAAAGCAGAAAACAATGCATATTTTTGTTTTACATTTTGTTTGGTTAATCTGACGTCGTTCGCTCATGATAGTTCTGCCGTCATACTCGCAGAATTTTGTACTAACAATCATTCTTACAAATATAGCATATAGTATATTATGTTATAGTACTACTTTTAATATAAACATAATTTTGATTTAATTCTAATGTGTGAGAGCTAAAGAGTGAAATATTTCTCACAATAGAAATTATTTAAAATTTCACTTTTAAAATGTTTAATAGGAGTATGTCACTATCGCTTTTATTCTTGTTTAAAACTTTACATTACCTGGTTAAGTGTAATAATATTAAACTAATATTTCATATATTTGTAAATGGAATTTAAAAATATATGAAATATTAGTTTAAAGAAATTTTTTTACATTTGTAAAACGTATTTTATTTTGTTCAGAATTTTTTAATATAGAATACTTTCTGTCTATTTATATGCAAATAATAATTCGTATGCATTTGCTAGATCATAGAAGATAACATTAATATTGAGTGACTATGAGTTTGTGAACCATGTCTTAATTTCTTTAAAACCATACTGTACGAGTATATAGATAAAGTTAACTATCAGGAACTCTAATGTCTAATTATTCTTTGGCAGGTCGCAATATTATAGTAGATATTACAATTAAAATAGTTATTTATAGATCTCTTCATTATTAAAGAAAATCAGTAATTCAATGACGTCATGACCGATTTCAACCCTTATCTCTAATGATTTCCTCTATTTTTACACAACAAAATGTAAAAGTGATAATATTTACAGCTGTCTCGAGGCTACACATAAAGTTTTAATATTATGAAAATGTGAAACAAACAAAAATAGAATCGATTACTTATTATTTTACAGATTTTAGAACTAATCGCTAAAACTTAAAGTTCACATGCCTATTATGAAATGACGAATAAGAGATTTCCAAAATATTGGATAATTTACAATAATAATTACAGCTGATTGAATATATATTTATTAATGATTTTATTTATAATATAAAACTCAATTATTTCATTTTAGTTTTCATGTAAATAATATATAATACATTTCAAATAATTTTTTTTACTAATTCCTGAAGTTCACTTCCTTCAGTTACATTTTTCAATGTTGACATACATGTGGTATTGTCTATTGTTTTACAAAATAAAATCTTTGACAAAATACAATAGAATTTGTAACTGTCGTTTTACAGTTATTCAAATTCTTATTACAGACTTCATTTTTAGTAAACACTTATTTAAATAATTATATCGTAACATTATTTGCATATTTAATACAGAAAATATTTTTATAAGAGAAATTTGCATGAAAATATTCCATTAAAATGAAATTAAAACTAATGGCTGTTGCCTTTATTGATTCATTAATTTCTAAAGTGTATTATTATGAGTACATATAAAAATTTCTATTGGGTAATTGAAACTTTATTATATTAGAAATATACTTAGTTCAATAATTGAATTAGACAATAATAGAAAATCATATTAAGGGGAAACTTCTCCAGCTGGTAGAGATGATTAATAATACTGTAGATTATTAGGACGTTTAAATTTCATTTTCTGTGTAAGATATTTTACTCACAAGCCATTTACTTGCGATTGTCGATTCTGAATTGATATTATTAACATACAAGTATTTAGATTGCTTAAGCGGCACACCCATTTTATATGATGAAACAAAAAAAATGTATCCTTACCTAAAATGTACGGTTGGTCTGTTTTTAACAACGGATTTCTCTAACTGCAATAAGTTAATATGTTTATTTATTTTAGATTTTTTTATTTACTTAAAACAACACATTTTTTAAATAATTTATTTGGACACCTGTAACAATTACATTAAACAGAAATAAGACATTTAAAAACATGTGACTTGCAAGTCTATAATGACGTAAATAATGTAATACTCTACTGTTACTAGTAGAAGTAATAAAATAAACAAAAAAAACATTGTTCTCAAAATAAAGATGTCATGAACCCTAGAGCGGAGACGAGCGGTGTTTCAACCGCGAACACTACCAACAATACGGACTCATCAAATGAATCTGGAGTGTGTGATTTATCGTTTTTAAGTGATATTAGTTTTAAAGAAGGTGATACTAGTGATATTCCAGACATTGAGTTCTTGGAGGACGCTTATTATAAAGAATGTTTGGGAGAATATCCCGATTTTCTTTATCACATCGCTAGAAACAAGTATGGAAGGATATATTTCAGAGTTGTAAGGACATTATTGTTGAATAGAGGTAATTTTTTTATATATTTACTTTAGTTTAGTTTGTAACTATGTTTAAATTTATGTCTTTCTATCTCTATCTCAGTCTGTACATTGACAAGCTTGTCTTAAGGTAATATGACCTCTAAATACAAAACATAAACTCTATAATATTTTTACCTGATGTTACGTTTTGCTATTTACCGAAGTATAATATAGGGTGGACCATCATGGTCTCTTAACATTTGAGGAGCCGGCTGCTTCCGCATTTTTTGCAGCAGCGTTTCAATCAAAGCACCTGGTTTCAACAAAGCCCTATAGCAGCAGTTCGTGAAATTTTTGGCCAAAAACTGATATTCGAAAGGGGTCACATTAACTCTCTAACCTGAAGCTCTCCCCAATCTACTTTTTCCTTAGGGGATACCTTAAAAGCAAAGTTTACATCAGTAACTCAGAGTGACTTTAAATGTTACAGGATTATTAAAATAACTAAGTAACTCACTTACATGTTTTAATATGTGAAATGAACCCTAATTTGTGTCCTTTAAAATACAATAAACAGTTCTTAATTATTCAGCTTGTTTATTTTTTATAGCCATTAAAAATGTTAAGAAACTATTGATTCACCTTATATAATTCTTTTACGTTAAGTAAATGCTAAACACATTAAAAATCTTATCCTGATATATTTAGTTAATATGTAGCATTATATATTCTCACATAAAAGGCTTTATTAACGTCAGAATTTATGTCGAAAAGGTAACATTTATCATATTACTTAACATTATATTAACCTAAAAATTATTATATTTATAATTAATATTATTTGTAAATAAAGGTTATAAAATTTATGACAAACCCTTAGAAATGTTACCAGTCATATAAAAATTGGAATTTAACTAGAAAATATACCAATATTCATTTTCAAAAGTTATTTTTGCGGTTCCAACTCATTAAAAGTCAGTGTAAAAAAGCTTAAAATGTAGATACGTTATTCATCTAACTAATTGCAGCTTTAGATTTTGATTCGCGTTTATAGTTACTTACATAAAACGATTTAAACATAAAAAACATGGTTTTTTTGATAATATTTAACCGGCTGTATAGTATCGCCATCTATATTTCGCGAGAAAAAGTGGCCAAGTATCGTTTCACCTTAACAAGCGAATGAATTGAATTAGTCCAATTCATGACGCACAGCGTCAGAGATAAGGTTACAAAATAAGTCACTAATATTCAATTTTTCCGACAAAATTTCACTGTCATTTTGAATTATAAATGTTATATCCTTCACACCCCATTGGTATGC
Organism: Panorpa germanica; assembly: GCA_963678705.1. NCBI lineage: Eukaryota > Metazoa > Arthropoda > Insecta > Mecoptera > Panorpidae > Panorpa > Panorpa germanica. The sequence continues at coordinate 6,596,977 of OY783212.1, read as the reverse complement.
GTACGTTTTATTTCTATTTCGTAACGTTTTCAAGGGTTGAATCTCCATAAAGTTAGTTTCTCTTCTTTCACAATCACAAGCTCATACAAATTTAATAATAAGACCGTGTTCCGGAATACGTAAATATGTATGATGTGTAGTGAGAGGTATCTGCCCCGGTATCCCCTTTTTGTGTTTTGTAATCACATAGAATTTTAAACAAATTACTTTTTATAATTATAGTACTTCTGTTAAGCACCTATACTTTTATGTAATTGTAACCCAGTGCATGATTTTGTAAATTTTGTTAATTAAACTCATTTGTTCTTTTATTAGTTATTGTTTGTTTTTGTAAGTAAATAAGATTTTACAAAAGTCACAATTATAATAATTTAATTTGCGAAACAATAAAGGAAGGTGAATGTGAATCCCAATAAACTAACCACGTAAGTTTATTGTTACCAAATTATATTTAGTTTGGGTAATAAATTTACTAATAAACTTAATAAAATTTTCCTAATTTTTTTCGTCGTTAGAATCCTATTACCCACGCATTCTTTGTAAGAGTGATTTATGGACTTCTTTTAATAGTCACTAAACAGAAACACATGTTGCGGGAATTATTTGAAGTACGTTCGTAACCTTACGCTAAACTTTTACTTTAAATACTAAAAACATACACATACAAAAAAGACAATTAGAGCGGATGCACACTGCAGACGTGATTGTCTTCAACGAGTCATATGAGAATATGACAACATATATGGCAATGATGAATATGACAAGTTTGGTGTAAGACAAAATTATAATAGTTCTAATTACGAGAGTTCTGCGGATACTCATACAGGCTATTTGAGCCGTGCAAATCTACGATACAATTGTGAATTGTAACCTATTCGCTCTTATATACATCATAAAAAAATAATTGAGACAGTGCTCTTCCATTGTATCACAGATTAGTATGGCACATATTTTAAGTATAAGGCCTGTCCCACTATGCAAACGTATTTAAGTGATGGCGAATTCGGACGTAAATCGACGGCTTGATTGAGCAGCTAAAACTCTCAGATCAAGTCGATTCTTATATTCTTTGCATGTGTTGTGTCGCAATACATACATACCACGTACCGATACAAACTTGTGTACTATATGGTATATTGCGGTAGTTTTGCACTAACATAATTTGTCATGAGAGCAAACTTTGACCAAAATTTGTATCGATACACCATTGTTATGAAAGAGACTATTGCATTTCCTTTCATATCCCTTCCAGTCTTAGACGGCTGATTGCATTTACAAGGTTCGGATAGGTAAACGTAGTAGCGTCCGGCCTTCCTCTCATAATGAAGTGTGTTTATGCGAAATATCTCCAATACACCATACTTGAAGATCGCAAATAGTTTGTTCCAGTATAGAAAAACCATAATTTGTACATGTGATATTGTTTTTATTTGCTGCCGCGACACGATTGTAATTTGTTCAACAAAAGTTGAATATTAGGGGGCGTCCATAAATTACGTGAGATGTTTAAGGGGGGGAGGGGGTCGAGTCAAATCTCATCTAATCTTCCGTTGGAGAGAGGGGGGGTCTCGGCAAATATCACGCAATTTTTTTTCTGATTGAAACAAAAAAAAATTATACTCTTTTGGTCCATTTAATCTAGATTGTACATGCTTAAGGCCTGTCTCAGTATGGGACCGTATTTAAGCGAATTTCCGGACGTATACGGGCTACTACGCTTTACCTCTCCGAACCATGTAAATGTAATGAGATCGCTCTGGAGCTCTCAGACTGCACGCTACAAAGCCGTCCGAATACGGGCGGCACTACCTCGCACAGTAGAACCGAATAAAGGCGAATTTTATCCAAGCGTTACCACTACTACAACGATACCCTATCCGAACCTTTGTAAATGCAAAAAGCCGCCTCAGACTGGAGGGGATACCTAAGATCGCTTGTTGTTACGGTGCAATACGAGTCAAATGAAATCTATCAACGAAGTTAGTTAGTTTTACTGAAAATCATATGGACATGTTGGTTCTAATAGTCTCTCTTGAGACCGCGCATGATTCTCCATGGACTGAATTAGAGCAGATATTCTTTTTTTAATCACAGTAATGACGATTTAAGTATTCTATTGTTAAATTTTTATTACACTTATAATTAAACTGTCAGCAATATTGATTACTAGTCTTAACTAGTCGTAAATAAAAGCACGAAGCAAATTTTTTTTTTTACAATAACAATCCAACGCGTTTACGTAAGAAACCCACATTTTGAAAAATCTCACGTGAGATTGGGGGATGGGGGAGGGGGTTGAATCAAATCTCACGACATCTCACCAGGCGGGGAGGGAGGGACAGGAAATTTAAAAAAACACCTCATGTAATTTATGGACGCCCCCTTACTTGAATCTGTTTCTTTACACGTGAAATATGTGCCTTCTAAACTGATTTAACTTTTTTTGAACACACTATAATTGGAACACAATATTAAATCGTGTGCAATGACATTAAAACTGCATAAATTATAAAACCGATTTTCTGAACCAAACTATATTATTACATATTTAGGAATAAGACTATGAACTGAATCGTATATCTTTTGTATCATTTATTATTATTATTTGTGTAATTTTATAAATATTATCTGATAATTACTGTATCGTGTCAAGAGCCACGTATGACTGCATCATATCTCAGATGGGAATATTTATTACTTAATTGTTAACGGATATGCAGTAAAATATATTGTTGATAATAATAGTGTTATATTTTACGATTATTTGATTTATTACGATATTATATATACTAGTTTACGATTTCATGTAGTGTGTTGTCTATAACAGTTTTTGTACTGTGTTTCACACATGTGTTAGTCATATGTATCATTGCTTAGCAGAATTACAACTCGTGATAAAATCACTCTTGTAAAATTATATGTTACTGAGAAATTTATATTAGTAATAAGAATAGATCAGCTCAGCAGTGAAAAATAATACTGATGTACTGCAACCAAGATCGATGTATTATTTCGTATAACGAGTTAACCTGGTGGACTATCCTTAAGGCGTAAAATTACTTAAAGTGCAAGCTATTGATGTAGATGTTAATATTTTACAATTATCAGGACGGTAATTAGAACATATTTATTTCATAATTTATTTTAAATTATAAAGAAAATACAGAGCAGAAAGTCACTTGTAACTCTCAAGACTAATTGTTTCTTTCTTATTCGTGCCTTACGAGTAACACGTTTTTCTATATCTGAGCATAAAGAAATATTTCAGTAGTATGCATTCTACCGCTGTTCGTCAAGTTTATAAGCACTATAATTTTGTTTTTGTTTTGTTACGAGGTATCTTTGAGTATTAAAATAGATGATGGTACAATTTTACATATACCTGCATTCTGAACTCAAATTTCGATTTTTTTTAAATTGTCACTTAAAAATTATTAATTTCTATACAATTATAATTTTTTATTTTACAAATTCAAAGTGTATCCAAATTATTTGTTAAAACGGTATCACAATTTATTAACGGATATTGATACAAAATTTTATCAATTATTGATAATTGCATATCTTTGTTTAACTTATTAAGGAGTGCTAAATGATATACAAGTCTTTGTTTGAAATAAAAGCACCGACAATTTTTTATTACCTTCTACCTACAATATACGAAGAATTTTATCCAGACATGCAATCTGTTTATGTACGTGTATATTACTTGTTAAAAATTATAAGGGTAATTAAATTGCGGACTTTGTCAACCACCGCCCACTTTCTCATCATTTACTCATTTTTCGAGAATGTAATTTTAATAATAAATAATTAACAAATTTGACATTTTAAAGATACTCATATATCTTATTAAGAGTTCAACTGTGGTACTTCAAATCTTAATTGGTTCACAAACAAAGAACACTAATTGTCGGTTATTAGCCACCAACGCTGTAACAAAATTAGTAGGAACAAATCCGAAGAAAAAATTTAAAAAGGTCTTCCTTTTTCCAAAATGTATTATTTACTTGTAAATAGAAGCATACCTTCTCCTTTTACATAACTTATACAGTAAATGCTCAACTTACGCGATTAATTTTCTTCAGTGATTTCCGCGCAATTGAAAAACCGCGTAAGTCAAGTCTGTGATAGTTTCTGAGCTCATTTGAAAATATAAAACTCCAATGAAACAAAACTTTATTTTACATATCAAGTTATTTAATGTATATGTCTAATACGCTTGTAAAAGTCAAGATCTCACTGTATTTGAATTACCAGGGAATCTTCTCTTGGTAAATAAAAAATATAAATGCTACAACCAGGGAAAACAATCAAACGTCACTGTGAAATTATTGCACTCCGCATATCGTTAAATATACGCAAGAGCTCAAGAAAACCAGATAGTAACTTTGAATTGCATATCAAGTAAAAAAGAAGACAAGTTCTCATTAGACTTTACGTTAGACAGTACAACAAACTGACCCCAAATTGCACACAAAGTGTTCAGCACGTATACTAAAGCAGACAATTAAACCAAAATTACAAAAACAGTAGACGAGCACAAATCATATGTGCATAACAGTGTACAGCGGCACACAACAACAGCAATATTACAGAACTATAATAAAGAAGTTGTGGTGGTGAATTCCTGTGACTCGATTATACGAAATAAAAAAGTACCAGCTGCTATTTTTACGCTTTAATTTATGTGCGAACATCACAGTGTTACAGCAAATTCAATATTTACTAGAGGATCAAATTACATATTGTAGAAAATTAATCCACCAGGTGATAAACTATCTTGTTATCTATTATCGGCATACATTGTCACCTGAACTGTATTACACGAGTATACAGACAGAGTGAAGTAGACAGATAAAACTGACGGGGCTTAGTTCAGAACATAGCACGTTTTAGTAAAGTGATAAATTCAACCAAAAGGAGCAAAATTCGAATATTTATAATTTAGGCAGGAGTATGGCATTGTTTGAACGATCTATCTATATTCCATTAACAAATTCATGTTGTACTTTTTATAATAAATTTATAAAATCAAAAATATTTCTATTGTTTTTTGTTTTATGCAAAAAAAGAAAATCATCGCCTTATACTGATGATGCACCCTATATAATAAAGGAAAAGGGTCAACGAACTGAATTTCCAAATCATTGTATTATTTGCTATAAATATAAAGTAAATGACACGTCCGAGCCATCCAATAAAAATCTATGACTGGAATATGATAAAATATATAAAAAAAAACATCCCCTTTATATTAGTTTATCTGTGTCAGCAGGATTGGGTGTGCCTGAAGCCTATGAAATGACACTCCCTGTTTAAGGTTAAATAACGGACGGTCAACTCCCTTAAGGTTCGTTACGTCATCACGATTATTAATAAGCTGACAGGAGGATATATGTCAAATTAGTTAAAATTACACAAATCTGTTTCAACCACACTTCTGATCATACACGACTGTACTTTTTTCTTTGCAGTTGATTTTTTTTTTAAGTTACTCAGATTCATCACATGTCAGCGTTTTTTCCACTATCTTTACTGGCTTATCATAAAACTGTACAACATTGCCGAAGGGTTTGTTCAAATTAAATACAATATATAATTACAAGCCATTTTTGTAAAATAATTAAAAAATTGTTATAAAAATGGGTACGTTTTCCATGCGTAGACTGTAATAAACATTTTAAATGTGACAAAAAACGTGATTGCAATCTAAAGGCAAGACTATCTTAAGACAATTGCTTGTTTTTGTCGTAGAAACATAGAGATACTATATACTATACGAGTATGAAGAAATTATCGGTATAATTCTTTGCATTGTGTCTCGTCACAAGAAATTCATCGAGGAATTTCCAGCCATCGCGGTTCGTGCACAATATACGCTTATCTGTATATGTGTATTCCTATTCCCGTGTTCACATTTCTGGCTTTGTACAGTTATGTATGTAGCATAGAAAGCAGACAATGCATTGAATTTTTGAATACAACGTGGAAGAGCAAAGAAACAGAAGGAAAAACATAAACAAGCATCTGCGGTATCCGTATATTAACTCGTATAAATCTGTTACTGTCAGCATCGCCAGCATTTGTACGATAGAAAGCAACTATACCGTAGATAGTTAATCGGAAGCTGGAGACAGCTACTGTCTTCTAAAACATGGCACATTCATGCGTACGGTTTTCCCTTCCCCCTTCCCTTCTCTTCTATGTTTATAGAATAAATCATTGCGATGACTGCTGACTAATCACTGACACTTACCAGAATGCAGCTCTCATTGCAGACTGTACAACGAGCGTCTAAATCAATACTACTTGTCTAAATTTGCTAATGTTTCAACCGACATTGTTTCTTTGCAATGCTAATAATACTAATGCACCTAAAGAACAATTCTTAGAATTGACACTCAGTTGAACTTCATTTGACCTTATTATGTTACATGCAAAAAATCCGTAACTCAAGTTTATTGTATATTACTTAAACACAAACGCTAATAGTAATGTATTACTATTTACTTTACACTTTTTAGTAATTAAATATTTAAACAATTCATTATATTCACGGTCTTCAATGTTTATGCTATATTAATGTCGTTTCAAAACAATCACTTATGCGTTATTATTATTATTATTATATAATTCCTCATTGTTAATATTTATTTTATTATTGTTTTAATGGTCTGTAGAAAAATTCCATGAAATTCAATACGAACATTGAAATTTAAATTAAATTCAAAAGAAGTTTTTTTTTGTCAGACTTTAAAAAATTAAAATTTACCTAATTATTACCAAAGAAATTGTAGCTCCTAAATGTAGCGTACGGAAGTAATAGGAGAAGCTACATATATTACCTGAAGTTCGGCGGGAAATACTTGTTTAACTTTCAATTGATTAACTTATAGCTAATTTATTCAATAACTATGAATAATTCATTGCATAAATCTTTACTTTTATTTCACAAATGAATGGTATTTCCTTTCAGTTGTTTTTATAATATCCATTAGACTTCATTACGCAAAGAAAGAACTAAGAAAACGACGTCCATAAATGTTTTGATAAATCAATCAAATAACTTAATATGAAAGTTTACTATTTTTCTAATTAGTTTCCATTAATATGTTCAGTGCCAGCTCAAATATTTTTTACATGGTGGGGCAATGTGATTTTTAGCACCCGGAAAGGTATGCACAGGAAACGCAACTAAAACAACTGATAAAAGTAACCCGGGCCATAACTGACCTTAAATATGTTACTCATAATTATAAAAAATACTTTTTATAGTACAATTTATTCGTTTAATTATTTAGACTGATGCAGCAGAGCTTGGATTAAGCTTTGTGAGAATCCTTGTGCTATGCTTTTCTAATAATATTATAAATATTCAGGTTAGATCCTAGTCAAAATTTACACAGGTGTAGTCTACTTTTAGGCCGCAACCTAGCTTGCAGGCAAACATCCACATGTGCCTCAAACGCGTTGCTTTTAATAAATAAAATGTGTAAAAGAAGAAAAGGAGTGAGAAGTTGTATACAGCGACATATGCTACAACACCATTGCCAAACGATGTTGATTATAAAGACAAACCATATACAGTGCAGTAGCTCCATAGATGTCGCTGTATGCGTCTCCCTCCTCTTCCACGTTTCAATATTCAATAAAGCCCACGCGTTTGATCTTAGGACCTTAACCGCCTTAAAAATAAACCTGTTATAACATTTATATAGCAGCTATAAAACCCGTCCGGATCAGTCTATAGCTGGTATAAATTTTAGTAAAGGTTTTGGAGATAAAAAATATACTTTCTAATTTCCCGGCTCATGTAACTTCTATGCAATTCCGTGATTAGAACACATACATTATGCATGCTAAATTGTTTTTATTATACAATCAGAACAATGGGTTTGTTTATATTATTAAAGAAAGATACTTGATGAACATATGCATCCTATGTAATCCCATAACTAATCACTTAAAGTTATTACATAAATCGTTCAGTTGTTAAATGCATCTAATAATAACACTTAGCAAAAAATATTATCACATTTTTGATCATTAAGTGTTTAACAATTACTGGTAGTCAAGGTTACTATCTGCGAAATTAATACACTATTTAAAAATTTAATTATACAAGCACAAGTAATAATTTCTACGAAAAATAAGTACAAAACTCTTCCAATAATACAAAAACGCACACATTTACAACAGATATTATACAAACGCAAAAACTCACAGATTATCTAATAAATACATACATACAAAACATAAAACAAAAACGCTTTTAAAACATTTCAGAGTACAGACAACTCAAATTATAAAATATATTTATTTCTTCTAACAAAGTCTTATTTTTCTTTACTGTTTCTTTTCATTCTTATGGCTACATTGTGTTGAAAGCAATCAAAGGCTGCCAGTTTAACAATCAAATTTCAAGGTAAATCCTTAAAAAATAACGTTGCGTGTAAGTAATGCAAATTATATTACTTTTGCAATTATATTTTTTATTGTTACTGTATAAAATAATGTTTGTGTTATTTAGGAAAAGAACAATTTATAAATTGTAATTTAATTTAATTTATTTTATTAATAAATTTTGTAAGTTATACGCAGGAAACAACTATAATTAGAGGTTTTATTTTTTTAGTTACATGTGTTAGTTGTGATTTTTCCAAAATTTGCACGTAAGAAAATTGAATTTAGAGTGAGAGAAGAAAAAAAGAGATCTTACTTAATAATTTAAATAATTTACAGTATATTTAAGTGATGAAATTTAATAGTTGAGACAAATTTTCATGCTATATAAACATGCTATATAAATATTTGTATACATTTGGAATTATCCATTTGAAAAATGTAGTGGACATCGAACACAAAAATACTGTCAATATTACTATGTTTTCTTTTACTTGTCACTTTTAAAAACTAATCGCTTAACAATTATTTTTCTTTTATTGATGTTACTATTACCATTAATGTATAGAAATTGCATGACTGAAAATGCATATGCATATTTTTTGCTTTGAAATGTTATTGAAGAAAGTATTCAGTATTTTGAATGCATACATTAGTATATTATAAAAACGCCAATATGCATAACTGGTATACAGAGTTATATTACAAACCATTTAACCAGCACCACTTCTGCTAGGCTAATGTATGTATCCACTTACACTTTTAATATGGAATGAATGAAAGTATATATACCCATACGTACTTTGCAATCTGACTCATATATAAATAGTAAATAACATGTTTTTATTTATTACCTTGGGGCTCGTCCCTGCAGTCCGCCAGCTCGGAGCATGACAGTGAAATGTTGAAATAAACTTTCATACAACATTTTTTTTTTATATGTGTAACATAATTTCAGTTTCACTTATCGATTGAATCAATAAAAATATCGGAAATTGATAACTATGCGAATACTTTGTATATTGTTATTTATGAAGTTTATCCACTTAATAATTTAGCTGCGCCTTAATTTTTTTTATAGTAATTGTATTCTTAAAAAATTATTAACTCCTTTAAATTAACAGTACAGCAGTTAAACTGTAGTACGATAGTTCTGTCTAGAGGTAGTCTTATTGCAGGTTTTCTCACTTGTTCTATCAAAATGGTCATTAACCTTTAATCCTTTTAAAGTTTAAATGTAATGAAAACATTTACCACCTGGGTATAGAAAATAAGTTTTATGTTTGCGGATCCAGTTACGAAGTGTAGTATCAAATTCAACGATGTATTCCCCTTACGCCGGAGCCACCAGGATAACGGGAGACATAATTTCATTAATCCTACTAGCTGGGCATCCTTTTAGCCCCACTCCACCTGAGAGTTCTCGGGATTCCAGAACTATGAAAATGATAAATGTCTACAATTTATTTTTATTTTTCACTTGAGATAAAACCCTCACAATTTATAATTTTGTATTATTATTACCAAATCCAGAATGTAAGTTATCTTAATCTGGATTACCCGCATCTAAGACATCTCTAAACTCTTAGTACAAGTTATATCAAAGATTCAATTCTATCTAGTCACAATTTCTCTCATTTCTCTCAACTCAAGTTATATCCAGGACTAATTTTATCATATCTGTTCCATTTCAAATATATCCAGTGGCAATTTGTTATTAAAGTTCAATTATACTAAATTGATGTCTCAATGATTGTAATTCATAATTGATTCATAAAATTACAACTTTAAATTAAAGTGACTCATTGTTTCTAAAAGAGTCTAAATTAGTAAGTAAGCAATATAAATCGGAAATATTAATTAATGTTTAAAACAATTATAATCTAATGAAAGCAAACAATGTATTAAAAAATATTCCCGAGAAACAAACCACGCAACAATCTAGTTTCATTATTGCCACACAGATAGCAGCAGGCTATATTATATAACATGAATTTCTTCTATATTCTTGCTTGTGTTACCACTGACAGATTTTGCTCCCCCACAACTAGGTCTTTAATGCAACTCAGCTGAGTGTTTTAAACTATGAGCTCATATGTTCTAGTATTGGTTTAGTCATTTACTGTACTATACAGTAAAAGTATTAAATTCATTTAAAATGACTATCTAATTAACAATGTGTGTAAATTAAATGTTGTGTTTCAAGATGGAACATTTTTAAAATACTTATGTATTTTTGTGTAAATTATCTGTTGTGGACGTAAGACATAGTTTAATTTATTGACAGTTCTTTATATTTAACAATTAAAGTGTTTTAAATTGTGGTTTTTAATTATATTTTTATAAGGTAACATATTTTTTTTCTTTTTTCTTTTTATTATTTTTGTGGTTATATTTTTTAAGGTTATAAATTTTATATATAGAATATTGATGATTATGTGACATCTAAGCTGTGTTTAAATATAAAGTTGGCAATTCTTATAATATATTCATAGTTCTTATCATAGTGAAACGTCGTTGCAAACTGTCACATTCTGAATATAATTTTAAACATTTCATGAATACTAACTACCATGGAAAAATATCATTAGAAAATTCTAACAGGTTTATTTTTGAATAACATTCTACAGCAAAGCGATTGCGTATTCTAATACTTTTGGCAAATATTACATGTTATAAATAATTGTAAATGTAAACAGAATAATGGGTAAATACATTTTTTTCGCTAATAAACTAAAAATAATTTTAGTTATGCAATGGAATAGGTACTGCTAAATAATCTTGGCTGCTATAAATAGAATTTTTAGAGTCTTTTATCAGCACTTACAGACAAAGGGTGGCAAAAACAAAACGTTTCAGATTATTCAATGTAAATTTGTCACAGATTCCATTCTATCTCGTTGCGGATATACAACAACATTTAATAATAATTGAATTGTGTCTTTAGAGTCTTGTTTTATAACTTTTTGAACAGGCCTTGGTCCTGAATTTTATAAAATTGTTCAGTATATTTTCTATTATTGTTTAATTAGGTATGCTATTATAACAGATGTTTGCAATAAAGTGTCTTTGTTATCATCACATATCTTGATATAAACTAAATACAATAGTGACGTAACAGTACATTTAACCGGGATAAATAATTTTAAATAGCTCGGTCATTTTTTAAAGTTCAGAAAACATTGTATTTAAAAAAATTAATTTAAATGATATTGTTATTTAAAGAATATGTTTTTGTTCTTTAACTGATAAATTTGTATCCTATTCGTCTATGATATTGTAGTATATTTGGTCGCATGTAAATATTGGAATACACATAATTATGTATTGAACTTGCGGTATGTACCACGCACTTGTTTTATTATCCACGTGAATTAGATGTACTTTTTCTATCATATTGTTATCATGTGAGAAAGAAAGAGGCAGCGATATTTTTGTGTTGTCTATTTATACGTCAATTTGATAAAGTACTTTTTCTATCGGTACCAAGGCTAAATTCACCTGAGTTTAAAAAATAATGATTGTCTTTACAAAAAGAACATTTTTTACGTAAGTGTGTAATGGTTGTTGATACAGCGAAATTGGATTTGATGACAATGTTATTTATTAGACGAATATGTTCACAGATTCGTTTTATATAATAAGTAAACAACAAATTTTAGTAAAAATGTAATTTGTGTGGTTTGCAGCATTAGCAGTATTGCTGAATTGCCTTTGGCTGTACTTTTATAACATAGCAATTCGAAGAGTATAAGTATTTGTATTGTATTTTATTTTATCTACCTTTTCTGCATTACAATCTCTTTATATTCATTTCAAATTTTCCTTTCATTTTTAAATTTTTTAAATTCTCTTCTTCTTTTCAATGTTAGTCTCTTTTGTTACCTTCCTCCACTGTCTCCTCCTTAATCTTCTTATTTTGAATATACTACAATGTATATTTATTACAAATGGTAATTGCAGCCAACTTATTAACACTGCGTTATTTAACATGATAGGATAATTAAGTTTTATGATATTAAACTTTATATTATAATAAAGAAATTATAAAACAAGTCAATCTGAAAGTTTATTAAAAACAATATATTTTCTATTTTAATAATAAAAATTAACGACGTGTAAGTTATGAGAATAATTACTCTAAAATATTAGTTACATGATAAAGCATAATTCTAAGCACTGATCACTCGAATTGCACACAGTTGAGTTAAGACATTGTAGATCCAAGGCAACACTTTTAGCTTTAACAGTAAATTCAATTTATTTAGTGCCAAGATACTTTTTTTCGAGGCATGTAGCCTGTTGGATTAACCATTGAAACTAAGCCTCAAAAATACATCGACAGTTGTTACCGTATTTACCTCAAATTACGAGAGTTCGACGGTGACTCACGCTTAAAAGCAATTATAAGAGGCGTATAATAGGTGGACGATACGATAGTCAAATTTATCTTATTCGTTCCTATATACATTATAAAAAAATTATTGACATAGTGCTTTCTCGTTGTACGACGTATATGATATAATCCACACATATAAGACCGCGATACCGTTAAAACTATCTGCATATTAAATCCGACGATAGATGCCAATGTGGTGAAGAAAGAACTTTGGATCATATTATATTTGAATGCATAAATTATAGTTTAGAAAGATCAAAATTCAATAGTGAAATATTAGATATGGTTAAAACTTTTCCTGTTAATACTAAATTGTTGTTAAGTGATTCAAAATTAAATAGTGAATTATTGAAATATTTAGAAATTTGTAAAATAGAATTATAAAATGTGAAATATATAAAAAAAACTGTGTGATGGTGGCTATGACGAATAAAAGTCAAGGCAAATAAATTAAAAAAAAAAAATCTACATAGTAGTAAGTCGTCGATGATAGAACTCAGAATCGGAAATAGACTGATATTAAATAAATAAAATTTAAAAAAATAAGTCGATGACTATAATTTTATATAGTCCTAGTCATTCGCTTTCTTGTTTTTCATTGAACATATTGATTGTCCTTATTTTACGTATACAATTAGATTGCTGTATAACGGAATGATGTCACATTCAATATTGTTTGTAAATGAACTTGGGGCATGTTCTGTCCTTGATATTTCTTTCAAATCAATCAATGCCAATATCTTGCATTGCTAATATAATACGTACTAAATTGAAATATTTCTTGTTTTCCGATACTGTTTAATATTACGCTGTACTTTTTTAAAAAAGTTAAGCTACTAATAAAAAGCCGTCTTATTAGGGGCCTACGCCTAGACGTACATTGAAAATAACAGTCTTTAGCTAAGCTTTGTTTAGTAATATTTTTGTATAATTTGTTTTATTTTTTCTTATAACGAATTATTAATTAAAAGATTTAAATGAAAGAGATCGCAATATTTCTAAAGACGTCTCTGAAATAACAAACATTTTGAAATATCTCAAATTACCTGAATAAAAACAAGTCTATCCAAATAGAAACTACTTCTCTATTCTTTTGATTAATTATGCAAGTTTCTGATGCATATTGTGCAACTTATTTACTTAAATACCGTTTCACGGCACTTAGGTATCTGTCCTATTTATTATTAACTCTATCTATCAGTATGTACCCGTTTGTAATGTATGTATCTTTTCTGGTTATCACCCAAGGGCTTATTAAGGAATGCAATCAGTTACTTTGAAGCGTGAACTTTGTGACCCATTTACAATAACGTTAACTTTACACACGGTTCAATACTACCTCCTTTTTTTTAATAACGGTTTATTTTGATAGTAGATTTATCAACGACTTCCTTCTAGTAAAATTTAAAGTTTGTAACAGCGGTAAATATAAAGGGTATTAGGGTCCAAATAGGTTCTTTGGCATTTCTTTTGATTGAATGTTTTAAAACTTTATAAAGAGATATACATGTAGTAGTTAATTTAAAATAAAAAAATCGACGGGGATATAGCAATTTATTGTTTAAAGTTTTTTTACGGCAATCGCTTTCGATTGCTACGTCAATCGGCAAATGCTTGTTCCCATCTTTGATAGGTTGTAAACAACTCAATCCGTGACGTCAAATGTACAGCATATTAAGAAGGAGCGTGTCCCTTTAATTTTCTTTGTCCTTTAAATAAATATTTTAATTGATAATATTTTATACAATATTTTGACCCGTGCCGCTATTAAGCAAACCAAAAAAAATAGTTTCACTTTTTTTTTAGGTCTCACTGAGATTTTTTGAGAAATGTTTTTGCAAGATTTTAACGGTCACTGAGAATTTCGGAGCAAGTTACTTTAGTTTTACAAGCACTATTACTTTTTTCCCTTTTTTTACAATTTGTGCCACCGATCTTAAAAGCGACCCTGATTGAACTTTGAAGTCAATATCATTTGAATCATAAGAGTGGACATTTTAGAAAATATACCCGTGAAGATGGCGACGTTAGATTATTAAGTGTGTATTAATAGATTTTTGTTTATTAAGACAATGGCTCCCAACTCGTCTGTAATTTATTGTTAGGTACACCAACAGGTCCAGGGATGTTGAACCATTTCTTGTATACGTACGAAAAATTTATAAATAATATTTATCGAATTGCAAATGTACTCTTCTGTCTTGAATGACCTCTTTTTTAGACCAAGAAATTTTTTATACGTGTGCCATAGGTTCGCCATCCCGGTTCTGGTGTATTGTATTACACTACACGCTGATTAATTTATCAGCTTATCATACGATGAAGCACCATTAATAATTACTCATTGTTATGTAATTTATATACGTTATAAAACTTATGTAAATTCAGATTAAAATTATAGTACTATATCATGGTTATATATGCTCGTATAATTATAAATATAATTAAAGAATTAAAAATATTATAACAACAATTATTTATAATATTTTTGTTTTTGTTTACTTCACAAAATTATAGTTTTCACTTGGGAAAGCGTTTGAAAATCTCTGACGTCACTAATGCAGTATTTAGATTTCGTGTTGCGGTTTTCAGTTTACGTGGTTAGTTATTATTAAAATTTTACGTTAAGAGAAATTTATTTTCGATCGATTATATTTGCATGTATAGCTTGCTAACAACAAAGTATTATACTCACCTGTCTCTGGCAACACTGTTGTTACTTAATACTACAAACTGGATATAAAGAAATGGATACTGCAATTAAAGTTAAAATGATTAATGTACAAGTACACTGCAATCAACGTTTTAATGCGATATGCAAAGTGCTGTTTTTTTGAGACTTTTAATTTAAATTTTGTTTTTGATTTTTGTTCGAGTCCAACATAACTGTAGCTTAACCAAGCACAATACCTTGGTTATTATACCTAGTTAACTGTGTCAGTTTTTGACATACCTAGAATCAAAAAATCCATTCCTACAAGATTAAACAAGTGAAGTTTAACTATAATATATCAATGTTGTCAAATTTGCATCAAGATACATACTATAACGGTACTAGATACGTTTTCTAATACTACTAAAGTATCTAAATGATTAACGTATCTAGATATATTCGTACATACTCGTATATATAGGGTCTTTCAAGTGACGTTTGGCAGATATTGTGAACCATTACTAACTTCAGACTTTGTAGTTTGGATTAAAATAAAAATATCATCAATTTTCACGGAAATAATTACATTGTTCTATTGATATAAATTCGTATTTCTTAATCTAACGTCGAAAAATATCTCAATCTAGTAAACTTATTGTTAACTAAACGTCAACGTTGATGGATTCCTATCGAAAATTATCGTTTGCAATCACTCTGCGTCATTTTTATCTTCTGGCGTCTCTTAAAGATGCTAATTTAATTATTATTTTGAATAACAAGTTTTTCAGGTATATAATACATACAAATATTAGCGTAATCACATGTAGAAACTATTATTTTTTAAATTGTTTCAAATTTTAGCATAATTTTAATTTATTGTTTATATTTAATAGTAAACTAAATCAGACGATGATTATAAAATTGAATTTAGTGAAACATACACAATGAGAAGTAAACAATAAAAATTACTATTTGAGATACTACCAGATTACTACAATGGTTTTATAATTAAAATTCAAAGCATCATATAAAACTACTATAGGTAGTACATAGCAATTAGCACAGCAGATGCAGGCGTTGAAGTATGTCTTCCAATTGTAAAATATTGACTAGACACTATTAAGTGTCTTTTTTTATTTTTGTTGCCTCCTAATAACCAATATTTTTAGACGTAATTCGCCACTAATAAGAGCCCTTGAATATTGATAGTTTAAATGGGAAACCAATCCATAAAACCGCCTGCTATTTATTTCTAATGGTTTATTACAATCTCACGAAGCATACTTGAAAAACTGGAAATTACACCAGATAATAATTGAACTTCTTGTTTCTCTATAACGGTACCACATAAAAAATTATATTCATTAATACTCGTAGTATTGGTGGGAAGGGCCGAGAGAAGAGTAAGGGGGGAGTGTTGGTACGGTAGCACGGATTACCTGAGCAGCCCATCTGACAGCCTGAGTTAATTGCAGTGTTGGTAATAACAACGTCAAATTAATAATGTAATTATATGCGTGAGATTTTCACACACTACAATATTTATTAATTACTATATACTTGTATTTATTTACACTTAAGTGTGTGTGCTTGTTAATTAGATATTCAAGTTTTAATTTCATCTTTTATGAAGGAATTTATAATTTAAATTGTTTAATAATAATCAAGACTTCCTTTTTATTTAATTAAAACGGAAACTTATTAAGTTATTTGATTTTTTTTATTGTTCTCACATTTTTAATATTTTTTATAACGTCACAGTTTCAATGCTTCCGTGTTGTCACCAAATGTTCTATATTACTGAATACAGATAACTTTTGTTACGTTAGATAAACCTTAAATACACCTAACTGTAAACAGTAAACAATTTGGTGAAGTGTCTTGTTTTGTGACGTTTCTATCACTATTGTACTTCAATTATAGTTCGCATCAACTTTATCTTCATTTATATTCCGCCAGGTGAAGTGGTTTCGACATTTGTAGCCGATAAATTAGACATTTCATATGAACGACTATGAGATACTGAACTACATGACAAAGAAGTCATATGCATGTTAATTATCATAGCAAAAGTGACTCCAAAATGTTGACTGGGCGCCAATATAATATATATTATAACATATATATATTACCAATATATATGATCACTACGAGTCTAGCGATTTGAGAAACAGCGGTTTGAATGTATGAAAACATCATTACGAAATGTATTTTATAGTGAAATTTCATTCTCTGTACCGGAACAATGATTTTGTTATCTAAATTCAATAGATTTACCAAGTAACAATAGATGACACTGCACTTGTTTTGTGATTAAATTGTCATTGCGTTATCATGACATAACCAACCTACATCCGGTCGTTGCTTTTATCTGTAATTGATGTAATGATATCCATAACTATACATACGTACGCACCTTTCGTGCTTTTTTATTCAAATTATATTTGTTTGTATTACCGTGAATTAATCGTTTAGGAATAAAAGTGTATGTATACGCATGTATCCAATTTTTTGTAGTGGTTCAAAAGTCGAAAATACGAAGATATTCATGGGAAAAATGTAATTTTTTTATTTAATTGTAAAATATTTAAAGGGTAACTACCATTAAAAAGATACCCCTGATATATCATACAAACCTTTTGAATATATTAAAATACGTTAAGGGGGTTCCTCCGTGTGACATTACACAACAGACCTTAAGATAGTTATACGAGTATTCTAAAATTTCAATTAAAGATGTCTCGAGCAACACATACATTGTAATATACGATTTATAAAGGTATCAATTCAATTTCTTATTATTCTATATAATAGACTTCAATACCCATAGAATGACGTTAAAATCTGAATGTAAATTAAGCGATAAATTTTTTTTGAAAAAACTAGCTGACATAATATTATGTCTAATTACATGTATTTCAATAAAAATTCGAAAGATTCTTACAGATTAATTAATTTTGACATCCGATAAAAGAAAATGTTACTTCGAACCTTACTACTAATTTTATGGAAATTGATATTAAGCAAAGAAGGTTAAATTTCGGTTCTGTATATTTTATTTCCATTATTTAATTAATTATTTTGTTTCCATTCAAAGAATATAATAATAAAAAAGTAAAACATTTAATTAAAATATTTTAAAATCTACGAAATCCAATTAAAAATAAAATTCAATAGAAGGTTTTGTAACATAATTTTTGTTTTCAAAACAACAATTATAATATTTTATTTGAAGTAGAGTGTGAGATCGTTAAAACTAGTTATTTGTTTTGTATTGCAGTCATTATTATTGCATTTGTTTTTATTCAGATTATATTTTATTGAAATCTTTGCTTTTATGGTTCACAAAACAAATAGTACTGATAAATTATTGTCGATAAAATTATTAATTATTACTAATATTCACCTTGGGTTTTTCTTCTTGACTGTTATTGTGGTCGTAAACATTGTCGTTAAACGTGTCATAAAGATTATGCACTTGTATGAAGGACAGTCCCGGATTTTAAGGAGGGCAGGCGGGGCTACTGCCCCGGGGCCTCCACAATAGAGGAAAAAAATTGTTCCTTTTATTTGGAAAATAGTCAGGGGCCTACGTTCCTTCGTTGCCACAAGGCCTCCACACCTCTAAATCCGGCACTGATGAAAAATAAAACGAAATGAGTTCATTTTTACTATTATTGTAACGATTTAACATAATGTCGACTGTTACTGTTACTCTAGATTATAACTTATTCAGCCATCTTACTAATCGATAATTAATATTATTTTAAGACAGTCACTCCCTCGTTTCACATCCCCTTCCACATTACCCTTGGGTTGTTCTGTATTAAATACTATTAAACTTTGGCTTATTCAGCATGTTTGCCAAAAATTATTTCATACTTTATATTTACATAGGATCATATCCAAAATAAACAAGATTACTATAAAAAATTTAGGTTAATATAAAATATATTGCAACGTTGTTATCTTCCCCCTTCTCTTTCTCCCTCTCCTTCCCTTCCCATTTAGAAGCTAGCACTTAAATAATAATAATAATTGTTGTCATTATCTATTAGTTCCCGGACCAGAGTTATATTTTTTGGGTTTGGTAGTTATCAAGTTAAATTGATTATGTACATAAATAATTATAAATTTATTAGGTAGAGGTGCATATAAATGAGGCCACGACACCACAAAAATGGCCAAAGTAGTAGAAGATCGTTCATGATAGGTTCAGGGCCCGTATTCCTGAGCCTTGCGAGTAATGATCGTGATCGAACAGATAAATCATTATTTGACTGAAATATTTTACGAATCACTTTTAAAAAAGTATTCCTGTACTATTCCTAAATTTTATTGTTAATTATTATTATAGTTCAGAAATACTCTTTTAAAAGTGATTCGTAAAATGTTTCATTCATATATATCAAATCTGTTCGATCACAACCATTGCTCGCAAGACTCAGAAATAGGGCCCCAGCATCGAAAATTAAATTTAAAAAAACATTCTATTAGTTAAATCATCAATTTTTATTGTTCTATTCTAAAGAACGTTTACATAATAACAATGTATTGTTTGTAATATGTATTAAAGTAAACCGCGATATCACTGTTTTTACAACATTTTTAACAATACCGACTCACCTGTCACTCATATCTCTTTTGTTTGATCCTCGCTGATGGTCCTGATGCGAGTGATGATAGGATAGGTCGTCACCGCTATCATTATAGAATGTTTTCAATAATTAATTACATGGTATCTGGTCTATCACATTTTATAATTTGTTTATATTATTTATTTTTATCAATTAATCTTATCATGTTTACCTTTATGAAGGTAATATCCGTTTTGTACAATAAATGATAATAGTTAATAGGTCATACAAAACACATCAATTCATTTTGTTGTAGGAAGGGTTCATGGCTAATATGCACTGTATTGTCTTGAACAAACAGAGACAACTCCGCCAACAATTTTGTTTTAATACTAATCCTAATAAGGTCTAAAAATATACTTAAAAGTATACTTAAAGTAAGTACTGACGTGGTTAAGATAGGTCATTAATGGTTATGTGACGTCTCATCAGAGGCGGCCTTAGGGGGTGGCAAGCAGGGCAACCGCCCTGGATCTCCCCCCCTCGCCGAACAACCCAAATAGAAAAATTTATTACTCTATATCTATATGAATCTCGCGCCTCGCTCTTTAGAAATCCCACTTGACTCTCTGCGTATATCTCAGTTTATCATTATTAATATTTGTCGTCTTTGTGCTTGTTAACTTTTATAACTCTTCCAATATAAAATTTTCAAACTCTGTATTTATTTATTTATAACTTTTACATTTCTCGTCAATCATCATCAAAAATACTTACTTTCAATTTACATAAATTACACAAAGAACCTCGCAAAATCTTCCGCCCGGAGCCTCGCAATAACTAATGCAGCCCCTGCGTCTCACAGACGGTGAGTATGATAAGTACTATCTAAGATCAAAAGGAATAAAAAACAAAACAAAATTCATGCAAAATTAACATTTATTTGGCATTTTTTGGCGAGTGTAAATTATTTAAAATGACGAAATAAGGTTCAACTATGTCTACACGGTGTCTGTGAGACTCTCACGTCACTACTTAAAGGTTAAGTACAAAATGTTACTTAAATACTAAATATGGATGAGTATTTGTTTATTTTGAGATTGTACTAAGTACATATATTTAGGTGAATTGAACACTGAATCGAAGAGAAGAGGGGAGATGGTGATAAATGGCGGTAACTAATGTTACCATTATTTGTATTTGCTAAAGTGTGCCAAACTGTGAAGAGCCAAGACTCTTTTCAGACAGACGTGACTCCATTATGGGATCGCTATCGCCTGAGCGATAGACTATTGTATGTTAAGTGACTATTTAAGTAAATCAAAAATATTTTAATAACAATAATATACCATTTAAACCTTAAATAAACACAAAATGGATAAGTATGGTAAATAAGATAAAATTTGATCCTTCGAGAAACTGATTGATTGATAATGGTATTAAAAGTAAAGCTGTTAATTGATTTAATTTGTTTTTAAAAATATATAAACAAAAAGAATTCTAATTAAAAATACTAAATTAATTTATGTAGAAAATTGTATTATTTGTTCAAATTAAACTAATTGAATTGATAATTAATATTTAATGTATTTAATTCTTAAATAAATAATATGTATATAAACTGAATGGTAAATAGACTTTAAGAAAATTTACCTGAAGATGACTAATGTAGCTAAAAGTTCTTTTAGAGTTAAGATAATAAATGCATTCCTTCTCTCAAGCTCAACTGATCGCTATAATTATTTTTTTCACACTGACACTGACTACTTGAAAGAGTTTCATCTATTAGCAATACCATACTACGAATATCGTGTATTTATGTATACTACAATTATATATTGCAAAAAAAAAAATTCCCGATTTTTGTAAAACCTGGAACACTTTCAAAATCGTCAACGTGCAAAATTCAAGTGCGCTATCAAAAGCAGTTGCAACAACTTATGAGAAAGATAATTATAAAAGTAACATGATTACGATTAATCCAGCAGCTTAATTATTTATGATACATTAGCAATGTTATATCATTTACTATATTTATATACAATTCAATTGAATTGTGACTTTGTTTACGACGTAGTCTTGTAAAACTGCAAGATAAAATATTGTGAAATACTTTGTTAAATTCTGATTAGATTAAATACAAATTGCGTGGCCTCAAATATATTCAAATCTATATTTAGATTTGATATATTTGCTAGAGATGAAAAACATATCTATATTTTTCTCGAAATATTATAATGTGACTGTAGTTATTTATCAATCATATATGTTTCACGGCTTATTGTTCCGCCGTTCTAATTGAAATTAGATCTGGTACGTTGATATCGATTATTTATAATATAACGTACAAGCAGTGTCATCCGTGATTATGGGGCCACACAATGTAATTTCCAATTCGTTTTCTTACGCCTTAGTTCACTGATTTTTATTTGATCGAAATTCCACGATTCTGTATTAAGGTTGTTGACAATATAATGGAATTGAATAGAGGTAAACAAATTTGTATAATTTTCAGGCGATAAACTTTCATTTCGTTCTTCTTTTTTTAAATTTATATTCCTCAACAAAAGCAGAGGAAGAAAATGTGTCAATTGTGATACAACAAAATTATTTTATCAGACTAGATTATGGATAATAAAATTAGCGGAGTGAACATGTGGCCAATTGTTCTAGCAGTATCTGTCTTTGAACAAAAGGAAAGATTATTTAAGAATTTAAAAAATTATATAATAGTTTTTCTTAAGATTTGTTGATATATGAGTACACTCTAAAAAAAAACTGTATTAATTTTAGACAGATTCTAAAGCATATTTTAGAACTAGGTATTAAAAAAATTCAGATCCAAGTATATTAATAATAATATATAATTCATAATATATACAGTGCATTTTCAAGGAATTCTTTAACAAGTTGAGACCAAAATGTATAATAAAAAAAATTAATAACTGGCTCTTAATTTTAATACGCATTTGTTTATTAAATTTGTATTAAAATTAAGAATATTTTTAACAGTGTAGGTAATAATATTAGAGGTTTAACATCCTATCTATTCATCATTATCATTACTAGATTTATATGTGAATATATAAAAATTTGCAAAATAAAAATTACTTCATTCGATTCATTTTACTCGAAAACACACTTCAAATGCGTAAAGTCATAAATACGGAGTAAACTTCGAAAATAATTCGAATCGTTATGATGGGAAATAAAACAAACAAATTAAAATTTGTAAAAACGAGATAAATATGCATTTTACTTAAGATAGGCATAATGCATATAAATCCGGGTACTGATCATTACCAACTAAATGTTGATGTGAAATACATAGCTCCGCTTGTATTATAATTGACAAATTTTAAAATTGTATACATCCAATAGACCCGTTTTTATTTGTATATCAAAAATGAAAAGTATATACCCTCAAATTTAGTCCTAAAATATCTCTCTTTCTAGCCCTGTATGTACATATAAGTTTGTCCCAATATTTCTTTAAGTGACGTGTATTTACTATTTTTAACTGGTAACTATTTCATTATTTACTTAGTAACAATAATCCAATTTACAAATGACTAATGTGAAAACAATACGATAACATTCAAATGCATAATTCTAGATTTTTGCACGCAGGCCGATAATGTATAAGGTATTAAGATAAGATACAACAATCAAAATGATAAATAGCCAAATAGGTATACTAATTATTACTCCCACATAAGTAGCTACGTTTGAATATATTGCTATCCTGCTTCAACATTAAACGTAGTACCACTCTACGGGTATTGCTATCCCACTTCAATTTAAAAGATATGTATTACTAGTGTAACCTTTTTGTAATTATATTAGATGAGGAAAGCTCAGTACGAAACCATGGCTGCTGAAGAAAGTGTAATATAAATTTAAAGTGCGATGTCGATAATATTCGACGGACTATTAAACGGGGGTGGAGATTCATAAATAATTAAATATTATTTATTTATTTTTATTCATATTGAATTATTTTTTTTATTATTTTTACATTGTTTTAAAATGTATTTTTTGAAATGAGATTATTTTTACTTTTATAAAACCTTCACCCCCTTAAAATATTTACAGTGAAATGTTTTCTAAATAAGAGTAACTTGTTTATTAAGTGTAATATTATTTTGAACTATATTAATCTTAAAAAAGTGTCTTAAATAGTGATTTTGATAGTGAAAGATAAACAATATCATAAACACCACATCAAAGTTTGATAATAATTTCTAACAAATTTTTTAATTGTGATATTTTTCTAAGAATATAATTAAGTAATATTTATAATGTCATATGAACAAAATTACTTCAGTACCTTATTAACCTCCCCAATTTACAATATGTGGTCCGGTGTAAAGTTAAACAGTGAAGATACTAATGGTTCTTCAAGTAGTACGGAAAGACAATATTCCGAATCGGAATGTGTTTCTCCTGAAGATCACCTAGACAGAGACTGTAGTTGCGGAATGTTGAATGATGATCACGACAACGGCATTGTCTTCTCTTGTCCACACGAAGACGAGGATCCTTATGAGTATGACGAAGAAATAACTCATGATACCTCCAAAAGAAATTCACTCGACGATGATCTTATTTTAGAAGGTAACGATTTTTGAAAAACAAAACCAAAAAATCACAAATCACGTTGCTTTCTATGTAAGTTGTAGATAAAAATGATTGTTGCTAAATTTTGTAGAAAATATATCGGCTGTGTAGCCGAGCTCATCAACGAATTTTCGATCTGGATTCTAACACATTTCTGTTATATAACCAGTTGCGTGCATACATTGGCATCAATGGTCCTGTAAGGATTAACCGAAATTCAATAATGTTTAGACACTGATTAAGGTGAAGCTTATTCGTTGAATGAGTAGTCTTACATTTACATTTTCAATTGGATAATTGTTTTTATCTATGATGAAGACACGTTAGTTTTTTTTATGTAACTATTTGCATAATGTGTGACTTGCAATAAACGCACTTGTTGATTTTGTTACTGTTTTATTTCTTGTTGTAAAACTCATCTTAACAGCATGAAAACAACTGCTTTTATTCTATGTGACAATTTATTAGTGTAGTAAGACGCAATACACAATTGCATAATCTTTAAACTAAAGTAAACGATTTTTTGCTCAGCTTTTTGATTGAGTTCCGTCGAAGGTAGAAAATACAAAATATTATTTAGTTCACTTTAACCTTAGCCTACGGTCAGGGTCGGTCCGTGAGATATTCGAAATATTCTGGCGCCTAGATACTGTAATTTAATTTCACAGTAGACTATTCTAAGTGCGTCGAAATTATCATCTCTCATCTACTATAAAATTCTCTCGGTTTCAACTTCATCCAATCGTATTTCCAACTGCTAAACTCATATAAATGTATTAGATTAAAGTTACGTGTGGCATCAAGATTTATTAATGGGAAGGAAGTTGATTACTAGAATGTCACAAAATGATAGTGTTATTAATTTAACAAATAGTTTAGTAATTTAGTAAATTTGCCATGAGTCTGATAATCGCATATTATTTACCTACTCTTGTATATTTAGTACATATTTGGGATTGCTAAGCAATTCTTCTGCTTATTCCAACATTCCTTTATAGCTGTAAAATGCAATTATATTTATAAGTAAAAATTAAGTTAATAATATAATTTCTAATATAATTAATTAAAGTAAAATATGAATAATGTTTTTTAGTATTTTTTGATTAAATTACATCAACCCTTATCTTATATCTTGTTTTAAATTAAAAGAAACAACTAGGAAAAATTGGGCAACTTTTTATAATATTGTTACGTTACTTGAGATTCAATGTTCCCGTTACGAGTTATATCAACATTTATATGAGTATTAAAATATCGCTCAAAAACTGGCTTCGACCCTAGATCTTCTGTTTAGTACACAGGTACTCTAATAACTTAATCCATTTCTGGCAGATAAATTATATTCCTTTTTAATCGAAGATATGAACTCGTTGCCTAAGTCGTTTGAACAAAGGAAGTGTTTTTTTATAGCATTCCTAACCCTATTTGAAAAGTTTGCTTTCTTCTTTAAAATGATTATAATTAGGCAATATATTTTCCAAATAAAATGAAATACTTGCAGGATAAAGAAATGTTTACTTTTTTTATAATTGTTTGATTAGTTTTTTGGACACACACGAAATTTAGACTTATTTATATTTATTAATTATTTATTTAAATGTTTAAAAGTTTAACACGTTTTATTTAAGTTATCTCGTTGTTTTTTTGTTGATTAAAAGTACTTGGTATGTTGATTGGTAATAACCGGGAAATTTTTGCATGGTTTCCAAAATATTTGATAAAAACATTCCACTAAAAGAATTATGCAGACGTGATCTAATAAACTTAATTAGGCAAAGTGGTGTTGCCCACATTTTAAATTTCAACACCATAAACTAGCCAAATATTAATCAAAGTTTTTGAAATTTATTATAAGTGAAATAATTGTTTGTTTTTTTAATTTTCATCTTCAATCCTCAATTATTGTTATTCGAGTATATTAATTAGTTACTTTCTAAGAAGCATGTAATCACCATAATAGCAACATCTTTTACACGACTCACTAAGGATCTCTTTATGAACATATAACTGTAATTAAACATATTAATTATTATAATACATAGCTTTGTTTCCTATTTTATGCGTGTTTGTTCTTTGTATAGACATATTTATATATTGTTTTTATTACTTCGCTAAATGATGTGTACGAGTATGTGAATTTTTTCAACAATGCTACGAGCACGCTGAGGTCGTTGTATTTATATAAAAACGGAGTGCAAGTGATCCTACATATTCCTTCCTCGTTTCTCTAAGATGCGTGAACTTCCATGACCGACAGAAACAAAATAAGAATAATAAATTCCATGTGAAAAAAATAATACATGATTAGTTGTTTACAAATAATAAATGCACATAAATAAAAAAAATAACAATTTACTCTTTATCACACAGAAAATCCGATGAATTCTAACATTGTTTAATTTTTTTTTAATTAGGTGTTTTATAATTATTTTGTAAAATTAATTAGTTTCAGAACGTGTTTGTTATAAATATAATTATGTATATTTTTTATATAAGAATGATAATCATTCAATTATATAAGCACGTGGCTTTTTGATTAATTCCCGTGTTGTTTGTAACGTAATTAGCGTACGTATTCGTTGTTTTCAGCAGTGGAATTTTAATTTTTAAGCATAAATTTATAAATGTTTATCAATATTTTTATTTTAAATATACCAACATAGTAGGAGTGGTCGTTACAAGCATACAAGATAACCCGTTGTTAACGCTACAACCCGTGTAGAGACCTAACTTCGGTTTTTGCCTGATATTTCTTTATTCTTACCTATTGGCCGCCTTACTTGCTCTTGTCATTTCGCACTAGGTCTTCTGCACCTCTCGAACCGTTTCATAAATTTCTAGTTCTGTTTCCGTATACATACGTCATATGTAAGGTCTTTGAACAAGAGCGCTGATTTTAAATTTTACACTTTTTTTAAGTATCATCATACAACCGTCATTACAATGATATTTGAAAGATATTGTGTCCGATTACTAACCCCAGAGTGTGTACTTTGAAATAAAAGAAAAATATCACCTCTTTTCACGAATATATTACGTTTTTCTGTTAATTTAAAACGACACCTCTTGTTGAAAGATCCTAAATATATGTGTATATATTTTTTGAATCTCCACTGTTCATTTTCACATACTGCTCCATAAATTTTTCGCAAAATTTTCTTTTCCCAAGTCCACAAGAGATCCAATCGCGCTTCCTCAAAGTCCATTTCGCCCATTTCCGATCGATGTAGTATCAATGCCAGTATCAATAGATAGGCAAATTCTGTAACGCATAATAACATTAATTTCCTCAATTAATACATTTCAATAAAAAAAACACCTATAAAAAACTACATTACGGTAACACAGCGTTGTAACTGGGGCATAAAATCGTATAGTTTTACACTTTTACAGCATGAATGAAATTGACACTTGATCTTTGTTACGGACAATATACGAGTACGTTACACTTTTTACATATTACATAACAATGTAGTACGATATAGTATTGTCCTGCAAACTTGATTGTCAAGTTAATGAGAACGTTTCATTATGTTTTTCAACACTAACTATAACATGACGTATTTGTTTACAAACAACACAGTTACTTATCTAATTGTAAATTATACTACAGGTGTTTGACCTGTTTGATGAAATACATCCTGTGCTGGCGCTGAGTAAGATATACACTATACACATACAATATATAATTACAACCTGTTTTGTTCAGTTCGACACACAATCGAATTATGTTAATTTTTTAACGTAATACACGTTTAGAAAATCAGTGAATAAAAAGAAGGTAATGAATGAAAGCTTCTCGGAATTTTTACCGAAAAATTTACCGAAATTTTAATCTGTAGTAATTTGTTTGCAGATAATATGGGCTATAAAAAAAACACAATATATTTTTGTAAAACAGTACTATTTTTGTCTCACGTCTATGTCTGTCCTTTTCTGACCTTGTGAATTCGAAAAGGACTAACATAGGGCGCAAAGATATATGTGTTCATGATGCGTGCGTATACGGTTCTAACGTAAAAGTGCTAATTGTTCAGTGATAATATTAAAAAAAGAAAATAAAAACATATTTATTTCGCAAAATCAGTCAGGATAGGGCCTAGAGCATTTGCCGGCCGACTCTGACGGCTCATACTTAACATATCTAAATAAAATTTCCGCTTAACGTATATTTAGTTCAGTAACTATATAAATAGTGTTATATTCTATTCGAGATCAATACAACAAGCACTGAACGATTTAAATTCTATGTTTTCTGTTCTCATTTACAAACAACAAATAAATTGACCTAAATAGCAAATAATGCATTTCAAAATGATGCCTCTGTCAGATATAGTTACCTATCGCATAAATGTGAAAGGTGTGTAACCATTTAAAGAGAATTGCAATTAGAATCTCATAGATCGTGACCCCGTGTCCGATCACTCTGAAAGATTTCAATCTATTTTTTAACCCTACAATTTACCCATCCCATTCATCGCCAATACAATAAGATTAATATAATATAAAATGGAAAGTTGTATTTGTGTTTGTTTTTAAACTGTATTTAATTTTACTTGGATTCTCATAGTTAATAAGATGCACATTGAGTTTATAGTTGGTCAGGTCTATTTATTATCATCAGTGAAGGACAAAGTGTTTTTTTAAATGGTCATAGCAATTTAATTCACCTAGTTATGATAATCATGCGTAGTAAACTCAAAACACTAAAATCATAATTTGAAATATTAAAATTTAAAATTGCTATAGCTTTCCAAACCTTCTAACGTCGAGACTTTTTCAACAAGAGGTCTTTTGTCTCATACGTGGAGACATTAAAAGCAAAGGGTCGCAAAGGTAAATAAATTCAGCTGAAATGTATGTAAATGTGGTATACAGTCTATCACTTTATATAGTGTGCATTATTTTTTCATGTAAGTTAATGTGGGTCTTAATTGAAACTCTGTTAGATATAGTTCAAATTACGAGAGTTCGCCGGCAAGTCATACTTAACTGAGGTTATAAGAGCCGTATAAATCTATCTAATATACGATAATGAATTTTATCTTATTCGTTCTTATATACTTTATAGAAAAATAAGTGAGTCAGTGCTATTTCGTTGTATCAGCAGTTTATACCCCACAACTTGCTTTAAGTATGAGTCGCCGCCGAACTCTCGTAATTTGAACTATAGTTATCTTATCCGATTTGTCTGCTGTGATATCGTACTTTGTAAATTGTACTTTGATGTTATGGTTTACCCGGAGAATGATCAGTTGTAAACTTTGTGGCGTTTTATCTTAGAAACCTAACTCTTTTTATTTATTTTTCCTGTTTTCTTCCTTAATTTAATGTGGAATTAATAATTTTGAAAGTACTAGTTGCTTTAATCTGAAAAACCAGCACCTAAGTCTGTCTGTTATTTCTGATGGACCAAATTGAAACATTGCCGACGTATATTTCATAAGAAGCAAAGTCTTATCAATAGGCTGAAGCTTATTACTCCAAGCTGAATAAATTATGATTGATTAAAACATAATTTGACGTAAAAGCCAAAAAAATATCTTCGAAACAAAAATAGAATTGTAAAAACCGTTAAAGAAAGTATTTTTCATAAATCAATTTCAGCAAGAGTTTAAGCTTGTAGTCTTGTTATAGTTAAATTAGGTTCTGTCTATGTAGTTTTGTATTTTGAAATATTGTTTATGCTTTATTTGAACATTCATATTTTGGATTTGTTAAAATTGCGAACCGACCCTCACTTTATGCACATTTGCTATCCACTTCCTGTTATTTTTACTTTCATCTCTTCTCTTTGTACAAATAAAACAATTGCTGATTTATTTTCTGGCATCTTTAATACTTAAAGGCCTTTGACCTTCTTTAACTATAGACTATGTACACTCTTAAATATATCTATTAATTATATTTTCTTTTGTTCAAATTTTAAGATACTTTGATAAGATAAAATATATACAACGAACAAATACAATTACTTAAATTTGCATTATTCATTTTACTACGTTAATAGTCATAGAGTAACGGATAAATTACTACAATTATGATTTAAAAGTTCAATATATGTATATCAATAGGAATTTTAATGCACTTTGAACCCCTCTTATCAGTATGTTTTCAATCTCTATTTGGTTATATATATACCTAGAAATTTATATTTAGAAAACCCCCGAAAAATAGGTTAGACTTAGCTTAGGCGCACATTGGATACAAGACGATTTTTAGGCAGATTTATGTCAGTCGTGCAAAAAGAGACAACATCATTTGAGAAGGTAAAACGAACAAAGACAAGCCTGCCGTAATAGTGTGCGTACATTAGCAGATTTCTAAAGACAGACTTGTCTCTAGCATGCATCTATCTCTCGATGACCCTTGAGCGTAACTGAATTATTTAAGAGACAGAGGGGATATAAAAAGATTGCCAGTAAAAAGAAAGGTTCTGCAATATATGTGTTTTGTATACAGTTTCATTGATTTACAATGTTTTATAATAAATTATTTTGCTTTGATTTGAAATTTAAAAAAAAAAAACATAAAACTGTCTGACTTATGCGTTTGTTTCTCCTTACTCATCTTCTTTATTATAGTCATCCTAATTTATAGGATTTCTCTCTATAATACTTATCTATTCTAATAGAACACATTTCTGTATAAAAGTGATTATGTCAAAAAAAAATTTGACTTATTGGGTTTCTCAAATAATTGATTCAAACCTAAGGAACATGTTCCAAGGGCTCTTACTGCTTTAATACTTTGGTTAAATATAAAAAGGTTGCAAAAGAAATTAAAAATAAATATCAAATTTTATTTTTTTTTTTCGAAAATACGATATTTGAATGGCCCCACCAAATGTTTCCAAAACCTACTGTAGGGTTCGATTCATAGTGATTTCATTTCTTATGTCATATACTTTTTTTTGACGTATACCTAAATGCATCCACGTCATCCACTTTTCAAATAACTAACATAGTGTAAAGAGAATTCTACAAAAACAATTGTTTTGTAAACTAAATAAACCCATATAATCCTGCCCGAGGACTAACCTTTTGACATTTTACATAAGGAATCACATAACGTGTCTAATTTGCTTTCAGCAACCTCTTGAATTGAAAGGCAAGGTGAAGAAGGGGAAAGAGGTGTATTTTTAAACTTTAAAAAGAAAGAAAAGTTGAAACACTCGTAGTTTTAAATATTTTAGTGGTGCGGTTCTACCAGCACTTCCAAGGCTCTACGAGTACGAGTACTATCGATCGCCACGCCTCCCTACGTAGCGGTCGATGACGTATGTAGTATGTCTATGTTGTACTATTACAGGATTATAGACATATCTACCGCAGTCTGCATACAACCCTCTCCACACCCCACCATTTTCTTTTAATTATATTCAGAATTATTCGTTGCAATGAGATTAAAGTGTGAATAAACTATAATACTTCTTATTAGAGTTCAAAGTATGAAAACATACAAATTTAATCTGTCTGAAGAATAGATAAATGCGCATTTGTTAATATAATCCTCATATAAAGCGGCCAGTTCATTATTAAGGTATCTCATAACAATGTAAAATTGCATCTTCTATCTGATTCAATATTCAACCAAACAAAATTATATTGCAAATAAATTTGTCGAATACCGCTGGAATGCTTGTCGCATTAATGAACTAGACGATCGATATGTGCTTTAAAAAATGATGTATATATTTGCTACTAACTCTCCTTAGACAACATATTATCTGACAATATTCGGGTTCGATTTCCTGGACGACTTCCTGACTCTATAATCTTTTTAAAGTGGTATTTTATTAAGCAGGCATGGTACAAAAAATGATTTACAAATAATTCCTTTAGTCCAAAAATGGCATAAATCGTGGAATTAGCTTATAGCAAACTAGCAAGTTTGTAACACGCAATGTAGGTTAGGTTAGGTTAATTTTCTATCTGAGCGCAACGAAAAATGTAACAATTTAAAAGAAATGTAAACAGTTTATTAATATTTCTTGATATTAACAATTGAAATAGCAAATGACTACTTACTTGACTAGGAACCTATTTTGACTTATAATTTCTACCGCTCTTAAACTGCGTGAAGAAAATTTTAAGATATAGGATTTATATGTATATATATATAGTGCATGAATGTTTTGAAAGCAATATAAAGTTCATTTTGTAATAAAATTCGTTTCACGCCTCGTAAAGATAATGAAAATTGCAAATCAAATTTTTAAAATAATATTTTAACTGCGTATTTAGATACATTAACCCCACTCCCTCTTAAGTGTTTAAAAGAGTTCAGTTCCAAGCAACTTTTTAGAAACTAAATTGTTTCGAATTTAATTAAAAAGAATTGCTGCGCATCAGACAGTAAAAGTGATATTATATATTGGCAGGCAATCGTAGCATTTACAATAAAACTACAACTGTAGCTACTGTCTCATTGCTACGATCGATAAACGCGCCCCGCCCCGCCCCATCCTGCATTGCCTATCCCACCCTCATCCTTCAACGTTACCAGTTACCCTTAGCAAAGAGTCCTGTGCTCCCGTGGTTGTAGCAAAGTACCAGACGAGTGGTAGCAAGCAGGGATGAAACTAATTTCATTATTGTGCAGTATGATATCGTAGTCATCTGCGATAAGAGCGTGAACGCCTATTTGAGTCATCTCCTGCTATGTGTGAACTTCAGTTGTGCTTTAGATGATTTTTATCTGATGTTTTTCTCTACTTCAAAAATTTAATAAATAAATTTAGTTATACAATTGTAATACATAATTCAAACATTAAAGGGTAATATTTTTCTTCATTATATTCAATTTTAATTAGCACGATTTTTATCGCACTAATTGTATGCTTTTTGAATGAATTTTTAGAAACACCTTTACATAATAATTAAATAATGAATGAATTTTGTTAATAAAATATTTTTTCTTTAAACTTTAGAAATTTTAATTAATTATAACGTTTTACACAATTTAAATAGCAATAATTACTTAAGGTCACAACTAGTTAGCTCGGCATGGTCCAATTTCAGATCGTGGACAAATTCTTTTTATAAAGTTTACTATAGTTACAGTTTACTTAAGAAAGTTAAGCCGTAAAAACTACGATATGATGGTGAATTTAATATATTTTTCCTCCTATATGTACTATATTAAAATCAGTTCTTTTTCATAAAATTGTAGATTGAAACAGCTCACTCTCTCTCGTAAATTGAACTATATCAATTTTTAAATTTCATTATTTGAAAACAATGATAATCCGTTAAACACAGTTATGTATATTTAAGGTTAATTTAACACAACATTTACGTTAACATAATGATTACATAAAAAATATATATTTACTGTAAAAAAATTTGAATTCTCAAGTAAATAAAGTATATAAACTGATAGATCCCCGCCCCGTCAGTCAGCCTCACATCTGGGCGCCACATTCAAGTTTCAAGTGTGACGCACTGCAATTCATAATTCATAGAATATTAGAGGGATTTATACAAATTTCCGCATGGATATTTATAGAGTCTTTCAAAAAGAGCGGTCATTTTAAATCAATAGAAAAACGCAATATTTCCGTGAAAAGTGGTGATAATTTTATTTTAATCTAAAAGATAAACTGTGAGGTTAGTAATGAAACACAAAATCTGCTAAATGTCACCGAAATAGTGTGTTGATTTTAAATGATCGCTATTGTTGAAACATCCATAAAAAAAATTGTAATTATTATTAAGAAATAGAAATGAACAAATTATTACATACTATTAACATAACATTACTGGCAGCAATTATTAAAAAGGGCGGTAATGTTTGCCCTGTTTCGAAAAATTCCAATATCTAATGATATCCAATTCCAATTCCAATATGATATTACTAAACAAAACAAATTAATAAACTAAATCGTAACTTTCTGTACAAAAATATTATATAAACTAATACAGTAAGTATTAGCAAGTCTCTCTTAAATTACTCATTTATACATTCCACTATATCGGATGTCCTAAGAAAGTGTAGAAAATAGTCAAAAAAGTTTCTAAACGCAACCAATTGAAAGCGAGTGTCTCTCCTTCAATTTTGGTTATATCTTTTTTCTCCGAACTATATTTGAAATACTATATAATAATACGTCATGCCATGTTTTTTAAGTCTGCATTTCTTTTGTGCATATAATTTCAGAGTTCATTTTAAACAATCGAAAACGTTTAAGTCTGAATCAATATAACTTATTTCCTACATTACAACATGAACGCTTCATCGATTCTATGCATCCCTCTTCATTGTCTACTTTGCATTCCCTTCGTGACGTCATCGCACGGTCTACGTCGTTATAACGCTACACGTAGCACGAAACGAAAGTACAATGTTGGCGCTTGACAGTCTACGTTTTCGTTTATCCGGCCAGCAAAGCTTGGGCAGATCAGTCTACTTGTGATTCATGTGATAGTTTCTGTTTATAATCATCATTTTCTTACTTATTCATAATATACATTAGTTTAAACATTTTTATTGTAATAATAAATGTTTTTCTTAAAACAGTGTAACGGTAAAACGTTCAATTATCTCGATATGTCAAATTTTATTAAACAAAACAGTATTTTTATTCAATAAGACATATTATAGTGAAAATTGTTACACACTCTTTTTAAAATCCAACGAATTTAAACCAGTGTCAAATATATTACATAAAATAATATAATCAGTGTTAATTTACAAATACTTGTAATACTTAATTAATAAACCACGATCAATTAGCCTGTGTCAATTTTCTATATAATAATACCATATTTGATTAAACTTAATATAAAATTTGTATTTAAAGAGGCATAAGTATGTGGCATTGATTGATTTGTTATTTGGGGTGGTGTTTACACCCAGTTCACCTGGTGTTAGTGTATTTTTGTTTTTGACGTTTAAAATCATCCGTAAGCATGTGGTCCAGGGCTGTGTTCGCGTTTAAACGAGGGTTGACGAATGGGGAAAATTCAGCTGATGAAAATTTTCCAAGAGTTTCAAACTGTGATACTAGAGGTCGTAGTAGATCTGTTAATAGAAGTTTTAGTTCTTCAGCGTGTTCTTCTTGTGTAAATGTAGAAGGTATAGTTATATTTAAAATTGTATTAAATGTTGGTAATTGTAATGTATTTGTTTTACAGCAATTAATAATAAGAAAAATCGTGTTAATTACGTATTTCCACCTTCTAGCTTGATGAACATAGAAAAACAAAAACGCAGTTGCTTAATATTTACGCATAATTTACCTTTAAAGGTATCTGCTACATACGTCTTTATTTAAAATAGGAAAATAAGTTAAACTAATGATTTCTTATCATTATGATTTAATGAACACATTAAGAAAATACCCGCTTAATAAAGTTATATGTATTTAAGGTTTATCTAACATAACAAAGGCCATCTGTTACATAAATAATTCAACCTAATTTACAATGTTTTGTAATCTATTTATTTACATTTGAAAAATAAATCTAATCACGCTTAGATGTGGCTGAGTCTAATCTGAAATGAATGGGAAAATAAATAAAAGACACACACACACAAATATAGATAATGATAAACTGGAAAGAAATGAATTAGATTTTCGAAACCACGCGCGTATTCGAATGCAACTTTGTGTCCAAATTTGAAGTCAATCGACTACTTTTCGAGTTTTACATACGCAGATTGAATTCTTGTATATAACGATAATATAATTATGAAACTTCTTAAAAAGATCCTTGTAAGCTAGAATAAAATACTGATTTATGAAACCTTCTTGTTACCGATTTAACATTGACTTAACAGTTGCAAGGAACGCCACAAACTTTATTTCTAAAACAAACAAAACAAATAAATCCTGCAGCAAATTATCTGTGAACCCATTACCTGTCCTCTACTTGTACATTAGTCAAAACCATTTTAATTTTGTTGTAATATTATATTTCTTTGATGTCGCTTTATTTAAAACCTCTTCATATTTTCTGTTCGTTTTGCATTTCCGTTTCACATATTTTTTATCTTTTATAATGAAATATTACTAGACTAGACTTAAATTCCACTTGGAGTCCTAAAATAGAGGTGATGATGTGTCTGCAGTTAGGAATGAGCAACGAATATAATGGGAATCCTGGAAAGTCGTTCCTATAACTTATTCACGGGCATAAAAATAGAACTTTAGTTTATAACAATATTATTTTGGTTAGTAACAATAATGCCTCGGTTTACTCTTGCAAATTTTTATCTAGATACAAATTGTATCTAAACTACCCATGAAATATAAGACTTGTAAAGCTAACTACTTATTTCCACAACTTTCTTTTGTTAGATTTTCAATAAAATTATAATTTTCTAATATGTTAATGTATTAGATTAATTTTAAGCAAAAGTTTTTTTTTTCTTTACACGATAACTTTCGAATTAACACTGTAATATTCTCTGTTTCTATTCATGACAATAATGACATCATGAATTTGCATAATTTATACATTGTTTAACACTAATACTTATGTAAATATTTTTATAGCATTTAAATTTATCCAAATATGATATAATATTACTTGTTAAATCTTTAGTTAATGTGGATTTCTTGATTTTATAGTATGAACCAATAAATGTTACCTGTTTGATTAAATTGTATATTATTAATTGTACGCCTTGTGTTTATTCTATAGGCAAATATAATAACACCTGTCAATACGTAAACGAAGCATATTTGAAATAATTTGTCCAAACAGAGGTGACATATCAACATGCCGGGGGCTTTGGGACTTTCCATGACAAAATGACTTATACCCATCCTACAACTCATTTTCTAAGACATTTTATTTCTTGTTAAATTAGATAAATATGATAGGGAATCCCTGCATACGAGTAATACACCTGCTTCAATTTAATTGTAATTAGTCCTAAAATTATTGAGAAGAAACAAAAACTACGCTAACAATTTTATCTACTAGACGTTTTATTGCAAATGTGCGTCTTAATAAGTATTCACGACCCACATGCGCAGACTATCTAAAGACAGTGTTGTCTTTAATGTGCGTCTAGCATAACACGTTATAACCAAATAAGCAATTAACAATGATTCGTATCAAAGTTAACACGAAATTCAAAAATAACGAAATTTTGTTTGATCAGACCTCGGTCTATCTAAGAATGTTCTAGAATAACAGACTTTACTGTTATCACTTGTAATTAATCAAATATTTAGACGCAAAAATGAAACAATAATAAATTAATCTTATCATTTTGATAAACGTACAATTTGATTATTAGCAAGATTTAAAAATACAACTAAATAGTTCATTATCTTTGTTTTGACAAAAATTTCAATAAATTTTGTAGAGTTAATTCTTGTAGCTTAAGCAGACTCCTTATCAAAAAGTGTCTACGAATATTTTTATAAAGTAGCTATGATTGTTTACAGCAGATTAATAAAATAAACGCTCGACTTATAATATCGCTCACTCTTTCTTTCTACAGCATTGTACTTGAAAACAGTTTCCTAATGCCTAATGCCAATATATATAAAGGCAAGTGTGACAAAAGACTAAATCACTAGCCCAGCATGCTCATGCTTTGTTCACATCAGTGTAGCTTCTGCAAACGACATCCAACTTGTGTTGGTAGGAGATGTACAATACGTCCAAACCGATGTAACATGTAGGGTTCGATGTGCTGTTTTATATATTTAAAAAAATTTAACTTAAGTAATAAAAATCAAATCAATTTTTTACGTTTAGATCTGTGTCCACAAATGAGACACAATATTTTATTTATGCGATATATATTTTTACGATACGATATTTATATTCATATAAATATTGCATTATTTTCACCAGAAAAGTTTAACAAATGTAGTACACTAATGTTTAAAGAGGAATATCACGTTATGAATTAAAATATATGATTATTGAAGTCACACTAGTTCTAAACTTCGAAAATATGCCTATAAAAAAGTACGAACCCATTATTTGGAAGAGTATTAGATGATCACATATATACTACTCCTTTATAAACTGAATGCATAAATTAATTAATAAATTTGACGTTTATTCTGTTCCATTTTAACACCCCATCACACAGGTGACCTAAAAACAGAAGCAGGGGTCAATTGCCTCTACACGTGCGACATCATTTCTACATTTTCTAAGCAAATATAGGACACATTTCGATTTTTATTCGGGTGTGACAATAAAATGAATGAATTGTTATATAAACCCAAGAAGATTGTATATTTCTTAAGTAAGCAATATTTGACTCTTATTTTATATTAATTTTGGTTTCCTTTTGTTACAGTTCTATGCAGCAACCGTGTGAGCCAAATGACAAAAACTTACAATGATATAGAAGCAGTCACAAGGCTTCTGGAAGAGGTACGTTTAATTATTCTTCATTTGAATTTTATTTTGCATTGAGCGAATTAAAATCTATTGAGATAGTGGTACAGCTCGCATTTAACACTATTATCCTATCAACAATATTGGTAATAACTGATTTAAATTGATTAACATTTTTACTTCCTACACTATGTACATATGCAAATTATTTTTAAATTGACGTTGAGTTGACCGAGTAGTGGGTTTGGAGATGTTATTTACAGTTCGGAATTAGATTGGCATATGTGCCTATAAATAACCAAATATATAAATAATACTAAATATATTATTCAAATTATTATGTGCATATTTTATTTTCAACATGCCAGAAGCATCAGACACGGATCGATCTTTTTGCACACTGACGTAAACGAAAATATAATGAGAAGTGTTAAAGTCAAGTTGTTAAAATATAGTACCCTAGCTTCAAATATTGTTACCGATTTCTCAAGTATGTCTTTAAAATGGATGCACTACTCAATTTAAAACCACCAACCCCTTTCCTATCTAAATTGGCTTAACATTGTTATATACATATTCTTCTATTACATAACTGAAATCGTATATGTATTGCTATATATATTTATAGATTTTTTTCGTTTGTTTCATAATTCAGAAAGAAAAAGACTTAGAACTAACAGCACGTATTGGTCAACAACTCCTTGACCATAATAATAAATTAGAAGCTCGTAGCGCAGAGTTAGAAGCAGAAAATAAAGCAATAGCAGAAAAATATTCACAGCTAAGCTATGACTTTCAGAAGAAAGTAGAACTGGTAGATATTCTGATGAACGCAACTGAAGATTCAGGATCTGAAAATGGTGAGTAATCAATACATTTTTTATTCGCATAGTAAACTGAAAACTATTTATTTAAACTTTGTTTGTAAAAATTTCGGTTAGTCTAATTTTTACGAAAATATAAAAATGGTAAAATTATTAGTTTGTGTATTCGTTTTTTATATCGCAGTTGGTAGAACTGTCAGATAATTATGAAATACATAAATACAATCATATTTAAGATCTACTCAACTGTTCAAACCAAATACATTCATTTAATTTATCCTTGAAATATTATTTTATGATTACCTGACAGTAACATCTTATATTATCTCCGCTGCATACTTAATATAAACATAGAACTTATGACAGATTAAAGACATTTGCTTAAATTGATTGATATAAAATCTGTGCGAGACATACGCAGCATTAATTATATTTTATCATCGACTGCACTCAACAAGATAACCTAATTTGATAAGAAAACAATTTAAATGGCCATTTTGTTAGTAAATAAATTTGTTTACCTGTTTTATTGAGATATATTTTATCAAAGTATTCTTAGCTGCAGGTATACTTATTTATAAGTTAGAATCTTTAAAATGACAAAATAATAGTGTGCAGATTATATATCAGTAACCTTTAATCTCCCTGCCATATGTTTTATATAATCTAAAGATAAGATATATTTGTAATGTGTCTGTCGTATACTCATTACCGTTCGCCTTAGTTACTTCATATACAAAATTCATTCTGCTAGCCGCATCATA
The DNA here is from genome assembly GCA_963678705.1 of Panorpa germanica. Lineage (NCBI taxonomy): Eukaryota > Metazoa > Arthropoda > Insecta > Mecoptera > Panorpidae > Panorpa > Panorpa germanica. Next base: position 6,556,416 of record OY783212.1, on the reverse strand, counting down.
TTTTGCAGTGATTTCATTTTATTTTTTATAAATGCTACAAACAATAATGTCTTTTGATTCTTTAGGCACTCCAACCGGTCCACGACACCTCAATATCGAGCTTATGCACAAAAAAATTGGTAACTTGGAAGAAGAGAATAAAAATCTTAGATGTGAAGCAGAACAATTAGCAAAGGATACTGACAAATGTGAAGAAGCAGAAGCACAACTTATGAAAGATATTGCAGAACAATTAGGTTCGTATGAAATTCTACGTTTATTCGAACAAATTATTCTTTACTTTAAGTTATTAACCACGTATATGTCAAAAGTATTTTGTTAAAAATGTGTCATGCATTTTTTTATTTTATTAATTAATTATGTCATACGCAAAGAGATAGGAAGGGGATGCCTAAAGTTTTATAATAGATGAAGTGGCGTGTGAGCTGTGATATGCTTTATGACGTCACATTACTAAAAATGTTTTTGATTTCGAATGTGAGACGTCACAACAGGAGTAGTGGATGACCTCTTATAATACTCCAAAGACTTAATTGTGTATTAATTGTATTGTATTTCGAAAGTCAAACTGCAAAAATCATGTCATGTCAAAATTTCGATAAATAATTTCGATTGTGAAATGTTTTTAGTTCCTGCTTATCATTCAATTGAAGTAATATACAAGAAACAGTTTAATAAAAAAAATTTATTATAAATTATTACAGCTAATACATCTCTCACAATGGACGCTTTAACTGATGAATTGGACAGACAAAAACATGAAAATAAATTACTAACTGAACAGAATCATGTCCTATTGAAAAAATTAGCAGAAGCAGAAATGAACTTGCACAAGGTAGATATATATTATAAGAAAATTTTGTAGACTTTATGTAATATGTTTTTAATTCATATTTATGTTATACTTGTTATAGTTTACTCTTGAAAATGAAGAATATAACACCATACTTACTATTACAAAAGATAATCAAACATCATTAGCAAGTGAATTAGCAGATTTCAAAGAAAAATATGCAGAAGTCATGGCGATACTCCAAGACACACAAGAACAGTTAAGGAGGCAACGCAAAAGAGGAATGCCTACTGCTAGAAGTGGTTTGATGCCGTCGTTGGTGCATGCAAATAATGGACCTCATGACTCACTGCAATCGGAATTAGAAAGTTCACTTTATTCGGAATTAAGCCTCGACTCTGGTATCTCTGGAACTGGATTGTAAGTAGATTGTATTTTAGAAACACATTATTTTTATGTATTGTTGATTGTTGTTTTTCTTTTTCGTGCAGACCAGCCTATAAGAAAATTTTTGAAACCGTTCGCTGTGCTTCCCGTTCATCGTTAGGTAGTATGGAATCTCACAGTAGTCTCAGTAACCATAGCAATCACAGCAGCTTAGGTCCTCATCAATTATTCCCTCGCGCACCTCCCAACCATCCCAGTAACAACTTGGGAATGATGTCAACCATGTCATCTTCCGTAATGAGTTCGTCAAGTCAACCCAGAATGAGCTCTTTCCAACAAGCAGCTACAACACATCGTTCAAATAGTTCTTTGTATAGCTCTTCCTTTGGTTACCCTAGTCTAGATTCAAAAGGACATTCAGATAACGAAGTGCATTCTGATTCAGATGATGGTGGCTATCCGTACGTATAACAGCAAATACATTGTTTCAAATTTTGTGTTGATTATAATTATTTAATTTATTTCATACAGAGGTGTGCCTCAACAAGGTGTTCCTGGAGTACCAGGAGCAGCTGATTTAGAAGCAGCTCTTCGACGTCTTACACCCGCTGAGGTAATTGCAAGGCGTGCAACTTTAGGATCTGGCCCATTGTATGGCGGTTACGATTACGATCGTGGTTCTTCCCCACCTCCTTATCTTCCACTAGAATGTCGAACTCCTGACAGTATTATGTCTACCGGTTCAAGTGGATTAAGTGGTCTTAGCGCACACAGCGCAGGTTGGAAACTACCTGAAAAATTACAAATTGTGAAACCAATGGAAGGTTCACAGACACTTCATCAATGGTCACAATTAGCAACACCTACTTTAAGCGGTAAATATTGATATATTATAGTCTGGTCAAAGTAGACATTTCAATTTACATATTACAATTCTTAGGAAATAAAGTATAAAAACCATTTTTGTAATAATTTCATGATCTACAGCTTTTGTCTGATCTATTTTTATGATAAAACTTACCGTTTACCGGAAAAATTGAAAAAACCATTATTTTTTTTAACCTTTTTTTTGCAGATTTTGCAGCGAATTTTAGTATCTTTTTTGTAATAATGTCCCCAAGATCTGTAGTAGCTTTCAGCTCTATGCGAATTATTGTAAACCTACCACTACCATTTTTTCGACTACTTTGACCGGATTATTATTGTAGCATTTATAGTTATTTCACTGATGTCTCAATGGGAATTTATGTTTATAGGACTTTTGGAAGAACGCCCCGGAGTAAAAATAAGAGGTGGCAGAGGCTTGGATGAACTTGGTTTGGAATTGTATACTCTATGTGATTTAGAAGAAGATGATGAAGAATCAAACCCAGGAAAACATTTTCAGAATTCTGGCTATACATATACATATACCAACAGGTACAGATAAAAGCACCGAAAATGCATTCATATAATTTGATTAAACCTTTGATAATAACAAATGCATCTGATATTTTCAGTACTGTTATGCATCCTGACGATGGTACCAGTGTAACACATAGTACAGCAGGAAGCCAAATGGCGTCTGCGTGTTCAAGCCGTCAACCAACAGTTCCTTCAACTCCAGTTTGTCACACTCCAAGGAGAGGCTTAAGTAGGAGGAATTCCTGCTCAACTTTCTCTACAACATTAGGTTAGTATATTAAGTAATATAAACAGTATACTTCTTTTAATAACCAAAATATAAGCCTAACATCTTATTCATCTTTAACAGGTTTAGCTAGTATGTTAAATGAACGTGGCATAAAAGCCGTTACTCCGTCCTGTTTAAATACCCCATCCGGTGCCAATAGTTTTACCCCAACTGCTACACCAGCTAACAGTCCTGACGGTTCCCCAACACACTCAAGGTCATCTTCTCCAGAACCAGGACTATCTGGTTTTCTAAGCTCGAGTGCAGAAATGATAAGAAGAACCTTTATTGGAAATGACAAGCCAATGAGAAGACCAAAACGAGTCAAAGCTTTAACACATTCTGAAAGAAAGGTAATAAAAATAAGTGGGGGTTAAATATATTATCTCAGAATTAATTCATTTGTTTTTACTAATTTCATAAATTTAAGAAACAAACAAAAAATTAAATGTGTTAAAATTCTTAGTATGATTTTGTCAATGCTTTCAGCTTATTTATTTGTAGTATTGTTCGAACAACACGATTTTGGGTATTCTATTAACTGGTTTGAACTAACAATATTCATAAAATATGTGTCTAGTCAGGATGACTTTGTGCAATTATTATGTATTCTTATAATATATGCAGTACAATTTTCATGTATCAACGATTATGACTTAAAACCCTTCGAAATGTAGACAAACTCAAACAAACTTTAGGTTATAACTTTTTTGTTTTTCCATGGATTGCGTAGTTCTATTTAATGAGCAGCCATATTTTTTTGTGTTGCAGGCTCTTAGTGGTATCCGGATTTTAGAGGAGGTTGAAAAAATTGGAGTCGGGAATATAATGGCTACTGCTGCTTCTGGACTATCACCTGTAGCTTTACAAGGAGCAATTTATTCTAGACGAAATTTGACAAGTCCAATGGCGCAATTAACTAGTTTAAAAGGAACAATCAGTTCTAGTATAAGTTCAGAACGATTAAATGATCAAACACAATCAACACCAGATGCAACACATACGGTGGGTTACATAAAAATAAGTTACTATTGATTAGAAATTAGTGTTTGTTAATTATTTAAGTAATACTGTTTTACTTCATCTTTTATATATATTTAGAAAACAAATAATAAACCACCTCTTCCGCCGCCTGCTGAAAAATCTTGCCCCGGAGTTCCGGCTCAACCGGGATCTGGTGCTCTAGAGCGGAGATTAAAACAACTACAAGGTAGGCAGAGACACAGGCATGGTGCAGATGGCGCTACTAGACCCGATCTAGGTACAGTTTCATCACATTCAACCCCCCTTAAACAGTCGCAACCACAACAACAGCAACGACAACAACAACCACAACAACAGACGCAATCAGCATTTGGTACATTGAGTTCATTATTATTTGGACGAAAAGGAGGGTTACTTTAGAAAGAAAACAAAAACATACATTTTTTATATATGTATTACTTTTAGTGAAATTTATCAACTTTAATATTTATATACGATACACATTATATAAGCAATTTATTGTATGTTTAAACAAATCGATGCGTTAAGCAACATATATTTTAATCCCGTGTAATTCGTTCTATTTTCTAATTAAATTCAACTCTGATTAAACAAATTTATTTACAACTTACAATTGAATTTTTATAATCATTTGTTTTTGACAACGTTTTCTTTACAATTTTACAATATATATTATATATAGTATTTGTTTATACATGCAATTTTTATAAAAATATGTAGAATATAATAAAGATACATTTTACAAATTATTTAGTTTTCTACCAAATGTATTGGTGCAATTTTATTTAAACATTACTTAATTATTTTAAATCGCAATTATAAGATTTTTGTTATAAAAAGATATCAGTATTGTTTAATAAAATACTAAATAATCAAGAGATTAATTCTGTTTGACGCATTACACAGAAGAAATTTGAGAATATTAACATCTGCCTTGTTTTGTATTCTTATCTGCATATTAAATGTTATGAGTTTGCAATTTTATCGAAACGTATTCTGTGTATTGATAGGTTTCTGTAGACTATTAGTATTTTAAATAGATTATAGCTCATTATTTACTTTACAAAATAATGATAAATTATTACAAGAATCATTCTATATTTAACGCATTGAAACATCATATTACATGTATTATTTTCTGAAGTAAATATGCAATAGTATCCTATAATTAATAAAAAATGAATAACATCTGCAATATATCCTTTGTTAGTTTTAAGGCACTTAATCAAAAATATATTTCAGGTGTTATCTACAGTTCATGAAAATTATTCACGAAATAGTAAAAGTATTTCATTTGAAGCATTTAGAACAATTTAGGCATTCAATTTATTTGAAAAGATATGTAAACAATTAAAAAGTCCATATGACGGAAAAATGTTTTATACTTGACCGAACTTAAAAACATTATACTCCTCAAAATATTTCTCTAGTCTAGCCGTTTTCTCTTACTTACTATTTTTGGCATCTATTATGGTTGTGCCCTAGAAGCCTATTTTATTAAGGTTTTGTTATATCTGTGCTATTATTTTTAACTAATTCGGTGCTATTTTTAAATGAATTATTCACCATTCAGTATGTGAATTGACTTAGGCAAGCAAAAAATTAAAATAATTATTCTATTTCATCAATTAATTACAAAACAATTTAGACGTTTTGTGGAACTTTATTAAACAGTCAATCAAAGTTATGTAAGTTTATGAAAACATTTAGAGTTTAATGAACAATGCTGCATTACGTAATATTATTTACAATTTGTCTAAAACATAACTATTCGTACCAGCAATTTACACCTTTATAGTAACAGATACGAATTTGATAATCCTCCATAATTTTATATATACGTATTAGCAAAAGCTATACCTTGATTCAATTGCAAAAATCGAATTCGATGAAATATCTGTTTTAGAGAAAAAATAATATTAAATATATTTTAAAGTTTTAATGATTTTAATTTATATTTGCTATATTAGAATCAAGGTAATGCTGATTTTTTTTTAAATTTAAACTAGCTGCTGCCAATCTTTTTGTTTTAAGATTTTGCATCCAGCTTTGTAGTTTACTGATACAGCTTTATAATTTTCCATTTTAAATCTTTGTTAGTAGTCCATTTCGATTTATTATTATAGTTTTCAATTGTACATAACAAAATTAGTGCTCTTTTGCATGTAAATCTTCCAAGAGTATAAGAAAATATATATATATTATATTTTAAATAATATTGTTATTTTTTATATAAAAAATTATATGTTTAAAACATTTGTTTAACTTTATTTAGTGAAACATATTATCTATAAACAGAAACGCAGCATTTACGTAATATCTATGTAGTATGTTGTATCTATGTTGGGTTGTTTGTATGGCATTTAAAAAAGAAAGTGTTATTTTAAAAAAATATATGCTGTACAATTATTACAATTAAAGCGCCTAATATGAAATCATTAGAAATTCGGATCAGTCACGAGGTGGGAGAAAAAAATAATAATGGACCGACAGGAATTTGATATGTTGCCTAGATATATAACTTGTAAATAGAATAGTTTATTGGAAAACATTAGATTGATTTTATTTTAATCCCATTATGACCTTAAAAACATTTAATTATTGATGTCATAGATCAATTTCTACGTAGAATAATAATATATAGTCTAAGTATTTAATTAAGATATATATCATCAATTGATAATTGCATTAAAATCAAGCAATAAAAATTGTAAAATCGCAAAATATATTTTAGTCTCAATTTATTGAAATGTTATTTTTAAAAAACTACAATCATCATGTAGTAGTATACATTCTGTTACTATACATAAATGAAAAATATAATATTTATGAAATATTGTGCTTTTATTTTATCCATTTTTTACAAATTATTTATATTAAATTCAAGTGCAGTGACTAATTCAAAACACATCGCAATATATAAAAGATTATCAAATGAGTTTTATTACGTTCAATTTGGTTCAATTACAATAATTTAAATCAAAACATGTGTGAACATGTCATACATTGATCCACGTGATGTTTTGCAATCATTCTTTTGAGTTGTGCTGTTGGTTACTCTGGGCGTAAATGTCATTTTTATCTTTGATTGGTATTTATTTATTCTTAATTATTCCTTGCTGTCAAACAAGTTTTATCAGAATTTTAAATAGAAATCGGAATATCAGATTTTTATTAAATATCTCATGTGTATATTAAAATGTGGGTTAAACCCCAAGAAGTACTTTTGGCAAATGCTTTGTGGTAAGTAGTGATAAATATTTATTATAATTTGTTTTAATTTTTTAATAAAGTGCAATATATATTGTTATATTAATAGATGTATTTGAACAGAATATGTGCTATTTATTTAAGGGTGACTGAAAAATCAACGATATATTTCGTATTGCAAAGGCGTAAAGGACATGGAAAAACTAAAGGATTATCCTCTTTACTTGTGGGAACATTGGATAGTGTTTTTGATACAAAACCAGCTCCTTTCAGAATATTGCATCAAACACCCTCCTCGGAAGTATATTATGGTATAATGCATTTTTGTATACATCTTATCTATTTCTTTGTTAAAAATCAATTGTTACATTCTTTGTATTTTCTATGTTTCTTTTATCTCTTAAATCATTAATGCAATAAGTGGAAATGACCTGCGACCTATTATCTTATAGTTCTTTACTCTACGCAATGCATTTTAACATATAGAATAATTTGTTTGAATAAGCAATACATATATTATCTTTATAACAACTGATATTATTTCTTTCATATAGTTTAAGGTCTGTTTATTTATTTCGAGTAGTTCATTGCCAGGCACGCAAATTTGATGTATTATTAGTCTTTTGCGTTGTTTTGTGTGTAGTATTGTATAATTATAAAATTTCCACTTGTTTCACAGTAATAGCTTGTGCTTTGACACTAACGGAAATACAGCGAGATTGGGATTGGATTTTCGGAAATGTATCCGAAACTCTACAATCATTTGACAAAGAAGATGAAATTACAGACTTTGTATTAAGTAAAATTCAGGCAATGATTGCATCAACGCTGGAAATGCAGCCTGTTGAAGGTAAAGTTTGCTAAAATAGCCTGATTTTTGTGTTTCGGCCTTTTTCGAAATATATACACGATTTCTCCTTTCTAGACGATGAAACAAAATCTTTCAAATCAGCTTGTTATAAGTTCCAAAAATTGTTTAATATGCCACCAGATGAGAAATTAGTTAACTATTACTCGTGTAGGTAAGTGTCGTGTTGTTAATATCTGGTAATATGTATTTGAATTTTTAAACATGCAAGCTTATTCTGAATATATGTACGTAATGATTATTCTAGCTATTGGAAAAGAAGCATGCCGCGACAAGGCTGGTTATATTTATCGATGAATCATATTTGTTTTAATGCATATATATTAGGAAGAGAAACGAAACTTGTTTTACGATGGGTAGATGTGACAGAATTAGAAAAGACCAGCGGATATGTATTTCCCGATTCAATAAGAATTGCAACACGTGAGAAATCCAATCATTACTTTTCTATGTTTTTAAAAAAATCTGAGACTTTTGAGATAATGGAGCAGCTGACTAATCTTGCAATGAAGAGGTTTCTATTGTTTATTTTTTATTTTCATTCAATAACGAGAAAATTTTATTCTTTTATTTTTATTCTCTTTTTTTAAGATTAATTGATGATAAAGGTGGTTTTAACGAAGATTTAGATTTATTAAAAAAAATAAGTAAGAACGTTCCGAAGAAAGCTTCGTTTTTGAAACGTGATTTAGATGCACGGGCGCAGTCGGCAGCATACCGTTTGACTTTTAGATTACCAGCATCTGAAAAGTTGGACGGCAGTACAGACGCTACTTTATGGACTCCATATAATAAGCGACATAATCGAGGACGAATATTTTTGTCACAGAATTATTTATGTTTTGAGAGTCAGGTATATATTTTTGTATTTGATAGTAACTAGAAAATTATTTATAATTGCTTATCTGTCTTTGTTACTAGGTTAAACGGCTAGTTTCACTTGTCTTGCCGCTGAGAGATGTTGTACAAGTTGAGAAAGCTGAAAATCAAGCGTCCAATAGTTTAGTCGACAAATCGATATTAATAACAACAATTTCGAAATCCAGTTTCCTTTTTGCTCAGATACAAGATAGAGATTTTCTAGTTGAGAAAATATCTGAATTACTCGCAACAACAACTGTAAACAAAATGTACGTATGAACTTAATATGATTGCTAATTATAAGACAATAAACTGATTAGTTAAATAAATATGTGCTATTTTTATAGTCCACAAAGTGATAATATCAGTACACATAGTAGCTCCAGCAGCGCAGCCTCTAGCTTTAGTCATCTCGAAGAAGCTAAAGGTATGATATCAGAAATTCCTTGGGTATCCCAACCTCCACTCATGACTTTATTTAAACTAACGAATACACCAGATGCGTTGTTGAAACAAGCAAATAAGGTATTCGTTTAATTTTCATATGATTGTTAAGTAACAATTTGGAACTAATAGATACATATTATACTCAAACTTAGGAAAAGCAGTGGGAATTACACTTCACAGAGTATGGTCGTGGTGTTTCCATGTATCGTACAACAGAAATCGCTATGCTGGTATTACAAGGAGTTCCTGATAAATTACGCCGAGAAGTTTGGATGTCATTTTCTGGTGCTATGAATGAAATGATAACACATCCTGGACTATATAGGGCATTGGTGGACCAAGCACTGGGAAAGCAGTCGACAGCTAATGATGAAATTGAAAGAGATTTGCATAGATCATTGCCTGAACATCCCGCATTTCAGACTGATATTGGTATATTGATTCTACCAACATAGCCTTAATAAACCTTGTTTTAATTTTTTTTTTTTTATAGGAATTTGTGCTCTACGCCGCGTGTTGTGTGCATATGCAATTAGAAATCCACAAATTGGATATTGCCAAGCAATGAACATTGTAGCCTCTGTGTTGTTAATATACTGTTCCGAAGAAGAAGCTTTTTGGCATCTTGCATGTTTGTGTGAAAACCTACTTCCAGATTACTACAACACAAGAGTAGTTGGAGCTCTGGTACGTTCACTCTAATGAATAAGCCTTATCTCTTATTATCTAAAAATTATTTTATTTTGTTAGGTTGACCAAGGTGTTTTAGATGCTCTTACATATGAACATTTACCAAACCTTCATGCTCGTTTAGATCAACTCGGCATGATTAAAATGATTTCATTATCTTGGTTCCTTACTATTTTCCTAAGTGTTATGCCCTACGAAAGTGCCGTTAATATTATGGATTGCTTTTTTTATGATGGTGCAAAAGTTATATTTCAGGTTCAGTATTAATGCAATCAAATAATAAGTAATAAGATCAATTAGAACTCATCCTGTAATACGTTTTAGGTTGCGCTGACAATTTTAGAATGGAACCAGGATAAACTTTTAAACTGTCGCGATGACGGGGAAGCGATGCAACTTCTGGGGGATTATTTAGAAGGCGTTTTTAATGATGAAGGACGAGTTGCATTGAGAAACATGAGTGAACTTAAAACGCGTGTAATTAAATATAAGCTTAATTTAAATAATTAAAAATATTAATGATATGTAAATATAATATTATTTTCAGAGTATATCCGTGCAAACACTAATTTATGAAGCCTACAATAGACATGGTTCGATAACAACTGCAGCTATTGAAAAGTTGCGTTTAAAATATAGATTGCGTGTCGTCCAACAATTTGAAGATGGTATCGAAAAGAATGCTATCCGAAGTGTTAAAACTGATGGATATTTTTCTGTGGAGGAACTTGAGGTATAAAATACAACATATAACTAGAGACTTAATTAAGCATTAAAAATATTTATGTAAAGGATATTTTTTTAATAATAGCACATAAAACAAATTTTTCTTACACATTTTAATATTTCCAAAATTATAAATAACTTTAAAGTATCACAAATTTATAGGATCTTGTAGCCCTAATTCGTGAAGAAACATTAACTTTGAAACGAACTCCAACTACCACATACGATTCCACCCAACCACCATATGAAGCATATAAAGTTGATTTCGAATTATTTAGATTAATATTTATTGGTCTTTCTCCTTGGGGCAAAGGTTTACAAGCAGAGGGCTTAGCTGCAAGAATATTCAGGGTATGGACACGCAATCTAATATTTATATTTTTAAAGATTTATATTCTGTGTGGTTTCGTATAACAGAGTGTGTTACATATAACTGCAGAATATAATATCGTATAACTCCTCATCCAAATTCAGCTATATATTTAAAATTACAGTTAATGGATGGCAATAACGATGGATATTTAAATTTTCGTGAATTGGTTGCTGCACTTGGAATGACATGCAGTGCAGACCTAACACAAAGACTTAAACTGTACTATACATTACATTTACCACCTTTATTGACAACAGCGGAACTGGAATCACCGACTCAAACAGAAGGTGGAGCCGAAATAGCGGCTGAAGCTACAGATTTTTTTGATAGGTAATAAATTTTCATTCAGATAAATATTTTTGTTTTTTTCATTTCATGTTAAATTTGGTATGTTAAAGCATGTCGCAAAGTATTATTTCATTTGAATCTACACTAAGTCAACCTGATGAAGCTTCAGCAAATGCATCTACAAAAGTACAAAGATCTATTAGTGCAATGAGTTCTTCAGATACATATGAAAGATCTTTAAGTCTTATGAGCCAGTCAGGTACATATATTACTGGTGTAATAAGTTTCTTATTTGGATTTCTAATTTTTTTTTTATTATAGGTGGTGATTGTTGGGATACAAGAAGTTTAGGGAGTTTAAGAGGCTTTTTAGATACACAAGATAGACTTAATTTAAAAACTGTTCCCAAGATGACCCAGCCGTATTTTATAATGTTATGGAAAAATTTATTTGATATGTTTCAAACACAGCCAGAAGAGGCTGAAATATATCAATCTATCGCTACTGTTGGCAAGTTATTTTTAAACAAATTTCAAAACTGGATATTCTAAGGCCACTTTTTGAACATTAGAGATAATAGTAATTCTACAAGAATTAAATTTAGAAAAGCACATCCTTCTAATATGCCGCCCGCCTCTATAGTTAAATAAACACGTGTATTTGAAAACAAAGAGTACCGTATTTATACATTACTATAGTTGTGAAATTTATTTTTCTAAATATCAGTTCATAAATCGCTCTTCGATTGCTTTTTATAATATAATTTATAACATACTATTTCTTAATTTAATTAATTTTCTATCAATTATTAAGGGACTTTATTGTTACAACTCGGAGATGTGGGTAAAAAATTTTTTTGTGACCGTGAGGATTCCGCTGATAGTTTAGTAGCAGCAGCAGAAGCAGAATTACCACTTGGTTCCTTACAAGAGGTGAGTATTTTTTTTTTGCATTTCTTCGTGAAGCTTTATAAAGAAATAACTGAAAAGTATTTATTTTTAAATGCGCAGTGTGGGTCGGCGGGATCCCATTTTCAATTTGAAGTCACCTTTGCGGTCTTACTAGAAACTCAGTTATTTATATTGACATTTTCTTTTTCTATTAATGTCATGTGATGCGATGCCTTCTTGTTCTGGTCACTGTACGGAAATGATTGACTCATATTATTAATATTAAATATGTATTTTTTCAGTCTCCTGATAAAAATGGAAATCCTCATGCACGAGTTGAACCTCATTGGGCAATTACAATTGAACAATTTCTAGCAACATCTCTTACATCACAACATATTGCAGATTTCTTTTCTAAAAAGACATCACTTACGGAAAGTATTCAACACTTACGAAGCCGAAGAGTTAACAGACTCCACAGCTTGTCGTAAGTGTTTATATGATAGCAAACAATTTTATAAAGATATAAGTGATAATTATTATAATTTTGTATTTGTATATAATAATATTATTATTAAGTTCACATCAAAACTTTTGTATATTCTTATTTGTGAAGTATGCATTTAATTAATGTCATATTTTTTAATGTAGGTTTTTGTAGTTAAAAATTTGTTTATATTTTAAAGTAAGGACCAATTTATAAGATTTTTAATATATTATATATTCTTTAAAAGTAAGTTTTCATACTATTGTTTTTAGTAGAGCACATGATATAACAGTTAACATTTACGCTCAACCTGAAAGAATCTTCCTTTTTATAAATTAATTTCCACTATTTTATATGTTTATGTTATTGAATTATTGCAAAATTATACTGAAATACAAGATAAGTTAAGTCGATAATATATGTCAGACAATAATACAATTGTAACCAACCCGCTAAACACAAAACATGGATGTTATCTTACATTCATGTACTATTTTACTTAAGCGAAACCTAGTAATATTTAAAGGTGCTCTTAAAATTCTTTAATCCTTAAAAAGGTCGAAGAACAGGTCAAAAACGTTCTACATTAGACAACATTATAACAGATAACTTTTAAACCTTATAAACCTTAATACACACATCTGTATTTAACGGGAAACGGTAGTTGTTGCTATGGCTTCAATAATAGAATATCTTATTATAAAATTGAATGCTTATATGTTAATTTAAAATGTTGTTCATTAAGCAATAAGTATAGTTCTGAATCATATTAAAATGTATGGAGATGGTTACACATTATAGACATAATTTTCGTCATGTAGGAGAAAGAAGACGAATAGAACCGAGGCGCTTGTATTTTAAAAAAAAATTTGTTCAATTTTTTTAAAATTTAAAAACATTTAATTTCATATAACTAATAAAGTAACTAGTATATTACAGTAAAGTAGCTATAATTCTTGAAAAATCATGTAATAAATAAGCAAAACTGTTGAATAAGAATAGTGTATTATATACAAGCCTTTTAATAAAATTTTTCATTAAATTATATTTTGTCTACGCAGCATAAAATCCCAAGATGTATCAAATACGATCTTAAAATTGAAATCATTGTATATAATAATATATGAATAAAAATTGTTAATTAGTGGTAATTCTAATCGTAATCAGGTAGAACAATATCTCATTACATTATGTAAAACTATTGGTTTCAAAATAATAAGATATGACATATTTGAGTAAAGGGTTTGTCAAATTCAAAACCATTATTAATATTCTTACATAACAAATACTTATTCAAGATATGCATGGTGTGTGTTATGGGAATAATAAAACATATGTTCATATATTTTGAAAGGCTTTCTAGACTTTATAATAATTATTTTATTGTTACATTATATCTATACTATACTATACATTAGTAGTTTACAATATTTACATAAATAATGCAGTAGCCTAAAATAAAATTACAATATAAAATACAAATTTAAATTATTTACAAATTTATAATAATACAATTGTCCTTAATAAATATTACACTATACTAGTTTAATTTAGAAAATGATCAGTTCTTAAAAACAGAGATTCAGTCGTTTTTTATTAATTTATATTTTGTGTAAAAGCTAGACGAATAATCTATTATCAATGTAAACTCAATTTGTTTTCAATATTATAATATGTATATACATTTGTATAATGTAGGAATACTACTAAAAATGAAGTATTTTAACAAAACAGAAATAAATGTTAAATATAAATAAAAATAAAGAGTGTAGGATACGATTCATAGTTGATCAAAAATTTATTACATAAAAAATCATAAGACAATTATATTATTATACAAGAACGAAATTCAAATAAAAATAAATAAAATCCTATTTTCTAATTTGTACCACATTTTGTTTGTACCTTCCTAATTATCATAAGAAAACAATTGTGGCATTTATTATGTTTTATATAATTTAATTAATATATTAAAAAATTAGACGTTTATTTCTCTAAATACGTATTTGGTAATCAAAAAAATAAATATATATATATAACATATTTAGGCACTTATTATTTATAAATTTTTATTATTAAGCATATCTACAGAAATATTATTTACAAACATAAGGAAAAATACTTTTTTGTACTGGAATGGAATTATTTACAATGATTCTAAAAGGAATAACGTATTTATTAGTATTGCCTAGCAATAGTCTGTAAATGATAAGTGATATTTTTATCGTAATGAGTAATGAAAAGTAAATCTCCAAAAAATATACTTAACATTTACAGTAATTCTCCTCCAAGTATGTTCTTAATAATCAAGAGTTTTTTAAAGCAAAATTAGTGTTAAATAAAATCTATACAATACACAAAACATAATGAATGCAAGAAATAAAATCGAATGTAATTTAAATCGAATGATTTAAATGATGAAAATTAATTTGTATTACTATAGAAATGACCAATTATTAAAAAAAAAAACGTTATGGAATAATACACTGAACACTTAACTAGAAAAGTACAGCCGTCATCTATTATAAATGTTAATATTTAATATATTCAAACTAGGTACAAATGACTTATATAGAGGTTTTATTTGAAAATGTTTTTTTATGTTATTTCTCTTAACATGTTTAAAAGTGTTCTAAAATACATACATTTCTCTAAAAGACTATATTGAACAGATATGTAAGAAAATGCGATTATGAAATATATTAAAGAATAATAGAACTACAATTCTTTAATCATTTCCTCTATAGTTACAAAACGGATTAAAATTTGTATTAAACTTTGTGAAGTTTCAAAATTAACCAGCCATTGCAGTTTTCGATCTTATAATTTGTTTTACTTGGTAAAAAATTGTACCTAATTGGTAACTAAAAAAAAGGTACCTAATGCCTAAGTACCTAATTGATATGAAAAAATCATAGTTTTCTACATTTTTCTTTTGCCAGAGGCACCTTTTCAATTTATCTCTTTTTATTTTGTGTTTGCGTTTTATTAAAATTTTTCCTTTAAAGAAAAACAAAACCTTAAGTACATCGAGCATGCAAAGTGATAGATGGAGTTAATAGAAATATTTTAATATAAAAATATAGAAATTCAAAATCATAAATGCACAACTACTATATAAGTCATTCGTTCCACAAACTATAGTAAAAAGCTACCCTGTTCTTTATAAAATATTCTTATCACTTTAAAACATTTAATAGTCATATAATATCACTTTGTTTTGATTCTCTATCTCTAAAGAATCCTCTTTCTGTTTTGCACTCTCTAATTGTCACAGTTTCAAGATTCACAGTAACATCAGTTATAAATACTTGATCCGCTACTGGATTCCTGGCAATCCAGTAATCTGAACTTCTTGTTGTATAAATTTCATTTATTTGGGGTTTTATTGGGGGGTCCAATCTATTGTTATTATTATTATTACAACTTGTACTATTATTCAAATTAATGTTTAATTTATTTTTGCTCTCCATGTCATTCTTGGGATCATTATTTTCAATACTATCTTTTTCATCAGCCAGCCTTTGTTGTTTTTCATTAAGAACTACAACTGCAGGTGTTGGAGGTTCTGGCCCAGCGACAGGTGTTTTTATTTCGTTTTCTGATGTTATTGGTGGTGGTTTCTCGCCATTACTTTTAGGAGCAGCAGCAGCAGCAGTTAGGACTTCTGAAGAAGCTCCTTTTGGTTCTTTCTCTACATTTTCATTGTTTGTAATATTAACTGTTGGTAATATTTTTGTACCTGACGGTCTTCTTCCATTTAGTTTTGGAGCTGGTGTTAGATTAGGCATTAATTTAGGCACTTTACAACTAGGAGCCACTTCGGTAGGACTGCTTGTAGTTATAGTAACACCTATTTTCCCAGATCCCAGCACTTCAGACCTCCTTTTAGTACCTACAGCTTCCCGCCTGTTTATAATTGGAATGTCTTCACTACTACTGCTGTCGTTGTCAGGAACCGGTGGTGGTGCTTTTGTAATAAGAGATACATCAGAACCCTCCAGTTGCTCTGTTGAAATTTCAGATATAGGTTTATCTTCTTCTGGTTTGACAGCAGGTTCTAATTGAGGCAACTCATCTTCCTTATTATCTATGATAGCTGTATCGTCGGGATCTAGGTAACGATCTTTTTTCTTAGGACCCCGTTTATTAGGAGTCGAGTCACCTCGTTGGCTTTCCTCAAACATCTTAATTAGCCGGGAGTCTAAAATATTCTCTTCAGGTTCCCAAGTATTATGCCGCTGACTCCATCCTTTCCATTTTACAAAGTATTCAATTTTACCCTAAAATGAAAATAAAATATTTATTTTAAATGTTACTAAATATATTAGGAAATGTTTTTGGAAATACAATAATTTGAAATAATCAGGAAACTAATCTAGTAAATTGTTGTGAACTTAAAAAAATATATATATATACAATAAAACATAATGTAATACAATATTTACCCTGTAAACACAAACGTGTCTTTCATGTTCAGACGTAAATTATACGTAAATATTACATAATTGTGTTTTACTGAGTAGTATATTTAAATTAAAGTGACAAGACGGTATTATTTGTCACAACATAATGTTGAGTATTATTTTACCGCAAATATGTTATACCGTTTAAATTGAATTTAATGGATGCTAAATGACATAAATGCTACTAACAAATACTGAATACTGAGTAAAGTAAATTCCGAAGTAGATTTAATATATCTTATATATAATTAGATAACAAATTAAGAAAGAATAATCAGCATTCAATTCGATGCTTCTATTTCGTTCTAAGTATTTATTGTAAACACAGTTCTTACTTTTTTTGTTCTCCTTTTCATTATGCGCTCTGCGGCATAAACACGATCTCCTGCAATTCCCAGTTCCATTGTATTTGTTGTTGTCACTTTATTAAAACATTTATAATAGTTATAAACAATAACACTTTTCAAAGAAAATAATATTTTTAGGTTATGTGTTGTTTCTATTTTTTCATTTTGTTAACACAAGTCAAAGTTTTGTGAATTCCAGTCAGAACCGTTGTTAATATATTATTGCTTGTTTTAATCTTAAATTCGTTGTTTTCATCTGTTTAACGTATATATATTAGGTTATATTAATAAATATGGTGTGCTGTTGCTTTGTCACTAGCAATATTTTATACACTGTATCACACACAACACAAATGTAAATGTATTTCGTCTTTCCCCTCACAAATATCTGTAAGGGAAAGCCGTGAGATCTTCGCAGAGAATATTAACTGTCTATACTCGTAACTTCATTTCTGTCGATTTGTAGTATCTGGAAATACTATGTGAGCAGACAAATATGCTTCTCGTGTGCTTGCGCCGTCGTATTTGATGGCTGCCTCGTACTTTTACAATCAGGATCTCATTTCGAGTACATATACCCCTCCGTTACAAACGAAGTTGTAAAATAGGGGTGCAATGACGTCACCAAAAGAAACCCCTTCAAATGCAAGCCATACAGAAATACTGCAATACAATATCTGTACTTCCGCAGCCAATAATTCTGAAAATAATCAAACATATAAAATAGTTTATATATTACAAATGCATATGTAAATTTTGTCCTCGAAATGTCGTTTTAACGTTTTGCTGGTTTTGCTTCAGTGAACAGTAACCAGTAAGCATCAAAACAAGAATATATATGATTCATAGTTAATGAAAAGGTTTAAACCTGTATAGATATATTGAATGAAAAACAACGACTTTGTAGCTATTACGAAAGGTAAATCTTACACCTTCTCAACATAGAACTATATAGCACTCCCCTCATATAATGGACTATGCCGTTAACGTTGGAAGGAGAAAGCAACAAAATGCTAGTGAGTGAAACGTACAATGAAGTCTAGATTAGTTTTTAGTAGAGCGGGAACTGAGAGAGCAAAATATTGTCGAATATTTCAGTAATTGCGTAAAGCGTTTTGTAATTTTACCATATTTTATTCAAGAAGGCTATTGCTGCGGATATTACAAAGTAATTAAAAAGTACGTTTAATTAATAAAGCGATAACACTGTTGATGTGTACTTACATTTTCTGTTATTATCGAAGTATCCAAATAAATATGATTCACTCACTTTGCGTAGATATGTTTTTTGAAATTCGTTAAAACGTTACTTATTTCTCAATTGACAACTCAGAACTATTCGGCTATTTCCACACAACTACCCTCGAGGCATTTTTAAACACATATGACGCGAGGTGGGGGGCCATCATCATACATGTAGGCCTATAAAACAACTGCATGAAGCTACGAAGACCGCCCATTTACTTTCAAGGCGGAGTTAATACCTCATGCAGAAAGTAAGGAAATAATAATGACGTAATATTGTTTGCTTAAACTTTTTATGAATGCATTGAATCCATTCTAAGTGTGAGTTGTGTGACAGCTTTTATTGGATTTTAAATGTTTATTCTTTATTTGCTTGGTGAATGACATTATCGGAAGACATGTCTCATGGCATTTCATGCGACTTGTTATACCGAATCAAACAAGTATTCAAGTATAGTATAACCAGTGACGCACTAAGTGTAATTTATGCTAGAAGCATGGGTGCCCGCTATTCCGCTGGCAAACGGAGCACTTGCACCCTCTGGATTTTGAGTTGTGAGGTGTAATGCCTTGTTTACCCTATGGAGGCCCATTGCCAGCGACGTAGAAATCAAACGAAAACGATTAAAAAAAAAAGTTCGGACCTGGCTAATTTATCGCTCCTAAAATATGATTCCTCTGAAAAAGCTTGGGTTGGTTTATTCTAATGCTTCATTGCGATACACGTATTTAACGCGCCCGTCAAATATGAACCCTCTGTGCCTACTTTGGCTTTCGCAACTGCCCTGCATGATATATAACGATCTCTTAATACCTACTAATATTTATAAAACAAGCCGTTAAAATCGGGGCGCCATTTTGTCATACAAATGATTTTTAATCACGATTCTTATTAAAAATCTATTTCATTTATTGGGAATCAAAACATGCTTGGAATTTTGATAGTAGAGACTGCATTAGATGCGTGTAAACCACCTATGGTTTCGTACAAGGGCCTGTCAAAAAGGAAAGTTGAAAGTAACACTCTTTTAAGAACGCTAGGATTGCGTCGAGTTCTGGTCCTGTTATAAGTGGTATCAAATGTATGTACGAGTTTTACTGAACAAAAAAATGCTGAGCCTTCGAATAATAAATAAACTTTTGAAGGCCCTAACTTGTGATACGGCACTGGTCACTTCTAAACCGCGAAGTACTTCCAATTACTCACAGTGATGAAGTGACGAGGAGTGATTCACTGTGTAGGGTCTCGAACCATTTGATTGGTAGGTTTGCGGTAATAGGATCACCAACTACTCATTACGCGAATAATTCGGATTAGAAAGGACCTTTTAAATGCCTTATATAATCCCTATAATATCGTCGCTAAATTAAAAATAATAGAATATATGAAACCACGATAGAAAACTTTGTCAATATAAATTACAACTTTGTATAATTCGAAATCTAACATTCAAAAAATTGTACTAGTGTAATGGGTACCGGCAGATAGGCTACAGTCTATCGGATCAAATCTATTTAGTGCAACGGTTTAGAAAAATTCAACTTATTCAAGATTTTTAGAAGTTTATATTTTTATTCTTATTCCATCGATATACATAAGAGAAAATTCTAAAATTGAAAAATTCAATATTCTCATGAATTTTCTTAGAAGTACACTCGAAACAATTGCATGTTTTGCAGATTTTGTTTATAATATAGTTGATAAACTCTTAAAAATAATTTTATAACCAATATGTATGTATAGTTCAAATTACGAGAGTTCGGCGGCGACTCATACTTAAAACAAGTTGTGGGGTATAAACTGCCGATATAACTAAAATGCACTGACTCACTTATTTTTCTATAATGTATATAGAAACGAATAAAATAAAATTCATTATCGTATTATAGATTTATACCGCTCTTATAACCTCTTTTAAGTATAAGTCGCCGCCGAACTATCGTGATTTGGACAATATTTATGTAATATATGCTAAAAAAGAATTCAGATATCGTATATTAATTTTCATAAATATGCATTTGTCTATTATAAATTTAAGAACATTTATAGCAGTGTTGATGTTATAATTTTTCATCGTTTGATGAGTGTATTTCATTACCAGCATCGTAATAAATGTATTCCAACACTACGAATTAGAACTAGATCCAAATGTAGCTGATTGACAAGGTAAAAGCGTCCATAGATCTCGCCTGGATAGCTTTAAAAGGATTGGATTTATCATACCCAGTAAATATTTTGGAGTCACTTTGCCATCATATTGAAGATGCAGTCAGTTTCAGTTTTCACAGTCGTTCATATGAAATATCTATTATATTGGCCACAAATGGCGAAACCACGCCACTTGTTAGAATACACTTGAAGTAAAAGTAGATAAAGTCGTAATGAAGTGATAAGTAATGAAGATAAATTTAGTGCGAGCTATAATAGAAGTGCAATAGTGATAGTAACGTCTCAAAATCAATCAATTGGGAAAGAGAAGGGAGATGCAACAGAAGACGAATACGCTTATGCGAATAACGTATAAGCCATACGGACCTGTGGACGTTTACATTTAGAGTATATGATACGAGCCCGCATTAACCAAAACGTAAGTAAGTTAAATGCATCTAGCGCCCGGATTCAAAATTTAACTTTTTCATGGTCTTTGAGAGAATTATGCTCTTGTTTCATTCGCAGAAAGTTAAAAACGTTGGAAAGCGCATTTATTTTCTTCTACCTACTATAATCTTTTAACTATTTTCTTCTAACTTCCATCTTCAAATATCCTAGTGTAATCTTTTCACAAATTCCATTCTATATAGTGTAAAAGACTGAACGTGTGTGAGAACAGGGAACCCCGCAGATTAAGGCGATATCAACCAGTAGACTTAGTTTTAGGTGCCCGATAGGGAATAGTGTTCTATGTATCATATATTATACTAGTTTATTGTATTTAAAAACAAGAGAGCATTCACTGGAATGTTTCTCTTACATGTCTTAATTAATTAATCATGTAAGAAGCTTATTGCCTACTTAGGCAGATTGCTGAAACTATAGGAGAAATAAAAAAAAAATATATATACAGGTTGTCCCAAAATTTAACGATAAGCAGGCACCAGAGGGTGGCCCTGCTCATGACCACACGAGAAAAAAAGAAAAATATTTCGAAAATTGAAACACCTTACGAGGTTTTTAACTACCATGACCACAATTTTTCAAATATTTCTGATTTTTTTTTTATATCGCCAACCTAAATAGCACTGCTATCCACCACAACCATTAAAAATCCCAGAATGCTAGTAGTTTTTACACAAAAATCAATCAAAATTATTTTTTTCCCTAAAATTTTTAAAGATTTTTACTTTCTGTCCAATTTAACACATCGTGGTGTAAAAAAAAAGTATGAACACTACTATGGCAAGATTTTTTAAAAATTGGCGCAACTCTTCAGGATTTCAAAATGGTATAATACTCTAGGAAAACTAGCAATAAAAAAAAATTATGCATACTATTTCTAAATAAGAACCATATTTCATAAATTGTTTTTGTTGATAGTTATCACTTTTACAATACCCAAAAGAGGTTTTTTATTGGTGAATGAATTAAAACAAATGGTATACACAATTTTTTAATTTTTTTCTTCTCGCAGGACCACCCTCTGGTGCCCGCTTATCGTTGAACATTGGGACACCCTGTATATAGTGTAAAAAAAGAAAAAATGCCTATCTATTTCAACTTGTTCATTTATTATCTACGTCATGTGCAGTCATGGGCAAGGAAACAATAAACGTACAAACATAAAATGTCACTTCATCGTTTACAAATTAACATTTAAACATGTGAATAGATAATATGCAAAACACCACAAATCAGAAGTTGAAGCACGGGACACCGAGCCATGTCGAAGTGTTTCGCTTTACGATTTGAGTAATCACCTTTGTCCCCTTCCATGTTACCCCCGAACCAGTAATTCTTGTACAGGGGCCGCCAATATTTTACCACATTAAAAAAATAAAAGAAAGCGAGTGGGCCCGGATTTGAGCGAGGGCAGGCGGGGCTACTACCCCCACAATAGAGATAAAAGAAATAAATTTTTGAAAAGACTTGACATAAAAAAATTGTTCCTTTTATTCGAAAAATAATTAGCAGCGTCCGGTCCTTCGTTGCCCCAGGGCCTTCACACCTCTAAATCCAACCCTGGGTACCTGTATGAGACCCCGCTGGTTTTTTAGAAAATTATTAGTGCGGTCATGCGAACAAAAACGTCAATATACTCATATTAAAATTTATTTAAATCGAAAATTTCAATTCAAAAATTCATTTCAATTCAAGCTCATTGTAAATAAGTAAAATGTTGACGCACTCTGCTTTCCCTAATGCAAGTATTATGATAAAAGTACATCGACGTCAGTGCACAGCGGGTCAACCGGAAGTCGGACTTAAGTGCGTTATCTTACTTTAATAGTTACTGCTAAAATAACCACACCATACAAGTAAACTATCTAATCGGTGCTTAACACAAAAGTGAAGGAAAAAAAACTAATTTCGTTTACTAAATACTTAGATGACACATGTTTAGAAATAGTTCAAAACAAAGAAAAAATCCTAAGGTCAATGCCAATGCTAATCAGCAGTATTTATTTATTTATAACATTTTAGGTAGCACGGTGACGGTGATTAGAGACAGTGCCGAGTTAGCCATATACTAGAAGTAATAAATGCTACGAACCCAGCGTTTTTGGAGGCCCTGCGCTTAGAATAGAAAATATTAAAGTTGTAAAATTTTGGATTAAATATTTTTCTTCAGATCTAGCATTATAAAGCAGCACAGACGCGTGAGATACATTCTTAATCATTTCAGTTTTCACAATCACATAGGATTTTGTACTAATTTGTTCTAAAACTCATTATTATTACTCTTTGACATTTGCGTTACATAAAAAAAAACTTTGTACTACCATAAAAACTGTATTATTTATTGTAAAATATTGAAATACACCTACATTACGAAAATACCACGCGGTCCTGAGACATTTGATGAGTATAAAAAGCAATTTTAGAAATAGGCTTGTGTCCTATGTCTTAATTTCTATAAAAGTGTACTATATATTGATAAAGTGGGTTACTAGAACCTCAAATGTTCAATTATTTTTAAATAATTCCTTATATGTTAGGAGATATTAACAATTAAAAAAGTCATTTTGTCTCTTTAATTATTAAAGGGATTCAACGTTGTAGACATTCCAAGTGCATATGATATCACAATCCTTGTGTAAGGTTACCAACCTTACAGATCATAAATCTCTGCTATATGTATTTATATATCAAAATATCAAATATTATTTACAGCTATTTCAAGGAACAATCAAATTTCAATATTATGTCTGCCGTAACAGGGTTAAATAAAATAAAAACTTATTATTCTTTGATTTGACTTGATTATTTCGACTACCAACAGCTACAGAACATTACCAAAGCATGATTGCTATATCTCCGTCAATATTTAGATATTTAATAAAATAGACACGCCAATACACATTTATTAACATCAATTTCAATCAACAATTGAAAAATCGACCACTAAAAAATGAGGACACAAGCCCATTGTAAGAGTAATGTATAAGCACTCGCTGTAACAAGATAGCTACACATTTAATGAAATTACGATAATATTTTAGCTAAAGAATCCAGGCTACTATTTAATATTTGCTACATTTGATTAGGAATATTGACGTCCGGATTAACCAATACACAACTAAGAAAAATGAGTAAGGTTCGGATCCAATCGGGGCATTTGTGACCGAATACAATAGATTCCGATGAAAAAATTGTGACCAAATACAATTGATTTTTTGCCGCTAGCGTCACGTCTACAAAAAGGTACCATTATTTTTGCATGGTACTTGTTATGGGGGGAGAGTATGAACATTTAATAGGTTCCGTTGAAGGCTGGAAATACTGTAACAAAACTATATAATCTTCAAATGTCACTTTAACACTTTTGCTTCGGCCACACATTTGCCTACAAACAACGCCACAAAGAATTAATGTTGAAATACACACTTCTTCGATACCGTGCCTTATCGATAAACATTGAAATAGAAACCTCCCAAGACTACTCGGAGATCGTAAGTAGTATTTTCCAGAGTGAGAGACCTTAGTCATCATCATGGTTAATCCAGAGCTGCACACTAACTTGTGTTAAATTAAGACAAATCGCATTAAAATTTAAAGTGCACTCACAAAAACAAAATATTATCGAAGTGCTGTTCGTTTAAAAAAAAATGTTGTTTGGAAAAATGAAGTATCCCTAAAGCAATATACATCCAGAAGAGAGTTTTTTAATTGTGCAAGTTCAGTGAGCAATTTGAGCTGCTTTTCATCTCAACGCAATGTGACTAGATATAATTGAATTTGGCAAAAGCAAAATCTACCACTGTGTCTAAATCCCTCTCTGTCTAGTAGTAAAATATTTATGTGTAGTTTAACTAATGCGAGACCTCAACCGTAGTCTAAATAAAATATCAATAAATCTGAAGTATTAGTTGCAGTCCATAAACAGTTATTAGGGTCAAGCTACAAGGCAGGGAAGCTCATGCCCTATGTTTCCCCAGGCTTCTAGAACCTAAAATAGCATCTCAGCACGTCCTGGGAAATACGGCCCGCCATTTTAAATATAGCTTAAATACCTAAAAGGTTTTCTGAAGGTTAAAGTCCTCTATTTCACAACACACTGTCCAGCAAATTGTACTAAAACTGTCCTTCAGACTTAACAACCTCATTAATCATTTAGACACTTTCTAAATTTTAGCATGCAAAAAGTTTTTAGTTTATTTAAATAAAAATATACTAATGACTTTTAAAGTTTTGTGGACTGTAAAAGTAATGTAGTAATGAAAATAATTACTAAGAAGAATCAAGGTCACACATTGAAGATACAATTGAGGCGGTGTAAGTGACAAATGTAAAATTCTTCACGAAACGAGTTTAAAGTTAGGGTCGTATAGGCGTTTTCGTTCAGTAGGTTTTAGAATTAACGCATAGTAAAATCTGTCACTTATATCTCTGTGCCACTAAATAGTTTAGTATATTTTCTATCGTTTGCGCTGATTATCTCAAATTTTCAAAATTTGTCACTTACATCACTTTGCTTATAGAACACTCAATTGATGTCTTGAGATTGGCTGTTCATTACGGGGCATGTGGAAATTTAAGAACGCATGTACAAGAAGTAACCGTGCGATCTTAAGGCCGTGATCACATATGCGTGCTCGAATAATCGTGCTGTTTGGTCATACGAAATTAATTGTCTTCCAACACTCTGAAATGACTGTTTCTTTTTAGCTCACAAGCCAACGGGCTCTAGACAATTGTCTTACTTATCTATTGGTTAATCCGGGCCAGAAGCAACGTATTATTTTCCAAATTCATGTCACAAATTTATCCTTCACAGAATTGAAATCGAGAGTTTGCAAAAAGCCAATAAGATCATAAAATGGCTTACAAATGGAGTCACTACCACTATTGACAAATCTATATCATTTTTAGAAAGTATTAACAGCCAAATGATATGTGTCAATGTGTATGGTTTTAGTGACGCTACTCTTGTAATTTTCAAAACAATGGAAAATTTGAATTTGATGAGAATAAAATTTACTTTTAATAAGAAAAAAATACCATTCAAGCAAAACAATGGCAAGTGTTATTCGATTCCATTGTTTTGAAAATTACAAAAGTAGCGTCACTAAAACCATCCCACGATCTTATTGAGTGATGTATTTGATAGAATTAAATTTACGGGTTCGCAAAAATATTACCATTTAGAGGTTATATAAATTAATAGTCAATCATTGTGAGAGAGCAATACTTTTTAATGAAATAGCAAGCTATCTCGAGGTTCTTACAGAAACAAGTTTCTTTGACATAGTAGAGAATAAAAATGCACACGGTTTGGTTTTTGGATTAGCGCGAATAAAATCAAACAATAGATTTAATATTAAAATGCCACATTATATATTAAAAATATTGAACAAATATATAAATGTGTTGATTTAAATAGAAACAGAAGAATTGAGAATTGTAATGCAAATACAGAAGTAGTCTACTTATTAGCAGTGGAGTAGCTGCCGCTGTATCAGCCGTATAAATGATACGGGCCCCCCGGGCTACAGGTGCCCCAAACGTGTGTAAACAAAACTCGTAAAATGATACCCACAATCTCACTTAAACTCTTAGGCCGTACTTAGCTTAGTTCCTAGGAGAATTAATTGTAAGTAATAACGTGTAATTAATATATAATTATTTTAATTCAATGTGAGCGTTTTTGTTCCTTTTGTGAAAAATGTTTACCCATCATTTGGGCCCCCAACAAATTTTGATACAGGGCCCGTCTAAGCCACGCTACATTACTGCTTCTTAGGTAGCGGTGTAGTTCAGATATATGAGGCATAAACACCATAAATCTGTGAACAAAATAGGAGATCGTCAGAGATAAAACTGAACATCAGAAATAGGTCGACGTTAATAAATTAAATTAAATAAATAAATGATTTTTTTTCCGAATGAAGTTAGGCAGAATTACATAAGCAACTAGAACAAAGGAAAACTTTTTAAGAAGTAGCGAATATTTACATGTTAATGATCGGTGATGTGAATGCACACCGTCTTAAATATTTCCCTTACTTCTAAAGATATTTTAAGTCGTTTTAAGGGTTGCTTTCTGCGTACTGGTTCGTTTATATTTACCAGCTTGTCGATTTAATTGTTACAGAACTTCAACCCAATTTTCAAAACACAATTTTTGATTTTTTGTATCTCTATAATTCCATAACTCGACAGTGTGGTTATTAGTAGGGGTGAGGTGAGAGGGGTATACTTTGGCCTGTGCCAGCTCTCGTAGGACATGCAGCTGTCTCTCGCTTGATGGGTTCCTACCTGTGAAACGCAAGGGCATGCTATTTATTTGCCGAAATCTAATATTCGAAAATATTTGTTCAGCATTTGAAAATATTAGTTAGAAATTCTATAAAATTGTGTGATATATTGATAAAGTTGTTTATCAGGCTTGACAAATGTTCAATTATATTTGAAATAGTATAAAATATAGCTGATAATTCACCTAAAATTTGACAGAACACGTCAAAACAACCACTTTCTCTTTTATATAGTTTTAATTTGTAATAGATGCAATTCTATGCAGTGTAAATTTGTCACAAATTCCATTTTATTTAATGTAACTTTCATTACTAAGCAGCAATTAAAACTACAAATTTTTTGGAATTTGTAGTCATCCATAAATTACGTCACACAAATTTAATGGTTCTTTTAACGACCATCCACCGTCCCCCGTAGTCACGGGTAGTCACATATGATAAATCTCCGCACCTTTGTGACGTCACTCATTTGTTTGGTCTTGTTTTTTAAATTTTTATTATTAGAATATTAGATAGATGTGACGTCACGAAGCTTATGACTCCACTTCGGGCGGCCTCCTCTCCTTTACGCGTCACGTAATTAATGGATGGTTCCTCATTGTATACGTACATTCATATTTATTACGTAAATATTTTGTAGTTTATTGAAGCAGATATTATATGCACAGTTATATATTAAATATTTTATTAATCAATAAGTCCTCAGACTGAAATTATACAGAAACAAATCAGTAAAAATTTCTTATAGACATAAAACAATTGAATTTAATATAATAGTTTTATATAAACAAAAACAAAACCAGTTTCAGTAATTTAATTTAAGAATGAATGTATTGTAATTCCAACACACCCCCTCAAGACATTCATTTCAACAATTTAAATAATTTGAAGTCCCAATCCTTCAGTGAATTTTTCATGTAACTCTCTTGGCAGTGCTTTTGTTAAAATATCCGCAACCATTTCATTAGTTGATACATGACGTAATTTAATAATTCCTTCATCAACTACATCACGAACAAAATAATGACGAATATCTATATGTTTTGTACGTGCATGATAAATCGAGTTCATTGCCAGTTGTTCAGCTCCACGATTGTCAATTAATATTTTAATTTTCAAAAATTTTTCTTGCTCTAGTTCAGTCAATAAATCATTTAAATATATTGCTTCTTTTACAGCTTCTGATAAACTAACATATTCTGATTCAGTAGATGAAAGTGCCACAGTTCTTTGTTTTTGAGATTTCCAGCTCACAGCACCCCCTGCCAACATAAATACATATCCAGAATATGATCTTCGATCTTCAAGACAACCTCCCCAATCAGCATCACAGTATCCAATCATAGATTTTGTTTCTTTAGTATAAAGTATTCCTAATTCTATTGTACCAGCTAAATATCTCAATATTCTCTTAACTCCCAACCAATCTTGTTTACTTGGTTTGTTTACAAATTGAGCTAATCTTGAAACAGTATTTGCAATATCTGGTCGAGTTCCAACCACTAAATACATTAGTGCTCCAATAACTTCTCTATAAAATTTACTATTAATTTCTTCTTTTTCAGTTGAATAAAATATTTTCTTCTTTTGTAATTCTGCTGGCGTTTTAACTGGATTGCAATTATTCATTTCATATTTTTTAAGTAAATTGATAATATATCTTGATTGATTAATAAAAATATATTGATCTGATTGATTAATTTCTATTCCCAAACATTGTTTTGCAAGACCTAGATCCTTAATTTCAAATTCTTCTTGTAGTTTAATTTTAACTTCATCAATCCAATCAACATCTGATGATGCAATTAAGAAATCATCAACATAAACTAGAAATAATAAAATGTCTTTACCACGTTTTGCATAATACAAACAACTCTCCTTTTTTGTTGACTTTAGTCCAATACTTTCCAACTTATTTGATAATTTTTCATTCCATTGTCGAGCAGCTTGTTTAAGACCATAGAGAGCTTTATTTAATTTACAAACATCACCTTCTTCAATACATTTTAACATTTTTGTAGCTTTATTTTTTAATTCTTCAGACACCTGACTATCATCAATTATCCACATCAAAATTTCATGTAGCATATCCGGTATTTCCATATAAACATTTTCTTCTAATATTCCATTTAAATAGGCAGTTACAACATCAAATTGTCTTATTACAAGTTTTAATTCCACAGACAATGCAATTAAAAGTCTCATTGATTCCATTCTTGCAACTGGAGCAAAAGTTTGATCATAATCAATACCATATTTCTGACTATAACCTTTTGCAACAATACGAGCTTTTCTTTTTTCAATAAGCCCATCTGATCCAAATTTATTTGTTAAAATCATTCGACTTCCCACAACACTTTGACCTTCAGGTAATTTTACAATATTCCAAGTATCATTTTTTAATAAACTTATGACTTCTGATTTAATTGCTCTCTTCCACTCAGCACACTCTTGAGAATTAATAGCATCTTCCAATTTAACTTCAGCTACTCCAACAAATATATTATCATTATCATTATCATCTTCATTAGAATCAGATTCAATCCTTTCTTTAACTTCACAATTATTAACTTTTGAAGATAATTTTCTGGGACGTCCTTTCAAACCTGTTTTAATTAATTTTGGTCTTCCTGGTCCTCTTCTTTCTTCTCTAGTATATTCTCTTGAGTTTCTTCTAGGAGTTTCTTGAATAGATGATTGAATACCAGATGAATTTTCATTTTCTTCATTATCTTCTAAATTTTCGTCTGGAATTCCATCTAAAGTTTCTGTCTCATTACTATTTTTAAATCCTGTTATCAATTCAATCCATGGTTTATCCTTGTTTTCAAAATCATTAATAATCAGCTGTTTAATCTCTTGGTTCTTTAAAACTGTAGTAACATTATCTTCAATAAATTTCACATCACGAGCAACAATAAATTTTCTCTTTTCTGGTAACCAAATTCTGTATCCTTTTGATTCACGTGGATAACCTACAAAAATTCCTTTCATTGATCTATCAGATAATTTGCCTTTTGTTGGATCTTTATCTAAGACATATACAGTTGATCCAAATGCTCGTAAATAATTTAAATGAACTTTATCCCTGTTGAACCATCTCTGATAAGGAGTATCTCCATTAATACTTCTTGAAGGACATCTGTTTCTCAAATGACATGCTGTAGCTACAGCATCAGTCCAAAACATATCCGATAAATTTGATTGAAGTAATAAACATCGTCCCATTTCAACTAATGTTCGATTTAAACGTTCAGCAACACCATTTTGCTGAGGTGTTCTTACAACACTTAATCGACGTTGAATACCTTGATTACGCAGGAAAGCATCCATCTCAGTATTACAATACTCTTTACCATTATCACTTTGAAGATACTTAATCTTCTTCCCTGTCATACGTTCAGCTTGATTTTGATACATTTTGAAAGCTTCTAGTGCACCACTCTTCTGTTTAAGAAAGTATACTTCACACCATCGAGAATAATCATCAATAAATGTAATAAAATATTTTGCTCCATTCACTGATTGTGTCCTAAACGGTCCAACAATATCTGTATGAACTATTTCAAGAAGTTCTTCACTCTGTCGTTCACTTCCTGAAAACGGTAACCCTGTCATCTTGCCTCGTAGACACACTTCACATCTTGACAAACATTTCAATTGTTCAGAGGTTACTTTACTTGTAGTATTCTGATTAATCACCCGAAATAAATCCTTAGCATTTAAATGACCCATACGACAATGCCACATCAATAACTCAGAATTAGCTTTATCTTCTCCAATACAAGCTTCTTCATTACCTTCTTGTAAATAATAGAGATCACCACGCCTTTCAGCAACAAATTTAACATTTCCAGTCATATCCATAATTACAGCTGAATCCTTTTTAAATAGAATTTCATGATCCTTATTAGTAATTTTAGCAACTGATACTAGATTTGACCTTAAATCTGGTACAAATAATGTGTTTGAAAAATCTACTGACCTCAGCTGTTTACCATTACTAATCGACAAATTAACAGTACCTTTTCCTTTGATTTCACTATTTGCTTGATTAGCCAAATTTATTTTCCCACTAATTTCTTCATTTAAAGACTTAAATAATTGTTTATCACCACATAAATGTGTTGTACAGCCACTATCAAGAATCCAAGGTCGACAACTTGGAACACTACCAGCAAATTCAACATTAAATACTGCAAAAGTATCATCATCCGCTTGAGAACATTGGTTTTCTTGTGTGTATCTATTCTGTCTATCTGGTCTATTTCTTCTGAAATTTGGTTTCAATTGAGTTGGACATTCAGGAGACTTATGTCCTTGTTTTCCACATTTAAAACAATATCCTTTAAAAATATTTTTGTAACTCGGTTGATTTTCAGCCCTTACATTTCCAGCTAACTCAACAACTGAATTTGAACCAATTTCACTCTTCTCAAGTATCTTAACCTTAAGAGCTTCAACCTCCAAGAGTTCATCACGTGATTCCATAGCACATTTAAAGCCTTCATAGCTATCTGGTAGACTATATAATAACATTACAGACAATAAATCTTTATTCACTTCAATATCCATAGCTCCAAGTCGATCAACTATATCCGAAAACTTGTTTACATGATCCCTGACATCACCACATTCAGACATCTTGTGAAGCATAAGTTGCTTAAGTAATAAAGCTTTTCTTGCAGGTCCTTTGGAAGCATAAACTGAGGCAAGTTTTTGCCAAACTTCATGAGAAGTATTACAACCTCGGACATGCTGCAATTCCGTTGAACTAATTGCTAATATTACTTCTGACTTAGCTTTACGATCAATTTTTATCCATCCATTTCTTTCTTCTTGATTATTTTCCGCAGCAACAGGAATCGGTTTTTCACCACTGACATATTCCCACAAATCATTTTTGATCAATAGCGCCTCAACATGAATTTTCCAGGCTTCATAATTGTCCTTACTCAACAGCTCAAATCTTGTAGCACTCACTGATGTCGTCATATTAATTGCCTGGGCCCATAACCTATTGAAGCAGATATTATATGCACAGTTATATATTAAATATTTTATTAATCAATAAGTCCTCAGACTGAAATTATACAGAAAGAAATCAGTAAAAATTTCTTATAGACATAAAACAATTGAATTTAATATAATAGTTTTATATAAACAAAAACAAAACCAGTTTCAGTAATTTAATTTAAGAATGAATGTATTGTAATTCCAACATAGTTGTACATCATAAATTATAGTTGTCCAGTTTCCGAAATGTCGGGAAAGGACACTGGCCAAAATACTAAAGAAACTCGCAAAAACATAAAAAAAAAACACTTATAAAATATGAACATAAAATCTGCTCTTTACTGGTGTTTTTAAAATTTTCGTAAATTTGTATTTGTGCCTTGACTATTTCGTTATTTATACTTTCGGTAATAATACATATAAACTTAATAAACATCTTGCATGAAATCTTTTTTAACACAATAAAGCAGATTGTGTTTTCAAAACATCTGAAGGAACAACTGTTTTCAATGGCGCATGCGTCGATTCGCTTGAGTGGACATTGTAGACGAACGAAGATAGACTGTTGCTGTTACCTCATGTCTATAACTCCTATAACATCTTGAAAATTGAGATGCTTAAAAGATTATAAGGACACACCGTTAAAGATGAACTCTTCCCCGCGCTCTTTGTATTCTGGGGAACTCCTGTGAGCCAGTTAACATCACAATGATCACATCTCTGTTACAACACGAGGACAAAATTTATGTAATAAATTCATCTACATTTTAAGGTTATAAATTGCCACATAAGCCATAACATTGTGGGACTACGTATTACAAAAATAAACTTCACTTAACAGTGAGTTTATTATATTTATGCTACGTACAATAGATAAATATCAAATTATATTGATGAAACATAAATGATGCACTGAATATGTCAGTAACGTCAGTAACAGTTTGCTGAATATGTCAGTAATGAAAATAAAATTACAAAATACTACCACATACTACACACGCCATAAATTGAATTTATGACGTATATTTAACTCAAATGCATACAACAGTATGTACTTGTATAGCTTTATGGCTGGCACAAGTAGACCGACGCTCAACACTCCATATAACGCTTAGACACCAACACATATATGTATTCGTATGTGATATATTACACAACCAACACCATGAATCAAAACTTCACATGTGTGCATAGAAATGAATACATCTGTTTATTTGTATAGAGTTACAGCGGATTATTTTATAGTTTAGTTTATTATTATTTTATAGGACATATCTTACCTAAGATTCTCAACAGTTTTGTAATGTCATTGGTTTTTTTTTAAATTTATTTTAGTGGTGTAGTGGTATGTAAAAATTCTATTCAAAAATACTGATTGATAAAACATATTTAACATTTTAGTTCTAGTTTACTGATTAAGGGATTATTCAAATTTCATGAATTTATTCCCCTTATCCCAATTGTTATGTCTTCTACAAATTGTGGTGACCCCTCTCTCCTGTTAATATGTCACACATTTGAAACCACATTGGTTGTTTTAAGATTAGATGTAACGTCGCAAAGTTTATGACTTTTTAACCATCTTGTCACGTCTTTTCATACTCTGTGGACCCGCTACTTCTCCCTTTATGTGTATCATAATTAATGGTTGATCTTTAATGTTAAAATTGGATTCTGAGTCACTTAAATAAATATTGATATTTTCTAAATTCATCATTTTTTCTACTTTTAATTTAAAATATATTTTGTGTTATGTTTTTGTATGCTATATTTATATTTTAATGAAGCTAGTTGCAGTCATTAATTACTAATTAATTATTCACCATCGTTTTAATTGCCTTTTCAATAGTAATCCATATTAAAGAAAGATCTAATATACAAAGTATTACTTCAGTGAAACCTAGTAATATTTCATCTAAAAGGGTCTGAAAAAATGACACTTTATTACCATTTAATTCTGGGAAATGACTAATAACATTCTATAATCTTTAAAGCGGTCTACTTAAGAAGTTCTATGATTATGTTAATATACAAAAAGCAGTAAAACAGACCACTATGACTTGTATAGTAGGTTGTTTACGTAACGGGTGACGTTTGTTATTTTTAATAAACCTAAAATACATGTAATTGTGTTTAGCGGATAACTTTACATTGGTATTACAACCAGTACCGCATCTATGATTTCTTCGAACCGGGGCAAGAACTTGACACAGTTGCTCTGAGGTCTACATACTGCGAATTTTTGGATTTTTATTTTCATTCGTGTATTTCTAACAAATTTTTGTTTTAACAATCTAAGAATAAATTTTTTGTTATGCACACAGTGCCTTTTGGAATAAATTGCCCGCTCGCGGCAAGTATCCCGGTTTGCCTCCCACTAGATTTCGGGGGCTGATTATAACGATTGTTAAATTAAAGGGAAATAATTATGGAAGTATTTTTAATAATATATAAGCAGTTTAAGAACCTGCGGAATCCATAGTCACATCGCAGAACAGTCAGGCGCTTGCATGATCGCAAGAATAATTCGAACAGAAGTGGAGCTCGGTTTTTCGTTTTCGTTTTCTGTGTTGTGCAGCTTGCAACTTGGCGTTCGGCGATCGCCGAGACCAGAAATTACTTCATTAGCGTAGGAGCAATTTTATATGCATAGAACGAAAGAACAATGATGTTTTTAATTCTACTGTAAATATTTACAATTAAATAGCTACAGTTTTTTCAGTTGTTTTTATTTATTAATTATAACAGTAACGATTTATGAAAAAATTAAATATTTTACGTACGACGAATTTTAAGAATTTAGAATATATATAGTCGCAGTTTTTAAAATGTAATGGTCGACAGAAAACCCATTCGATTTTGATCAATATGAAATATTTGATTATCAATTTTTTATTTGTATACATATACATTTATATGGTCTTTTAACAAGAGCGGTTATTTTAAATCAATAAAACAATGAAAGATTAATTGGTTGCATAATCATAAAGGTATTAAGCATGAGTTTAATATATATAAAATGCGGCACACATATAATCGACACCTTGAAGATTGCCAATATAGTAGGAAGATGTTCGCGATAGTATCCGACATCGGAAATAGACCTACGAAATAAATAAATAGCTTTAAATAGAATGCCATTCTGAAAGTAATCAGCAATGGGATATACGAGGACGGTGTTTTGAGACGATTGAGGAGATACAAACCGAATCGCTGAGAGAGCTCAAGAGCATACCAAAAAGTGCATATCAGAACTGCTTCGAGGATTGGAAAAAACGCTGGCACAAGTGTATTATATCTGAGGGGGACTACTTTGAAGGGGACAAAATAGAAATTGATGAATAAATATTTTTTGAGAAAAATGAAAATTCACCTTATTTTTTGAACAGACCTCGTTTAAAGATGTCAAAAGGATAATCATTCCATTTTTTTATTTTTATTATATTATTATACAACTTTACTGATTTCCCGTTTTATATTTTGACTTTCGCCGCTACTGACAAACTCCGCAGTACAGATGTGTAAAGCCCTTGGTATATTCCGGAACCCCGCGGCCTCAGCGTGTCCCAGAATCACCTGCGCCGTGTGGCCCGGCGACAACGCAGTATAAGTGTGTTCCAATTGACCTTGTTGCCAAATATTATCAATTTTATGGACCAATCATCACAAATTTGACATGGTGTAAACGGCTGCCCGTGCTGCGTCTTTGTTCTGTGGAGACAGCGGCTAAAGATCAGATGCAGACTGGAAGTAGTGTATATACAGATCCACCTTGTGATGTTTCACCCAGTTAGCCTGGTCGCACACTGGGAACAAATTTCTTTAGAAAGATTAGGATAGTATCTTATAAGTTTGTGCGTGTTTGATAAAATGTACTGTTTACTTTTTATTCGAGGTCGAAGGGGCATGCATGATCATTCGGCGAACCATCCGTCAACACTTGTTTTTAAAATATGACAAATATTAAAATAAAAGTTAGGTTATGGCATTTTCTTGTTTACTATAACTTGGCTGAAATTGTTAATTATGGGTAATAAATGTTCAGATACGTTCATATTGAGCATTGTAGGTTATGTTTTAATGTCATAGTCGTCAATGCATGTGTGCACGGTACCTCGGCCATACATAAGAGGTTGCACAAACACGAAAGAACGTTAACAACTCTAAATATTTCAAGCGTCCAAGCGATTATTTGGAAGCAAAAAAAATCTGAAAAACATTATTGATCTCATTGAATAATCTGATTGACCTGATCTGACCAGAGCAGATTGATGAATCTGATCTGACCAAAATTAATCTTCTGAAAAATCCATTCAATTTTGTGTAAAGACAGCGATATCGCAAGTGAGTGTCCAGCTATAGGTCCCCACTAATTTTAAATTAGTTTCTTTTTATTGAAGCTCTATAGTTTTTTACTCAAGTTTATTATTATGTTTAACTGGTTGTTTAATTTGATATCGGCTGTCAAATTTTAATTAGATGCTTCGGTTTTTTGTTTAATATTGGTTTTATAACGATTACCAAAACTAACAAGTTAAGTTGAAGTACAGTCAAAATCAAATTATCAAATTCCAGGTGGAAATTTAACGCTTATAGGATGCTAGCAAGTTGAATCTTGCACATTGCGTAACAATTTCTATGTGATAGATAGGAAATGAAACTTGGAATTAGCTTTTAGCACGCTATCTGCAAGCTATAGTTTAAATTCAGCCAAGGTTTACAGTGCGCCTCAGTTACCTGAGACTTGAATTGAAATCGGCCCGTACTTTTTTTTATTTTTATTTAACATATTTAACGTCGGCCTATTTCCGATGCTATGTTGTATCGTCGACGGCCTCATATATGTGAAATACACCGCTGCCTAATAAATGGGCCAGTAACGTATAGTAAAAATAAAAATAATCTGGAAAATTATGAATTTAAAAAACAACAATGTTTATAAATATAATTTATAAAATATTCATATTGAATAACATAGACTAATTTTCTAACCTGCTAAGTTTTAAGAGTGAAAAGCAACTACACCCTTAATAAATTAAAATATAACATATAAAATATATATTTATATTCTTTTATTTAGATTTATTAGTTTGATATATAGATTATGATCTTTAAAAGATAATTTGTATAGCATTGAAATAAATACATCTATTAAAACATGCTTTGTTCGTTTACCTATTTAATAATTGAATTACCAGCTTGCATTTCGATTGGAGAGGTGCTTGGAGGGGGTGAACTAATATATTCACATAATTGTGACATTTTAAAATAGTGAGGGGATCGCGGGACAGGGGGAGCTAGATCACACGACTACCTATGATATAGGTATATTTAATAATAGGATAAATGAGTGGGGGCAGGTCATTGGGGAAGTTATATTTGCATAATAGGATAAATGCTTGTTAGTTTTTCACAAACATTTGTTTGTTAAATTCATATACGGGTAAACAGAATACTCATCTGTTTTATACATTTCATAATTTACCATATTTGTTCAGAGATGGCGCACAGTTTGTCTTAAGACATTTTTATCAACTATTAAAAAGGAGGGGGGGAAGGTCAAAACGATAAAAAAGAAGCATATTTTCGATAATATTTTTTGACGACACAGTTAATATATAATTATTTC
Organism: Panorpa germanica; assembly: GCA_963678705.1. NCBI lineage: Eukaryota > Metazoa > Arthropoda > Insecta > Mecoptera > Panorpidae > Panorpa > Panorpa germanica. Next base: position 6,518,103 of record OY783212.1, on the reverse strand, counting down.
TATAATTACTACATGATAAAATGACATTTGAAGAATACTCTGTGAAATCTTCATAAATAAATATCAAGAAATGAGGCATTGACAGCGAATCAGCGCAGACGTCACAAAAAAAGTAACATTGCGGTGCCACTGATAACTCATCACTGGATTTTCTGAAATCAAAAAACCAAAATGATTTCATTAGTTAATAAGTTTCTGCAGGTAACGCTGTCGAGTTTTTCTTTTTTTATTGATTTTTCAGTTTTTTACAGCACTTACAGCAAAAGTCAAAATACCGATTTTTCATGAAAAAAATCAGAAACTTTGTTATTTTAAAATACGTTAAAATTAAAAAAGAACTCGACAGCGTTACCTCGGCATTTATGTAAAGAAAGAGTGTGCAAAATTTCAAAAAAATCGTTCCAGTAGATTTTCAGCTAGTGAGGGCACAGACTCTGAAAAGGCTATGTGTGAGATACCGCATTTAAAAGTTTCAAAGGAACACGAAAACAGACCAGAGAGGTGAAGACTTAAAACTCTATATCTTCAACAGTTTTACTCCAATCGACTTCAAATTTTTACACAATAAACTTAATATGTTTTACAATAAAAAAGTTGAAACCTTACTTTTAGTTTGCCGTGGTATTTTGTTATTTATTAATGATGATTATTCTGCTCTAGTATAGTAACCACTGCAACTTAAATAAATCAAATAACAACCAACGACTAGCTATAAATATGCTCAAATCAATATTGATTGTAGAACTCTATATATATCACAGCCTTCTACTTTAATATGTAATTTAATTAACCCGTCTTAATGTCTTTAATTACAAATGCAACAGATTGGAGGACTGCTTAGAATTAATATTAGAATAGAAAAGGTTTAAAAGGTAACGCAAGAAGACAGTGCGAGATTCCTACAACCTATTACCAAGGTTAATACAATTTATAGGGTTTTATTTGCGGATTGAAATAGATGTTATAAGTGTATAATAACGTTTTTGTTTTATTAAATATCTAAATGTTGACGGAGATATATCGATTAAAAATTGGAATTGTAGTTTTAGCGCTACAGATGTCAGCCATATTTATGACGTAATATGTTATTGTAATATTTGTTATATGTAAAAGAGTTCTGTTGTAAGTATGCTATATCTTTTACGCTCTGTTGTATAAAAGAGATGTCAACTTAATTTTCTATATTGAAGTAGGATCCCTTTAATAATTAAATGGAAAAATGACTATATTAATTGTTAATATCTCATAAAATATAGCGAGTTATTAGTAATAGAATATAGAAATAGAAATTAAGACATGGTTCACAAGCCCATTGCCTTGCAATGCACGTTTCACATTTGCTAGCTTGTCACAAGCTAATTCAAGTATTACATTTTATACCTGTGAATTCTTTTAAGAATTCACCGAACATATTAATATAAATTTTTGTTTTAAAGTTTTCTTTTTCAGTTTTCAGCAAATGTTAGCGGAGCTTTAAATGTGTAGGTTTTAGAAGTTCCTCTTTAACACGAATGACTCACGTAAAATACTGAACGCGTAACAGTCGTATGTTGTACATACAATGCATTCTGTTTACTTCGTTGTTTCGTAAGCTTTGTAACTGGTAATTCCTGTTTTTCCGAATTTTCCAGAAAGTCATCAAATATTAAGGAGAATAAAAAGATGAAAGATTTTTTTTATACATATAATAGAGATTTTTATTTTATAGAATAGTTTGTGTGTGCAGGCCATTTTATTAAACTTTAAAACGACCTGGCAAGGACTTTTTCACAACCCACGGGCTTGCTATGGATAGACCTGAATTCTAATAGTCCCGTAGAAAATATCAAAAAATCAGCCTTTATACTATGACGAATTTTCACCAATTTTTCACCAATTTATACACCTTTGCTACCTGTTTCCTAGTAAAGCCAGTACGAGTCAAGGTTCATAGTAGGCAATTGTTGTTACCTGCTGTAGTGTACTTGCGCTGAAAAATTTTCAGCCTTTTTAAAATGACGTAGGTCTGACGGGCCTTAGTTTTTTGTTATATATGTATCCAATGGTTTTTATTTTGAATAATAAGTCAGGGTGCCAAGGGCTTGGATTTTAGTATTTGTCAGAAGGGTTTTGCCACTGAATATTGGACAGTCATTTAGTCGTGAGCGTCCGTGTTCAGTGCGTCGCGGCGTTATGAGGGTTGCATTTTCGCGTGATTCATCACGCGTCCTAATCGAAGTGGAAATTAGTGTTGGATTGAATTATCTTCTTGCCACTAACATTATATATGCGAAATTATATCTAGAAATATTAAACAAATATGATGCTTACATATCTAATATATATAAATTACGTGTCACGTTGTTCGTCCGCGATGGACTCCTAAACTACTTAACCGATTTTAATCAAATTTGTACACCGTGTGCAGTTTGATCCAACTTGAAAGATAGGATAGCTTACATCTCAATTTATGATTGCAATATTATCTTATTGCAAATTATTTGTCTATTAATTATCTGTTAGCTCCAAACGATGACATCTGGCGACGATGATGGCGACATCTGTTGACTAGATTGAGTAAATATTCTGTTGACTAGATTGAGTAAATATTCAATAGATGGCGCTATGTAATGTAATATGACAAAAACGTTAGGCACAGCAACGCGTGGCCGGGACAGCTAGTTACATATATGTAATAGCGTATCCTGTATCTTATTCAATACTCAGATAAGTCATAAATGCTAACAAACAACTTTATAATGTAGATAATATTGTCAAGTAATGCTTAAAACTTCAATATTGCTTTTTTATTCTTTTCTTGTCACGTCTTGTCACGCTTTCTCCCTGATCTTCCTAATGTGACGTAATTACTGGATGGCTGTGTTTTAGCATCTATAATCTAGAAATAGAAAGGCAAAACTATAGTACTTTGGTAATTTGGAGTACTTTTATTAGTTTTGTACAAAACAACATAATTTTTAACAAAAAGTAAAAAGGATATCGCCCCCGGGTGGGCTCGAACCACCAACCTTTCGGTTAACAGCCGAACGCGCTAGCCATTGCGCCACGGAGGCTTCATATCTTTCAGTAATATTTTTCAAAATCCAAATTATGAAGTTTCAGTCTGAAAGTATCAGAAAAATAGATACATGAGGCCACTATTCTTTTAGAACAAAACGTTATCTAAGTTTTATGCCAAATTATATTATCTACATAGGTAGTGGGTTATCAAGAATTCATTGATAACGTCATGCATTCAGGAATGAAGAACCACTGTCAGTTATTCATAAGTTGTGTAGCATGATAATACCGAATACGTATTTGTGCAAAACATTTTCATGAAATTATTATTTTGCAGTTCAAATGGATTCAATTTAGGAACTCTTTAATTTCTCGCATCAGGTGGCACCGCAAGGGGAACCCCACCATGAGGAACGAAATCAAAATACAATTTCAATCATTAATCTTTGCATAACTTTATCAATTATATTCCGAACATATCAGTCAATGCACAACTATCCAATATTTTGTTTCCCAGCTTTAATTTTGATGAATTAGGCTTTCATCTTGTAAAAATGGCGGTGGGATATTTTCCAAATTTGAAAATTGGCCCTATCTATCATCAATTTTCAGAAAAACTAAACTATTGTTAACTTACTAAAAGTTTAATTGAAGCAATTTCTAGATTATTATTATTTATAGTCTTACTTCCTTGAATCTATCTCAAAGTAAATGTCCACAGGTCCGCAAGGGTCGCATCAAGCACATTAGATTTATCGTATCAAACATGGAAGAGAAAGGAAACGAGAGAAAAAGTGTAATAGACACGACTGTTAGGGGTATACTGATGTAACAACTGTCTTGTTAAGTTAAGCATTTGTATTTTAGAAAATGAGTTGATCTATTCCAGGGTGGAGTACGAGTAATATACTACACTGGGTATAGTATGATTGATTACAATCTTCCTCCACTCCTGGAGACTTTGCGATACCAGCCACATATGGGCCATAACTCGCGCAAATTTAGCACAGAAATCACATCTGCTTGTGTAACACGGACGGTTATAGGAAGTCAGGTACCTTGGATAAGAGGAGATACCCCTATTAGATATTATTCACTGAAGTGTGCTCGCCTGGAAAGGTAGTATGAGCGGTGACACCGAACACTGCGCACCATTGGCTAGGGAAGTGCAATGTCAACGGAAACCCCAGTACGCATACCCCCGTCGCCGCGGTTCAAATGACGTGTGCACGACGGCACCGAACCACGACTACGGTCACCACAGTCACAGTTTGGACGGATGCCTATGTCTTCATCCAGGGTGGTAAAAGGACAAAAAGTTAATGCCCCGGGTGAGGATCGAACTCACGACCTTAAGATTATGAGACTTACGCGCTGCCTACTGCGCTACCGAGGCTATATTTTGCAGTATCTTAAAGTACATTTTCTTTCTCGGCGACGTTAAATAAATCAAATTAAGAAATGAGAGTCATTGATATTTGATTATATATTCTGTTATTATTTGGCAGCCTTAGTACCGGTCATATACTCGTACATAGGGAGGACAAGATAACCCAGGTTACAGGTACGTATTATCAGCTATGCATTTTGGCATAAGGCGCCACAATTTCAGAGGCGGCACGATTTCGCGCACTCCTTCTACCTTTGAATAGTGAAATTAAATTACGTTAGGTTCCCCTTTTTTACATTTTGGCGCACCCTTTATCTCATGTGACCTTTAGACCAGCATTGTGTCTATATGCTCTCGGTATGTATCTTAGCTTCTTTTTTATATCGAATAATTTTGTCACATATTCCATTCTATCCAGTGCACATTTAGATATTTTATTGTTATGCATTTACACGTTCATGTGTTACACGAAATCAGGCGTTCTCTCCTGACTTAAACCATGCGAACAGAAATATGAACGTGCAAATCCGCATTTACATTTTCTTTACATTAAATTCAATTTAAATAGAACAACAGATCATGATATATGGGAATCCGATAACAGCAATTGTCTCACCGCCAATGTTGACTACAGGCAGCTTGTGCTGGGAACCACGGAGGGGTTAAGTGAAGGGGGGGGGGGATGTAGGTAGGCCAGGCCGGTGTACCGGTTTGCCCGATATTGAAATAAATACATGCATGTATATCGTTGAATTTCGAGCACATGGATGAACCATAAGTACTGTGTACTCTAGTATTGTTTACGTCTGTCAGTGCAATGATAAGTCGGGTCAAAAGGTCAGATCCAGTACAGGGTACTATGTGTCGAGTCCTGACTACAATGTCTATGTATTGTATTGTCAATTCATCTCTCTGTGTGTGTGTGTGTGTGTGTGTTTTAAATAACCTCAAATAAAAAGATTGCGCCCTTTCGTGTTATTCAATAAAATAAACAAGTTGTGTGAAAAGATTTGAATGTGAATTAGTTTTATGATGGATTCTGTGCTACACTCTCAGACACAACGGTGTTAAGACCATAGAGATATAAGAATAAAGTGCGTGAAGGGTATGACCGCGTGTAAGAGGAAGCGATAAAGGCAAAGAGAGAGATAGCTGCCGATTGTCCTATCTGTTTCTTTCTAGCTGATTGGCGATGAGGTAGATGGTAAGCAAGCAAGCAGACGCAGTGCAGAGGATACTCGTCAGCTATCTCTCTCTTTGTCTTTATCTCTATGGTTCAGAAGGTTCGGCTAGCGTTGGTAGCTTGTTCTTTGAGTATTTCCACTTTGGAACAGACTACTTGCGACGTCCACATTTTTCAGTAGGGTGAATCTGAATTGCCACGCATTGGTACACTTTATCATAAAAGCTTTATCATTTTCGTTTGACCTTCAAAGACACCAAGTAGAAGTAAGAAATATATGAGTATCTAGAACAATGGTTACCATATGCGCTGACCCAACTTTCTGCTTAAATACTACGCCCTTCCACTTCCCTTTTAATTACGGAATGATTCAAATTGCCTTCGCTACTTGACCGCTTGCTTACGGTGTCGCCATAGCAGATACCTTGCAAGTATACATATATGCACAGGGGCGACCTTTGCCATTGCGAGGCCCCGGGGCGGCAGATCTTTTTCTTTGTATAATTTATGTAAATTGTAAGTAAGTATTTTTGATGATAATTGACGAGAAATAAAATTTTATATTAGAAGATTTTTAAAAGTTAACAAGCACAAAGACGTCAAATATTAATGATGATAAACTAAGGTACATGAATACTTTAAAAGAAGACGCAGTGATTCTAGTGAAGTTTCTAAAGAGCGAGGCGCGAGATTCAAATACATATATAGTAATGAATATTTCTACTTGCGTTGTTGCACGAGAATGTGAGGTCCCTCAGAGCGGCTACCCTGCTTGCCACCCCCTAAGGCCACCTCTGTATATGAATTAGAATCACTTTAACCCTAGTATAAGGCGAGACGATACAATAATTTATGGTCACTTAATGCATTAAAGGGTGGATAAATATAAAATCACAAACCTGCTCGAAGTTCGAAAAGTAATTTCACACGATTATTTTCACCTATTTATTAATACATTTAGCACACTGCTTTGTGATTCTGTATCAATTCAAGATGCAGTCTCGTTTGATTTGAACAAAGGCATCTCGCCGTACGAGTATGAGTATCACCCGTTCAGTGCTCGTATTTACATTGAACTTGTTAAATCCCTTTCATATAAATACCCAGGTGTGTTGAACATAAAGCACACGTACTGAACGGTATGTTAAAACATATTTCTGTAATACAGGTTCGTATTTATCGTTGCTAGTCTAGAGACTCAACCCTTCAGATCTTACTGCCGTCAGCTTCCCACCGGGCATCTGATATCGACGTGTTTTTCGAATAATGGAACTTTGGAAATGCCGGCGATATCATATTTAAAGTGTGCGTCCACTTATCAGCATGGAAGTCATTGTTATTAGGAACACAGCGCCTATGGTGTTTTACATTAACAAGAAATACTTCTTCCTTTTGCATCTGTTTTTAGGTTTTTTTTAATATAACAAATTGACATGATATTTGGTTGTTCTTACGATTCTTAATAAATAAACCACCAACTATTCAAACAAGTGCTAAAGCCAGTGTGGACGTATGGAGTGCAACTCTGGGGTTGCACCAAGAAGTCGAACATTAAAGAAATACAAACGCTCCAAAATAAAGTTCTGCGAGGAATAGTTAATGCACCGTGGTATATCCACAATGACGACATACATAAAGACCTGAAGATTAACACAGTCGGAGAAAAAATTAAAACTACAGCAGCAAAGCACGAATTGAGACTTCGTAACGCAAATGTTGCTTGATAGTACTGACGCAGAACTAAACCTTCGGACCTAGTAATCTAATCATGTAGAATTGTTCATTGGAGCAATATCTACCACACCGTGTAATTATAGAAATGTATGCCACTAGATAAGTATATCTATACTTAGTTGTAGTATTATAGTTATTAAAAAAAAAGACTAACTATATATCTTTCTTGTAACACCTGCTGAAGGTTTTAATCTTCTGCCAGCAGCTTCTAAATGTAATCTAGTTCTTATTTTGATTGCCCCAGCCCAGCGTTTATTAGGTCCACCATCTACCATTTAATAAATGCATCGGTATGAATAGTCTGGGAACTGACAAGGGTCGATATTCCCAAATGGGACCAAGAAACAGGAAAAGGGACAGGGACGTTCCGGTATTCACCGCTTACTGAAGCTTTGATGACGCTTATGATTTCCACCTCACGAGCTCTGGTACAGGATCAACATCAGCGACTAATTCGTCAGCCCTATCTGTTGCTAGTTGGTCCCGTTCAAGAACAATAGAAAGTTTGCAAGGGGTGAAAACGAAAACCGAAATTATAAGCATTGTTGCTGAACTCCATACGAGGTTGCTCTAGAAATAGATTCTTGGGGGACATTTACTCATCCTTGAACAAGTCGCTTCAGAATTAGTAACAGTCTGTGGCTCAACACAAAAAATTGTATTTATTTATTAAAATTTTTATAAACGGGTTGAGACAAGATTAAGCATTTAGAAAAAGTATAATTTGCTCAGTGTCTTATATGAAACAAGAGTATAACCAAATATAACCTTCTTAGAAATAAAAGAACATTGTGCATTTTTCAACTTTAGAAAAAATACAATTAAATACAGTTCCTTTGATGAAACAAAAGAATACTATTTTAAGTTAAGCGTGTTTTTGTAAGTATTAATAGTAGCATGCCAATCAGGCGCATATTAAGATTTTAATAGGCAGTATCATCTTCTAAATGTATTTCAAATTCCTCTCTTTTGTTTCTCTTCTATAATGGATGGCGTATTTTGGAATACGGGCGCGGGTCCTGTGGCAAATATTAAATAGTAGCCAGCGCGGGGCATCTAGCAAAAGTATTATTGTAGTTTAATTATATTTGTAGCGTTTTTACCGTAGATAAAAATTGCTTTTAAATAACGCAAATATCAAAGATATAAGATATGTACATAAAAATATATAAAAGTTTAATATTAGAAGAAAAGGTTCTTAAAACATTAAATATGAAAAGCGCCTGATTTTCTCTCTAACACTATAACACATAATGTGTACTTCAAAATAAGTTTTTCTATGGACATTTTTTTTAAAGAAAATGTACATTTCTTCGAAAATTCTTGATGCAGTTATGTTCCTTATGCTATAAAATAAACATTACATTTTAAATATATACCATTTTTTGGCAATTATGCGACCTTTTATAAATTCATGGACTTTTATCTCTAAAAAGAAATTTACATTTCTTTGATATTTTTTGATGCGAATATGTTCGTTATGCTATAAAATAAAGAACTGCGTCATTACATTTTAGATATCTACGATTTTCTGGCATTTATGCGACCTTTTTTAAATTCATGGACATTTTTTTCTAAAATTTTTTTTTGGATTTTTTAAATTTTTTGATGCAGTTATGTTCGTTAGGCTTTAAATTAAATAACTGCTTCATTATATTTTAAATATTCACGCGATTCTGGCTTTTATGCGACCATTCTTAAATTCATAGACATTTCTTTTAAATTTTTTTTTTTGGATTTCTTTAATTTTTTTGATGCAGTTATGTTCGTTATGCTTTAAAATAAAGAACTGCATCATTACATTTTAAATATCTACGCAGAAACTCAAAAAATTGCATTGCTCTTAAAATCATAAAAGTGAACCTTTTCATCATTTTTAACAAGATTATACTCTTCTTTCATTGCATATTCCGATAAAGAGATTTAATATATTGATATATCATAAACTAAAATACTTATTTAAAAATTAATTATAAATTTGAAATCAGCATTCAAAATTAAGTTAAAATCCGTTATAAAATGACATATATATTTTCTTAAATTTTTATGAAAGAAAAGGTTATATATACTCTTCTTGCTTTTCATAAAAGTTGAAAAAAAAAAAATCTTATTTTTATAACGGATTCTTATATAAATTTGAATGCTGATTTCAAATTTGTAATTAATTTTTAGATAAGTATTTTAGTTTATGATATATCAATATATTAAATCTCTGTATTGGAGTATGCATCTTGTTAAAAATGATGAAAAGGTTCACTTTTATGATTTTAAGAGCAATGCAATTTTTTGAGTTTGTGCGTAAATATTTAAAACCTAATGAAGCAGTTCGTTATTTTAAAATATTCAATAGACCATCAGTTCCAATTTTACTTAAACTTTAAGAAAAAAATCCATAACTTGCTAACTTTAAACAACGTAATTGAGGTTGCCTGTTCTTTAGGATTAAAAGCATTCGGTTTAAGTAAAAATAAATAAATAAAGGCAGTGTAGGTACTATGAGTTATTACATTTAAATGTACTTGTTTATAAGTTAAGGTTGCAAATTAAATGGACACTTTACAGTAGGATAATCTCATCTCAAAAATTACTTCTTAATCAATCAAAACTCGACTTTTAATTCTAAAAATATCGTGAAAGATCCGGATCATTGACAAATTTATACTGGACAGAATGATATCTATTAAAAATTTGTACGGCACAGAATAGAACCTGAATTCTTTTACAACAGGTTCGTCGACGTCTCTGTCGCCAATGACAGCATCAAAAAGCATTGCAGGAATATGATTGGAATTAGATATTTGTAATACATATTTTTTAATGAGTATATTTCTTTCTATAGGCTCAAAAATGCCAAAGAAGTAAGAAGTAATAGGGCTTTAGAGTGAGATAGTGATAATAATCTTAGATAAGCATATTTTTCTGTATTATATGAGGCAGATCACTTCACCCGAGCGACTTGTAAAGTAAACAAGCCACTCAAAGGGACGACCTTTACCTCTCCAAAAATATTTTGCATTTAGTAAGCTAAGAGCATAGCGCTAGCTATGCCCATATATTTTCCTTACTCATTAGTTTAAGGCACGAATTGGACTTATTTTCCGAAGGTGACCTACTAATATTGCTACGTACTACACATTCGTGATTTTTGTTAGACAGTTACCGCCATCTAGATGAAGATAAGTAACAGTTTCAAACTTCATCTTAAAGATTACATATTTAATTACCATAAATAACTTCATTATTATATTATTAATTAAATATTAGAAGTATGCTTTCTTTTATTATTACTTTCATAAGTACTAACACTGCCATCTATGTTTAAAATATTGAAAAGTTTGTATCTCTGATAAAATGGTAATAACAATATTGGTTCGTACCGCGCATAACTAGTAATTAGTCATTAGTGGTATTATATCATATATTATAAATATCTAGGCAGCTTGCATGGCTCAAAAATAGCTCAATGCATCTTCTTAAAAAGGTCCTATACAAATATCTATTGTTACAAACATTTTAAAATCTCTGTTTGTCTCTTTGTTTCTTCCAATCGTCCTTCATTTCAAGAATTGCGGAAAATCTTACTTTGCTAAAATTAAAAATGCAATATTTTCATGATTTTTAACAAGAGTATATCCTTCTTCCATCTCAAATAATGCAGAAGAAATTAATTTTTACGCCTAATATAAGTAGATATGGTTGCATAATGATCCGGCGTTGTAATTTACAAACTTGTAATGCCATCTATGAAACAATTAATTATCTTATTCTGTTATATTTACTGTTTGCTTTTAACTATTACTTTTTAAAAATTAATTTTTCATATTGTTAATTAATTAATAGAGATTTTATATGATAAATAATTTACGAAGCTGTTGACAAATTACAAATATTTATTCTAACAAGAATTTTAAAATCTCTGTTCCTTCTTCTATCTAAGAAATCTCAAGAAATGCGGAAAATCTTACTTTGCTAAAGAAGAGAAGTTTATAAATTACAGCACCTGTTCATCATGCTACTGTATAAACATGTTTGAAAGTATATTTGGTTGCATGCTGATCAGGTGTTGTAATTTATAAACTTGTAATGCCATCTATAAAGCAAAGGATTAACTTTCTGTTATATCTACTGTTTAATAGAGGGCGAATTTTATGCTTAATTATTTCATTTTTGAAATAAACGAGTGGAGCTCCAGTCATCATCTCATCTCATGTAATAGTATGTAAATAAAATATTATTAAAAGGGAGGCCTAAATCATCAAAATTGGAGCTGGTTAATAAAATATTCGAAAGCGAAATATCCAAATCAGTCGAAATAATTTATTTACCTGTTTTTTTGCCAACTTCCCACATTAAGTGATTTAGGTATACATTTCTGGACAAGTTGTTTTTACAAGACGTTTTTATTTATTCATATGAATTCTAATTACTTGGTCTACAAAGTAAAATAAGAAACAGCTTAATTATGAAATTTTATTTAATAACCAAAAACTAAACAAAGGACATATCTTATCACAACAAATTTATTACAATTTTATTATATATTGGAGAGGAATATCAAAAACACTATTTCTAGAATTAACAGTAATATTTTCTTATGAATAACAATTTAATCTTACTAATAGTATAACAGTATAATATCACAAATTCTTATTAAAAAAGAAATCAAATAACAAATAAAGATGAATTATATTCAAAATAATAAACCAAGAAAAAAAATAAAATAAAAAGATTTTAGAATTGAAATCGTTTCAATAAACGAACAAAAAGTATTTTAGAAATCACTTTTATTTTGCAAACCTTTATTTGGGAGTATGTTCTCCATTAGCGCAGCTAGATTAGGTTGCTCTGGCCTGATAGACAGTTTCCGGGTTGGAACTCAAGATTAGTAGATTCAAGTAAATTAATAAATTCTTGCACAGGCATCGTAGGTGGAAAGTTTTGCAGTAGCATATTAGTATGACTTAATCCATTTACAAAATCATCGTCAAATTGTACTGGCTGGAGAGTATAATATGATTTTTGAATTTCACCTGGTTCTGGACCTGCAAACGTAGAAACTTGGTCATCTGGGGGCGCTTCAGACAGCTCTATTTCGTTGTTCATAATGCACGTTACGGGATACAGCGGGGTAGCAAATGGCCCCATATTTGTTGGCTCCTGAAGATCCAAATTCATTCCATTCAATTTTTCTTGCAAAATTGCCAACGAGACATCTTTCAAAAGTTCCTTTTCAACAGTAGATAACAGTTTCTTTGCTGAATGGACCGAGAATTTGTAACTCATGTGAGAAACTGGTTTTAAAACGACAAATTGACGTTGGTTTTGAACACCTTCTGAAGAAGTTGATGGTGGATTATCGCTGCAACTGCTAGAATCATCTGGCGATGTTTGATTTTTGTGAAAATACATCGTCCTTTGCTTTGTAAAAGGAGCTGCTTTTTGTCTGTTCTCACTTCTAGACGAAATTGCTTTGTACTTCGTTTTTCTGACGATGGACTTTTTTAAAATGGATACAGTGTATAAGGTACCTGCGTTTGACAAATTTTGGGAACTTGTTGATCCGCTTGTAGAAACCAGCTGTTGATAGTTAACCGTTGAATTTTGAAGTGTTAACTTTAGAGACTCCTCAATTTGTTGAAAGCTGTTATCGATTAAGTAATATGAAAATTCTGACATTTCTTTGCTAATTTTGTTCATGCAAAATCTAATTTATATGTTATTATCACTTACTCGAAGTTCGAGACGCAAGACACAGATTTTGACATTTTTCTGGTTTCTAAGAATTTCACACAGTCGAATGGAAGTACAGCCATAGCGAAAATATATTTAACAGGGGCCAGTAACAATTTACAGTATTTGACGATGGTATGCGTTGGTAAACTTTTTTTGAATTTTAAAAATAACATTTTCAATAACATGTAAAAATATTTGTTAATTTTTTTTATATTTCAACTACGACATATTCGCCGGATTTATATAAATTTGATTATTAATTATTGTCTATGTTTTATTGTTATTCGTTGAAGTTAATGCTACGTTACTGATATATTTATAAAATAGGTTAACGATGTTGTAAAGTTTACTTTCGTTACTTTACATTTCATTCTTCCAAATTACGATTTCAAGAAACTAATTTTTTCTAAGTTTATATTAATATTAAAATCAACTAAACGATTATTTTTATAACGGTTCCGCTGGTCGGAAACGTCTTTTTAAATATTGAAACCATACTGTCGTGCGTTCGTGTTCGATTTCAGTAAAATCGATTATTTGTAAAATATAATCATAAACTTATTATGTAACGGGGTAAACACATATATAAGACCTGTATAACTGACAATATAATATAAATAAGTAATTGATTCTTGCTTGGGTGGGAGGATGTAAAACTTACCAAACAAGTCTATATTTTTTTTAAGTTAAAAGTTGTAATAAAAATCTCTATCCCATAAGATTTGAACAATATGTATGCTAAGTCAATGAAAGTTGTGATTACTTTCGTACCATAGGTTATACCGGTTTTCGGTTACAAGTGCTGAAAATTTCCTTGCGCTATTTGCAATTAGAAAAAGAAGAGAGCATAATATATTGAATCCCTTAAACCTACAGAAATAGGTTCACAAATTTATGAAAAATCGGAAATTTTATTAATAGGCAAAAGTTCAGATATATATGATCTTTGTTTAGGTTTCTTAAATTCGTTTGCAACTTGTACGTTCCTTCTTCAAAGCTTTTAGGTATTGCGTGAACTATGTGAACTTTTAAGCTCATTTGATCCTGGTTAACTTGGTACAATTTAATTATTGTTAGTACATATATACACGTGGTTATTCTTCTCTCTTATTAGTATAACATTTTAAAACTGATTAGAATTGTAAACAATATTCTTTCGAAAAGCGAGCCCTGATTGTAAGTCTAAAATGAAACATAATGAAACGTATAAATATTTTAGAAGATGGCACAGGGACCGAGAGCATTTATGCATGATGTCAGACAGGTGTATCTTCTGGTGCATTCTCAGATCAAGGCTACATTTTCTGGGTTAGCTGTTGTTATCAGAATTAATTCGATTATGTTGTCGTAATCATACATCTTATATATGTATAAATACTGCCAACATTGAAGGATAGGATTGGTGATAGGACTTCAGCATCGTAAAGAGTCCAACAATATTTTAGAATTTTAACACTGGAGTAGAGTCTGTAACAAATATTCATAAATAATTTTTAACATAAGGAAATATTGAAATTATAATTGACGGGGGCCCTAAATTCAAATTTGTTCATAGCTAAATGAAGGAATAAAGCGTAAATTACGGTTGTTTCAATGGCGTAATAATAGGGAGGCAGTGCTGGTGATTGAAACTACAACGTCAAGCTTTTTTACGTTAAGGGAGGGTCCCACCCGATGAATTTGTAACGGGCCTCAGATGGTATACTTACGCCACTGGGTTCATTTATTCGTAACGGTTAATTAATGATAACTAAGTTTCTTTGTATAGGAAATTTTCTACATTATTACTTGTAAACTATAATTTTTGTGAGATAATTAAGTTTTTCTCGTTAAAATCAATGTTCTGCGATACGAGAAATAAAGATATTTTTTGATCTCATTACTTGAAATGTTAAAAAGTTTTTCGAAATTTAGTTTTATGTTAACTTTTCCCAGTGTAAAACTTTCTTCAGGATTGGTAAATCTGAAATTTGTTTTTTGGTAAAGATAAATATGTACACTGTGAGAAATATAACAACGTGCGCTAAATAGGTTTTTTGACAAAAATTCGTATAGAATCAAATACAAATTATTATGTCCATGGTAATTTCTATATCTTACCCAGGTACGATATTCACATAGTATTTTTTACTTTATATTTCTCGCAGTGTAGGCAGGTCATAGCTTATATGATTTCTAAATATCATAATACACAAATATGCGAGGCCACGTTAAAGCCAGACGACCTTTGCTTTTGAAGGGTGTTCCATTCCAGGGGTGATTTGCAGAAAATCACTCTTTAGAAACTTTTCTTGGTAATATTCAGATGTTGAAATATAAAGTACCGTCTACTCGGGCTATTATATGTACATTTTATTAATCAACTCAGAGAATTTAGATATCAGAGAATTTATTTCAATATGTTATACACTCGTGCATATATACATCCAATTAATTCTTTTGCCTTATAATTCAAATACTCGAGCCTCTTGTTCAATAAAAGTTTTTCTCAAGCAAATAAATTCAATTGCAGTAAATTCTGTGAAAAAAATCAAATTGCGTATTTATGTAGATGATATTTTAAAATGAAAATGTATAAATATTTAATTGACTGTATTGTATTTATTTATTTAAAATATGTTCTCGTGCGACTGTAACATGTAAAGAAGTTGCACAACACATCTACACGAGTGTAACATGTAACTTAATACATCGACATCCTTTGTAATGCGTACAAGTTCATGAAATAATAACACTCAGATTAATTATATACATTTGATGTTGGTTCAGGTATGATATGTAAACGCAAATAATATTTTTGTTCTATTCTACAAATGATTATGATTGTTCTGTTAGGCATTACATTTTAACGCCTTAAATTCACTGATACATTTTATTTTTTCAAACATACCACAAACAAGCCGTATCTCCATTTTCCTTTACCTCCTTTGCCTATTCTAACCTCCTACATCTGTTTTAAATTCTTTATCAGGTCTGTCTCACTTTCCAACTTCTCTCCACACCTACTTTTAATGTTCTCTAATCCTTCTTCTTGCCACAGATCCTACATAGTTTTTCTTCTTCTGTACTCCAATATCTACTTCCTATTCCTCCATTTCCTAGACAAAACATAGCGATCATTTTCTTTCTTTATCTCCGTTTTTTTATGTACTTCAGCATTCCGTTTATATAATTGGATCATTAACACATCTTAATATAATATTTCTAATCAAGAATATTACAACATGCAAAGACATTTTAATCATTATTACTGAATTTATATCCTATAACATGTGCGTAACATTAAAATAACTTCGGTTGTGTTGGATAAAAAGATAGACACGTGAATAAAGTTCGCTATTGAAGGTATTTGAAATAATAATACTAGATTGTCTATAAAATACTATATAATTTAGATCATCAGATTTAACTCAACGTATTCCACTTTCTAGAACTATGCCTTTTATTTCACCCAGGAAGGAAGGAAGATAGGTCTATTAGAGAAAGTGATATAGAAGTACAGCAACAGGAAAGGATGAAGCGAAATGTAATAAACATACAGTCAGTTGTGAACAAGAAGCTTCAGACTAGGGAATGACGAAAGAGGAAGAGAAATTATGCAGGAATGGAAGAGTTTTAATAAATGTAGATTAAGAGTAGATGTCAGAAGAATTTGGAGAGCGAAGTATGCCTGAACAAGATTTTGCAAGTGGAAAAGATAAATAACGGAAGGTAAGAGTAAGTTAAGAGAGAGAGGAAGCTTGATACTTGGTAATAAGAGTCTAAACTAGACTTAGATATAAAATGAAATGTAAATAATAGTATTCAGGATGGAAAATGTAATGCCTGACGGGATATATATCAAATAAGTAACAGTAGGACTTCGATAATTAATAGCGATTTTATTTGTGCTACTTCATATAATTATAATTCCATTATTTACACTTGTTGAATATAATAACTTTTAAATTACTGTATAGTTTTAGATGTGCAAAACACATACATAACATACGAAATATTTTTGATAACACAAACCCTCTCATCTAATTTACTTGCTATTATCGCTGTCCTACTGTATTTTTAACAGCCCGAATAATATATTCTTCAATTCAAAGCAATTACCTTATAAACATATCAAGTTTCATTCAACGTAATGGTTGTGTTATTTTAATACACATTATCATCTTTCAACTTGCAAGTATTATAAAATTAATCCTTGGTAATAACAAATTCCTTAAGACTTATTTATTTGAAGGAAGTCATATTCGCATCTTATCGATTGCTTTGTATAACAAAACGTCAACAGATTTAAGCTAAAAAATAAAAGTTCTAATTAGAAATACAAATTTGCTCTTAATTATAACAAATATTATTAAATGTATTCCGATTTTAACATCTTCTGGATCAATAAAATTCTTTACAACAATCACCAAGTATATGAAATGTCAAATACCAGTACGAGCGATTGGTAGCCTTGTAATGTTTCCGTTTTGCCGACTAAAGTGAAGTGTACATACTTAAAATAAATCAAGTTACCAACATAACAAATATATATCATACATCACAGTCGTCTACTTCGATAAAATGTTTTTTGTGAAGTTCATATTTAATAATATTATTTATTCAAACAATTTATTTTGAATGAAATAGAACCTCAGATTTGGCTATACTCGTATGTTGTTTGACACTTAGGTATTAATAAAATTACTCTAGTTAAAATTGAATACGGTTATTATTACTTGTGGGCTTATACATTTCCCAGTAAACATTTTGGAGTCACTTTGACATCATATTGGAGATGCGTATGATTTTTTTGTCATGAAAGAGTTCATTTTTCTCGCAGTTGTTCATATGAAATGTCTGTTTTATCGGCTACAGATGACGGAACCACTCCACCTGTCGGAATACAAATAAAGATAAAGTTGATGCGAACTATAATTGAAGTGAAATAGTGATAGAAATGTCACAAAAAGGGACACTTCACCAAATGTTGACTGGGTTATTCTTTTTAGTTTTGATTGAAATATTAGAAAATTCGATTTTTCCAGTTGACTTCCCAATGAACTGGATGATCGATATGTATATCGGTTTTTGTATTTCTTAAATATCTAGAAGTTGACTAAGATATATCTGTATTGAAAGAAATGAAACAATTAAATATTCTATTTAAAGTTTGATTTCATTGTAGAATATTTTCTAATCAGTCAGTATACTTTCCTGTATTTTATAACAACAAATAAACATATTTTTGTAAACACTAGAAACTTTTTCTGGGTACTATTTACTCACAAACTTTCCAACGACGAAAATTGATTTTGATTTCTTTATAAACACAAACAAAAAAATAAAACAATCACAGAAAAATTTTTCACTTTCTTTTATATTTTTAATGTAAAGTTTGGTACAGACTAGTGCGACTCCAGGATACGATATTCAACATTTGTTTGGGATCAGACTTCTACTAAACTCATACTTTTATTATTTCCTTTATTAAATCCATTTACCAATTATGGCGCGGTAAAAAGTAAAATCATTTGTAGAATAGAACAAAAATATTATTTGCGTTTACATATCATACCTGACCCAAAATCAAATGTAGATAATTAATCTGAGTGTTATTACTTCATGAACTTGTACGCATTACAAAGGATGCCGATGTATTAAGTTACATGCTACACTCGTGTAGATGTGTTGTGCAACTTCTTTACATGTTAGAGTCGCACGAGTGTATACGGAACATAACACATTATTAATAGACATAATAAGTTTTCCTTTGTTGATGTAGTCGCACATATTTTCTTTACTCAATATTCTTTCATAAAATAAGCTCTCTACTAATAAATATTAAATGTTCCTTTGATCAGATGGGAGTTGAAATGTAAGTGGTTGTTCATGGTGGGGTAGGTCACCGATGGGGTTAAATGTCAGGGATTACGCTAGGGATATCGTAGTTGACCAAGTGAATAACAACTTAATGAATGAAAGAGTCTGACTTTTTTTCTAGAAAAAAAATGGGTTAAACTTTTATTTATAGGGGTTGATAGAGAAATATAAAGTTTATTATTGCAGTAGAGTTGATTTTTATGTTATAACTCAGTTCAGTCAATAAATATAGAAGTCAAATTCATATGAGAATTTATTAATTTTTAATGGATTACATTTGTCAAAAGCTTAATCGATATAGTTTAGCACGTTTTCAGAATGAGTCGCTTATTTAGTGTATGTACGTATTGTTTACACCTTTATGGCATTTAAATCTCCTTATATTATTTTACATTTTAGTTCAGTTCATAGTTTTTTAGATGGATCTTAGTCTTTTTAGGCCAAATAGTATGTACTGCCATCTACTCCTATCATAAATGTCAAGACTACTATCGAATTCGT
Organism: Panorpa germanica; assembly: GCA_963678705.1. NCBI lineage: Eukaryota > Metazoa > Arthropoda > Insecta > Mecoptera > Panorpidae > Panorpa > Panorpa germanica. The sequence continues at coordinate 6,498,700 of OY783212.1, read as the reverse complement.
ACTCCCATAACTTAATATCCAGTGATTTCATTTCATTCCTTCGCTCAAAGCAAACCGTTAGACTTTGTAGCAAGCCGAGTGTCAGATCCTATCGATGCCAACATATATGGATTTATTAACGCGTGTATATTTGTTGGCAAAGTGAACTTCGTTTTAATCACAGTCCTGTGAAGGATCCTTTAGGCAACTTTCCGTACTACTGCATATTAAAATTATGCAGTCTGATCCCCTGACAACTGCATTGCTAAGCATTTCTTTCCTTTTTCTGATGTTTCCCTCTTTCACTTCTTTTTTACCTCTTGCCACAAGATCTACCTTCAATTAATAGTTAAAAAACATTTTTAACATTTTTTAAATTCTCTCGTTACTTTATAATGTTACATTCTCTTGTTCTACTCCTTCTCCCTCCATCTATCTTCTTCCTTCTCTTGCAAAAGTTTCCACAGAAACTTGCCTTCAACTTTCTCCTGTACCTACTCCTCATGCGTATCCAGCTTTTCATTCTCCTTCCTACATATTCTGCATTTTCCCTCTTCCTCTTTAATTACTGTTCTATATCCCTTTCTCTTATTAATCAAAATTTAAATAGATATTATATAGCAAATAGTTACAATAGATATATCAAATACGTATTCACAGGCAAATATATTTGGTCATTTTCCATTCGTTGTGTGTGCAGCTATACATACTAAATCAATCGTAAACATATTATATTCAAAGGTATTTACTCGTATCTGTGGTGGATTAAATAAACCTATGTCCGGTTCCCAAGAGTCCGGGGTTGTGGGTTCACCGGATCATTGCAGGGGTTGTCATTATCAGCGTGATCATTGATTCCTGGTGGAGTACGAGGGGAATGGGTGACTAGGTTCGACACTGTGGACCAGTTCATTTTATGTCAGCATTTGTACGCTTGGGGTGGTAAGAATTTTGAAAGGGAGGAGGTAGCTGCGATCTGATATTGACGCGAAAATGTAAGTGGAGTGTACGTTTCTCAATGTTCAAGGATATGTACGTAAGATCTAAATACGACCATAAAACGTCTTATTCTGGAAATATTTAGAAAAATCAGTTTATTTATGCGATAGAACATAGTAGTGTAATAATAAACATTAAAATGGAAGCTTCCTTTAGTATGATAAAATGTGCTAATGCGCTACACTCTACTGAAAATTCGCAAGTCGCAAGAAGACGGTTACAGTGTGATTGACCTTAGATAAATTAGTTTACCTGGCGCGTATAAAGATGAGTTGTAAGTAAAATAACCGAATTCTCTGGTAAATATTTGTTGAATGTAATCTATTGGAAAATATTTATACAATTTAAAACAGAAACGGCAAATAACAATTTATAGCCTACACACTTGTTTTTACGTTTATCTTATCTCTGATGTTTACCTACATAGTTTAGCTTTAGTGCTGGGCTGGCTAACCTTTCCTTAACATGCCCTAAAAGGTATAAATAATATTATTAGATTCGCTGATGTGTCACACTTATTACCTAATAAGTGAAGATTTTATTAGAAAAACTTTACACCATTTTAATGATCAAGGATGATTTATACTTCCACGGATGATTGGGCTATTAATTTTAGCTATTTTAGGAGGCAGACTATTAAGATGATTTATTTTTCTTAATCCTGAAATAATTTGTTTACATTATCTTTCTTTTGCATTGCTCGGTGTTAGATATTAGCCTCACTAGTCTCTTAGTTCATCCAGCTCTGCGCGTGCCAGTTTATCGTGGCACATATGCCATAGGTTCGCCAACTGTGCTTTAGGGTATACATATATTTAAATATTTAAAATAAAATTCATTGTTAAATAACAGTAGAAGTGTTTTATAATTCACATTTTAAATAATAATTTTCCAATTATAAAGTTATTTGGTTACAATTTAAAAAATGAAAAATTTCATAGTATTATTTTTCATCGGTTTGGTCGTTTCTACCACTGCCCTACATCCTGTGGAACAACTTGTGAAACCATATAAGAATCGAGCGTGAGTATTTTGCAATCATTTAGATTGTACATAATTCATTAAGTCATACTTCTCGAAAGCATAATATTTCTTTATTTATTTATATTACTCTAGAAGCAAGCTTGCGCTTAGCTTACAAAACAAGACTACAAAGTCTCGCAATATGCAAGCATTTAGATAATTTTAACGCCTAGTTATTCATTAATGTCTTGTAATGTACTGTTATTGTTAATAATAAATTGAATAAATTATTTTCAGAATTCCAACAATTTCAACTCAAAATGCTGCGATTGACGAATCGAATATTCTCATTAAGAATGTACTAGATGCGCAAACTGTGTCATTACCTGACATTAATAACGAATTTGTTGATGTAAGCAGCTAAATATTACAATTCAGTAACTTTGAAAGGATGTAGTGACGACACAAGCAATTGTGCTTGACTTTGACTGCTGTATCTTCGGGTTCGATCCCCGGGTTTATTTGTTATCAAGTTAATTTTATTATGTACATATATAATCATAATATTATTAGGTATCGGAAATAGACTGACGTTAAATTATTTAAATTAAAAAAAAGAAATGACATAGTTTAAAACTTTTGTCCATGTTTAGGAAAATAACCAGCCTATAATAGTTCAACTTACAAACGGCCTTCTCATTGGTTCTGGAACCTTATACCGGAACGGAAATGCTATTTCAAAACATGATAATAATTTAGCCAACCTGATAGTACACTACGGATATAAAAATCTTACTGTAAGTTTAAAAGAATTAATTTCAAATAAAGATTTTTTTTTTAAGAAAAGTGAAAGTAAATTAATACATTTCTGGTGCTTAGATCGTTTATGACTTCGCAACTAATGATCTCAGTGGAAAAATAGTTGCGGAAGGACCTTCTTTCACTGGATTTATAGATCTTCTTATCAACATCAGCAATTTGAAGGTTCCTTTCTATAATATACATACTGAAAATTCTGGGTACGTGTGCATTTGTATTCTAATTCACTTTTTGTTATTTTTGTTTACATATTTCGATTTGGCTAATATTAATGATTGTTTTTTAGACTGATTGATATTCAATTAATGAAAACGATTGGGGGTACCATGTCTACTTCCAATATAATCGAATCGAACCTTCCTTTTGTTAAGAACTTAATTAGCGATACCACCAGCAGAACGCTTCAGCAATTGGCAACAAATATATTGGTTGATTATAATTCTAAATTTTAATTTAGTTCTGATTTTGGAGACACAACTATTTTAAGACATCCTTGTGTTTCTCATAGAAAGTGCAATATGAACACATTGAAAAGGCTGAGATAATACTGTCTTAAAAGAGTCGTGTCTTCAGAATGTGGAGCTACTCTACAAAATTTGAATTAAGGAAAAGAATGTAAATGAACTTAAGAAATTTTACAATGTATTAATAAATGATAAATAAATATATAATAAAATAAATTACAATTTCTAAAAAATCAAATACGAATAAGTATTGACAGAAAAAAACTTGTCTTCTATGTCTAATTACTAATAAATTGGTGGTTTAAAATTTCTTTGGATTCAAAGTCAAAATTATTCTGTTTATTTTTGTGGACCATATGAGTAGCTGGAATGCTAGGAATGGAAAGAGATTCATTTAACAAAAAGAATCAATAATAACGATTAACATCTCAAACGCAAGGTAATCGTCCATTTTTTGAAATGAATCACAACTGGATTTAAAAAATTGATCGTCTATGACAACAGCAATCAAAAACGGTAAAACCAAAAGTTTGCAGGATATTTCCAAGGAATTAAATGATTATCTCAGATGTTTACTGTCGGAATTTCCAAATCGAATAGGAAACATGTACCACCAATACAATGCAAGGCCTCACACATCTTTGATAACTCTTGGAAATTTCAGTAAGTTTGCAGTTTTTGTTGATAAGGACTACAAGTTACCAGAAAGATAACGAAAGGTCGTTAAATGAAATGGAAAATATTTAGTTGATTAAAGTTTATTTTTTGTTTAAAAAGATAAGTTTTATTTCACACAAGAAAACCGAAATTACTTTATTTCCAATTTAATATATGAAAGTACGGTATAAATATTATTTACAAGAAAAAAACCCATTAATATTACATAAGTGGTTAAGAACGCATACACAATCTATATATTTATATAGATATTTCACGTTCTTAATGTATTTCATTAGAATATAATTTTGTATATTTTTATCTATTAAGTTTTGTAATAATTCTTTTGTTTAACCAAATAATTTATTTTTTCTTTGTTATTGAATTAACTAACAAAGTTATTATTACTGTTACTCTGCCATTGTATTTTATTTTACAAACCAGTTTCAAGGGCACACAGCTGGCCTGACAAATGCATTTTTTGTAACCATGTACTGTTAAAGACACTATTAAAATAATCATTATTAACTCAGACTTCATACAGTAAGCATCACTAAATATCTTTAATTATTAGCTAACAATTAGAACAGTAAACATCTAAAAATATCAGCTCCAACTTTCAACAGTTTGATAAATTATAATAAGATTTTAATAGTGAATTGTATCACAGTATCATAGATATATACAGTTATTCATTTAATTTTCAATTATTGTAATTCGTCAAGTGTATTCGTATAATAAATGTTTTATGTAAAATACTAGTGTTTTGCTGCTATTTGATTTAAAGCAAGAAATAAAAAATTGTTATTGATTATTTAATAACAAAAAGGTCCTTCGAGAAACTTTGGCGCAATTCATCGCTATCAAAGGAGTTAGAAGCAATCCATCAATCTGAGAAATTGGATACCGTCAACATCGCAAATAAGCCAATCTCAAGCTTATATAGATAAATAGGTCCAAACTCAACCAATAAGTCTTCGTAATACAGTGTAACCTCAATATAACCTCGATGTTATCGAATTGTTTGATTAAATAAAGTTTATCCATTTCCTTTGGATTGATGCTTATCTCTCCCTTGTTATTTTTACCTCTACATATCTAATGAGTGGACAGGGTAAATCCCCATTTTGTTAATTTATGCATAGGGTAAAGGGACCTTTCTCCAATTGCAGTGAGTGTACAATTATTTTAGTGTGAACCTCTACATATCGAAGTCAGTCAGAAATCACCTCGATAAATAGAACCACGCCAATAGCGAAATTTACTATTTTGATGTTTCTTCGTTCCCCTTCAGATTATATAGTTATTATAGCAATTTTCTGCACGTCTTAAGAATTCAGCCAAAATGAGTCAATTCAGCAAATTATTATTACTAACCATTTTATTACAGAATAGACACGACTCTTTCGAGGACTTTATATAAACGTTAGAAGAGATCACTGTTAAGGCTTTAGGGAAATGATGAAAGGAGAGTGAGAGGGGGGGGGGGGCGTAGGGGTTGTAAGGTAGGAATGATGAAGTGTGACTGAAGGTAAAAAATAGACGAGACGAACCACTTGTAGAAGGTTCAACCCCAATAGCTATGTTTCCATGGTTTTTGGGGAGAGTTTTCCTGGAATGTTTGTATGATTGTGTTGTTATAACCACAAAGTATGCTTCATGCGATTATATTTGCAAAACAAGCATTGTATAATAAGGGTGAGATATGTTACTACATAAATTCCTCGAAATGTTTTTATATAACTTTTAAACCGCTTATAGATTCGTGCTGAAACTGAATTAGGGTCAAAATTTGTTTTTATATTAAAATCTATTACTTTGATAGAACTCAGGTAGAAATTTAATATTGGAATTAGCTTGTAGTGAGGTAGAAAGTGTAAAACTTGAACTGCAAGACAATTTCTATATAAAAAGTAGAATCTGAACCTTATAATTAACTTGTGGCAGCTTTGTATTCCAAGATAACAGATACAACTGATTAATTCGGCTCTGTCACTAACAACAATCTCTTCCTAATTTTATCATATCAGTACATACGAGTATATGAATCATTCAACTATTCCAGCGCATAGGAAATATATTATTGTACATATTTGCACTTAGAAAATTGCCTTACAATGCTATTTCACACCTGCCAGCTTGCCACAAGCTAATTCCAAGCATCATTTTCTAGTTTTTGTATTGAAATTGCCTATCAGTGCAATTTCACACTTGTTAGCTAACTGCGAATTAATTGGGTTGTGAACCATAACCGAATTTATATAAAACTGCAATGTATATTGATAAAGTTGGCTATCGAATTCTCAAACATCTAAATATTTTCAATCAATTCGCAATATTATAGAAGTTAATAACGATTGAAATAGTAATTTTGGTCCATTTAATAATTTAAGGGAAAAGTTTATATAAAATGATTGTGAGTAGTCATTTCCTTCTTACCTTCTTCCCATTTGCCATCGTTATTAAACAAAAAGAAGTGTGAAAGAGATGCATATCAAACGTCAAATTACGAGAGTTCGGCGGCGACTCATACTTAAAACAAGTTGTGGGGTATAAACTGCCGATATAACTAAAAAGCACTGACTCACTTATTTTTCTATAATGTATATAGAAACGAATAAAATAAAATTCATTATCGTATTATAGATTTATACTGCTCTTATAACCTCTTTTAAGTATAAGTTGCCGCCGAACTATCGTGATTTGGACTATAGATATATTTCCGTATATATATAAAATAACTTCAATATATATTTAAAAAATCAGTTCACAGCGCAATTAAAGTATTACATTCCGTTACATTTTTTAATTAGGTTACATATAATTTAGTATCTATAATGTAAATATAAAACATATTAAATTATTTTCAAACTAATTTTTAAACAACGATTGTACTAATATTACTACCAATTCATTTTTGGTTTATTGATTGAACCGTGGCCATTACCTCTCGTAATATTACGTCATACCCATTTTCTTTCCACCGCTCGTTGAGTCCGTGACGTCGTGCGGTTCACATTTTCAATGTTGTCTCTTCAGTTAAGTCTAAAATGCACTGTGGTCAAACAAAGTTCAAGAGGGTACCATAACAAGGTTTAGCATTTCTTATGAAGGCAAAAAGTATTTTTGAACAAATAAAGAGATTACGACACCAGAGCGCATAATGAGGCATCCTGCTTAGCATTGAATATTCCAACTGCAGCAGTGCCTTTAGAGAACAGAACTTCAAGTAATTCTGCTCTCGCAATTTGTGCGCAATTGATACCATTTAATTAGCATAACATGTAGAAATTCTTAATATTGTTGACAATTACTATTGATTACTATTTCCTATTTCCAAAGAATAGTATGAATTGATTTAATACCTTTAATAATATTTTTTATTAAATTTAATTAAAAAAATATATTTTATTAATTAAAATTAAAAGTAAAATTGAATTTATAAAATTGACGTAAAAAATATAAACAATTTTTGAGAATAAAAATAAACCAGTATGTGTGAAGGTACAGATTTAACAACTAATTTATGTTTTAATTAAACATCCGCACAATGCGGCACAGTGCGACACTAAGTCACATTGTGCACTGTAATTGGAAAACACTCAAAGTCGCATGTTGGAGCGCACTGGTTTGGACTATTTTGCACAACAATTTATGTAGATTTGCAGTGTAATAAGTAAGGTTAGAGTTGAATTTACGCTAGAAACAAGGGACTCCAACACAGAAACCTCGAAAAAAAATCAAATAGTTTTAGCAAAAATGAATTTAGCTTAACCATTAAAAGGACAAAAGCTGTAAGAAATAAGTTGTCCCGTGACGTCACATCCGATTTGCACCATCTACCCCTTTATGCATTGTCATCTCTTTATACAAGTGTCAGTAGAACGTTAGTTACCTATTACTACTTACAGCTTGGTCGTGCATGCAACGCTTTAATGTTATGAACGTTACGAAGAAAGAAAAATGCATTCGATACATAATTATTAGTTTAATAATTAAGCGGCAACGCAGAAATTCAAATTATAAATAGCTATACATCTGTCAACTTTTGCATGTTTAAGAAAATAAAAACAACAATATTATTCTATATTTTAATAACAAATTAAAAAAACCACCCGCAACAATTTTCTTATTATATAAAACTTTTTATGAAAAGCAATGTGTAACCTTATTTCTTATAACTATTGAACAATGCGAAAGGCCGTTACGTCATTGATCGCTTCGTGTGGTAGTCTCCTGCCCCTGCAGCCAGATGGTAGGCGTAGCTACTTTGCCAAATGTAGTAACAGCATGGAAATCATGATGATGAAAATTACTATACGAACTGTCACTTTATAAAAAAAGATAATATTTGTTAAAATATAGTGAAATCAATGGTTAAAACTTTGTGCCAGTGTTTAAAATTATAACGAAAAGGATGATCAATAATTCAAAACAGTAATGCTCATGTGTAGGACGAAAAAACTGTGTAAAAGAAAAGTAAATACAAACTGAAGTTTTTAGGTTATATTTTTTTTATACGTGTATAAGTGAGTGTTAAAGTAAACTTTTTTCAACTGATTGAACATTTATCAATTATGTGTTATTAAAAGTTGCTATTTTAATATTATTGGAATTGTTTCGAGAATTTTTCAATTAAAAAGGTAATTAAATCACAATTTGTTTGATATACTGTATGGAATTTAATTTATTTCAATTATTTACCTGTATGTAATTATTTTATACATATACATATATAGAATATAATATGTCTGCAAGTTTATAACGCAGGTGAGGTAACGTAACACGCAATGAGTAATGAAAACCATTTATAATATAATGAATATACACTGAATATACATATTTATTACGCAACAGTTTTATTTAGTGCCATATTGAAAGTCTTGTCTTGTGAGTAGGCAAACTAAATATTTATGCATTTTGTATTGATCCACTACCACACAAGTTATTTATAACTTTTTGGGGTTCACAATTTCTTTATTAATATGTATGTGACTTCTCTGTAACTTAGTTAAGTGATCGAAATATACTATTATTTATTAAATACTTTTGCATATTTTTGGATTCTTGGACCATATGTTTTATTAAATAAAATTATTTTTTAATACAGTATGTTAATCAACTGTACAATTTAAACGAATCAAAATACATATTCTTATGTGAAATAATCGATTATCATAATTGTTATTTGCTATAAACATTGAAATATACATCGTCTGGGAATCCCGTCTCTTAAAAAAGTATATCACGTTTAGCCTTGTTGCTCTTTCATAAACTTTCATATAAACATTTCTTTGAAATAAAAATGTCTTGCATTATTTTTTATTGTTTAGGTACAACAATTATCATCAATACTGTTTATTAATTCCGGTTAATTCTATTTCACGACAGCCTACTTTCGTTTCAATTGTTTATATTGCAAAAATTAGATTGAAGTTAAGAAAGAAAGTATATACACATTCTTTGACATTTCAACTTCATTAATCAACATCGTTATAACTTGAAATATCAATAAAATGTCTCCAAAGTAAAATAAAACTTAACGTGAAATTAAATCTTACAAAGTAAACGTTATAATTACAGAAGGTGATATTTAATTTTAGTTACAAAAACTTTATAATGATCGTAAAAGTTATACGAAATTAAATAAACATTAAACAGTGAAAACATTTAACCCGTTACATACCGAAACATCTTAGTCTTATAAAGTAAATATTCACTTATATAATGTTGATGTTTGTTGCATTCGATGTAAAAAGTTTAGATCTTTCTTTAATACTATCATTTAATTTTGTAGACACACTGAAACAGATTTCAAGACACACATTTCATAAGTGTACAAAAACAGATTCACGTAGTATTCAACTTTTGTATGAATAACTAATTTAATGATCATTTTATAATTTATAAATGATATCTTACATAATGTTGCAAATCCTATTAGGGTCCTAAGGTGTATTACATGAGAACCATTCATTTGTTATATCAAAGAAATGCTTATTTACCTTACAGGTACTGAGTGTTGTTACCTTACCTTACTGAAATCATAAATCATATCCTCGTTGTTTGAGTTCCTGGAATATGATCGTGTTTAATATTGTCGGATTCTATACTTATTATTAATATACGACAGCAGAGATATAGATATCTTGTTGAATTAATTGACTTCGCTTGTCAGTTACGGCTATACAGTAATACGGGAGGGTTCGGTAAAGTTCGGATATGTCTCATCCACCTACCTCATACCTTGGCGGCAGCACTACACTGTCAGAGGTAAAATATATGTGATAATTAATAAAGCTCGCTGCGTACTGGCGATGAAGGCAGGTGTTATCACTGGTATATTGTCAATAACGAGCAGAAAGTCAATTATGTTAGGGTAAATTTACTGATAAGAAATCCTTTTTTTTTGTAATGACAGCGGTTGCATGAAAGGTAACTAGATTACAGATAATAGAGTCATTTTATTCCAGGAAAAGTTTTTATTGTGAAAGGATAATTTCAGTCAGCGTTTGCCATATTTAAAAGACATGAAGCAAGTTTTTATGGTGTCAAAGACACTTAAATGGAAAACACACTGCTACCTAATAAGATTTTAATAATATTTTACATTTAATAAGTTAATCCGAATAATAAAAAAGCAAGGAAATATAGCGCTGCTCCGGGAATCAAATTTGAAGTTCGACGTACTGTCCATTATCTTTCTTTGTTAGAGTTATTGTTTTAATACGAAATTTATAACGAAAATAACATATAATAGGTTTAAGATGGCACAGAGTGGCTAACAACGATGTCAAATAATCAAGTCAAATCAAAGAATAATAAGTTTTTATTTTATTTAACCCTGCTAAGGCAGACATAATATTGAAATTTTATTGTTTCTTGAAATAGCTGTAAATGATATTTGATATTTTGATATATAAATACATATAGCAGAGATTTATGATCTGTAAGGTTGGTAGCGGTTATGATGTCACATGCATTTGGAATGTGTACAACGTTGAATCCCTTTTATAATTAAAGAGACAAAATGACTTTTTTAATTGGTAATATCTCTTATTATATAAGGAGTTATCAAAAAATAATTGAACATTTGAGGTTCTAGTAACCCACTTTATCAATATATAGTACACTTTTAAAGAAATTAAGACATAGGACACAAGCCCATTGTAATGTACAGTGACTAGAACTTCACCTAGCCATTCTATTTCACCAAATGTTTACTGGGTAGATGATGTTTTCGACAGACAGGTCTGATGACATCAAGAAGATCAAGGAGACATAATTCGGATTCCGCGAATATAATTGAAGTTGTTAAAATCATCGTAAATCTAGAGAAGGAAATTAGGTTTTAAACCAAACTCTTCTTTTATATATTTTTAAACACCAATGTGATAATGCTATTGAAAAAGCAAATTTTTGAACGAGTTTTCCCTGGAAATCATTTAAGTATCGCGTTAAATTGGGAATGTACAAATGGAGGGCTATTTGCACTGCCTCTTTATGTCAAGAGTCCCAATGAGAATAAAATACAATACGACATTTTATTTTATGACCTTCCTGGACTATGCTAAAATCCAATCATCAAATGGATTTTCTCTTGTTCTGCTTCATTAACTCTACTGTGAAAACTGTGTTTCCATTTGATGAAAATTTTAAATCCAATGAAATGTAAAATTGTCCAGTTAGATAAGTTACAACATGTTTAAAATAAGGGTGAAAATATTCAATTTTTATGTGAAATTTGATGAATTGAATGAATGTGCATATTTTGGAAGGGTGGCTTTTATAAAATCGTGTAATACAATTTATTTTTAATCCGCTTTTATTTTTATTTTATTTAGTTGTACAAATATAAACCTTGTAAAAATATTATCATGCATTGATAGATAACATGATTTGTAAATTTATTCTGAACTTCAATTAACGCTTTAAATAAACAAAATGTATAAAATAAAGTACATAATATGTGTAGTAAAGTTTAGCTTTTAATTCTCCTACTTCAATTAATGCAGCAACCAGCTAACAAACCACCAAGGAAACCAAATATGAGAATTTTATTTACTTAATGTTTACCATGTTCTCTGGGTGTTTGTTGTGAACAGTGGCGGACTGGATGTAAAAATATTGCTTGCCAGAAGATAAAGGTCAGAAGAACTCATCATAATTAATGCAGTCCATATTTCACTTTCCTACCATTTCTACTCGCCAACGGCCAAACTGAAACCTTATCTAGTTCGCTACTGGTTATGAACATTACATTTCTATAGTATTTATTTGATTATGATTTATAATATTAACTTATAAACGGTGTAGGTTCGTAGTACTTCTTTATTGTTTTACTGCGTGTTTGAATCGCGATTAGTTTACCGCGATTTATGATGCGAGGATGTATGATGGTGTGATATTGTGCGATGATGTCGAATTATGTGAAGAAAACCACGAATATTTTTTCGTTTAAAATTAAAGTGATTTATTGAGAACTATCAACTACAAGCAACTGAGCTAAACGAATGAATACGAACGAATGAATGCGAAAGAATGAATGAACCTTTTCCTTAAATATAATAGTTAAGTTAACAGTTAATTTAAATAGAACATGAGTACAATGAAATCAAAATTATAAAATAAAACATAAGTACAATGGAGTCAAAATTATAAAATAAACATAAAAACAATGGAATCAAAATTGTAAAATAACCAGCACAAGCCGGGTCTAAGAATGAATAAAAATTTATAATCAATTGACTATTCTAACAACAAAACAAAATTAAAATTACAAAACTTATGTGTATTGCTACTCGTATATAGGACGGAACATACAGCCCGCCTTGAACTATCTGTAGTTCAAAGTTTATTATTTGTGGAGTCCTTTGTTGCGATGCAATTTCCCATTGAAGTAGTTTAAGTGTTGCAGCATATATTTTGCATGAATTTTAATTACACGTCCTAGCAGCCATTGAAGGAGAGGAGGTGTGTCTTCTCCAATCAAGAGTAGTTTTCCGACCGTTAGATTCGGTGATTTCCATTGCTGAGATGACCGCGTAATTAATTGACAAAGGTACCACTGCTTCCAAAAATGTTGCATGATCTGCTGTGCGTGTTGACAAACAGGCATCTGGCTGGAGCTGGAGCTGGTGCTAGTCCAATCAGGTTGAGGAAAGCTTGTCAGTGGACCACCAATAGGAAAATGGTATGGTGTAAAAGGAACAATATTATGCGGGTCAGGAGCCAAGGGACATATGGAACGAGAATTTAATATGGCTTGGATCTCAACTGCATAAGTATTTAATGGCTCATACGGAAAATGAGTAGTACCTAGGGTGAGCGTCAAGTGTTTCTTAAAATGCGCTTCATTGAGTTCGTGATTTGCCCTATAAACACTTAAGCTCTGACGATGACGATGTCGTCTTTTTATAATATGCAACGATTTAATATATTTGAACCCGACGCGAAGCAACGGACAGGTTTGTGTTAATCGGTATGGCGGAGGATCTCCCATAATGTGGTGTGTGAGACGAGGCTTGGCTCGAAAACAGATCACACATTGGTGTATGATTTTTCGCGTAATGCTACGACGGTCCTGAGGCCAAGGAGTTTGACGCACGGAATATACAGTTGTTTGAATACCGGCATGATTGAGCTGAACATGCTCCTGCCGTATAATAGTTCGCTTGATAGTATATGAATAAATATGTATATGGGAATGCTGAATATCAGGTAAGTAAGCGAGAGTAAATTTGCCACCTACACGAATAATACCGGTAGCATCGAGACACAGGTTAATCGGCATTAAACGACTGTTTTCATGAATCCCCTTGCGTAATTGATTTATTTTCGCTGAAAATGCTGTTAATTGTATTATTTTAATAATAGTATCGCGGACTGTTACCTTTCCCGAAAACGATAAAAAGCTATTAGTTCGCTGTGAATTAAAGCATCGAGGATTATTAATGACATGATTGAGGTATGTAACAATACGGGTAGGTTTGCCCAGCGCAGAATATTTTTCAAGTGGCTCTAATACTCGCGATTGTACCTTTAAGTAGTTGGAATTAGGAAGTTCGTATGTTTTTAAAGCAGGAAGCTCAATGCTCGATAAAATTGTTTTGGGCCATGGACTCTGAGGCCTTAATAGCCACGGAGGTTTATGCCGCCATAGTTTTCCTGCAATATATTCCGAATGAAACAGACCGCGAGAGTCTAGATTCGCGGGTTTGTTGAGTGACGCAACGTGTTGACAAGGACACGTGGCGGTTAGTCGCTGTAGTTTGGCGACGTGTTTATTACCAAATGGTTGTGTGCGATGTAGATAAGTTTTGAACCAATGTAATCCTAGAGTAGAATTACACCGCAAGACAAGGTAGTCACTAGTATTTAATAGCGTGATTTTTACGGTAAAAAATCGAGCAAACAGAAGGGCGTCGCGGAGCGCTAGACGCTGTAATGAAATGGAGCTCACGGGAGCCACACGAGATTTGGAACAAATTAAATGACCACGAACCTTATCATGTTTATCTACAGATCGTAGGTAACTACAGGCGCCATATGCTTTCTGGCCTGTATCACAAATATTATGTAAAGGAATATTTTTGGGTTCGGCTACCGTGATGCAGCGCTTGAACCGTAGCGATTCTTGATCAAAATAAAACTCAAGTGAGTTGTCGAAAAATGGAGGTCTATTACCTAATGATTTTATAGCAGCAGGAGTGCTATATTTTATATTATTGCCGCTGACCGAAATGGTAACTTCAGTTCGGTCAGGCCTTAAAACCTTAGCCGTGACTTCAGTTGTAGAACGATCCTGAGAGCCAACGTCTGAAGCAACCTTGTTATGAGTTTCTGCGATACCTTCCGGATTTGTAAGATCCACTATGGCAGTAGCTAATAAGGTTTCGACAGGTATGCGAGTCTGTAAGTTGTGGTTAAATTCAGGTATCTCCGAGTGAGATACTGATTCTGTATCAATATCATTAGCAGGTGATGTAGGTGTATCAATGTGCCCGGCTAATTGATTACTATGCACGGGTGGTGAACTATTCAATTGATTTTGGGTCTGAGGACTGTTGCTCAATGATTCTAGGCCTTGATTATACGTTGATAATACCGGTGTTCCCATAATACTACTAGCAGTGGATACCCTAGAACCAGATGGGTTGGGAGAATTTGTTTTTCGCGAATCTAAAATTTTAGTGGCCTTATCGCATGCTTTCCAATACTGATCCTCAAACTCATCCCTATATTGATACTGTTCCTCCGGAACACATCCTTCCTCATCCGCTACCAATAAGTCTATCTCGTCTTGATATGCTAATAATTTTTCACGCGTTTGCTTTATCTCGTCGTATATACTTTTTAACATACAAGAATACTCTTCCGAATCATTATTAAGAAGGTTCACGAATGATGTTAGAGCTCGTTTTGCAGTCGCGCGTTTGATCTTTAAAAGTCTAACTTGCCCTTCAGCCATTATTAAATAATGGGAATTTTGTTAAAAGTAAAAATATGTACGACCAAATGCTAGGATAATTGGCGAATTGGGAAAATAGGAGGAGTAATTGTTCGGAATTAAATGAGTTGCCAAGGATTATTGGTGAATCACCTGACTTACTTGATCACGTCGATGTATTGTTCTGTATCCGCAGTGAAGACGATTTGAAGTTTCAATGAAGAACGTCACTCCGGTTATGATTATACAAATGATGATGTGCTATTTGTATAATTCTTTGCATAAAAAATGTTTGATTGCACACAATTGATGTAGTTGTTTCTCACAAGATGAATAGTTTCCAATGTTGCAAATGACGATTGATGACGAATAATAGGCTGGATGCGTGATGATCCAGCGCTGTTCTATAATGCCTACGCTGATTCGTGGCGAATAATAGGCTGGATGCGTGATGATCCAACGCTTGTAGATTATACCCACGCTGATTGGTGGCGAATAATAGGCTGGATATATATGATCCAACGCTTGTAGATTATCCCACGCTGATTGGTGGCGAATAATAGGCTGGATATATATGATCCAACGCTTGTAGATTATGCCCACGCTGATTGGTGGCGAATAATAGACTGGATATATATGATCCAACGCTTGTAGATTATCCCACGCTGATTGGTGGCGAATAATAGGCTGGATGCTTAATGATCACAACGCTTCTAGATTATGCCATGCCGATTGATGGCGAATAATAGGCTGGATATATATGATCCAACGCTTGTAGATTATCCACGCTGATTGGTGGCGAATAATAGGCTGGATATATATGATCCAACGCTTGTAGATTATTCCACGCTGATTGGTGGCGAATAATAGGCAGGATGCGTGATGATCCAGCGGTTGTAGATTATCCCACGCTGATTGGTGGCGAATAATAGACTGGATATGTATGATCTCAGCACTTGTAGATTATGCCCACGCTGATTGGTGGCGAATAATAGGCTGGATATATATGATCCAACGCTTGTAGATTATCCCACGCTGATTGGTGGCGAATAATAGACTGGATATATGTGATCCAACGCTTGTAGATGATTCCACGCTGATTGGTGGCGAATAATAGGCTGGATATGTATGATCTCAGCACTTGTAGATTATGCCCACGCTGATTGGTGGCGAATAATAGACTGGATATATGATCCAATGCTTGTAGATTATCCCACGCTGATTGGTGGCGAATAATAGGCTGGATATATGTGATCCAACGCTTGTAGATTATTCCACGCTGATTGGTGGCGAATAATAGGCTGGATGCGTGATGATCCAGCGCTGTTCTATAATGCCAACGCTGATTGCTGGCGATTGATAGAGTTATTTCTACTACCTGATTATTCTGCTCACGAGAATACACACTTGTTGTAGTTATTGATAATGACTGCGCAATTGCAGGTAACACAAATGAACTGATTACTATCACGGTTCACTGTTCACTATCTGGCTATCGAAGGACCAATGTTTGAATCGCGATTAGTTTACCGCGATTTATGATGCGAGGATGTATGATGGTGTGATATTGTGCGATGATGTCGAATTATGTGAAGAAAACCACGAATATTTTTTCGTTTAAAATTAAAGTGATTTATTGAGAACTATCAACTACAAGCAACTGAGCTAAACGAATGAATACGAACGAATGAATGCGAAAGAATGAATGAACCTTTTCCTTAAATATAATAGTTAAGTTAACAGTTAATTTAAATAGAACATGAGTACAATGAAATCAAAATTATAAAATAAAACATAAGTACAATGGAGTCAAAATTATAAAATAAACATAAAAACAATGGAATCAAAATTGTAAAATAACCAGCACAAGCCGGGTCTAAGAATGAATAAAAATTTATAATCAATTGACTATTCTAACAACAAACAAAATTAAAATTACAAAACTTATGTGTATTGCTACTCGTATATAGGACGGAACACTGCGTTTTCAACTGCTAGGTCATAGTCGCCTCTGTAGTACTTTATTTTAGAATTCTATCTTTTGATTTGTTTATTGTCTTAAATTGGCATTGTATCCTTTATTTTATGGAGTCGAGTGAAAGTTACTATAATACTTCTTAGCTGAAAATATATGTTTTTACTCTATGATATACAAACTAATAAGAGCGAGAGAGGGCGATATTAGAATCGTTATGTTTATATACCATATTGGTAGTTCATTTCGCTTAAAAGTAATGTCTAATTCGGTTTACACATAACTATAATCCTAAATAGTTATCTTTAACCAAATATATTATAGACATTTTAGTCTGACCTCTATTAAGCTTGGGTGTTTACCTACCTATTGTTTAAACCCTTTTATCCTTACCTGAATATATTACCTACTTCTGATAAATCTTTAAACTGACATGAAGCGCATTATAGAAAGCTAAGTCCACTAAACTTAAGATTAATTATAATAACATTAAAACTTATAACTACTTACTTACTAATCATCATTCGACACAGCGCTAAATTATTATGTTGCCAAAAACATGCCAACATAATATGAGGTCGTCCGTGGTAGGACACAGTGAACAATCTATCTTAATGTTGACTAATTTTATACTGAGTACCACGTTAGTTTTAGCTAGTTTTAACTCATTCATTTTGCATACTTTTAGAATGCGTTTAGTCCGTAGTAGCTGACAATTTTGGTAAGGACATTTCTTACTTAACCGTTTATTGTGTCACACATTAATTTTGTTTGACCTGTGACCTGTCATTTTCTGGTCACTTTTGGCACACTTAATCACATAAGTTAATCCTATTTTTTTACTGGCTCCAGTGATATAATAACGTTTACTTTGTTGCATGGTTCATTCATTTTTATCTTTCTACACACACACACACACACACATATATATATATATATATATATATATATATATATATATATATATATATATATATATATATATATATATATATATATATATATATATATATATATATATATATATATATATATATATATATATATATATATATATATATATATATATATATATATATATATATATATATATATATATATATATACAATAATCATTTGTATTATAAACTCGCATTTGCTTGTAAATTATGCATTTATATTCACGTCACATTGCATTGTGCTAAATACTATGACATGTCGCTATTAGTTGTACATGAAATTGATGTTGAAATGTACAAATTTTTGAATAATGAATGATCTGTAGTAGAATATCACAATACTTGTACCTACGCGCTACTATCCCCATGACCCTACTACGTACAGGTGTACAGCTTCACCAATTACATGTTCTTTGTGTCTCTATTTTAGCGTGAAGCGAAGTAATAGAATCTTGTAAATGCACGTTTGCGATATTTATCACGTTTCAAACAAAATTGTATCTACTTCCTATGTAGATCAAAGCACTAAATATGTGTAGTACTCGTACTACTCCAAATGTATTTCTATAACAAAATAACATTGACCTATATTTGTGACCTATTTATTGGAGAGCGTGGTACTCGCGGGAACGCAGATGGCCATTAAAACCTTCTCTTTGTTATTTTAATAATAATGGGAAAATAAATTGGTATGTAGAAGGTTTAAAATGAAACAAAATTTGATTTTTTGATAGTACCCGTTAAAGTAGTCTATAGATTATTGCCTATAAGTAAAATCACTACCCGAGTTGAAATCCAGAGCTATCTTGATCCTAAAAGGGATCTATACTCCTCTTTTCATACTAAATACAGTAAAGTAAACCTCGTCTCGTCCTTAACATTATTATATGACCCTCCCTTAGTCCTAAACAAAATCATGATCCTATCGTCTTATGTAATTGAAACTCTGTAAACCTTTTTTAAACGTAAGATGGTCAAAAGGAATTTCTTAATACCTATGGGTGTAAGAAATATAGAATAGATCTCTATAAAGCTAATAGGTAGTTGTCATAAAATTTATGGTAGAGCAAGCGACAAATAACTAGTAGCCTCTTCATTTTGAGAGCCTTAAAGAATATATGATGTACCTTAATTCTCAATATTCAAGAACACAAAATACTTGACTCATTTTACGCGTCTACTAATATTTTTGAATAAAGTTAATTTTCTGTATGAATTTTAAATGTAATAAGCTAAAAGAAAATTGGAAGATATCTTAAAATTATAAATACTTTGTAAACATACAAAATGTTATAAAATGCTAAAAGGAAAATTAATATAAAACGAAATTAAATATGTGTTGTTTGGAAATTCTTTTCCCTTAGAGCTAAGGGTTTTATAATTACAATATTTTAGACTGGGGAAATTGCAAAGTAAGTATGCGGGCTTAGCATCAATTAGTTGACTATTCTTTGACTCATACCACGATCGGCATGAACTTGTTGATGGCTATGCAGGAGCGTACTGTTTCGTACCTAAAAACGAACGAAAAAGATGAAGGAAAATGCCGCGTTTCTTTCATCATTGCGTGTCTTTATTGATTTAAAATGGCCGCTCTTGTTGAAAAACCCTATATGTACAATTTACCGTGAAAAGGTCGGCTATTCGAATTTTTTCTCTACTATTATAAATTGAGGTCAATACTGAATAGGCAAGTTGTTCAATTCTAACGATTTTGTGAAAACTTTATGTGGCGTAAAATCCACAGAATTTTTGGCCTTTCTATGGTTCTTCACAACGGTTTTTCTCTGAACTCAATAACATTTTTTTATGTTGGCGAAAAAAATTCAGTTTTCGGAAATCATTACTCATATGGTATTGCAGTAAATATATATTGCGGGTACAAATTAGGCCCAATCTCGTTGATAAAACACTCTTTTCTTGCAACTCCTTCGAATGCAGTAATATTTTTTTTTTGAGTATCGAAGCGGGCATAAGCATGCCCAGATTTGTACTATCGCAACAAGAATAATTGAAATGGTCGCCATTCGGATAGGGTATGGAATGAATCCCCTGTATGGGGTGTTTGTGGGGACATATTTGTGGACCACGCAATTTGCACTATGTACAAAATATATGAAAAACATGGTAGTTTTAATAATCGATAAATTAATAAACCCTGAAAAATCCAAATTAATTCACTAATTAATAATATCTATCATTATTTATAAACTCGTGCTAATTACTTTAATTACTCTGTCAAAATGTCATTTAACAATATTCATCAAGTCACAATAATAATTAAATGGTAATTACCGTTAAATCTATAATAACATGGAATTAGTAGATCCTATCAGGTAATTGTTGTTACATGGAAATGTTGTCAAGGGATTAAAACTAAGCCCGTCAATGATTAGCAGCAAAACAGAAGAGCAAGTAACACCCGAAGTAATGAAACAACCCGTAGACATTTTGTAGGAACCCTTAACACAGAACTGGCTGAAGCTTTTGTTCATAAGAAGCGACAAGCATTGGCATGCTAAACATTTTTTGAGATCAAATCCAATAAGCTCGCTTGGGGTTCCTTCCGGCGTCCATGTTTAAAATCTTATTGGTTTATTCGTCATAATGTGAAATTTTCTAGATATTTAATGTATGCTTCTTTCCAGACCATGGCCACAGATGACAGTATGAGTGATGACGTATTCGAAGATCAAGATGACGTCAAAGGTTTTGAGTCATTGACTACTCCCTCTCAACGTCATGATGCACCCTCACCAACGGGCTATCCAGGTTACAAACCACCTGCAGATCTCATTAGATTCTATGAAGATAGAAAAGATGGTGGCCAAGGTTTAGTCAAACAGTTTAACAGTGAAGAACAACTTGTACATAAGGTTAGTCTTTATCCAGTTTCGTTCACAATCACCGTATACAGTTAGGGCAAAAATGCTTTGTTTTCTTACTTTCAAATTAAATAGTAGCGTTTGGGGTCTATCCACGGACCAGAGATATATTTTCTGGGTTTGGTTGTTATTACCCAGTAAACAATTTGGTGAAGTGTCCTATTTAGTGACGTTTCTCTCACTATTTCACTTCAATTATAGTTCGCATCAACTTTATCTTCATTTGTATTCCGACAGGTGGAGTAATTTCGCCATCTGTAGCCGATAAAGTAGACATTTTATATGAAAAAATGTGAGAAACTGAACTATAAATGAACTCTTTTATGACAAAAAAATCATGACGCATCTTCAATATGATGTCAAAGTGACTCCAAAATGTTTACTGGGTAAGTTAAATTGATTATGTACATACATAATTAAACTTATCAGGCTGCTCCCATCATAGCAGGATGTCGTCGATGATAGGAGTCGTTAATTAACTAAGATTTAAAAAAATCTAAACTATAAAATCAACATGTCTATAATATCTAGAGAGTCTAAGGAAATTGTAAGCAGGTATATTTGAGTTCGGCGAAAAGCCATTGTGACTTGATAGAATTACTCTTTTGCCGCTTGCGCAAGTCCTGCAAAAAGGTTAATACGGCTGATTAATTTCGCGTGGTACTTTTTAAAATATTAATTTTTTTAATTTGTATATGCGTATAGAATGGTGGTGAGGGAGAAGGAGGAGAGGGAACAGTAAGAGAAGAAACGAAGTCCCGGATTTTCCATTTTATCTAAATCCCTCTGAAAGCTTAAGGGCGGGGCCTGGTTTTTCACTTTCGAAAAATCGATTTTTTTTTTGTTTTATCTTATTGTTTAACATTTCAAGAATATATCCTCAAAATTTTAATCCGATCTAAGCAATATTCTTGAAGTTATTGTCTTATTAATCCGGTATATTATATTGTATTATATGTTAATCAGGTATACAGTTTATTCATTGCTATAGTCCTGACGCGTTTTTCTCAAAACTACTTTTTCAAAGTCCGTGTTCACTGCCATTTCAAAACTACTCGACCGATTCATTTCAAACTTTGTACACATTTTCTTCATATAAAATACCTCCCCCCTACGTTTAGTAAAAATTTTTTTTTTAACATTAAGGGTGTTTCCCACCCACAAAATGGCGGAAATTTTAGTCGAAAATAACGGTTCACACTTTAGATGGCCGCCAAAAATTTTTAAATTAAAAAAAAAATAATCAGAGAACGTTGGGGGGAAGATTTGTTTATAATTTAACTAAATTTTTATAGTTTTTCATTTTCTGATAATTTCCGGCCGAGTTACAGTGAACACCGCAAATTGTTTTTTTCTCAAGACGTCCTGGGGGAAGCTCTGTCACGGGCTAATGATTTAATATTTTTGCATGAAAAATTTACAGAACATAGTCAAAACTATGCTCAACAATGTATAGAAGGTTTGAATAAAATTTCTCAATCGATATTTGAGATAAAAAATCACAAAAAAAGTGTTTTTTTTTACGCTGAAACCCAGACCCCCCCCTTAATCCGAGGCTGAGTGTACGTTTACAACACCTCAGATTCCATTTTGTTCAATGTGAATTATTTTTGTTGGCAATTAGCACCAGGTCTCCTGTTGCCGTGGAAATGGAGAGATATTTCAGGGTGAAGAGGTCAGAGTGAGTTCTTGCTAAGGGCTAACGTTAAATACCCTTTTCTATATTTCCATCTGTATCTGCTTTTGATGAAAATTAGATTTTTGTTTGTAGAATTAATTCTTTGAAAAAAGGTTCTAAGTTTCTCATTTAAAATTAATTGAGAATAAAGTAAATATTTTCTCTTAAGTTAGTATTAAATGACTTAACTTTTAACATTTTCATACAAAAGTTTACTTAAGGTTAATGTAAATATGATCGTCTTAATTAACTTTCATTTCAACATGGGGATGGGTCAAGCACTCAATTTAAATGATGTACGTAATTACATGTGCTTTAATTAACTAATCAAATTAACAATATTCTTATAAGAAACGGAATGATTTGTTAATTTTAACTTTCCGGTTTATATAAGAGGACTTTCAACATTTTCAATCAACAGAAAAGTGGTGATATTTTTAATTTAGCATAAAGTACAAACTTTGAGGTTAGTAATGTAACACCACGATCCGCCATTTTTTTTCACTCTGAACTGTCATGTGTTTTCGTAGAATGCCGTGTGGCGGCGCTAGTTTGATGCAAACAGTATAGCACCTGTAAGACCAACCAACCCCTGCTCGATGCTTCAAACTGTTTGGGTTATTCCGCAACAGATATTGATGATCATCTCTTTGCTAATTGTTTTCCAGAGTGTGAAAACAGGTCAAGCGTTGAAGCGTTGAACGTACCGATCAGACCGTGCGTTGATAGAAGAGAATAATACGTCGTTGTGGATATTGGAATATCAGCGACTACAAAACCGCATACAGGGTTTAGCTTGAATATTGGACGAAAGTAAATTATTCTAAAGCTGAGTGCTCACTCTGAGGCTTAACCATTCAATTCATAAAAAAAAGACCTGATCGAATTGTTAATAGCTCAGTCTGACTAGGGCTTGTTCGACAGGGTTCTCATTAGGTCTAACTGACTAAGACAATATCAAACAGTGGCTTAAGGTGAAACATTACTTCATGGTTATATAGTTAGATATAGATGGCGACAGTGTGCTAAAATGATAATCGATTTACAAATTTGTGCTAGCACTCCATGTTTTCAAATATAAAAACGTTAATAACTTTGCACACGATTGAGCTATTGAAACCATATAAACTTTAGGAGTCAGATAAATGTTCAAGCTTTGTTTATTAATAGGTCATTAATTAGTATATCAATTATACTCGGAGAAGTAGTAAAGAATGCAGAACGTGCTGAAATTTTGTAAATTTGTTCTACGATTAAAATATAAAAAGTCAATAATTAATAAAACAATTAAATAGGGGTTGGTTTCCGAAACTTTTAAGGAAATAATTAGTTTTAAAATATGAAAATATCACGTACAAGTATATGGGGATTCATTAACTTGAGCATTTGAGTGAAACTTTCATGTAAGTGTCTAATGGAGAAAATTATTATATAGAAAACATCAAGCTTTCGATTAGAATAATAAAAATAGCATGAGTTCGAAAAATAATTGACAATTTTTATAAAACATATCATCACAATCATCCGTTACTTGCGCTGTTCAAAACACGATGTAAGATTTGGCAACGTCGCTTGAGCTTTTGATCGGCGCATGAGTAACGGCAAATATTCGAAAAGCATTAGGTCTAAGCTTTCAGGTTATATACTCTAGCGGTGTTGTCAAATGTGCCCAAGCCATTTAGAGTACCTAATTTACACTACGGTAGTACTAGGATCCCCTTAAGATAAATGAAGATGATGTATTAAGATAAAGAAATGTTGTTCGTGATTTAGATTGGGAGAGAATTTCCAATTGGGAACCAGTGGTAGAATATGACATTGTAGATATTGAATGTTTTCTCCATCCCTTCATCCCTGTATGTTTCACCCCTAGTTATTGTTTTCAGGAATATGAAATATGCGTCGAATAAATATTAACATTGAAAACCGTGTCTCTGTGCTTGGCGTTCTTTGATCGGCGTCGTTATTTTCAACGGTCTCTAATGACAGTTTTGTATATTGTATATTATATATCTTGTGTATAATATGATACGCAAAAGGTACGTTAGAGGTACAATACATTATATATATATATATGTAGGTAGGAACCAAAATCATGCTGAAAATGTATTATATACAAAGTGATACAGTCAATATTTGATAAGCTGAGCATTTGTTTACGAATTTTTGTAATGTAATAACATTCACAAACGTTTCATTTTTCATGTCAGGTTTTTTGATAAATGGAAATTTTTTTGTATTAAACTAAAAACAGGAAATGTTTTTTTTAAGTAAAGGAGAAAAGGTTTTGGAGTGAGTTTCATCTCTTAGTACAGATGAACATAAAACATTGAATTTTGACAGTTATTAGCATTATCACTGTTTGTTCAAATGTTTTTATCTCAATTAATTTATTAGAAATTAGAAAATTAAACCGATTAATTTTGGTGTGTTAATTCTGTTAATGTTGTTGGTAATGCTATCGACTTAGACACGACTTCATAAAATCAAAATTGAGAATGGCAAACAAATTATTCAAAGGTAGCACATCTTAACTATTTGAGAATTGAGGATATAATACTTGTTAATTATATTTCGCTGTAACAATTTTTTAATTTTAAATGACTTAATTTTTTTAAATGAAAATGTAACACAAAAATAAACTAAGGTAATAACTGTTCGTATACTTTGTTTTATAACAAAATAAATTAAAATGATGAATGATAATATTAAAAAAAAATGAAAGAAGAATATATCTAACCGTTTGTTTTTCTGCTCAAGGCTGTATACTTAAATATACAATTCTCTTTTAGATTTCTTTTACAAAATTCGACGTTATTTTATTAAAATTTTTTGCATAAAAATGAGTTCACATTAAACACGGTATTTCATTTTCTGATATTAAATTTATATATATATTATATATATATATACATTTATATGTATATATCAGACATGCCATACTCACAAAACACAAAACGTGAATGTAATATTTTATTAAAGAAAACCTAGTTATATTTAATCTAAAAGGGTCTTACTTTATAACTATTCTAATCTTTTAATCCTTAAAAAGGAATTTTTGAAATTTTATAATCCTTCAGATTTTATAATTCTTACAATATTCGCAGAAATGTTGCTTTAATTTTGTATTGTATATACATTAGGTAATTTGGTTTACGTAAGGCAACTTCTTTTTATATTAGATAGACCTTAAATAACGTTTAAGGATTATAAAGCAGAGGATATAGCATGTCTATCGTCCGGTTCATTAGTGAGAAATATCTTCAAAAAATCTAAATTTGAGTTAAGTTATAAAAATTGTACCGTCTATCTGACTCAATACTAAGATAACTCATAAATGCAACCAAACAAAATTATAATGCAGTTAAACTTGTCGAATACCGCTGAAATGTTAGAAACTCGCAGAAGTTTTGCTAATGAACTTGATTTTCGAAATTCGCCTGTTCACCACCGTCCACTCTATTCTGTGCACTACAAAACTCTGTGAATTTTCTTTTTTGAATAATAATTATGTATATTTACAAATACTGCCAATTACTTATATTTTCCATCAAACAAAGCCGTCATCTTGCTGAGACGTCTGCTCTTACAAGTGTAAATATTTCTTAACAATCATATTTACAATTTCTTTTATCTGATAAATATTTTGTTACAGACGATTCTTCTGGGAGACAGTGGTGTGGGAAAAACTTCACTGCTTGTTCAATTTGACACGGGCAAATTTCAGTCGGGAAACTTTTCAGCCACAGTCGGCATTGGATTTACGGTAAGCCAGTTTGCTTAATCAATATATAATATTTATGTTACATATACTATACATTATACGGGGTGTTTTAAAATAGGATTGCTTCTTATACGATATTTGATGGGTATTATTGCCTTTCGCAAGGATATAAAAAGACTATGTGGCGCACACCATTACAATCAGAAAATCCTTTTTATTTTTCCAGTATTTTGATGATTCTTGTACGTTATTTCCTCAGCGTGAACGTTAAGAATTAAATGGGTTTATATTTACTGATATAACATTTCTTTTGAATATTTTTAGTCTCTTTTCCCATTTATATATCCCTATTTATATGCATTGTTAAATAAGCGTGTCGATCACTTAATTTCACTGAATTTGGCTTGAACTATGCGATCATTCGTCAAACTCTTCTCTAGTTTTAAGACGAAAGAAGTCTTCATTAAATCTATATCGAAGGAATAAATGAAGAAAGAAACTGAGTATATAATATTACATAATCTAGACGTAGTATAGAATAATTCATTGTAAGTGCGTTTGAAAGGTTTCTAATTTATAATTTACTACACATGTATTTGCGAAGTTAAATAAACGAAAAAGTTTGGTTATGAATTTAGAGCTGTGTGTTCATCAGCGATTTAAGTGTGTACTCAATAGTATATAAATTGTGGCTGACTATATTATAATGAGCTCCTAAACGGATAATATTTTATAACAAGGTATATAGAATAAAATACATAGAAATATAATATACATAAACCTATATAACACATGGGCTGAAAAGTCCCGGGTCTAACACATAGATGGCGCTAGTTTTATTGCAGTCACCGTTATTTCAGTTAATACTAACCTTCAAAAGGCAGCTGGTAAGATTTCATGATATTCTATTCAGTAGTTTGTGAGTTATTGTGCTAAGAGTGATGCTACTTTTCTTATTTTCAAAACAATGGATCAAAAACAATTTCGTGTTTTAATTTTACACTGCTTCTTGATGGGAAAAAATACCGTTCAAGCGAAGCAATGACTTGAAAAGTGTTATGGGGACTCCGCTCCATCAGAAACAACAATAAAACTTTCAAAATGGCGTAGTCGTTGGTTCTTTAATTTTGCCATTGGTGCGGCATGTCGCACACGGCAAATTTATGGTCGTTGAGTACACGCAGCGTACCTGCTGCATTGTGCTTTCCCATTTACCATAGGTTTGTTAGGAAAACGTACGAACCA
This sequence comes from Panorpa germanica, assembly GCA_963678705.1. NCBI lineage: Eukaryota > Metazoa > Arthropoda > Insecta > Mecoptera > Panorpidae > Panorpa > Panorpa germanica. Next base: position 6,470,925 of record OY783212.1, on the reverse strand, counting down.
ACTGGCTACAGTCAGTCACGCGTATTTTGCCCATTTCTTGCCGCAGTCAGTGCCGCGTGAAACAATTCCCATATAAAATAAGCCAATGGCGCCGGTGGGCGATGGACCTAAACTACATTTTGTTTATTAAGGTTGATTAAAAAGTAATCAGTTGAACTTGTCTCCAGCGTGCGTCTGTTGATAAAATTTCACATACTAGTACCCAGTAGTATTGTGAAGCAGTATGTTAAAAGAAATTTCAAAGATGGCTACTCTATATATATATATATATATGTATATATATATAGTATCTTTATATTCACTAGTTTTTATTTTATATTTATCCTCCAATGTAAATTGAAGAATATACTATCTCTTTACTGGTGTAGTATTTTAACACATGGTCGATTTTATTGCGCATAAATATATTTATGCTTCTCAAGAAAATTTATTTTCTTATTTGGTATGACAAGCCTTTGGGCTGTATCCTGTCTACGTCTTTCCAGTAATATTTCACAACTGGAAACCCATGAGTTGATGTCTGGGCCGTTTCTTAAATTATGACATATTCGCAAACAAAAGAAACACATTAAACAAAGCCCTGTCATTTGCAATAAGTTGATTTGTTATTAATTACTTCACTAATGATTAATTATTATATTTTAGCTTTGGTAAGCGATTGGAATCTTTTGAGGTTGTTGTGATTGCATAGGTTTTTTAGCATAAAGAAAAGACCCAAACGCAGAAGACCCAGTAAATGAAATGTACAATGTATTTCTCTTTATTTTTAACGTTGACCTATTTTTGATACAAAGCGTGACAAGATATGACAAGGTAAGGGGAGGAGTCACAAGTTTTGAGACGTCAAAAGAAAAAATAAAAAATACTTTCAAAAATACTTTCTTGCCAACCTTGTATGAAAACTTTGACTGTTATCAAATGTCCGTGCTACGAAATCAAAAAGGGATTAATTAACCCGGACAAAATAAACATTTGAATTAGCTATATTTCGCATAGAGCTGAAAGTTGGTACAGACCTTGGGTACACTATTACAAATAAAATACTAAAAGTCCTCACCGATCGCACACCTGCAAAAAAAGTTATTCAAGATTAAAGGTCAACAAAAATGGTTTTAACTAATTTACCAACATTTTATTGTTTATTTTGACCGGATTATAATACCCAGGATGTCACATGTTCAAGTGTTGGTTTGGTATACGTTTCAGTAAATTGTGGCTAGATACAATCAAATATGACGTGAGATCAAAGGTTTTGGTCGGGCTATTTTCAGCCAAATGTACAATACTTTACACAATATGTATATAGACACATTAAATCATGCAAAAGAAGTAATTATTTCTTCCTTTCCTTGTCCTTTTCCTATGAGATACTTTCATTCTTTTTAAGCTCCCTTCTCACAAAGAATAATCCCTATTGAATGGTTCTAAAAGAATACAACAATTTCTAGAGTTTTTAAATCAAATCCGTTTACCTATAAGTACTCGTACTTGAACAGAAAAGCTTTGCGCTTTGTTTACGCCGGACGTTTATTTTGACTTCCTGACGGAAGTTTTCCATCGCTTTGAAAGCTTTTTATAAGAATTCTTTGCAAACTTGAGACAACGACAAACAATTCAAATAGTTTACTAACTCAAACGTATTAGAGTGTTTTACAGATGTAAGAGGAAGTGAACTGACTCAGTCGATGATTTTATTTTTAGTTAATAGAAAATAGTAAATATCAGAACAAAACTTTAAGGGATTTATTTTTAATAAAGAATGGAGAAGTAATATAATGGAAAATCGAATAAAGAAGTTTCATTATATAAGGTAGTAAGTAAAGTTGTATTGCAAATAAATGGAAAAAGTAACGCTAAATAGAGTGGTGTTGTAAATATTTTAACTTCTTGTAAATCATCACGACAAAATTTGTCAAGATTCTATCAAAAAATTAGCTCAGATAATTGGTGGTACTCGACATTTAAACCTCTCTCATATCGCAATCGTTTTCTTACTACTTCTGTAGGGTATAGTCACATTAGCATACTTTATCATGATAAGAAGTATCAAGGTCATGTTTGCCTGAAGTTATTTTATTTTGCTTACATTTTTATATTAGTTAGGAATATGTCTTGACTCTCTTGTTTGCTAGTTTTGTGAAAGTTGTTTTCATTTTATTGCTCTGTAGTTTGGGATATAGATCACGTTGTGTAATAGCTATATCAACTGAGTTTTTCGCATAAGTTTTCGAGAATTAATTATTTCGTTTTTTCCCTTTTGAAACATGTATGTATGACATTTTTTTAGGTTATTAAAATCCATTATGTATTTCTTTGGGTGTTCATTTTCATCTTTTATACAGGCTCTAAGTCTGCATTTATTTCGGATGAGTATTTTTGATTGCTTCTGGGATTTTTCTTTTTTGGATATGATTTTTTGAGAACAGGGGACTGAGTTTTATTCATATCATTTAGTTCTGGTGTTCTTTTCATTTCTGAGGGTCTAGTTTCTAGCTCAGATGGTGACCAAATTGGCTATTTTAAAGAAGCTGTTGTAACCTCCAATTCATCTGGAAGAATTTCGATTTACGATTTTTTGGCGTTATTTGCACTTTGATTGTTATTGTTGAAAGAAGGAACTGGTAATATATTGATAGTAATTGTTTTTTGTAGATCCCTTTTTCAAAGTTTGAAAAGAATTGTCTGTTGAATGTTCTTACATGCTCAAAGCCAATATTATTCATACCTGCCCCTACAAATGTTACTTCTAAAATTGGTTTTAGCGGCGTTAATTCCTTTTCTATTTCCGAGTGAGGTCTTATTGGACTGACACTTGTGACGTGATATAATTATTCTTCTTACAGTAGAAATTAGTCATCTTATTGATATTGTTTTTCCAAGAACATCGTAGTTTATATTTAGCGTACCACAACTTTTCAAAACTCTGTCATACATTTCCAAAGCTGTTCTCCTTGGCCAATTAATTTTATAATTTTCTTATAAAATATTTGTTTCATTGGTTGTAAACTGTTTAACGCGGGTTGCAAGCCATTGCGGAATTGCAGTGAAAATTTAAGTGGTTTGTCGTTTGTTTTTGACAAGCTACTGTTTTAATGTCTCAAATGTTTGTACAGAGGTAGCCAAGTTACCAACACAACGGGACTAAAGTACTTTGAAATCTATTACGTCAACAAGTCTTGAACCTGTCAAGCGCATAGCACCTTATTTAACTTAAGACAATGTATAGTTAAGTATGAAGTGGATATGCAATATGCAAACAAACACATAAAAGGTAACAGTTGACGAACAAAGGGTGTAGCATTCTGTAAGTGCACCTGACAATTAAGTGAATAATGTTTTGATGTAAATAGTGCAATTGCAGTTTAACACGGAGTTGATATTTATCACATCACTCAAAAAGTTCATACAATGACATATAGATGGCGCTACTATCGACAAATCGATATGATTTTTAGATAGTACCAACCTTTAAACGATATGTGTCAAAATTTCACGACGTTCCGACACTGAATTTACAAGTTACAGTAGTTTTAGTAATCCTACTTTTGAAATTTTCAAAACAATGGAAAAATCTGAATTCAAATGAAATCTCATTGCTTTTTAATGAAAAATGGCTTGAACAATGTTATTCAGACTCTGCTTCATCTAGCCAAATGACAGAGAAGCGGTTTGCTGATTAAAAAAAAAATCGAGGTCCATTTGAATACGTCAAACTTTCAGCACAAATATTTTTCTATTTATTTTTAGTTTACGTTTGTGATTATTAATTTGAGTGTTTTATAATTAACTTTTGCAATATATTTATAAAAAAAAAACAGTGCAGCAACAATGCACTTTTTTATTTACCTAGTTGTAGTTTTTATATAGACCGCGTATGCTTTCAGGCAAATTAATGGTTCTCGTAATATTCTAAAATATCCTTTTATTTGATTATTTATTTTTATAGAAGTGCATCATATTTTATTTTATAAATCTACCATTTCTATAGTGACAAAGTCTCTATTTTTGAAACCAATTGCGTATATTCTAAAACGAAACCTTTGATTTAATCTAAAAATAAATATTTCGTAACCAGAAATTAATTAATATAGATTTATGAAGTTATATTCTATTAATACAGATAAGGGTGGAAGTAAATGAATGATTTTACAGCCCCAGAACACCGGGATATTGAGGCTTGATGGGGTGTTAAATTCATTGATAACTTAATTGAAAATCTCACCCAAATTTACATCTATATAACTAATAACTCGTACATTTTCATCCCTTTTGTAATTTATGTATTGTGCTACTTTTCTAGACATTTTGATTTAGGAAAAGTTATTTTGAAGGCGGTCTTGAGTCTAAAATAATTAGTACGCATCTCCAATGAAGAAGTTTATAAATATTATTATTCAAAATGATGAAATTACTTTTCTGTACATTTAATTTTAACTCTTACAAATTTTATAATACAGGGTGTGACGCAGTTTGGTGATATTATTTATATTCTTTTTCCTTTACATGAATCGGAAGTTTCGCTTCACTTTCGCCAGCATGTATGTTGTTATGTTGGTAGTAGTAGCAGCAGCAGTAGCGTTTTTAGACGATTGATATATACCAGGATTTTAAGAATCATTCCAAGTATTAATGGCCGCTGTGTAGCGCGCATTTCAAATAAGGAAGCTCCCGCGTTGCATCTTGTATTAATATTTTTAATAAATTCAAATAACAAATAAGTTTTAAAACAACCTTAATCAGTAAGATACACATTGCGATGCTAGCTTTCTACAAGGTGTGTTTGCCGTGAAAAGATGTTTTGTGTTAATGCTGACTCATAGCTATATGACCCGTATCCAGACTGTCAATTTATATGCCAGTATTCAACATTATGTATTATATGGGCCTAAAACGACATTTGTATTTTTATAAGCCTTAAAAAGCAAAAATGAAATGTAGTCAGGTTGATATAAATTAACCTTTTTTGTAAAAAGTACTAAAAATACAAAAAATAAAATGAATGAGATAGAAAATAGCGTGTTCCAGACAGTAGAAAAACATACAAACGAAATCTCATAGCAAAATATTGACTTAGTTCTCGTAGCAATGTATTGTAAAAAAGGCAGACAGCAAAGAAAAACGTTAAACTGTCGCTAACAGTAATGATCTCCACTAAGTGTACAATTATGTGTATCGATTATAGTTATATTACACAAGCTATATTTGTATTTATTTATTTAACGTTTTTGCCATTATGCTTTAAATCCTTTCTTCATTTAAATCTACCCATTACATTGCCTTTATTACTTAAATCTAAGTAACATAAACTAAACATTATACCAATTTAAACTTAAACTAAAAATATTTATTCTTCTTCCCATGTCGCTCTTCTCATTGCCGACCACTGTACTGCCAAGTTAGCACCATTTCCAACTCCAAGGTTTTATCTGTTTTCCTTTTTCTTCTTTCACTTTCAACTTTCATTTCTTTACTACTCCCTTCTCTGTTAATCTCTCTTTTCCTCTACTTCCTTCCTTCTTCTTTGTATTTATGCCATCCATCTGTTCCCTTTGTTTCCACTTCTATCTTCTTTTCACTGTTTATTTTACACTCCCATGTCTTCTTTATATGTTCCAATGTGGCGTTTCTTTCTTTCACATTCTGCATAACCTTTCCTCTCTTTTCCACAATATCTACTGTCTTTCTCTTCATTTTCTATAATGAACCTTGCAATTTTCCTTACGTTTCTTGTGTCTCATTTATATTCTGGTACCACCCTCTCCATTATATTCCTTTTGCTTTGCTATTTATATAAGAATTGATATTTTCATTTTCATGTTAATTATTTTAAATGTATCACGTAATTCTCTTAGGCTGGGTAAACAATTGAGCATGTCTTTCACTATCTTTAGACGAAAATTTCTTACTTACAGTATACGTCACATGCGCTTCTAAAGCCGACTCCGCGTGGTCGTTCCAAACGTATGGGTGGAGCTTCACTCCCTTCCATTTGGAATAGGCTTAGCTAAGAGAAGAGAACAAAGTTTCACACTCACGATACGTTTATGGAGTGACGTCTTACAGTTTTGCAGGATGAGTGATCATCTCAGAGATGCGTGTTATGATTTGTGCGACGCTGAGTGTACTACTACCTCAATTTATTTACTGGTAAAAATATTATAAAATTCTCCAATATTTAATAAAACCAGAAACTATGAATTTGTGCCAACGATTGAACTTTTCATATTATTTTATAGTCATAGTATTTTTTTATACTCGTAGTTAAAATAAAATACACGGTAAAATATAGAAAATATATTTCGCTAACAATGTGTAAACAAGTATACAAAAATAACGGATATAAAAATTATTGTGGGGCATAAGATTGTGGTATCGTAATACAGCATGTGCCCCCGAACAATGAACAGCGGAAAAGACCGAGGTGCGGTACCGAGCAATAAAAACCATTGTTGTTGTTTATATTTTATAACATAGTTATAAAATAAGAAAAATCTTTAAAGAGGAAAGTATTAGGAATCGGAAACGTGTATCACAATGTAGCTAGCAGAATCATAAAATGTTAAAACAATTTAGTTGTATAGTTACTAGTTTAATAACTTTCCGGAGCTAAAAGTAGAATTGGGTTGTCATAACCATGACCTCAAACCTCTCTTCCCCACTACCATTGCCATCCTTGTTAAACAAGAGAAGTGTAAAAGAGATGTAGAATTAAACGTAACAACGCTAACAGCTGTCAGGGCAACCCATGAAGTTTACATATTATGATGTGGTACACAACGATAAATAAATTCGATTACTTATTATATTCTACAGATGTTGAGCATAGAAAGCCTACCCCGTGAGCTCCAACTTCCGCCAGACGCTTTAAAGAGAATTTATGTACAGTGTTCCCATCAGTACCTAATTTAAATTCACAATCTTCTGAACAACCGTCGTCTTTTTTTTATTTTCGCCATCCGCCATAATCTCCTGATTTGTGCCACTTCCATTACATTTTTATGTATTTATATTGTTTCTATGTTTCGTTCCATGCAAGTGCTACGTCAGCCTACGTTTAAAGAATACATGCAGTTTAATAGTAACTGATTCCCAAAATCTCAAACCCCTTTTAAGCGACTTATCATAATATTTTTGATGAGTGCTGGTACCCAATGTCAGATTAAGATCCCTCTGTCAATATTTATGATCGTTTATAATGTACTTTAGTTATCAACTTGTAATTTGTACTAATAACTTTAAAAAGAAGGACATTTGCATTATGCATATAAATAAATAACATAATTTTATACTACACTGGTGAGCATTTGTGAGCTAGAAATTCAAACAATTTCAATTACATAGGTGACTTGTTAATTATCACGAAACGATTTACGCGATTGAAATGCAATGCACCTAATGCAGATGCGAGTATCTGTGTGTACACTACGTGAAAACGAGTAACTCTTTTGTGAAACCTTCCACCACTCACCATGATCCCCATCACCCACCACCAACAACTACTCCACAGAAGAAACGGTTGAGTAATTAATCCGTCGCCATAGGAAATGTTTACTGTAGCAGAAATCAAGGTCTATATCGTTGAGAATTTTGTGAACCGTGTTATTTAAAACGATGTTGCAAAATAATTCTTAACATATTCATTATTATAAGATCCAAAATATTAATCCATATAACTTTTAATTATAATTATTCAATATTTTCATAGGTGTCTCTAGTAGTGTAATTACATGAACTTTTGATTCCAAATTAAAACACAGATGGTGTTCTCTGTTTGATTTTTCTAGTCTGTCAAATAGTGTAGCCACTGATTTAAATTAAAGGTACTGTGTGCGTTATTTTTGTGAAAAAATAATATGGTTTTATTTAATTATAATTTAAATATTTGTTCTTTAAGAAAAGTATAGTTGCCTATAATTTAATAGTTAAATACGAGTAATAAATTTTGAAAAAATTAATATACTGTCAGTGCTACACATGTAATGTAACTTGCTTTAGACAGTAGAGTGTTTGATATTACTTGTTGACATTAGAGTGAAATGATTTGATATAATATAATAAAATATTAATTATTAATAACTTTAAGTTTTAACATGATAAAACGTGTAACCCTATTGGTTTTGGTATCTTTAATAACTGCTGTCAAAGCTGCTGTTAAATTATTGCTATTGTCAGTGAGAAGTGACGTGAATAGTGTGTTTATACCTTACTTAGTGTGTTGTGTTTTATTATTAGCTATATAAACAAACATGATCATTGATTTATCAGCTTTAGAATGTTTTTAGAAACACAGTGATTTTTAATCAGTAGTGAAGTGTAAATGCTTGCTTCAAGAACATTCCTCGAAACACCAGCTCTGGTAGATGTAAGTTATTTTAAATATTATTTCTATTTATGTTCAGAAGCAATAATATACTCGTATATTTGCATTTCTGTAGAATAGTAATTACATTTAAATTTATGATATGATAATTATATAACATGTAGTGTATTTAAAAATTAACCTCAAAATAATATGACATAATGTGAATATGTCTTACGCAGATTATACCTAAGAGTATATAAACATATTATTAAAATAGTTATAACTACATAAAGTAGATTAATTCAGTCTTGTCAACAAAGTGTATTTTAGTAGAAATAGTATAATAAATGCTAAGGCAAAATTTTTTTGTTCTAACCATGTCAATAAGCATCTGCGTAATGCGTCGTCAAGGTTTTCTGTATTGATGAGTCAGAAATTCCATCACTGACTGCTTCAAAAAAACATGAAAAACAGTGGTGTATCTTATTATTTGTTTGTAAAACTTTTTAGACGATTGCATCTAAAGTATTTGTGTAATTACATCTTCGATAATAATATTGAAGTGCATATCGTCGTATCTCCCTCCTCTTCAGGTTCTTAGTCAAGTATTATTATCTCAGCTCTGACAGCTGCAACATTTTCGTTCGCTGTTTTTGCCTGCAGCTACACCATTCTGATCATTAAAAAGGGTAAAACCTCATCGTATAAAAAATACTTTTGATTTGAAAGATGATACTTTCAGTATTGCTCGCGCCTTGTCTTGTGGGTTGTCGAGTAAGTGTTTTCTAGGTTAGGAATGATGTTGTTGAGAGAAATTAGGGAGTCTCTATAAGCTAACGAGCGTAGAAAATGATAAAGGGGACTTTTCTCTCTTGTCTTAATATTTCACGAATGTGACAAGTCTTTTTTAAGCGCATGCGTATACTGTATTCAATTTTGATAAAATTGTTGATATTCAGGTATTTGTTACATTTACCGAGAATCAAGAAGTATTTTATTTATGCCAGTGAATAATTAAGGAAAAACATTTACGTTAACGATATTTTAGACTCATTATATGTTTCAGTAAGCCTACAACATAAAGTTATGGAATATGATATATGTACATCGCTCAAAATATCTTAATAATACAATTTGATTGTGGTGTTCATTAGTGAGACATCTCCATGTAAGACATGTAAATTGTGTACACTCTAACGGATTCAATACGCAGATAACACTTAAATGCAACCAAACAGCATATAATGCATACAACCTGAATATAGTTTTCATAGTTATTTCAATTTACATTAATATTCTAAGATGTCTCACTAATGAACTACACCATGACAAGAGTAATTTTACATAATTTAAAAAATTGAAAATACTGATTCAGTTTTGTACCTCAGGAATAGAATCCAAATGGAATGACGTATTGATCTTAATTTGATCTTGTTCCTACAAAACATGGATATTACCTTATATTACATACATAGTTTTACCAAAGCAGAACCTAGTAATATTTAATCTAAAAGTTTTATTTTATTATTTTATAGTTATTCTAAAGCCTTTAATCCTTAAAGAAGATTTCTTAATATTTTACAATCCTTAAAAAGGGTTCTTAAGAATTACTTAATGCGGAAATGGGTAAATTTATTTTTCAAGAAGTAGTAGTCACAAAATGTTGTATATTAGGTAATATTGTTTACGTAACAGATAATTTTTGTTATGTTAGATAAACTTTAAATACACGTAACTGTGTTTAGCGGGTTTACATAAGGAATTCAATGGATTTCTTGACTTTTTCATATCTACGTTATTGTAAAAAAATTGAAAATGCTAAAGTTGAAAAGAAGATAGCATTAGTTTCTTTTTCTTAGAGTCACTTCTTTATCACTTATAATTGTTTTATTCATGTCACGTAAAGAATAAAAACTTTTAATTTAACTTAGGAAATCCGGTAATTGGAATCGCAATCTGATTTAAAACGTTACCTGGATGGAAAACTTGTGTAATAATATACAATGGTCGGTTTTTCTGCTGGTATATAAGTATTTTTTCTTTGTTTTAGTTGTTCAAATTTTTTGTTTTATCTTTCATTAAGCCTTCAGAATACGTAGTCAGTCTAATGATACAATAATCTACTTAGAGCCCATTTTTCAATTCTCAGTTAACTGAGGTTTATGAGCATTCATTTTGCTCCAGTTTAACAGATCTGTGGTTTAATCAAGCAAAATACTTCGGTTAAATTTTCCGTTAGTTAACTTTAAGAAATAACGTGAATTCAAATTGTTTTTATATATTTAAACTTCAGTTATAGCATTACTAATGTTTTCCTGAGAATTTCCGGAAAAACGACGCTTACTCTTAGCTTGAAACTCTCGTTGTCAAACACAATTGCTGAATTATATAGTTCCTAGTTCCTAGTCCTAGTTTCTGCAACTTCGAATCTGCTGAATTTAATTTATTTTCAGTTTATTTGATATGCTAGTACCGGGCGGTGGATCTTATATTCAGTTCTATATGTAAAGAACAAATTGTTCACTTCATTAGTTTACTATTAGAGTTCTATGGATTATGAATTACTATATAATTTCGAATATTTCATCGTATAATTCTTCATCGTCAAGTCAATCTAGGGTTGAATATATAAAATATTATCTCTAAAAATTTTACTTGAGTACAGACATCTTGTGGCCTTTAAGAAGTATCTTGTATTTTTATAAACGTTGCATTTATAGACAGGAGCGGCTTTAGTCATTGCGAGGCCCCGGGCGGCAGATCGTTGCGAGGCTCTTGTTTTTAGCTTAATTTATGTAAATTGAAAGTCAAAATTTTTGATGATGATTGACTATAGATAAATGCAAAATTTATAAACAAATAAATGTAGAGTTTTAAAATTTTATATTGGAAGATTTATAAAAGTTAACAAGCACATAGACGAGAAATATTGATAATGAAAAACTAAGGCACATGAAATTCTTAAAAGATATACGCAGTGATTCAAGTGGGGTTTCTAAAGCACGAGGCGCGAGATTCAAATAGATAAATAGTAATGAATTTTTCTACTTGGGTTGTTCCGCGAGGGTGCGAGGTTTCTACAAGAGCGAGTCCCCGGGCGGTTGCCCTCCTTGCCACCCCGTAAGGCCGCCTCTGTTTATAGATATATCAACTTATGCGGCCTAATTTAAATATGGCATCTAATGGTATAAAAGTTCCCCATTCATAGTTTGAGTCAATTGCAACTATTTACTTATGTTTATTAATTATTAAAACCATCTTTTGATTAAACTTGAAAGGGCGGCAAATTGGAGACCGCCCCGCGACACATACATATTCACACTAAGGTTATATTTAAAATATAGTTTAATTACTAATAAAATGCGACACTAATTATATTATTTTAACTACATTATACACGGAGTCGTATATTTACAATATTGAATCATTTTACCTCAGTAATTTTATTTAAATAAGTGAGTTACACAACTACCTTAATTAAATAAGCGTTATTTTACCGCAAACTCAAGCTCATCGCATGATGTACTTTACTGTGCTGAGCTGTGCTGTGCCATGTTGTGCATTGCATTTAATTTAATTTTACTCGTACTTCGTGAAGCAAACTGAATTACATTTTAATTTAAATTCTTTTGCTTTGTAGTGATATTGAATGTTCAAGTTCATACATTTGAATCAATGTGACGCTTTTAAAGAAAATAATCATTTAGAGACACTATATACTCTACTTATGTTATATGTATATATAGATATATATTTATTAGTTTTATTAAGTTTTACTTCTATCCTATATAATAGATAAAAGGAGGAAAAAATTGTAAATACTTTTCAGTAAACCTCATTATACGCAAAACATAAAGCATATATAAAGTGAAACCTAAGAATTATTCTTAGGTCTATGTTTATTATACTAAGAAATATTCGAAAAGGTCTTATTCTATGGCTATTCTAAAATCGTTTAAGTTTATGGAACTTCTTAAGATTTTATAATCCTTAATAAGGTTTTCTACACTAGTTTTGTGAGTAGGCTAATACGCAAAATGGTAGATACATTTCTCAAAAAACTGTATAGTTTTTATTGTGTAATAATTTACAACCCATAAAACAATTTAGTGAATTGTCCTGTTTTGTGACTTTTCTATCACTATTTCACTTCAATTATAGTTCGCATCAACTTTATTTCGTACCTTATATTTCATTTGTATTCCGACAGATAGAGTGGTTTCGCCATTTGTAGCCGATAAAATAGATATTTCATATGAACGATTGTAAATGAACTCTTTCATGACAAAAAAGTCATGCGCATCTTCAATATGTTGGCAAAGTGACTCAAAATGTTTATTGGGAAAACGTTGTATATTAGATCAATTTGTTAAAGTTCGTCGTACGAAGACTGTCGACTATAAAAACATCATGCTTAATCTTGACCGACAGTAGTGAAATTAATAAAATCGTTTTCATTTATTTTTAACTACAAGTAATGAATGTTGTTTAATCAAAATAGAATACAAATTTGTTCATTGCATGTGGTGCACTAATAAAAACTACAATTTGTTTCGATTCATTATACACTTTGAGTGTGTTGGGTATCCAGTAAGTTAACTTTTATGAAATTACAGAATGTTATTAATATTTTCGTAATCCTGACTGATAAATTGTTCAGATACTTAGAAGTAAGGAATTAGAATTATATAACAATAGATATTCGACAACAAGCGAAGCCGGATAAAACAAACAAAATGAAAGTACCATAAAAAATTACCTTTTGTGTCAATTACTCCTTTAACTCTTTGTTAGATTAATTCATAAGTATTTCACGTTGTTGCAATAATGAACAGGACTTATGTTCAATCTATTGATCAGCGCTGGAAGCGGGAATCGTTTGATGTTACAGTTTTTATTAGCATTTTTTATGGTTTCTTATTGATGTGTTCATTAATGTTAGAATATTACATCTTCTATCTTCTAGATATTATATTAAGCTTATACATAATTAAATGTCGTAGAAAATTAGGTCAAAGAATATTGATACCGAGAAATTGAATCTTTTTCTTTTGAAGATTTTCATTACGTGAATATTGGATTACTTTGCTTCAAATAACCCTTTTTAAAAGCAGATTTACTTCAGGACTTCTGATTGATTTTGACCGTGATAATTTAAAGAAATATATTTATTATTTTAACATTTATTATTTTTCGGCGATTTTAACAGCTATGGCATATTTGCCGATCATTATTCTTTTATTAACTTGTTGTTACGATACGTCTTATTGCGAAACACTTGCTTTACTGGAATCTTGATCGAATTACCTGTCATGACATTTGGAATTATCCTTTAGTGTTGTGTTTTCTTCGGATGGTTTTGTCTGCATCAGCAGTTGTATTACTGTTACTTAGCAATAGGATGAATATCTTTATGGTAGAGATTCTTTCTTCAATAAATATTGATGCGCTATCTTAGGTGTCATTTTATTAATCGCATCAGTGTCTTCACGAATATTTTGTTGTGATGGTAAAATGTAATTTATTTTCTTCAATGTTTTGTTAGTGATATGCATTGTTAAAATTGGGCTAGTTCGTAATGTTGTCTATTTGTTCAATATGTTCTTATATTGTTTTCTTTATCTTGCTACGATAAAAACAAAGTTTTCTTAAGACAGTCGTGTCTACAGTTTGTGAATGCCCACAATACTAAGTGCAGTATACAATAAAATACAGTTTAACTACAGTTTACAATAAAATATTCTCAAAGTTTCAGAATTGTTGTTACATACACTGTAAGAAATGCTTTAGGCCTGTCGCACAATGCAAGCGATAAAGCTGTCCGAATACGGGTGTTACGTAGGGATATGGAACAGAATGCAGCAGTATCTTTCCTAAAAGTGGTGTATCGATAAAAATTATAGTTAAAGTTTGCTCTCATGGTAAATTATATTAGTGTAAAACAACTCCAATACACCCTGCACTATACAAGTTTGACTTGGCGTACTATCGTATCGGTACGCGGTATTGTGACAGAACACATGCAAAGAACACAGGTCTTACACACCACTTTCTTAGGCTAAGGCTGCACTGCGACAAAGAATAGGAAGGAAATAAATCCGTAATTCTGTAATACATTGAATCCCATAAATGTACACGCACTCCGCTGATTTAGAAGTCCTTTTCTATTCGTTTTCTTTAAGCTATTTTTCGGATCAATTTTTCTTACAGTGTACCTGTGGTTGATTCAGTATGGCGGGAAATACGAAACCCTGTTGCTCCCCCAGCGTAGTTGTTGTGAAATGCGTTGTTGCTAGAGGCATGTACAAAGGAGTTTCTTCTGTGGTGTACGAGTATGATATAAGATCTGAATTAATAGAACAAATGTTACGATTATTATAACATCTTAGAACACACATTATCTCAAAGGAAATTCTAGTCGCGATTCTCGACTTTCGTGGTACTACAACATGAAAGGTTTTAGAATAGGGATTATACGCTATTCTCTATTGCCATAAACAGTCTGGAAAGTTTATTTCAACTATTTTATTACCCTAAATAAATATTTCACCACAGCCAGTGGCGTAGCTAATCCAATTAAGTGTTATGTACCTAGGGGTAAATATATATAAACTATGTGCTAAGTATTATTACCACACATTGATTTTAGTTTTAATTTAAGGTTAGAAATCTGTTAAATGGCAGAATTTTTATTTTTGCATTTATTTTTAAAGAAAGTTGTTAAAAATAAAGAAGGTTGGTTATAACCTTAAATTAACACTAAATCTCTGAGTGGGAATGATTATATTGCTTTATTTTTATTTGAATAAAAGCGTTTTTAATATAAATAAATTGCGCTTACATTTTTATTCATTATTTACTATGGCCGTATAGAAATCTGAAATAAATGTTGTAGCTAGCTCGTTTCGTTTTACCCCTATGTGGATGTATAATGTAATATGAAGTAATATCATTTGTTTATGTTAAAATACCTCCTGACGGTGGTCTGTTGCAGGCGAAATACACAGTTGTTGTAGACCAGTGGTTCTGAAAGTTGACTGTACCGCGACCTACCTAACAAAAACTTCCAATTTCGTGACTTACCTCTTGGTTGTCATGAATAAGGGCATAACTATATGAATGAAGCACTGTGCAAATAAGAAAAACAAACTTCGGTTCCAATTTAAAATTGTAATTCTTAATAATTTTTGTCATTATAGCTTTAGTATCAACTTCAATTTTAGTTACTTTTAACCGCAATGAATTTGATACGTTCAATTTATTTCGGTATTTATTTTTAATGTTAATCTTATTCGAAAACCACACGTCAAATAGGTATGAGGTAATGAAGGAAGGAAGGAGGACTTTCATTGCTTTATCATGTCGACAGTTCACTCTCGGTGAGAAGTTTGTCAAAACTCTTGTCTTAACTCTTTTTTCCTTTGACTTGCGTTAAAAGAGCGCTCATAAACCGAGGCACGCCAACGCGAAGCGAGAGCACTCTAGACAGGCTAACAGGAGGCGAGAGAGCTACTGTACACACTCGATCCTGCCTGTCTCGGCGAGAGTGAAATACCGACATCAAACAGGCAAGGGTAGTTGTCAGCAACTGACAGCCAGAATTTCGTTAACAGCTTGCGATTGAAACTATTGCAATCGTCGCTCCGTCGTCATTATTTTTCAGGGCCCAGTCAATATTCGCTCGTGACCCATACTTTGGAATATACTGTTGTAGACGATGTTTTAATAACGATCTAGCGCAACTTGGATTCGGAATAACCGTTGAACACATTAACTACTGCATATTACATTGATATATGCATTCAACTTCTTAGAAATGTGTACGATAATCAGTGTGCTGTGTGGATCTTAAAGTGTTAATTATAGCATTAATATACTATAGCAATAATTAGCATTCAGTTATTTTTCAGACAACGAATTTAATATGTGAAAATGAAGAAAATGTTTCCTCAAATTTTCATTGTGGTATAACTGTATTCTCCAAGGAATGTAGTAGTATTGAATTGTATTTTATATTGTCTCTGCAACCTCACAACCACATTTACATTTCCTTCACAAACTTTTAACAATTTTTTTTTACGTTTTTAAAATTCTCTTCTATCTTTTTAAAGTTCATCTCCATTGTTATCCTCCTTCACTGTCTTCCTTCACGACTCTCTCTGTTCACAAACCTTCTCATCCTTTTCTCTTCTCTTTCTCCTTAACTCCGTCATCCATACTGTTTCTTCCCTCTTTTCTTGCAATAGCTCCTCCAAGCTTAATTCACTTTCCACTTTATCCTGACACCTATTCTTAATGTGTTCTATTTTGTCTTCTTCCTTCTCGCATATGCTCCATAATTTCTCTTCTACTGTTCCCCAATACCTACTGCCTTTCTCTTCATTCCTCTGACAGCCTGAATGCAGCAATCATTTTCTCAACCTTTCCCACTTTGTTTTCCAAAGTATCGTGTCAATCCCTTAGTTAGGAAAGTAGGAGTAGTAATTTGTTGTTATCTCAAAACGCAATATTAACTCAAACTGGGAGATTTCTCACTAATCACTCGATTGAGAATTATAGTTTTCAAATGCACTTATAAAATGGTTTGCCACGCTATTGCTACATGTAATTAAATACTCGTACATCTAGGTTTTACAACTATATATATTAATAAGCTCTGTCAGTTGCAACTGCCATTGGTTTGTGTTTAACATTAAACTAACGACGTTTTCGTTTTATTGCCATAATTTTCCATAGTTCTCATTTCCGGTTTCCTTCCTGTTCTGTTTGCCAATCTATAAACATAGCACGTGTTCATGTTTTGCGACAGACGACTGCAATTTGTGGTTTGCATCGCATATCTTCAGTTTATTGAGACAAGCACGATTCCCGGAAAATGGGATGAAGCACGGAACCATACAAAGATAAATACATGTATTAAAGGTTTTAGAAAACATATTATTCAATACAGGAACTATAGTTTCAGTCAATACTTTGATGAACTTCTAAACAAATACAATAAATACAGAGTTGTAAGAATTAGCGTGTATATGATTATACAAGGTATGCTGATACAAGATGCACAAATCAAAACGGGCTGTTTCAAACGCTCTACTGAACTAAACTTATACGACCAAGTGAGAAACGGTAACACAAACTTTTTAAGTTGTTTATATATCTCTCTTTGAAATGAATTATATTTTATCTTAAAAACAAGTTAACGAAATTGTTTAGAAAAGTATTAATTAATTAAATTTTAATTACAAGTACTTGGGGTCATATTTTTTAATAGGCAAGGCGCAAGAATTTTCTTATTAATAATTATTTATAAATATTGTATTTTAACTAAACTTTAGGTGATAGGCATCATTCAGATTTGCAATTTTCAGCGGCCTTATGTAGGTTAAAACAAATATTATTATAAAGAAACATTTGTCTATGCTTGTCATAACATTGATAAGTATATGTGAGGTATATGAATTAGAAATAACCTAGCTTGGTGTAACAAAAAATATATTAACGTATTTTGATAACGATTTTTTAAAATTTCTATTTATAGACTAAGAATAGCGTTTGATAATAAATCCCGAGATAATTAATAACAAAGTTACCAAGTCTCACATCCCATCCTGTCCGCCCAACTTTTTTCTATTAATACACAAAAAATTATTCATGACCGAACAATACTTCAAGAGAAAGTTCTTTCATAATAGAACACTATTACGAGATCACATGGATCTGTCATGAATGCAATAGGCGTTGGACTAAACGTTTACAAGCTACTTCTGTTGCATAACACATTAAGTGAACTTGTAGAATTGTGGACAAAACCTTAAAGATAAATAAATATGTACTACGACTAAATAAAAAATAGGTAATTGATCAAGCAGTAAATGATAATTTTTTCAAAATCTAAAATTAATTTCTACTTAAGAGACATTTGTGTAATCAGCTATTCAAAGCAATCTATAGTAAATATCACATCATCCCTTTTAGCATAATGGGTATGGTGGGTTTCACCACAAGATGTTTGCAAATACCTTACTAATTTAGAGTTCTCTTCTTACCACTTACCAAAGATTAATAAGAAGCTAGTGAACTGAAGATGTGTCCCTTTGCAATGTGGTGTCCTTAATTCTGTCGGACTACGCGAAGCGGTAACATTGTTAATTAACCGAGAGTGTATAGACTAAAGCAGTGATGGGAAAGATGTTGATCGAATTCACCGGTGGATCAGTACAACATTTTAAGATTTCATTTTTCTACTTGTCAACTTTTAGATTAGAAAATACAAATTTAGGATATAAAGTTACAGTTCACTCAAGTCCACCTTTTTCTGAATGATATAACAGCGTCTAATATTTATATAGATGCCCATTGTATCATTATCTACACTGTAAAAAAATTGGTGTGAAAAATGCTTTAGACGCCTCTTTCTTAAACTAAGACTGCACTGTAAAAAAGAATAACGCGGAAATAAATACGTAATTTTTTGATAAATTGAATCATATAAATGAGAAACCAACCCCACCATTTATGGGGACGAGTTGAATTTATATTGAATAGAAGAAGATACGATAATTTACAAATTGAAACAAAATAGTTTTATTTTTTATATAATTTTATTTAATACAATTTTTCAATACAAGAAAAAGTTATCCCGAATTCCGCTTTATTTTGTGATGAAAGGATTAAACCTCACACACGGTTTTCCAGAAGTTAATGTCTTTTTGATATGGATGGGGGCCCATAGATAGGGTTGTATCCAAGTTCATAACCTGGAGATCATAGAAGTCAGTCACCGGCTTCCATTCAACTCCTATTAAGGGGTCCACGGAATTGCAACCATTGGGGGTACTGTAATTATAAATTCAATCAAAAAATATAGTCAAATGAATGACTATAATTATAATACAACGTTTAGAGTCTGTCTGTAGGATTATACTGTACGGGTATATAACATTTAGGTTATAAACTAGTTTTTTATTGTGAGGTATTCATAGTAATCATATATATTCAATTTAAATCTATGTAATCATCGTCTTGTTGTTAGGGTATTCATAGTAATCATATATATTCAATTTAAATCTATGTAATGATCGTCTTGTTGTTAGGGTATTCATAGTAATCACCGATACATTTTTTACATTTTTATATTTCTAATAAATAAAGTAAATCAAATTGTCTTAACAAGTTAAGTTAGCTTGGAGCTTTAAGTTTTGGGGAATAAAAAGTATGTTCATTGAAAACAAAATTAACTTTTGTCATTATCTGTCAACAGTCCTATATTATGCTTGTACATTTCTAAATGAAGATGGTATATAGGCTGTTTAGCCAAAGCATAAATTTAAAATAAATAATAATAATAATAATCTCAAAGCTGTCAAATATTTTATAGTAGATGTATTTTACCCCGTTCTGGCGAAGTTCACAAAGGATCTAACCATTTTCTCCGAAAGAAGACGATCGTCATCTGTTCTGTCTTGATAGCGAATTACAGTGACGTTATTAGGATATTCTCGCAGCAGTGGAATAATATCGTCTTGAGAGAAGATTAAAGGGATGTCATCATGAAGGACAGCTGAAATATTCAATGTGTTGTTATAATGTGCTAAGACAATTATTTACCTGGACATATCTATAATTAATAATAAAAATAATCAATAACAGTCATTGGTTTCAATTTCTAACTTATATAGTATTCAAATTAATTAAATTAAAAATAAGAATAAGTTTTGTTTGTGCATTGAATTTCCAATCTAAGATCTTTTACTTACGGCCACTATCGACACCACAAGTCTCGTTGGGAAAGTAAACTCGTCTTCCGTAGTTTGTCAAACTGCAGTACTTAAAATAGTACATGTAAGCCTTAGCTCCGTTAAGAAAGTTGTATCTTGTGAACTCAATGTTCCCGCTGATAGATAATACCATGCCAAAATACTGAAATAACACAGAGTGATAAAATAAATAATTGAAAAGATCAAGGACATGATCACGAGGAAAAATTTGTTAAGAACTTAGAACAATAAAACGAGCTGAAAGAGTACTTTTTCGTTTAATTTGCTGATTTTATTTCATTTTTAAAATGTCTAATTAAAATTTTATATCACAATTCAGAAAATAATCAGAGTTCTAACCATTTGTGTGAAGCGAAGTCCAGTTATAGTCAGTTGTTTCTAAATTTTATTTTTTTGTTAGATTCAGATGTCTGGCAAATTTTTTGGGTGACACAAAAAACTTGCCAAAGTGGTTGATTTTTTTATGCATAGTTATAGTTTATGTAATATAAACAACAATGAACTTATTATATAATTGTTAACTTAAAATAAAATGTTCACTAAAAATATCTATGCCTGTTGTTCCGTTACCCATTTTAAAACCATCATAGAAAAATTTGTTATGACATATATAGATACACTACTTATACTTATACGTATATATGATATCTCACTCTGAAATAGTTTTGCAACGTAAGTCCTGCTGTGAAATAGAAGTCGAATAATTTTTTCCCTATTTTAATAGATGTGGGTGATCCTTTTGGCACTCTACAAGTACTCGGTACTAAGAGCTCATTGTTATTGGCTATGTCGTTCAGCAGGTTTGGATTCACTAAGAAATCTGCAATTAAAATTTGAGAAGATATCTGAATACCATATCTACTGACCGATAAATAACCAGCATTTGCTTTTCCTGACCTTGCTTTCCAAATCCTCCTTCAAATGACGAAATGCCGGACAAGACATTTACACCATGGCAAACTTTTTTGTCTCCAGATTGAATTATAAGGTCACTAAATTCTATAGCGAATGCTGCAACTAATGCGGGCATGAAATCATCAACGCTGGGAGCGAACGGATAAGGATTTTTTAACTTGATTGGAATATGGGCCTTAAAAATAATTCATTTTATTAGGTTACTTACCAAAAACGACATTCGTAAAACATTTTTTATACTTTTACCTCGTTTGTCATGTCCTCAACTTTTACAAGGAGATCTGCAGCAGGAGTAGCTCTAATCTTCGCAGCAAGGTCTGGTATGCTGTCGTATGTAATGTTCAATCTCCTAGCCAGATCCATTAAGGCCTCAGTAGGTTTTGGCTGAAACGTCCATCCACTCAATGCTGACAAGGACTGGAGGATCACACCGCTAAATAAACCTGAAAGATTAGTGTGAATTATGGCACTAGTTTCGAATCATGAAATCATAGATCTACCTAGTACTACTACCGAGACTGGGTACTGGGTACTATTTTTCAAATGTAATCTAGAATAAAATTGCTAGTGTTCTGTCTACGAGTATGTCTTAAGTGTTCTACTTTATCTGTCTGCTGAACATTAATAGCATCCAAAAGGTTATGCTTATAAATTCTTCTCATTGTTTTTTAAGTATACTCGTATTTATCAATTCAAAAGTCAATTTATAATTAATTCTACCTCTGGTAAACTCTGCATAACAGAGATAACCCAATGCTGCTCCATTTCCAAATATAGTGACATGACCGGGCTCCCCTCCGAAGGCTCTAATGTTATCCTGGACCCACCGCAAGGACAGCACTATATCCATCAGCCCAGCGTTACCCTGGATGCTTTGATCTCCTTGGGTGTTGGAGAATCCTGGGACATAGTTTTTTTTATCATGTGATGTAAAATTGTTTAACAAGTTACTAATATTAATTGTTTTTAGTTTATGTAATTGTTTTAAGAGATTTAAAGCGTCTGGAAAAAGTTAGAGGCTACTGTAGGGTGGTTCATATTATTTATTAAGGGGCTGATCTTGTATAGATTAAACTTTAATAGAATGACTCACCCATTACATTCAATCGGTAGTTCATAGAAATCACAATTGCGTCTTCTCTCATAAATCTGTCGGCACCATATTGGTCTGAGTTTCCACTCTCTAAATGAAAACCTCCAGCAGGAACGTTAACCAGGGCATCTATTGTCCTTAGTCTGAAAGATAATATTCATATGGTTAACTTTGGAACTAAAAATGCCCTGGCTAATCTCGATCATTATCAACATGGAAAAGAAAACACGATATTAATAATTCTACGTACTCGTTGAAACATATATCTACTGACGGGTTCAACCAGATTTACAAATGTAGTTTTGAGGAAGCATGTATTGAATGTGAGCTTTAGCTTATTGATTTGGATTACAACTTGAATTATATGAAAATTATTATAAAGCAATACACCTATTTGAACCTGCTGAAAACTTACATGGAAGCAAAGCAAACCATTTTATTCATATAATAATTTTGACACAATGCAGCATTACCGGTCAATATGGTCCAACGACAGCTGGAGATCTGAACACCCTGTTTAAGATTAATATATTAATAATCTCCAAACTGTGTCATATTCAATTTGAAAATACAAAAAAAAAACAGAAAGGAAGAGAAAGCATTGACAAGACTCAGAATAAGTCACACAAAAATTACACATTCTCAAGAGACAAAGTCAGCCTATTTGCAACACTTCTAACAAAGAATTAACAATTGAACTACGACAATGCAATAAATTTCATCAGATAAGGACAAAATCTACAACTAGGGAACAACTTACTTCACGACAATGACATTAATACCAACTATTCCCACACAAACTATTACAATTTTTACGAGACACAAAATTAATAAATGAAATATAAATTTAATACATAGAATAAATGATATGTGCAATTAAAATATCCTAAATCTAAATTAAAAAAAAAAAATCGAAATAAAACTAATCGAGAAACTACTCCATACATTTAGGTATATGCTGCCTTTTAGTGGAAAAATATAATTAAAAAACAATATAAATTTTCAATCGTTTTTACTAGTTTCAGTGGTTTTATCTCGTTACTCCACGTACTACTATTTTTTTTTTAATACTTCACGGGCTTCTTAGGACCACGGTCCTTTGTACTACTATTTATGATGCCTTTTCAATTACTCGTTTTTTACATCTTGTTGTACCAGTATACTTACACATACTCCTTGAGGCACGTACACGTTCAAAAAGAGACAATCTTCACTTCCGACTGCAATACCAGGAACGACATACTGAATGCAGAATTCACTGTGCTCCAAAGCCCAAAAAGTGGTGTTCCAGGGCGCGGGTTTTACCGGATTCTACATTGGAGAACATTCATTTATTAGTTATTTAATTGTGAACAAAGGCAACAATAATTTCTATTTTAACAGAAATTTTATTTGCTGCTGAAAATTTCTACTTAACTTTTCTGGCCAATTTTTGGCCACCATATTGTGACGTCACTATTTTTCGTTAGCTTCGATCAGCTGTGTTAATGACTATTAACTAGAAAAAGTAGTTACTGTTATATAGAAGAGATGTAAGATAATTTAGATTATGTAAAAAAAGTTGTAAATTTGTAAACACTCCATTAAATATTTGAAATTCTATGATAAATGTTTTCGCTCTGTCATTTTTGCTTCATACGAAATACTTTGGTATAAACTCTATGAATGAAGAGATAGCAATATATACCACGTGTGTTGAAAAGAGATAGTATGTACTTTAAACAATACTATTAAATACAAATCATATAAAGTAAACAGATAGAAAATATTGATTTTTCTGTCACGCGGAGTTGTAGAGAACTATTAATGAAATCTAAAAATAATAAGTAAATGGGAAACTTTTCCTACTTTTCTGATATCAATTTATCTCATATTGTAAACAACTGAATCGCAAAGCCACGTCTTTTTATCAAACTATTTACTAAAACCTTGTTAAAAACTGAACAGTAGTATAAATAATGATTTAATGATCTTAATATATCAACACAGGCATGATCAAATACACTCAAAGAAATATAATTGAAAGTAATTAAAAATATACAGTTAAGCATAAATTAATAAAGCACAACTTACTCTCATGCGAAGTTTACCAATTGGTGGTTTTCCATATCTGATTCCTTTATATAAACAAAAACTTCTTCCTGCAGCTAATGAAGCAGAACACAATCCACCAATGGGGCCAATTGGTGCTTCGACAACATTGAAGTTGTCTGGATTTGCAGTGCACTGGATATGAAATAAGGCAACATGATAAATATGAAGAGCATTTTTTTGATGATACTTTGGCTCCATCGTCATTGATTAATTATAGGTTAATTCTAATAAATTTTTAAAACAATTACTTGAGAATAGAGTTATATTTCTTTCGTAAATACTGTAAAAACAATAATGATTGACTATTTAGTTATTTAAGTAAGAGTGCTTGAAGTTGAATATTTTATTAAAAAGTAGCTGACTTGACAGATATTGTCCTGTCCGAATTGCAATACATTTTTTCACAATTCTACTGAAACCAATTTTTCGTCACTTTTAGCTTGATTCACAATTTGACAATTCGCTGTCAAACGACATTTGCGCACATAGTAACAAATGCCTCATAAAAAGAAACACTCAGTTTTTCTAGAATATTCCAATTTTTTTTTCCTAAAATCTTTATCCAGACTATGTAATCTGAATATTGGCTAATAATAATGATAATTGAAATTTGGCTAATAATGTATTTGACCTAAGTTTTTGCTTACTTGAGATATAAATCGTTCGGCTTCACCTATGCAGGCGCAATAACAACTTTTGAATCATTGTACCAAGTCCTTAAATATTACTATGTTTCCTTTCAGTAAAATGATACACATATTTAAGGTAATGTTCAATTTTTGTATTTAGAGACGTCAAAAAGTAGCGCAGAACCTATTCATTAGATTTCATACAACTTTTAAAATGATCTTTGATGATTTTCGAAATCCAGATGATTATTCTTCTTATCAGAAGTTTAACTTACATTAGTCAGATAGTCTCCAGTCAACCCTGCACATTTCTTTTCTGCAGTAATTATTCCAAACACCTCTGCCATTACTATCACTAGTATTAAGAACTTCATTTTACTTTTACTTTTATATTAATGGCTATATTTCAATAATAACATTTTTGTACCTTGTTATTTGGTTTACTCAGGTGGTCTTCTAGATGTGGAATTTTTAAAACTATGACCAATTAAAGCCTGAGACGTGTCGATCATAAGACTATGAATTTAGTGGAATAATGTGTACATATTTACTTTATGTTAAAAACACCTAATTGAACGACGTAGTTTGCGTAAATACGCCATTAAATATACAACGATTGTTTCTATGTAATTTGTCAACTACGAGTACATATAAATTTAGTACCATTTTTAACTATTTATTTAACGTCCTATCACTGTCGACTTCCTACCAGTGTTGGCAGTTTTTATGGTGTCGTGGCTTCGTATATCTGAACCACACCACTGACTAATAAGTTTATGATATTTGTGAACACATGATCAGTTTAACTTAATAACAACCAAACGTGGAAAATATATCTTTGGTCCACAGATCGAACCTTTTTAAAATTTCTTGGTGGGTTAAACTTTACCAGCTGTTTTTATTTTAGTGGGCTAAGATTTATTGTGATCCATTACTGCTTCTGTAGTTTTCCGCCATATACTTACTCCATTTTTCCTCACTCCATGAAGAATGCGCTGGGCGTGAATCATTTGATGGAAAATTACAGCCAAATGGTAGGTTATTTAGACAGGTCTTTTTGTGCTACCATTTGAAGTAAGTTCCTAAAAAGAGAATAGAGAGCTTCAGATAAATTTGAAATGACCTATATGCTATATACGGTGAAAAATTAATATCTCTGGTAAAAGTAGCCGTCAAAAATAACGCAGTGTCGGTCCAAATATTATTTGCATGGCAGGGCATAGTAGCTTTTGTTCTGTTTTAAACTTAAAAGTAGAATTACGATTTATTGTATTAAATTTATATAAAATATGTTTAACAGACGTCGCTGTAGAGAATATTGTAGAAGCTTTTCCTAATCATAGCGATGGCGATAATTTTTATCAGTTTAGTATCAGGTAATATGTGTCGTCACTTTGAATAGATTATTGACAACCCTTTTTAAAATCTGCTCACCCTTGACCTAGAGAGGGTGCCCTGGTTGTGATACAGCAACAGCATTACATTCATCGTTTGAATTCGCTGATGAAGACCTTCGACCGCATGCTCCTCCACGTCGTCATGGCAACTGTTGCTTCAGACTCTAGTATTTAGTTGGTGTTCCCAAGCGTTCCCGGTATTCCCTGATTTTTCCTGCTGGTTTCAATCAGATTCAGATGAGAGCTTGAAACACAATATGTTGATTACGTTTGAAATGATACTCGTATGTAATGCTTCAAGAGAGTTCGTAGAATTTTGTTTTTTAATATTTATTTTATATTTAATATTTGTACATGTGATATTGTTCATACTTATAACTTTAATTTCCTAGAGGGTAGATTTTTCAGTTTTAAATTCTATGAAATTGTAATAACATTATTAAATGAATATAAAGGTTTATTTAAAACTTTATATAACACATTCTAATCCCTTCATTTAATTATTCAAAATATTATAGAAAAAATTACTTATGGATAGTAGAATATTAGAAGCATTATAAATACAAGAACATATATAAACTTTGAGAACATTGAAAAAAGTGGTTTTCATTAAACTTTTACTAGGAAGACCGGTAAATTATTAATAAAAAAATAAATTAACTTTTACAATACAGGGCTAAGTTGTTTTCATAAATAGTTTTTTCTGGAAATGGAGTAGTTTTTTAAAAGTTTTCAAATTTTGTAGTGTTAGAAGTGTGGGAATTACATGTACCAGAGAAAAATTCATTTCTATTTGACATGAAATATACATATGTGAACAAAATTTTCAAAAACATAAAACCAAATTTTTATACTCCGCACAAACATTTTTTCGTATCGTAATAATGATGTCGAATAGCCTGATTACTATTTGAGTATGATTTTTCGAAGCACAGGTAGAAAATATTTTTGAGTATGACAGGAAAGAAATTTCGTATTTGAAAGATTAAATTTATAGGGTGGGATAATGCATTTTTGCTTCTGAAACTTTCGCCTCTGTTTTTGATCCAAAATGCTTTCGAAATTAATACTTTTTTGTTGTCCATTCCTTCGATGTACATTCCTAGAATATCGTATTCGAATTTTATACGCTTCGGATTCAAATTGTTTGTACGGCAGTTTTATTTAGGATAACGTTTTGTCGGACTTTGCAAAATAAATCTGTCATTATGATTTTTTTACTTAAGTTTCCGTTTTTTGTAATAGCAATTAGCGTATTGAACTTAAAGAACTAATCTCTTAACTGGAATATTTTTTGTTTTATTCTGTTATTAGAGTCACCACACACTAGATTCGGATACGATGTTCTAAAGACAATTTTATCATTGTCGTTGAAAGATAGAGATAGATGATGATAAGACTTGATGATAACCATAACCAGTATGAATGGGCTTGTGTCCTCATTTTTTAGTGGTCGGTTTTTCAATTTTTGATTCAAATTGATGTTAATAAATGTGTATTGGCGTGTCTATTTTATTAAATATCTAAATATTGACGGAGATATAGCAATTAAAAGTTTGAATTGTAGTTTTAGCGCTAGAAATGGTCGGCCATATTTGTATGACATGATATGCATTTTAACGTCGGTCGTTTGTTGAGTAGGTCAGTGCTGTGGTAATGTTCTGTAGCTGTTGGTAGTCAAATAATCAAAACAAATCAAAGAATAATAAGTTTTTATTTTATTTAACCCTGCTAAGGCAGACATAATATTGAAATTTTATTGTTTCTTGAAATAGCTGTAAATAAAATTTAATATTTTTATATATATAAATACATATAGCAGAGACTTATGATTTGTAAGGTTGGTAACCTTACACAAGGATTGTGATGTCACATGCCGTTGGAATGTGTAGAACGATGTATCCCTTTAATAATTAAAGAGACAAAATGACTTTTTTAATTGTTAATATCTCCTGACATATAAGGAGTTATTATAAAATAATTGAACATTTGAGGTTCTAGTAACCCACTTTATCAATATATAGTACACTTTTATAGAAATTAAGACATAGGACACAAATATTTTCCCTTTTTTTGTAATAAATTTTCACTATTTCAATGCTTTATGCGAATGTGTATAGTTTACATTACGAGAGTTCGCCGGCGACTCATGGTTAAAAGCAGGTTGTGCCGTATATATCTGCACATTCTTACACATTTTTTTGTAATGCATATTGGAAGTAATAAGATAAAATTCACTATCGTATCACCATTTATAACTTATAATCTCTTTCACGCATAAGTCACAGCTTTTACTTATCAAATGTCACAGTAATGAAAGCTGCATGTTTACAGTTAAAAAATAGTGCGAAATTCAAAATAATACCTCTTGTTGTAAGATCCTTTAGAACTTTATATGTAACAAATTAATACGCAATAGAATAAAATCTGTAACAACTTTATATTGAATAAAACAGAATATGCGTTTATATGGAATGTAATTATTTTATCAAACTTATCATATTTCTTGCGGACGCCCATGTCTTTTTATTTAATAATTTTTAAAAATATATTCTCATCTTTCTCTAATAGCTTAAAAGCTATAATATTTCGAGTGCCCACAAAGTTAAAAAGTATATTTAAAATCCCGCCTGCTCTACCATGAGTTAAAGCTCCAATGGTACTATGTACTTAGTAATATAATCCATTGTACAGCATATGTACTGTTGCAAGCTAAACACGAAGTTCTGTGAATGGAGTGAATGGATTTCAATATGGGTTTATGTAATACGAATATGTTTCAAACGCTCGCACCAACCCGAACATTCGAAACGCTAATATTGTTTGACGTATGTCACCTTGACCGGATTATACATCAAAGACGTCTATGCGCTTCAGTGCAGCTAGAATGTTGCATTGTTACTACACCGTACTGTCAGATATTAATTAATTAATAGCTTCATATTAATTACAAAGTTTACATCCAATATTTAGTTTAGTAGGTCTTCTTTTGTTCAAATGCAATTACTAGTTTTCTAACTATATATGGATTAAGTATATACTCGTATATATATATACATAATGAATACCCGGTAAACACAGTTAAAATATATAAAAATTAAAAACATTATGTATCATATAAATATCAGAAATATCGTAATTTAATGAACGATGTAGAGCGTTAACTCTATCTCGCTCTTATGTATTTTTAACAGTCGGATAAATAAAAGAGTGAGACAGAGTTAGTTCACTATATCGTCCATCAGACAAGGACGCAGTGTGCAAGCCTAAACTAAATTTAATTAATAGCAATAGTGACCGTTTTATAGACAAGCCGGCACAACAATATTTCGTTATTAATAATTATCTATAAAACATGTATTTTGAGTCAAAAACAGTTGGACGTATTAATCACACAGTTGGATCTCGTAATATTATGTTCACTCGTATAAATGCGTACTGTCTACGGATGGGTTTGTTCAAAAAGCAACCTTTGACACAAACACATTTGAACAAGATACCGCTGCATATACATTCCTCTCGCTTTCCCTTTCTCCTAAATTTCATTTATATAATGAAACGCATAGACGCATACTACTCGTATTCTATTACTAAAAGATTTTAAGTGCATTTTAGAATTTAATACTGGTACTGTATAAGATCCAAATTTAGGTAAAAAATAAAACGTTATGCATATCAAGTAGAAAATTGCCTTGGAATGATAGTTCCGCACTTTTTAGCTTACCACAAGTTAATTTCAATGTGCAGTTTCTACTTTTCATATAGAAACCCTCTAGCAATGTAAATCACAATTCACACTTTCTAGCTTGCTACAAGCTAATTCTAAGATTCATTTTCTACCGAAGGTTGAGTAATAAATATTACAATAAATATACATGATTTTACGTTTTGTGTTAAATTATATATTTGTTTTCTCTACTTTTACGGCGATTTTTACAACTTGAGTCATATTCGCCGAGTTCTTTTTGTATCGTGTTGATCAGGTCTGTCTAAATCTTGATCGGAATCTATAATTGTCGTTTGATGTGTTTCAGATGGCTTCAAATATTTTGCAAGGTTTTACTATAAGTTGTACTATTATTTGAAAGTGACATTTATTATATTCTATTGTATGTTTTTGTAAATGTATAACCAATTGAAATGTCAACAACTAGCAAGTCACAGCTGTCTGCGAATACACATATTTCAATTATGTTAAATATTATAGAATACTTTTTACAAAAATAATTATAAATTGTTTATTTAAAAAAATATATCTTTTATTCAAATTGTTTTGTTTAAGTTATTTATAGAGTAATATAAATAATATCAGTTACATAAAAAAACATTTATTTTCTTTTAAATTCTGTAAAAATATTCCTTGACTTCTTTTTAAAAATTCTTTTAGAATACTTGTTAACTCTTTTTTACTTGAAAATTCCATCGAGGTAAAATAATTCTTCACGCAATGGGGTGCATAAATAGTATGAAAATGCTTAGAGCACGCATAATAAGTATGTAGTAAAGAATGGGATATAAAAACACATAGGAGTCAGCGAAGCGACGCGCTGCACAGTTTTCCGGCGTCCTGTGCTCCATCACTCTTGTTCCTGTGCGAGTATCATCCCCCCACTTCTCTCCCGCTCCCGCCGCTCATGCATGGACTACAGCAACTCCAGCAACTCCAGCAACTCCAGCAACTCCATGGGCCATCACAACTTTCAGAGAGGCAATCAGAACGCTAACAGATCCGTCAGCGAACGCAACAGCACCCTAGAGCCCTAGACGACCTAGACACCACCAACAGGGACGCCGACGCCGATACCGACGTCGACATTCAACAGCTAGCTCGTTACGGCAACCAAGTGCTGTTTATTCATTTATGAGTGATAAGTGAATCTTGTGCTTTTTAAATATTATCCATTTTATTAATATTTAGTGGGGTGCTTGAGTGAAGTGTTTTGATATTTACTTTATCGGTAATCAAATTTTGGTTTTTGTTGTTTGCATTTCAGAACTACTTCGCAAACAATTGAGGTATTTATAATAATTATTTTTATTTATCTGGAATTTTAAATGCAATCTTAATCGTCATAGTTATTAACAGTTAAATATTCAACTTTATTTTGATTTATCAAAATTTTGAAATAATAAATTTATGTCAACTATATTATGCAATAAATATCTGGTAATCACAAAATGTAAATATAATTTAAAATTTACAATTTATTAATAATCTACTATTTATATAAATAAAATGGAAATTTTGTGTAAATAGTAAATTAGAAAATTTTGACAGAAAATTCTTTTGTCAATAAAATGAAATTTTGCATGAAAAGTTTTTATGTTTTTTGTTTAAATTATAAATCTCTTAAAGAAAAATTTACTTAATTGTGCGTAGTGGGTATATATTTGTTTATTTTCTATCTCCTAAAGTTTTTTTATTATATATAAATTTTGGATATATCTTAATAATATTTTTAATATTCACCATAATTTTAATTTTATATTTTGGAAAGAAAATAGTTCTCTGTTCAAAGCTAAAAACTGAACGCTGTTAGCAAAAATGAATTAATTTTAAAATATTTGTAAAATTTGCGCCGCTATCACGAGAGATATTTTTAATTAATTGGGTAAAATTTAAGAATCAAGTTTTAAATGTTAGATATGTTTTTTTTAATTTGATTTTATTATACTTATCAAACAACTCGTGTATTAAAACTCAGGAGTTGTAAAGATACATTTTTATACAATGCATGCTTTTTATACTCGTATCAATTTTTTTTTTTTTAAATTTGATTGGTTCTTATAATTAATTAATTAAGTCATTAATTCTTATTATTTCCTAATTTAATTATTACCTTTAATCAGTTATAATTTTACCCAGTATTTTTTTCTTTGGTAACTGTGTTTTATTATAGAAATTCGAAATATCCGAAATAATAATATCTATAAAAAAGAAAAAAAATAATAAAAAAAGAACTTTTTAATCTAGATCAGAAAATACCTTCAGATTATTAAAACTCGGTAACACGTTATACGAGTACTTTAAATCACAAAATATTTTCTTTTCATAGTTTATTTTTTGCTTGTTTCAAACTTACTTCTGAGAATATTTATTTATTTTTTTGTAATGTTCCGTCCATATGTTAATGAAGTTGTAAAAGCATATCTAATATATTTATTAGAATACTGAAAATAATTTAGAACACAAAAGAATCAAGACACAATTTATCAGAATAATTAAAGCAATAAAATAGATGTAAAAGAATAGATGTAATTTAGGATAGATGATTTTAGTAATTAGAATATCACAAAAATTAAAATTAAAAAGAAAAATTACTGAAAATATTTATCTAAAACAATAGACAACCTCATTCCAGGTGAACGCACAACAGGATGTGAAAACGCATAATTAATATTCCAAAGTTTTCATTTTATTATCTTAAACTTTTTCATATAATATATTTCATGTAAACATTTCAATTCATTTACATAAAAGTGTTCATACAGGTGTTATAAAGTACATAACATTTTAGTACTGTAGAAGTTTTAATAGTGCGTTACAAATTTGCTAGATTGCTACAAGCTATTCTACGTGTCCTGTTTTGCAGCTAACGTCCGTTAACTTTTGACGTTTTTTTAATGGCCTATATTAATCGTCAAGTTACAAAATAAGGTCCTAAGATTTATTTTCTTCCTGCAATATTAAAATTTGTAACGCACTGTAGTTTCTAATTTGATAGCTTTCTACAAGCTAATTACCAGGTTAATTTTCTACCTCATAGAAACTATAACGCAGTACAAGTTTCGAACTTTTACATGCTAATTCTAATTTATTAATTAGATTAATTTTGTACCTATGTATTTTACTATTGCATTAGTTATTCTCTTTAAATATGTTTTATACAAAAAACAGACATCTCTTTTAAAGCTTTTCTAATCTATATATTTTCGTCATTTTCTTCTATAACGTCCTTATATTTCCATGTAAGTATTATAAGAACCATTATGTATGAATACCCGGAACGGAGTATTTACATAATTCGTTTATGCAAATGTCGTAGCAGCTTTACAATTTAGAATTCAAACCATTTGCAGGCACTTGTTTACCAGCAAGCGATTATGGCATCAATAATAAAAGCTGTGCTTTCATAGTCGTAATATGCATTGATTCTGATAGCATTATGATTTATAAAGTATGTCGTAAAACATTCGTTCTATTCAAAATATTTAAATAGTACATATAATAAAAAAAAAATATTTTGATAACAGATTTTAGCCGTTCTGATTTAATTTCTAAAGAAGTGCCATGCATTGTTCTCTCAAGCTAAATTCTTTTATTACCATTTCTTTTATTGTCAGTTGGTCTTTTATTATGAATATTAAGCAAATATTTAAAAATAAAATCTTAACTGGACTATTTGCACAGACTAAAAAAAATGGGTAAATTCAATTTTATAATTCAGGTATGTTTGATAAACATATATGAAAAGTTCGATCTCATTTCTTCCACTTTTACCGAGCAGTTAAGCTATCTTGAGACAGTCGTGTCCAAGACATTGGCCTGGTCCACTAGCTGTGAGTAGTAGACTGTAGTTACCGAGGATTGGTCTTGATTGGCCAAGATTTTTTTCCTTATAGCTGCTATGTATTTCGAACCTTCTTGGCCCAATCAACCGCTTGGGTTTTACTCACTGTAGCATCACTTGATTTTACAATTTCGTTGTTTATTACTAGTTAATGAAATTGGCCAAAATTTATTTTTTGATTTATTTTTTTGTAAGGTTTACTGACCAATGCAACTTAAACATTCACAGTTTAACAATCTCTGTCTCTTGGCTCGTAAATACCAATTACTCATCTCTTTGAAGGTAATTATATTAAACATATAAACTTTACAAACTGGTCATGTCTTTTCTTTACGTAATCGAGATGTTTCGTCTCTTTTATTACTTTAAACGCTGATAACATTATTTGTAAACAACGTTCAAAAGTGTGCAACATAACATTTTAAATTAATTACAAAATTAATTAAATTTGTGTTTTTGAAACGTTACATAATAATTATAAAATGTTGTGTTTCCAATTAACATTTAATTAGAAGAATAAATAAAGAAAATAAATGTATTAAAAGTATTGGAAGGTATAACATATCGATTGTTTAATTCATTAGTGAAATATCTCAGAAAAATCAAAATTTGAGATTCATACTTAAGATTATATGTAAAATTGTATACGAGGGTTTGATAATTCAGTGACTTTTTGAATTTCCGACACAGCTCCCATTAACTGCTACCTATGAATAGACTAAGTGCCAAATTTAGAGCAAAGTGTGTCATCTTGTTCGTGTTTGATAACCAATTGAAGCAGCTATCCGCGCGATGGATGCCGTAATTGCATTTGAGTATGTAGTCACTATGGCCAAAATCCATAAATTGGGCTATCCCATCCAGAATATTCTCCAGATTTAGCCAAATTCCTGTTTCCAAACCTGAAAATTGGCTGTGTTGTAAGAGATTTGGGTCTAGCAAAGAGGACTGAAACAAACGCCTATTTTGAGTGCTTTGAGAAAAACTGCTGTTGGGAAGGAATAAACTAATTGGAAAACACTGGACTATGTACCCAGGTTAAACAAGACTATGTTGATGAATAAAATGATATTTTGCCGAAAAAAATATCTTTTATTGAGAAATAAAGCGCTTTTCAAAAAAGTCTGTACATTATCAAACTTCCCTCGTATAAAGTACTTTCCAAATGTATACTAGGAAGAATTGATTAGTGTTTAATGCAATTGCTCACTTTATTCTCGGAACAACAGATGTATCCACGTAGAATATCTGATTTTAACAGGTTTTTATATCATTCATACAAATAAAAGGAGAATTGTTTTAGTATCTGTGTCGATATCACCAATCAGCATCAGGTTATCTGGACAGTTTTACACTACAACACCATCTGGTTCAGTTTGATTGAAGTTTGATGTTTCTATAAATAGAACTCTCTCTACCTGCGTCCCTTTACGTGCTTTGTCCAAATATTTTCGATATTATTTAATCAAACTTATTCAGTTTATCTAACATATTATCTAATATATTACGTAATAAATATTCTAATCAATTTCTATTTGTTTAATTAATTAAAGCTGATTACGGGTATATAATATATTAAGTGTTTATTTTTATTTTAATTATTTATCGTTTTGGTATAATGAAAACATTATTTTCCTTCTCTGAACTTTTTTGCTCTGATACAACTTTCTTAAATATAAATGAATACTTTAAATCACTTATTGGACATATTATTTTCCGTATTAGTATTTTCTGCGGAAAAAAATCCACATGCATTTGTGATTTCAAATTTGCATAGAAATAAATTGCGAATTTATTTTTGCGCGGTTTTTATTGCAATGCGGCATAACTCTCAGGAATAAAATTTCGTGTGACAAAATGACCGAAAAAATAACGGATCTTGTTATCACTTGCTATTCTTGTAGGCACTTTGGGTAGCCTAGGTTTTTTTGCTTCAACGAAATGCAGTTTTATTAAATTTATATTTTTTATTTTATTTAATTTAGAATATAAATTTGAAAGATAAATTTAAAGTATGAACTGAGAATAGAAATTTAGAATTATGAACTTAGAATAAAAAATGTAATGTTGAATTTGGAATTGATGTTGTTTTTTTAAAGCGAATCGAACTTAATTGTTTCTCTTTTTAAAAGTACAGGTACAGGTACTGACAAGCAGCTGTATATCTTAATTTATAACTATCTTATAAATATGGATCTTAACATGTAATGTATCTGGAACTGGCTGTAATTTTTATGAATATATAACAATATATTTTTCAAGATTGTATCAAATTTTTCATGATGGAACAAAATAGTATTGTCTCAATCTTTCTACGACAAGAACTACAGTTGTGCATGCAATGTGCGTCTAGACATATATTTGAAACCCTACAAATTAAAATCAATAGCTCTTTATATTCTTAAACACTTTATAAGTCAGTAATTCATGTAATCAATGTACTAAGCTTACCAAGATTTTCTTGAAGGTTATCACATTATTTATAGGTTAGTAGACAATCATTAAAAGAAAAACTAATAAACTAAAAACCCCGCTGAGATGTGTTGGAGGCAGTTCATTACAGGTGCCTGTATTTGAACACAAACGATAGATTTTCTTCTGGTAAAATAAAAACATAAAATACGAAAGTAATCTTATACGAATCGATCGTCTTGTATCCCATATATTTTTATTTAATAAACTTCCCAGAGGGATTGATAGTTGAGATCATTAAAAATAAATAGAACAGAGCTTACAAATGAAGTATTAAAAGAATCTTTAAGCTGGTTCAATACCCTAATGCAATAGAATAAGAAGTTGGGTTGATAAGTAGTAATAAGGAAGACAATGTTTTTGAAATTAGTTTTCAGTGGCACAGCTGGAACTTGGATGATTTAGTAATTAAGATAATTAAAGTAGCTGTGTACGGTAATATATTGTAGCTTTTTTTATAGATGCTAATACGTCATTCTACTATATATGGGGTGAGTGTTTTCAGAGGTTAGATGCTACACATAAAAATCGTTGCTTGAATGACCCTTTTGTTTTTGGTCACGGTGTTTGTGTCGTACTATTACGTAATTTAATATAATTAGTATTATTATAAAATAACATTTAAGAGACAGAGATGTACGCTTAGATAAAGCAATGAACATGTAATTTCTAATAGATCTCTTTGTAACATCTAGCCGCGCACCCCCTGAACCCCCTTCCGTTGTTACGTCACTCATTTGAAAAGCAAAAGAAAGTTACTATTATTTTTTTGGTCTGATTTTTTTAAACTCGACCATTGACCATTCCCCACCATTTGCTACATTTTGTCACACTTTAGGGACTCCCTATAAGGGTATAATAAAATTGTAATCTTCTTCCTCTAATCTCTGCTACAGTGAGACAATCTCCTTAAGTATAATTAAAATAATATAAATCACTTTATGCAGATGAAAGAGACAACGATAACCTTTTTGTGACATTTGTTCACAGAATTAATAATTGAACATCTATTACTGCAATGTAAAGCTTCATTCTTTACTGTTTTGTAAAATATTTAATTTATGTTTTTATTAAATATTTTAATCTAGATTGCTGGTTTTCCAAATAGCCATTCCTTGTTACATTCATGTTTTATTTTCAGTTTACTTAATTTAGTTCGTACGCATGCATCTTTAGTAATATAAATTTTGACAGTTCGATACTTCAAAATTTACTGTGGAATAATTAAAATTGTTGTCTTTAATAACAATTAGTAATAGAAATAGTTTTTACTTGTTTAATATTGTCAAACTGGCATTGAACTTCTTTTAAAAGTATATCCTACTGCATTTTAATAGATTGTCACATTTTTGAGGTTATAATATAATATAATATTTTTTTAATTTTGTATTTTTAATTTGGAAACATGGGAAAACAAAGGAAATGTAAATTAAATTAAAAATGGTGCAGAGAATAACTACACATATTCCTATATGCTATACAATTTAAATTAAATACATAATTAAAAACAAAATTAAAATGGCAAGTGGGAATGACACTTAACAAAGTTAACAAAATGAAACAATTTTAAACGATAACATTATGGAAATGATTCAAATATTAAACAACTATTCAAATTTCATAAAGACACCAAATTAATCAATAATATTTAATAACCTATAAAAAATACGTGTAGATTAAATGACCTTTGTTGTTAGCTACAATATCCTATAAATATAAATAACTAAAAAAAACTTTATACGATTATTATTTTGCGTAAATGATAGAATTAATATTACCAAGTATCGTTTTAGATATTTTCGTATATTTATAAATAGAATAAGCTGCTTATACTCTGATAAAGTTATTTATAAACCTATATTGGAGTATTACAGATATCGTCAACTCCACATGGCGAAGTATTGTTACTTTGTAAAGTTATAGAATAAAGAATCAATTCGCATTAACTACGTTATGTTTACAGACCTATTGTTTACCATCACTGAGCTATGAAGATATTAAAATAGCTCTGTTGTATAACATTAATATTTTATTTTTGTAATAATGTAACAGATAATGAAATAAGCTATAAAAATCAAATAAAAATATTATTTTATTTCAACTTCCTCCTTAGCAACAACAGACTGAAGAGGTTTTCAATATTTCTTTCTATAAAATCTTAGATAAAGATAAAATCTTTAGTTAATATATAAAAGATTTTATGCAAAATTATTAAAACACAACAAGAGAATATTTCAAGAAATGGTATATTGGTATTTGTTGGAGAGTAAATTAAATTACATAGTCCTAGAAATTTGTTCAGCATGTAATTAGCATTTGAATAAAGGTTTCAACCTGCGAAGTTCGTTTTATTGGAATAAATTAAACTTTTTTATTAATTTATTTATTGAAAGTCAAACGCTGTTGTGATAGCAGAAATTCAGTTTTTAAAAAAAAGCAGAATATTATTAAAAGCGATAAAAGGCTACGTGCCTAGGAAGCCCGAGAAATCATAAATTAAAAAAAACGTTCATGCTCTCAACTATAACCAATCGATCGAGGTAGCTCAATCTGATAGTCATTACAATTTAAACATTAGTTTGATCTACATTACACGTGTTTCTGTCTACTGCCTAAATTATTCCATACTATCACGAAATATTACCTACTAAATGATAAATTTTTAAACAAACATAGAGGAATTATAAAACGTCAAAATTCACTAACTGAAGAATAATTATAATACTATTAAATCTTATACGTACTTAATTATTAATCATTAGACATTAGTGACACGGGGGAGGGGCAGCAGAGTATAATCATAAGTTTCATGATTTACAATTAATCTAAAATTAGATACCTAAAAATATACCAGATCCAAAAAGAGTTTTTGTTTCTAAAATGACGTTGCAACAGGCGGAGATCTGCAGTTTGTGACAAAATGTGACATAAAATTATGAAATTTGTGTGACGTAGCTTACGCATTTTAATTTCTCTTTCAATTCAGTTATCAGTTATAAATTTCACTTCTAATAATAAATTACGCATACAAATATTCGTTTGTAATAATAAAACATTTGATAAAGTTATTAATTATGGATCATATTGCTTAAGTGTACAACTGTAACTCACTTAATGCTAGCGTAAACCTCTTATTCGAGTAAATAACACTCATATATTTACGCTTCGCTGAGATTATTGCTCTTAGTCTGCTATAAACAGTTGAGAATCTACGCAGAATTATTTAATTATTAATTATACAGAGATCATTCACGCGTTTTCGTTGAACTGAACGAGATGAGCACAATATACAGTGTAACATTTATCTTCACGAAGTCCTCTCGAGTTCTGGCAGGTACGGATATTTTCCAGAGCTGTACTTACCCATTGGGCATAACAGAATCATGAAATACACGTAATTGTGTTTATCAAGATAGGATTAATAATTCAGTGACTTTCCTTTTTTAAAAACTCGCTTTATTAATCAACATAGTCTCCTTTAAGCTCGATACATTTAGTCCGGCGTTGTTCCAATTTATTTATTCCTTCCAAATAATAGGTATTCTCCAGGCCTACAAGGTTCTTGTTATGTGAGATCCAAATATCTTACGTGACAGCCATTTCTTCAGGTTTGGAAACAGGAAATAGTGGCAGGGGGCTAAATCTAGAGAATATGCTGAATGGAATAGCAGTTCGTAGGCCAATTTATGGATTTTTGCCATGGTGACCATCGCGCGGATAGCTCTTTTCAATGGCTATCAAATACTGACTAAATAGTCTATTAATGGATGGCAGTTAAAGCAGCTGTGCGGGAAATTCAAAAAGTCACTGAATTATCAAACTACCTCGTATATATATTCATCACAACCTAGGTTCAGAAGTGTATCGTATGATGCTAAAGCCACTATGCACCCGTAGAAGTGCGGCTCTGATGTTTCTTGAACCTGGAACCAGTAAGTAAAGTTTCTCTCTCCCAAGTCAGTGTTTGTTTTGCTACTTCACTTCTCGGTAAATAAATACCCTGTTATTTTGTTTAGGCAGCGTCGTTAACGTTGATTATTTGGTAATAAATAATATTATAAAACTTTTAATTAATACTAAAAGCTTTTGTTATAAGTATTGTTTATAATTATCTATAAAATTCATTGTATACTTTTGAGTTACGAGTTTTTCATCAATTTTCATTATTTCAAGAGATTTACCTTTTTATTTTTATTTATTTGTTTCTTTGTTGCCTTTTAATAATCAATATTTTATTTTTATATATAATATTCCCGTTCAGATATATTTTTATTTTATAATTGAATATTTTTAATTAAATATGAAACAATAAACCTTTTTGTTTTCTTCTCATCAAAGAAATCTTTAAACAATAAGAACTAGTTTAATAAATTCTAATTAAAAATATAAAGCCCCATTCCCACTAACTGTTTTTAGTTTTAATTTCAGGTTTTAACTTGTGTAATCATGTGTCGTATGCCGTATATTAATGTAGAACATAATAAGTTTATTGTGTGAAAATTTGAAGTCGATTCGAGTAAAACTATCGGGGATATAGAGTATTAAGTCTTCACCTCTCTGATCTGGATTCGTCTTTCATTGAAACCTTTAAAAGCGTTTTTCTCACACTCAGCTTTTTCAGAGTCAGTATCCTCTCTAGCTCAAAATCTATTGCACCGATTCACTTTTAAGTTCTCTAAAAAATTTAAAAATCAATAAGAAAAAAACTCGACTTATCAGAGAAACTTATCAACTAATGAAATCATTTTGGTTTTTTAATTTCAAATAATCTAGTGATGAGTTATAAGGGACACCATAACGATACTTTTTTGTGACGTCTGCGGAGATTCGCTGTCAATAACTAATTTTTTGATATTTATTTATGAAAATTTCACAAAATATTTTCTAAATATTATTTTATCATATAGTAATTATAGAAATAATTATATATTAACTGTGTCGTCAAAATACATTATCGAAAATATGCTTTTTTGGTATCGATTCACTTAAAGCAGGTACTTAATGTTCGAGTTCGCCTGTGTATACG
Organism: Panorpa germanica; assembly: GCA_963678705.1. Taxonomy (NCBI): domain Eukaryota; kingdom Metazoa; phylum Arthropoda; class Insecta; order Mecoptera; family Panorpidae; genus Panorpa; species Panorpa germanica. The sequence goes on along the minus strand of OY783212.1, from coordinate 6,429,649 downwards.
CAACCTGCACTACTTCAAATAATTACGAGTTTTTAACATTATACAGTACATATTACGTTTCAAGAGAGTTTCGTTGCTAAGCCTCGCTTTGTTTTGTTACACTCCTCAACTGCACGAGGGTTCTTTCACTGGCTGTCCTTCTACACAGTTGCTCGAATATGTAATAATTAATTCTCTTTGACTTAATAATATATTTAAATTTAAATATAATGTGTAACATGTACAGCAAATACACTCATTATAGGAACCATTATCAGTTTTTTTTTAATTATAATTTTACAAATTAAATTTTAATTAATATTTTACCGTTTGTGATGCAATCGTGCGCGACTCTAAAGCCTGAAGCAGAATCTAATAGCGTAATGTACCGTGTGCGTTCGCGTATAGAGTCAAATGAATTTATTAAATGTTTTTATCAAAGTACAAGTTTATAGAATGAAAGATTCACTTATGGTGGATTTCTCATAAGTCAATTAAACTGTAGTTATGATACTAATCTGAGAAAGGAGTCTTTTAATTCTAGTTTTGTCAAAGACTATGAAAAATAGCTGCGTTTATGTCCGGCACAACCAAAGATCAGATCTCAGAAACAAAAGTATCAACCAAGGTTTATAATAAACCATAGTTAACTGACTATCGAAAAATCGACGTTTAGTTAGAGATTAGTTCTTATTTTTGTTCGAGTCGAACATTGCTGTAGCTTAACCAAAGAAAATAACTTCGTTAGTTATTAGTAGTCGGTTTTTGACAAAAGTAGAATTGATACTCCCTTTTGTATGTTAAACTTGTAAAAATTGTATCATCAACTGAAGTGCATTATTTGAAAAGTTATTCCACAAAGAGGAATGTTTTACATTTTATATATTTTTTCTTTTTATTTAATTTAAGATTAAGTAATACTGTAAAATATCTATGCTATGTTAAAAATATATTTTGATATTATATTAATTTTTTTTATACATTAGGTCTTATTTTACTTAAAGAAAGTTATCCATAAATTATGTCACTCAAATTTCCTGAAAATTATACCCTCCCCCCCATTTCCACTTCGTATTTGACGTAATTTATGGATTGCCGCTTTATTTATTATAATAAACATTTTCTATTATTTTCTGAATAGAAATGAACGTATATACTTTTTCATTATTTTGCACAAATTATCCCTAAATACCACTATTTATTAAATGTCCTGTTCCCAGGACAATAAAAGCGGGGGAAAATTCAGGCAAAATTAATCAACATGTACTGATTAAGTATACTTTGAATACTAACGGGAAATTAGTGCAATATTTCTCATTTCAATTTATTCTATTCATTATTTATTGTAATTACGATACTTATTAGCAATATGCGATTCACGGAATCGTAATAGTTCATAATAAAACTGCATTGAGCGCTGAAATATCAAACGGAAATAATGGTAGTAAATGATGCATTCAGTTCAAATAAGCATTTAAATTATTTGATGTTAAATAATATTCCTATGTATACATGATGTAGGCCCGCTAAACAAAGTTGCAAAGGTTTATTTAAAATGCAACTAATATATAACGTCCTGTTATAATTAATCTATGTTATTAATATTGCAACCATAACCTCTTTTCGAATTATTATAATAGTAAAACCAATCCTTTGGATTACTATAATCATAAAAAGTTCTTTTTATAGATAAAATGGTAATACAGTATCTTTGGAATTATAAAATTTTAATCGTCACGAGTCATCCGTGCGCAAAGTGTGACAAGACTCGGCTTTTTTGTCACAAAACGTTACAAAAAAAACGAGAAATTATACTTTTTTCCAATAAGTGACATCACGGATGTTCAATATACGAATGTTCAATAATCGTGGTACGTATACACATGCTTGTATACATAGTTAGTGTTCATAGGAAAAACATTCTTGTATTCGTACACGAATAAGAGCGAACAAACGACAAAGAACACGAATAAGCGACATTTTTCTCTACACAATCACACAAGACAAAATATAATTCGAGACATCAACCAAGAACTTTGACAATATGAATATAGGCGAAAGCTAGCTACCATAGGATTAAGAAATAGCCTAATAAAATTGTAAACATTTTGTAAATAATTTATGAAAAATAAGTTCCCTAATGTATGACCCCAGCATAAGGGTGCCCATAATTCAAGCATGTCATTTTTTTGTATAAAGTAACAAATGCCACTATGCCCTATTTTATTTTCTGCGTGCATTTCTAGGGCGTTGAAAGACCCTTTGTTTAAGATGTCAAATATACTTCTTTCCTTGTTATTTTTTTTATATAATTTCTCTTCAGTTCATAAATTAGAATTAATATTATCTCTAGAGAGACAAAAGTAAAAATTATTTACTTCTTTGTTTTTCATATTTTTGATGGTGTTTTAAATTTCATGACTTAAATGTTTTTTAAGTGATAATAACTTAATGAAAATTAGAGTAATTGTAATTTATTGGATTATGCTCGTACTACAAGTCTTGGGAACTTTGTAACCTAAATTACTTTAAGTTAATTAAAAACTTATTCTTGGTAAATTAAATTTTAGAAACTTGTAAGTTGATAACTCAATGTAAGGTTAATTGGTAATATTGAAGTTTATGTATATCATCGTCTCATATACTTACTCAGTTGAAGATACTTTTGAATGCGAATTGTGAAAGAGCTTAATCATAATGCTACTATTCGGCCAATAGCGCGGCAAGAATTGTATGGTTTTATATGAGGACACGGAATGCTTGTCGCACGCGGCAAATTTGTTGTCGCATCGTACACTTTCCTATTCATTACTGGTTTGTTCACTCACATTCACTAGGTGCGACCAGCCGTGCGTACTTTGCTTCTGAGCCCATTTTTTACCGCAGCATGTGTCGTGTGAAACAATTCGTGTATAAAAAAACCGCGTTAGTCAGGACGATGGCTCTTACAACCCGCAAAGCTTCTCTCACATTGAGATCGCAGACGCGCGTATTTTTGTCGAACTGGTATGTCTGTCCTTATTCAAAGCTTATGAATTCACGCATATGCTCTTTTATGCGTTCTATTAACGAGTTGTTTATCTCGTTAATAAATATCTATTTCCAAGGAATATGCGTAATAAAATTATTACGTTTCAAATAAACAACTTTGTTTATGTCGCACAGGTATATGTCTAAGGAGTACAGTCTAAGTAACCATTTCTGCTAATTACGGATAATATTTCACAACTACAATTTTCCTATGCTCAGAGTATTATGGCCCATAAATAATATATTAGCATACATTTCAAACATAAAAAGCTCTCCTGACTGTAGCACAGTTATTCCGTACATTGTAAATAACTGTACGAGGGTTTCACTTAACTTACTTCCTCTGTCCATTAGTTTACTACAAAAAATGTATAACAGAATTATTCCAATTAAATTTCATGCTAAAACAATGCACAAATATACTGCTAGTAATATTATTGCTAAATATTAATCAATAACAATTATTACTTGATATTTTTTTAATTAATCTGATTTAATCGTACCAGATTTTATAAAAATAAACTTAGAAGTAAAATTTAAAATTAAAATGGAAATAATATTAACCAACAATTGAATCATTTAGATACTCGTAGAAGGCAACAATATCATTCATGCGGAACGCGAATTGGAGAATATCTCAACGGGAAAGATAACCATCCGTCTCCTCCTTCCATCCTCTTTTTCCCTTACCTCTTTCTACCGCGGGTTGTCATTACCGATCTGAATAACAAACTTATATTGAACGTAATTCTTTTTCCGTTTCCAGATTTCATTATACTCGTACTTATACCCATTGAATAATAATGTAATCCTATTTCATCTTATTTTCATAGAATGATACAGCTGGTTCTTTTAGAGTGATAACAGTGAAATACGACAGATAAAATTTCATATCGTTGTAAAATATATTGTGGATATTTAGATATGTTGTTAGATATCCCAGTAAACAATTTGGTGAAGTGCCCTATTTAGTGACGTTTCTATCACTATTTCACTTCAATTATAGTTCGCATCAACTTTATCTTCATTTGTATTCCGACAGGTGAAGTAATTTCGCCATTTCTAGCCGATAAAGTAGACATTTTATATGAAAAAATGTGAGAAACTGAACTATAAATGAACTCTTTAATGACAAAAAAATCATGACGCATCTTCAATATGATGTCAAAGTGACTCCAAAATGTTTACTGGATATAGTTCTTAAATATTTTTATAGCCAAGGCCTGTGGGAATTAACTTTAGTTGTAGCTTAATTAGAGTATTCTAGTTTTTTCAATTTTCATTTAATACTCAATTTTCTTTTAATTGTTTAACATTATAGCAGTTATCATACAACTATTGTTCTGTGTTTTTACTAATGTAAATGAATACACAACAAGAAGATAATTTAAACTCAAAACAAAATCCCCCTTCCATAGCTTCATTTGCTTTGATCAACCCTCATCTGTCAAATGCAATAACGATAAAAACAAAATATTATTTATTTTTTCGCTGCATATTTTTTAAACCCTATAAAAAGTTGTCTACCAATTAAAACAAATTATTTTGTCGGTTTTTAATATAGTAAAAAATTGGAAATATTTTTAATGAACTTTTATTCGTTTTTATTATTTCATCATTTTTAAACTTAAACTGAAAGCGTATCCTCTGGGAAATTATTATTTGTGTTGTCTGCACTGGATTTGTGTTACTCATACGACGTTATTCTATTTTAAATAAACTGTATTTTTACATTTGAATAGGGAGTTCTTTATTTTTGTTTTTAGTTTAATCAAATAATTATATTTAAGTTTTTTTACAAAACTTTTTAAAAGGTTTGAAAGCAGTTTTAAATATTAATTTATTATTTAAACTTATGCAAATTTTCTGAGACTTGACAAAGTTCCTCTATTTTATCACTGAATTCAATTTGTTCAAGCAAATTCATAAATGTATATCTTTGTAACCTTCTACATGGGTAAAATGACTCATCTCCCTCTACCTTCCATTTCTTCCAGGGCTTTTAACTAGATATGAATAACTTCTTATGCCGGTTTAACACCAGAGAGACTTGTTTTTCTGAACAAAAACAACAAAGCTTACACCAAAGAGACAGTTCTTAAAACATTTTTGTGTTTTGTTGCTGTTTTAGTAAACAAAATACATTCCCATCTGAAGTCGGCAAGACCAAGGAAAACACGTTTGTTGTTGTTGAACACGCAGTTTGGTTTTTTGTGAACATTTGTGCTTATCTGTTATTGTTTATAATGTTTATAATTTTTATGGGACACACAACAAAACCAGTCTGTTCAGTGTGATCAGAACTGTTTTAAAGTAAAACAGTACATGATTTTGTTTTGTTTTTTGACAACAACACTGTTTTCAAAACTGTCTCTCTAGTGTGAAACCGGCATTAGGTATAAATTATCTGTATTGTATTTAATATGACTAATCTATTAATTACGTCACACACAAACGGTGGGAAGAAACTCTCCAAAGTATGACAAGACGCGGGGGAGGAGTTATAAGCTTCAATACATCACAGCTAATCTAATACTCGACTTCACAAAAGACCAAAAAACAAAATAAGATTTAAAATATTTTCTTTTTCAAATGTGTGACTTCACTACAAGGGGAACGTGGGATTAAAAAATCATGAAATTAATGTGACGTATTTTGTAGATAAACACTTATTTACAATATTCGCGCTTTTTATAAAATACATGTAATAATTTATTATGATTATATTTACTGTTAGTTATTATTAATTTCTCCTCGATCTTTATATATTTTATTAAAAAAAAATCTTTATGTTATTTTTTACTATTTATGAGCACGAACATTCAGTAGCAATATGTTCAAGTATTCAAATATTCTAAACTAATATCTAAAACCACATTTCCTTGCTCCTTGTGTTTTATTAAGTGTCTGTTGTGATATTATTTTTCATTTTTATTAGTTACCTGAAGTTATATTCAATTTACCATGAATAATGCATTATAGTACTTTTAGTACCTCCTAAAATTATATATTCAAAAGCAAAATACACCTCAAGTACTAATAAAATACTTGAATAGAAAATTCATCCTTACGAATAATTCAACCTTAAGGCATCTGTAAACCAAAACGTAAATCAATATATCTATTTATTCTGTTGCTATGGCTACACATTGAATTCAGATTTAATGTATTTAATAAAATGAATAGACACTGTGGATAAATCTAGTGGTCATCGTAACTCTGCGGTTCTAATAATGAGAAAAATTCAATTTAAAATCGTAAAATCGGAGACCAGTACACACTATTATTTGTACTACACTATGTATTTTGTATTTTTATATATATTAACTAGCTTTTACCCCCGTCGCAAGCGACGTTTGTTTTTTGTGAGTGGCTTGAATTTCATGTCAAAATTTAATTCCATTTTTAAATTGAAATAATAAATAAACTCGTTCTATATTAATTTTGCATATAATAACAATTAATTTTTCATAAAAACTGACTAAGAAAATATATTTTTTATATCAAAATAAAAAATATTTTGAATTTAAGCGATATTTGAACAACTTTTTTTCAACATTTGGGATTTTTTTTTCGATTCGTAAATAAGTTACCACGGTTAGCCTATATACAAAATTTAAACTTTCTAGCACAATTTTTACTCTCGGAAAATACAGCCCCCGTGCCCCCCAATAAAATTTTGAAATTTTGAATTTTTTTTTATTAATAATATACTTAATTATTTTAGAATCCAGAATATGAATTTTCTCCAAAGTTCCCTACCGGGCCCCCCAATTTCTTTAACCCCTCCCTTTTTCAATTTTTGAATTTCTAATTTTTGGGAAATGTCAGCATTAAATAGCTTAATACACATGCAAAATTTCAACTTTCTATCTTTTACGAATTAAAAGTAATACAGCAAAAAAGGGATCACTTTTATCCAGTTTTTCCAAAATTACGGGTTTCCAGGAATTTCAGGGAAAAATCCGGGGACGCCAAAAGTCTTAGAATTTTTTTCTCTACGAAATAGGAAATTTTTTAAAACTTCACTGGAGCCGTTTTCGAGATGCCATACAAAATTTGAACCAAACATATAAGAAAACAAATATACACCTGGGACATTATAATATACTTGAGTTTACCCCCGTCGCAATGCGACGTCTTTTTGGCGTGTATCATTTGAATCAAATAAAATAATTCGTAAATAAATTTCATATTTGACTGTTCTATTTTTAAATTGAAATAATAAATAAACTCGCGCACATATTCATTAACACATATAAATTGACTAAAAAAATATATTTTTTTATCAAAATAAAAATTATTTTCAATTTATGCGTTATTTGACCAACTTTTTTTCAAAATTTGGGATTTTTTTTTTCGATTCGTAAATAAGTTTCCAAGGTTAGCCTATATACAAAATTTCAACTTTCTAGCACAATTTTTACTCTCGGCAAATACTGCCCCCGTGCCCCCAACTAAAATTTTGAAATTTTGAATTTTCTTTTATTAATAATATACTTAATTATTCTAGAATCCAGAATATGAACTTTCTCCAAAGTTCCCTACCGGGCCCCCGAATTTCTTTAACCCCCCCTTTTTCAATTTTTGAATTTCTAATTTTTGAGAAATGTCAGCATTGAATACCTTAATACACATGCAAAATTTCAACTTTCTATCTTTTACGAATTAAAAGTAATACAGCAAAAAAGGGTTCACTTTTTTTCCAGTTTTTCCAAAATTACGGGTTTCCAGGAAATTCAGGCAAAAATCCGGGGACGCCAAAAGTCTTAGAATTTTTTTCTCTACGAAATAGGAAATTTTTAAAAACTTCCCTGGAGCCGTTTTCGAGATGCCATACAAAATTTGAACCAAACATATAAGAAAACAAATATACACCTGGGACATTATAATATATGACTAGCTTTTACCCCCGTCGCAAGCGACGTCTGTTTTTTGGGTGTGGCTTGAATATCATGTCAAAGGCTCACTTTTTTTCCAGTTTTTCCCAAATTACGGGTTTCCAGGAAATTCAGTGAAAAATCCGGGGACGCCAAAAGTCTTGGAATTTTTTTCTCTCCGAAATAGACAATTTTCAATAACATTGACAGAGCCATTTTCGCGCTGCCATACAATATTTACTACCAAACATATAAGAATATAAGATCCCTAGAGTATACCCCCGTTGCAATGCGACGTCTTTTTGGCGTGTATCATTTGAATCCAATAAAATAATTCGTAATTAAATTTCATATTTCACTGTTCTATTTTTAAATTGAAATAATAAATAAACTCGCCACACATATAAATTGACTACAAAAAATATTTTTTTTATAAAAATAAAAAATATTTTCAATTTATGCGTTATTTGACCAACTTTTTTTCAAAATTTGGGATTTTTTTTTTCGATTCGTAAATAAGTTACCAAGGTCCTACATACAAAATTTCAATTTTCTAGCACAATTTTTACTCTCGGCAAATACTGCCCCCGTGCCCCCCAATAAAATTTTGAAACTTTGAATTTTTTTTTATTGATAATATACTTAATTATTCTAGAATCCAGAATATTAACTTTCTTTAAAGTTCCCTACCGGGCCCCCGAATTTCTTCAACCCCCCCTTTTACAATTTTTGAATTTCTAATTTTTGAGAAATGTCATCATTGAATACCTTAATACAGATGCAAAGTTTCAACTTTCTATCTCTTACCAACTAATAGTAATACAGCAAAAAAGGGCTCACTTTTTTTCCAGTTTTTCCAAAATAACGGGTTTCCAGGAAATTCAGGGAAAAATCCGGGGACGCCAAAAGTCTTAGAATTTTTTTCTCTACGAAATAGGAAATTTTCAAAAACTTCCCTGGAGCCGTTTTCGCGCTGCCATACAAAATTCACTACCAAACATATAAGATCATAAGATCATAAGAATATAAACAAACAGTTGGAACATTATAATATAGGATTTTCAATTTATGCGTAATTTGAGCATTTTTTTTTTTAATTTGGGATTTTTCTTTTCGATTCGTAAATAAGTTACCAAGGTTAACCTAAATATAAAATTTCAACTTTCTAACACAGTTTTGACTTTCGGCAAAAACTTAAACTTAATAATATACTTAATTATTGTACAATCCAGAATATGAACTTTCTCCAAAGTTCCCTACCGGGCCCCGAATTCTTTCAACCCCATATCCCTTTTCAAATTTTGAGTTTCTAATTTTTGAAAAATGTCAGCATTGAAGATCGTAATACACATGCAAAATTTCAACTTTCTATCTTTTACGAATTAAACATTAAACAGGAAAATGTGATTACTTTTTTTTCTTGTTTTTCCAAAATTACGGGTTTCCAAGGAATCAGGGAAAATTTCGAGGACGCCAAAAGCCTTAGAATTTTTTTCTCTACGAAATAGGAAATTTTCAGAAACATTGACGGAGCCGTTTTCGAGCTACCATACGAATCGCATAAACATATTAGAAAATAAAAAAGCAAGAAAATAATAAAATAAGAATATAAACATACACCTGGGACATTATAATATAACAAATTCTTCCGCCTTAAATCATTAAATTATATATCATTGTGTATCAACTATTTGTATTTGGGATTATCGGATATCTACACGGGTTATCGAACTCTCAAGTTATCACGGATTATTAACAGCAAAATAATTGACTAATACAACATTCTAATAAAAGAATGCGCTATGTTCGTCTATCCCTGGATAATGCGCCTTGTTCAACTTATGTAGATAATGTAACTAAATAATTTTAGAATTTCATTTACATTCTCATATATTGCACACACATACGTAGAAGGTTATCCACTGGTCTCTAAAACACTTGAAACTTCAAAGGATGAATTGAAGGATCTCTTACATTCGAAAGCTTCTTAACCCATGAAGAGCAGATTAATTCTATGAGAAACAAACTTGACACGCAAACAATCTTCATACAAGGTGAATCGATACTTTTGTAGTACTTCTGTTGGTAATATAAAGCGTCGTCCACACGAGTGCGACATTCATAGGGTTGCCATAATTGAGAAATATTGATACGCGACTTTTAAGTGCTAATTAAATAAAACATAAAGAAAGTAGTAGTAAAAAATCGAATGAACATGAAAAATATAAGAAAAATATGCATGGTTAAAGAGGGCAAATTGTTAGTGCTCGGTTGGCGGAAGCGTCTGTCAGCCGCCAGATATCATTTATTTTCTGATGAACAAAATGAGTAAGATGGAGTACTGTTAGTATGTACAATAATCGTATGCCTACCTGCTAATTTGACCAGACAGCTATTTTCCAGATATCTGGTAATCAAGGTACGTAAAATCGCTACTAATCTCACTTATTTTCTGATGACGTTATCAATACTTCTAGACCTGTCCCGTCGGCAGTATTACCTTGCAGACGCTTTAAACATGACAAAAAAATTTCTTGAAGTCACTTATTTTCTGATGGTCCATTTTTATATATGTCAGCGAGACAACTATTTCAAAACACGAGCGATAGTATCCACAGTGATGACAGCATACACAAAACATGGTAAAACGTCATCGGCGAAGAGGAAATCCGATCGGAATAGAGGAAGAGTAGATTTCTTTTTCCAACGTTATTGAAGTAATTGGCGGATGTTTTGGTACAAGAATGGGACAACATTCCGTGAGGAATTGCAGGTGTTCTATAAGCAAATGATGGCCCCAATACCTTATTAATATACAGGGTGTCCCAATATTCAACGATAAGCGGGCACCAGAGGGTGGTCCTGCTCATGAAAAATTTATCTTATTTAACTATAAAAAACTATAAAACCTTTAACTATAAAAAACCTATTTTAGGTATTGTAAAAGTGATTACTATCAACAACAACAATTTATGAAATTTGGTTCTTGTTTAGAAATGGTATGTATAATTTTTTTTTATTGCTAGTTTTCCTGGAGTATTATACTATTTTGGAATCCTGAAGAGTTGCGCGAATTTAAAAAAAAAACTTGTTATAGTAGTATTCATACTTTTTTTTTACACCACGATGAGTTAAAGTGGACTGAAAGTAAAAATCTTTAAAAAATTTAGGGAAAAAAATTAATTCGATTGATTTTTGTGTAAAAACTACTAGCATTCTGGAATTTTTAATGGTTGTGGTGGATAGCAGTGCTATTTAGGTTGCCGATACAAAAAAAAAATCCGAAATATTTGAAAAATTGTGGTCTTGGTAGTTAAAAACATCATAAGGTGTTTCAATTTTTGAAAGATTTTTAATTTTTTTTTGTAATTTCTAAACAAAATGAGATAAATTATTTTTTTCTTTTTTTCTCGTGTAGTCATGAGCAGGACCACCCTCTGGTGCCCGCTTATCGTTGAATTTTGGGACACCCTGTATAAATATTGTTTACATGTAGGAGTACATCTAATTTACTCACGTATAAAGGAACTAATCTTATGTATGATAATATATGAATGTTGGATATCGCATGTTGCTTTGGTGTAGTCGATACTTAACTCAAACAAAACTCCTGTTCAGGTCTTTTATTAATGTTCATAAATATAATAACCTTATTTGTATATACTTGCAACTGAGAGCACCGTAATAAAGGTCATTTGTTAATACCATTATCTATGGTTACATCATGTTACGTCAATATTATGCATGACTTGTTGTTTTGTGTTCTGCAAATTATTTCATGCTGAAGATGCTTCATTAGACAAATACTGTTTGATTATAAATCATGGAATACGGTTTCATACGTTGCACATATTGAATTTGTAGCAGGTACATATTGAACATAATAATTAGTTGCTTCTGATGTTAATAGGGGTGGCAGAGAAGGGTAACTTAAATTTTCTATTGAACTACATAAAGCCTCATTCCCACTCGCTGTTTTGATATTTAATCTAGTAATATTTTAATCTAGATTTCAGGTTTTCGAAATAGACATTCCTTGTCACATTCGTATTTAATTTGAGTTTAGTTAATATAGTTGGTAAGCCTGCGTCGTTAGTAATATAAATTTTGCCAGATTGAAAATATTGGACAAATACAATTATGTTAATTTAAAACAAAACCAGAAGAATGGAGAACATGCGGTGCATGTTTGCTTGCTATTAATTATATTTCATTTTATTTTTATTGTATTTGAATTTGTTTGAATCGCGATTAGTTTACCGCGATTTATGATGCGAGGATGTATGATGGTGTGATATTGTGCGATGATGTCGAATTATGTGAAGAAAACCACGAATATTTTTTCGTTTAAAATTAAAGTGATTTATTGAGAACTATCAACTACAAGCAACTGAGCTAAACGAATGAATACGAACGAATGAATGAACCTTTTCCTTAAATATAATAGTTAAGTTAACAGTTAATTTAAATAGAACATGAGTACAATGAAATCAAAATTATAAAATAAAACATAAGTACAATGGAGTCAAAATTATAAAATAAACATAAAAACAATGGAATCAAAATTGTAAAATAACCAGCACAAGCCGGGTCTAAGAATGAATAAAAATTTATAATCAATTGACTATTCTAACAACAAAACAAAATTAAAATTACAAAACTTATGTGTATTGCTACTCGTATATAGGACGGAACATACAGCCCGCCTTGAACTATCTGTAGTTCAAAGTTTATTATTTGTGGAGTCCTTTGTTGCGATGCAATTTCCCATTGAAGTAGTTTAAGTGTTGCAGCATATATTTTGCATGAATTTTAATTACACGTCCTAGCAGCCATTGAAGGAGAGGAGGTGTGTCTTCTCCAATCAAGAGTAGTTTGCCGACCGTTAGATTCGGTGATTTCCATTGCTGAGATGACCGCGTAATTAATTGACAAAGGTACCACTGCTTCCAAAAATGTTGCGTGATCTGCTGTGCGTGTTGAAAAACAGGCATCTGGCTGGAGCTGGAGCTGGTGCTAGTCCAATCAGTTTGAGGAAAGCTTGTCAGTGGACCACCAATAGGAAAATGGTATGGTGTAAAAGGAACAATATTATGCGGGTCAGGAGCCAAGGGACATATGGAACGAGAATTTAATATGGCTTGGATCTCAACTGCATAAGTATTTAATGGCTCATACGGAAAATGAGTAGTACCTAGGGTGAGCGTCAAGTGTTTCTTAAAATGCGCTTCATTGAGTTCGTGATTTGCCCTATAAACACTTAAGCTCTGACGATGACGATGTCGTCTTTTTATAATATGCAACGATTTAGTATGTTTGAACCCGACGCGAAGCAACGGACAGGTTTGTGTTAATCGGTATGGCGGAGGATCTCCCATAATGTGGTGTGTGAGACGAGGCTTGGCTCGAAAACAGATCACACATTGGTGTATGATTTTTCGCGTAATGCTACGACGGTCCTGAGGCCAAGGAGTTTGACGCACGGAATATACAGTTGTTTGAATACCGGCATGATTGAGCTGAACATGCTCCTGCCGTATAATAGTTCGCTTGATAGTATATGAATAAATATGTATATGGGAATGCTGAATATCAGGTAAGTAAGCGAGAGTAAATTTGCCACCTACACGAATAATACCGGTAGCATCGAGACACAGGTTAATCGGCATTAAACGACTGTTTTCATGAATCCCCTTGCGTAATTGATTTATTTTCGCTGAAAATGCTGTTAATTGTATTATTTTAATAATAGTATCGCGGACTGTTACCTTTCCCGAAAACGATAAAAAGCTATTAGTTCGCTGTGAATTAAAGCATCGAGGATTATTAATGACATGATTGAGGTATGTAACAATACGGGTAGGTTTGTCCAGCGCGGAATATTTTTCAAGTGGCTCTAATACTCGCGATTGTACCTTTAGGTAGTTGGAATTAGCAATCTCGTATGTTTTTAAAGCAGGAAGTTTAATGCTCGATAAAATTGTTTTGGGCCATGGACTCTGAGTCTTTAATAGCCACGGAGGTTTATGCCGCCATAGTTTTCCTGCAATAAATTCCGAATGAAACGGACCGCGAGAGTCTAGATTCGCGGGTTTGTTGATTAACGCAACGTGTTGACTATGACACGTGGCGGTTAGTCGCTGTAGTTTGGCGACGTGTTTATTACCAAATGGTTGTGTGCGATGTAGATAAGTTTTGAACCAATGTAATCCTAGAGTAGAATTACACCGCAAGACAAGGTAGTCACTAGTATTTAATAGCGTGATTTTTACGGTAAAAAATCGAGCAAACAGAAGGGCGTCGCGGAGCGCTAGACGCTGTAATGAAATGGAGCTCACGGGAGCCACACGAGATTTGGAACAAATTAAATGACCACGAACCTTATCATGTTTATCTACAGATCGTAGGTAACTACAGGCGCCATATGCTTTCTGGCCTGTATCACAAATATTATGTAAAGGAATATTTTTGGGTTCGGCTACCGTGATGCAGCGCTTGAACCGTAGCGATTCTTGATCAAAATAAAACTCAAGTGAGTTGTCGAAAAATGGAGGTCTATTACCTAATGATTTTATAGCAGCAGGAGTGCTATATTTTATATTATTGCCGCTGACCGAAATGGTAACTTCAGTTCGGTCAGGCCTTAAAACCTTAGCCGTGACTTCAGTTGTAGAACGATCCTGAGAGCCAACGTCTGAAGCAACCTTGTTATGAGTTTCTGCGATACCTTCCGGATTTGTAAGATCCACTATGGCAGTAGCTAATAAGGTTTCGACAGGTATGCGAGTCTGTAAGTTGTGGTTAAATTCAGGTATCTCCGAGTGAGATACTGATTCTGTATCAATATCATTAGCAGGTGATGTAGGTGTATCAATGTGCCCGGCTAATTGATTACTATGCATGGGTGGTGAACTATTCAATTGATTTTGGGTCTGAGGACTGTTGCTCAATGATTCTAGGCCTTGATTATACGTTGATAATACCGGTGTTCCCATAATACTACTAGCAGTGGATACCCTAGAACCAGATGGGTTGGAAGAATTTGTTTTTCGCGAATCTAAAATTTTAGTGGCCTTATCGCATGCTTTCCAATACTGATCCTCAAACTCATCCCTATATTGATACTGTTCCTCCGGAACACATCCTTCCTCATCCGCTACCAATAAGTCTATCTCGTCTTGATATGCTAATAATTTTTCACGCGTTTGCTTTATCTCGTCGTATATACTTTTTAACATACAAGAATACTCTTCCGAATCATTATTAAGAAGGTTCACGAATGATGTTAGAGCTCGTTTTGCAGTCGCGCGTTTGATCTTTAAAAGTCTAACTTGCCCTTCAGCCATTATTAAATAATGGGAATTTTGTTAAAAGTAAAAATATGTACGACCAAATGCTAGGATAATTGGCGAATTGGGAAAATAGGAGGAGTAATTGTTCGGAATTAAATGAGTTGCCAAGGATTATTGGTGAATCACCTGACTTACTTGATCACGTCGATGTATTGTTCTGTATCCGCAGTGAAGACGATTTGAAGTTTCAATGAAGAACGTCACTCCGGTTATGATTATACAAATGATGATGTGCTATTTGTATAATTCTTTGCATAAAAAATGTTTGATTGCACACAATTGATGTAGTTGTTTCTCACAAGATGAATAGTTTCCAATGTTGCAAATGACGATTGATGACGAATAATAGGCTGGATGCGTGATGATCCAGCGCTGTTCTATAATGCCTACGCTGATTCGTGGCGAATAATAGGCTGGATGCGTGATGATCCAACGCTTGTAGATTATACCCACGCTGATTGGTGGCGAATAATAGGCTGGATATATATGATCCAACGCTTGTAGATTATCCCACGCTGATTGGTGGCGAATAATAGGCTGGATATATATGATCCAACGCTTGTAGATTATGCCCACGCTGATTGGTGGCGAATAATAGACTGGATATATATGATCCAACGCTTGTAGATTATCCCACGCTGATTGGTGGCGAATAATAGGCTGGATGCTTAATGATCACAACGCTTCTAGATTATGCCATGCCGATTGATGGCGAATAATAGGCTGGATATATATGATCCAACGCTTGTAGATTATCCACGCTGATTGGTGGCGAATAATAGGCTGGATATATATGATCCAACGCTTGTAGATTATTCCACGCTGATTGGTGGCGAATAATAGGCAGGATGCGTGATGATCCAGCGGTTGTAGATTATCCCACGCTGATTGGTGGCGAATAATAGACTGGATATATGATCCAATGCTTGTAGATTATCCCACGCTGATTGGTGGCGATTGATAGAGTTATTTCTACTACCTGATTATTCTGCTCACGAGAATACACACTTGTTGTAGTTATTGATAATGACTGCGCAATTGCAGGTAACACAAATGAACTGATTACTATCACGGTTCACTGTTCACTATCTGGCTATCGAAGGACCAATGTTTGAATCGCGATTAGTTTACCGCGATTTATGATGCGAGGATGTATGATGGTGTGATATTGTGCGATGATGTCGAATTATGTGAAGAAAACCACGAATATTTTTTCGTTTAAAATTAAAGTGATTTATTGAGAACTATCAACTACAAGCAACTGAGCTAAACGAATGAATACGAACGAATGAATGAACCTTTTCCTTAAATATAATAGTTAAGTTAACAGTTAATTTAAATAGAACATGAGTACAATGAAATCAAAATTATAAAATAAAACATAAGTACAATGGAGTCAAAATTATAAAATAAACATAAAAACAATGGAATCAAAATTGTAAAATAACCAGCACAAGCCGGGTCTAAGAATGAATAAAAATTTATAATCAATTGACTATTCTAACAACAAAACAAAATTAAAATTACAAAACTTATGTGTATTGCTACTCGTATATAGGACGGAACAGAATTAAAACATCCTAGTGATAGACTACAATTTATACAAAAGTTCTAGCTGCGCCACTGGTTTGATCTTGCAACCAAACCATAAGCTGTAGAACACAAACTATTTTGGAATTTCTATCCGCTTCATTTGAAACCCCTAAAGTCGTTTGAATTGTGGTTTATGTTCTATTCTCATTAGTTTATTATAGAAGCTTAATTATAAATTAATTGGATGTTAATTGTTTTCTCTGAAATTCAAATTTACGATGTTGAATCAAAGTTGATATTGAATCATTTTATAATAAGGTATTCAGAAGTATTAATTGAGACTTCTAACACATGGTACCTACCTCTATGTATAGTATAATAAGACGTGCACAATTGAAAAATATACAAAAGAAGTATTGTATATTATAAAATTTTATTTCCAAGAAAAGAAAAGTTATTGAAACGAACACAAAGATCGACATTTCGTTTTCCAGAAAAATAATATCTAGAACTTGTGTAACATTGCGAATTGGATAAAAATAATTGATTATCAATAAACAGTGCAGTTAATAAATAAAATTGGGTTAAGGTTCACAACCCAATTTTGAACAACCTTTTACACCATCAAACAGTTACAATTGGGGGAGAGATGAGTAGGAATTTTGCCACAAGCAGTAATTTTTCTAAAGATAGAAATATCTTTAAATAACTTTAACGGATTTTAGATTTCAACAAGAAAGATAAATATTTACCCGTCGTATTAGAGGGTGACAAACAAGGCAAATCGCTTCCAATGTTGACCTAAGATATTACCATTTATCTAAAAATAACATGGATCAGTTTATGTACTGAATATTATCCTTAGTGCTTCCTGTAATATCTCCCTTATATTATATAACTGACACGTTTTTAGTAATATTTTTTACTTACTCTTACTCTTATTAATTGGTTTCTGTATGTTTTAAGGTAATTGGTTTTTTTTTTAATGCATTTAACATCGGCCTATTTTCGATACTAGTTGGTATATAGGGTTTTTATGGCTAATAATCATCACTGCGTCAGATAAATTAGTATGTTTTGTTTATTAAGGAGGTACAGGACATTAACGTAAATGATGAAAACGTTGTGAAATATGGAGGGTCGATACAAATAGTTAAAATACATGCTGTCTCAAAATTTTAGAGATCTAGGGTTCATAGTTTTCTTTTTATACATGATTAATAATAGTCATTTTCCATACAAATCATAATTTTTAGCTCAATTTCACCACATCATATAACTTTTAACTATAAAAAAATGGTGACACGGCTTTCAAAAACTAGGTGTATATAAAATAATCTTTTCTGTAACTATTGCCAAAAGAGAATTATCAAAAGGATACCTATATACGAAAATATTTAAATAAAACCTTTAAGAAACAGTGAATGTAGGTTATAAGCCAGCAACATTGCAAATGCCAATTTGAGTGGGAAATTCAAAATCGGAATAAATGTTATATAAAATATAACAATTTATTGGTCAAAGAACCAAATCACGCATGCGTCAACACACGTAAATTTACAGCGTTGCAAAATTTATTAGTCCTTTTTTAAAATATTTATTTTGTATTTAAATTGAATTAATATAAATTTGATATTAATTACAGGTAATTTTTCATTTATTTAAGTATTATATGTATAAAAAAATCATTTTAACAAGCAAAAAGCAGTTTAATAGGGAATTGAAAAATTCATTTTCAAAGGTACAGTCCTAATATTTGCTCGTCCCTCATGTACTTCGTATTTTGCATTTCGTATTACTGAGAGATAAACTTTTTGCATTGACGGTACGTCCTGTACTTCCTTAATAGATGTTTTTTAAAGTTTCATTATAGCACATAATTCGGACGTATGAAATGTTGTTCGCGTCTAATTTGACTTTTCCAATTATTTCAAAAACGCTTTTTAACGAGGATACGTTATTAAAAGAAAAATAATAATTCTCTAGTTTATGTAAAAATATCTGAAGTTGAACAAATTAATATAACATAAAACATTCCAATAAAACATTGTAAAATGAGCCATACTTCTTTGCTTATCTTGCATTATTATTCGTCCGTAAACGTATCAAGCCGTTGGCTGTTGCTTAGCAGAATCTTCGTTCTTAACAAGATATCTGTTGCAGTACATTGTGTCCTCTAGCTTAATGTAACGGTTTATCAAAGCATAATGTTCCGTGACCTCATTTAAGAATAATAGAGTAACGCGAATATTATTCACTGCAGCCCAAAGCGTTTTACTCGCTTACTCGTTCAAACGAAGACAGATCTTCCACTAATGATCATCGTAACACTATTATATATATACTAAACATTGCAGATTTAATGGCCGACTTGTAACGTCTCCATTGATTAGTGTCTTTATTAAGATAATCAAATGCGGACTATATGTTTGTTATCTTGAAGCAAGCAGGACTGTGGTGTGAGGTTTAATCATTCAATAATTAAAAATCTTACTTAGCTTGTTCAATTATATTTATCAGCTTAGACGTGGTTTAAATTGTTCCAGTTTCGATTGTAATATTTTATGTAAAATGCCCCATCTTTTATCTAGGATATTACTTGCAATTCTAGTTTTTCTATACACAATATTTGGTAGCAAAAGTATAAAATCTTAAGTAATTTTGTTTATTCCAATTGAGCCCATATCTTAAAGTGAGTATGTTGTACAAAGGTTTAATTCTCGGAGTCAGTATTTTAGTTGAAACTTACAATAATTACGAATTAATTAGATAAATTATAAATAATTTATACTATAAAATATTGTTTTCCATTTTTTTCCTGCTTATGCTTATTTTGTAACTGACTATATGAAGATTTTTTTCGTAGTTCTATTTTATATTAAGGAAAAGAAAACAATGATTCTCCTCAAATATATTTTGATTCAATCCTTCTTTATATCCTGAACTTTCAAGGAAGAAGAGAAACACATTCTGAGTAATTCTTATTATTATATGGTAATATATAAAAAACATGATTTCTACAATATTTTTATTCAAAACATTAAAGAAATATTTTCATGAATAATATTGGATGATGATCAACAGCTCGCTGAGAGATAATGTACGTTCTTAATATCATTAATATTATAACATATTGTTTATCTATAAAAGAAAAAAGTAATTATCCTACTCTAATGAACACAGTTACGTAGACTTAAGATTTATCTAATATAACAGAAGTTAGCTGTTATGTAAAGTATGTTACCAATATGCAATGTTTTGTGATCTATTGTATTGCTTTTAGAAAAATACTATAAAAACTTCCAACAAATTCAGGGCAAATAGACCGAAGTTAAATAAATTTAAAAAAAAACATTTTTTTATACGTATTATTGTTAGGTTTCGTTTAAGATAAATATTACATGAATGTAAGGTAACATTCATGTTTTAAATTTAGCGGGTCTAATATCACAAAATACATAAAAGTTGTTTATTGTTTAACTATTTAACCGGAAATCCTTCTCAGTAAGAAGAATGGACATCACTGATAGAAACATTATAGTCATTTTGTTTTCAATTACCAATACTAGTCAAATAGTAGGTATAATTAAAAGCTAACGAACGAATTTTCTTACTTCACTGCTTTTGCCATGTTTTTGCTTTGATTTTGTCTTAAATATCATTGGAGCAAATATTGAATTTCGCAACAACATTTCTCTACTCTTTATTTTACATTAAAGTACCTTTGAATAGCAATTGCTGCAAACATTAATGAGCCCTTAAAAGTTTTATCAGGATCCCGTGAGTGGGTATTGAGCACAGAATATGTCTCAACCAGAAAAACATCAAGTCATGGAAGTCCGCAGAAAATGATACAGGGGAATGTAAAACCAACAAAATAAATATTAACAGAATATATCAATATTACTTGACCAACGTTGAACAATAATTTTGAAATATTTAAAAGAATCACGTAATAAATAAATGTTTAGAATCAACGCCTGCCAATATAGATAAAGCAACAGTTTATACTTATGGTCCTTCGGGAATTGCTCGAATCAAACTCCCGGCAACAATTCAACCGCAGATTCATTATGATCCATGCAATCAATAGACAGGTTAACAAACAAACAAAAGCCAAACACCCCACACCGCTGATGAGTGATCATATTTATTTATTTATTATTCGTTTAAAAAATATTTATAATGTTTTTATATTTTTAAAAATATATCAGTTTCTATTCAAATATTATAGTTAAATATTTATTTAAAGAAATAACTGCATATTAATTAAATACATTTTTTTATTTCAAAATTTCAATTAATTACTGTTCATTTGGTATTTGTTACCCTCAATTATCAAATGAACTTTGACTCCATTCAGTTTTCCAGTTTATTGTAGCACAGTGATTTCGTACAAAGTTTTTCTTGCATTTAATGTTACGAGTATCTGTGTGTGCAAAAACTTTGTCTTTGATGTACTGTAGTAGTCTATTACGAACAATGTAAAAACTTTGATACTGTAGCAATCAGTTAAGTAATGAGTTTTGCAGCATTGAATTCCTAAGGATGAGTATTAACATTTCCTATTCTTTGTTTGTATTGTTCAAATGTGATATAAACGAAATAATTACAAATATTTCATTAATAGTAAACACCTAACTTATTATCGAATTTGCGAATAGAATAAATAATTGTTATCAGTCACTGATTACAGTCATAGAATCCTAAGGACTGCGCCACTGTTTGATATTTTTTTTATCAATTATTGATTTGCAAATTTTTGTGATTTTTAATAAAATCGAATCTAATATACTCGTACATCAAATGATAAGAAATCAGAAAATTCTTTCTTTTACGGCAACCTCTATATCTAATGTGATTAAAAAGCTTTTATAATCAATTTTCTTTTCTTACCTTTTTACTTTATAACAGCTTTTATTTTTACTTAGCGGTAAGTCGGTTAAATAAAAGGTGAACTAATAAGAGCTGACATTTGATATTTGTCACATGCAGTCAACAAATAGATATGACAAATTACCCTGGAATACTTTATAAGGTAAACGTCCACAGGTCCGCACTTCCCGGGTTTTATGACGTCATCAAACGATTTATATTTTAATTCTTTCTAATGGTAAACAAACTTTATCTTCTTCATATACACCGCGTAATCAAACAAGAGGCTGCACGATTTCTCGATTTATCAGTTAATAATATTATATAACTTTTCATGTCTATATTTATTTATGGCATTTACACAACCCCAACAAGAGAAGGCTAATTCATTCAACTTTGATCCTGTTTTGTTTCCAGCCCGTGATTCTCGTTTTATCTCTATTTATTTTCTGTGTGCAAGAGAGAGATGGAAGTTAGAATACTGCGAGACTTGAAAATGGGAATAACGTCAAAATGTGAACATTAAGGCAATTGAGAGCTTTTGCTTGAGTATTTATGTAGGACAATGAGATCACGAAGCTGGAACAGAAAGAGTTACCCGCAAACATCAATTGCTAAAAGCAATATCTGTATATCTGCAAAAGGGTTCAAAGCAGAGGCTAACTTAGTTAGAAGGAATTATTTGTTAACCCATTTTGAACCTACATATGTTTCAATACACGGCTATCTTTGACCAAATATTAAACATATTTAAAAGAAAATAATTAAATGATTATTGAACTTATTATTAGGTTATATATTATACAAAAATACATGTTTTGAACAATTTTTACTTTTATTCGGGTTCACCTTGGCCTGTTGAAAAAGAGTCCAAGAAATGTCTTTTTTAATTAAAAAAATTATAAAATAAATTAAAATAAAAATTCAACGAAGTAGTATTTAACGAATTTTTTGTATTTTTTGTAGGAATGATTGCATAAAACAAGACGTTCCTGAAAATATCACCACTAAATTCCAACGTTGAAAAATCCTGGAACTTAACGGGTTAAAAAAAATAATCAATATGACGTCAGAAAAACATTTTATATTTGAAATATCATATTTAGTAAACAGCTTAATCAGTTTACATTAAAAAAAATTACATCATCAATTTTAAGATTGACAACACGGACCTATTTTAAAACTGGCGTTGTACCTATTTAATACATCCGTAATTACTTTCACCATCTTCCTAGTGACGGCTTTTTCAATCAGGTTCTTAATGATAGGAATGCTGTCTATTACCATCTTTTTGATGCGATCCTTTGTCCTTCCTTGCAGTTTGATAATATCAATCGGACTAAAAGAACCACAAATATTAGTGTCTAATTGAACCAAATTTGTTTAGCGGTATTTGAAATGCAGACATACCCAGTATTTTCGCAATGTACGTTATAAGAAGATATTTTCAAGGTTCTGCGGTGTACAAGAAAGCCAACGTGGCAAATGAAATCAGATCCTTGCGCTATAACTTGTCCATCACGTCTTAGACCGGTACGTTTAACTTCATAGTTATAGGTGATCTAATTTGCAGATTTGCACATTGTAATTTATTTATTATTTTATTTAATAGCTCTATGGCGTTTTCCTTTTAATTAGTTAAACTTACAGTAAGATTTCTATATCCAAAATTGGCACCAATACCAGCGAATATTTTCTGGATGGTTGATGAGGCATCTCCAATTCTGTATGTAGTTTCAGTGCCGGTAAGTTGGCCGTTTGTGAGTTTAACTTTAATAAGGCGGCCATATTCCTAAATATGAACAAAAATTTTAAAATTATTTATTTATTGCAATGTTATTGTAATTGCATTAATCTTGCATCCATAAAATACGTCACAAAAATTTCTAATCTCCCCGTCCTTGTCACATTTTGCGAAGCCCCCTCCTTTGATGTCTTATGTCACATACTTCAATTACTAATTTTTTTTGTAATATTTTAAATTTTTAGAATAAAATACCTCTTTTCTTTTTTAGATCTCATGGAAATTTATAATTTTTTCAGGAAATTACGTTTTTCAACTCTTTTTTATATAATTCAAGCAGCATGTGACATCACACCGCTTGTAACTGATTCCCCCTCTTCATATCACACAAGATTATACAACAATTTCATGGATGTAATATTTTTGATTCTTAAAATACTTACTTAAATTACCTACAACAAATATAACCATAATCTGTTGGTTAGCGTTACAAGAAGGATATGATATCCATGCAATAATTTTTATTAATCATGAAGGTATTGATATTGATTATTAATAAATTGTTATTGTAAAGAAACCAATACCAACAATTAAAACAAATCTATTGAGTTATATTTATAGTTAAAAAGAACACAAAACATATGTTATATGCAGATGTTCATTGTAATATAACTACGTTATCACCACCGTCTTAAGATAGTTAATAATACGCTACTCAGAGAGAGTCATAGAAATATATGAGGACGCATACACCTACGACAACTCTGTCTTAAGAATACATTTTTGGCGTTGTCTTTATATGATAAATTTATTTATATATATCGAAGAGTTTTTGAATAAGGATTTTTTAGAATTGGGTAAAACATTGGGGTAAACATTGGATCTTATTTAATATTTATTAATACACCACTGTCTATCTATACTGTACTGATAGCACTATATACTGTATACGTTTCGTTATCCTCTCTCATCGTTTCGCCCCTAATGATATAGTAAACACAAAGAATGATCTCGCTGCGCTGTGATGTCCAGACGTAAGAACCATAATTGGAAATACATAAAATGGTGTATTAATAAAGATTAAAATAGAAACTACTTCTCATGATAAACAGTGCTAATGCGACTACACTCTGCGTTTGCAGTGTGAGAGATAACTTACACACTCAAGATGACGAATCTGAAAAACACTTGTAGTAAACTTACATCAATGAATCTACCATACATATCAGGTTGGGGCGTGATCTTCTTATAAAATAGTTTTATAACATAACGAATGGATTCCTCAACAGCGGCGTTCAACGTAGCAACGCTTGGAATTCTGTAAATGATTTATTCTGATTATTATCAAGTAACATTATAGGTACATAATAAAATTCCAGTTGGTACATGTTTGAATTATTTTATAATTTCCGGAGACGCGCGACTATCTTTCGATCTTTATATTGTAAAATACTCACGCGCCATTTTTGAAAAGATCCGCCAACGGTTTAACAGGATTTACAACAGCAGCAGCGGTTGACACAATTATGCCGGCGAAAATGAACACTAGTAATTTATTCATTTTTTAATTTCCAAACCAAAATTGTAAAAATATATATAAATTAACGGTTTTAGATGTATAATGCAGCAGTTGTTAATTAGGTATGATAGAAAATGTATGGTTTTAATAATAAATAAGCATATGTTACTAACACTGATGGTAAACAACTTTATTGACATAAGCGTTGACATAAATAGAGAGAATGTACATTGTGAATTGCCTTCTTTGGTTAACAATGGTTAGAATACAAAAGAATTTTATCCAATAGATTATTTAAAGCTACCTCTTTTGTGTTGAGAAATATATAATTAGATATAGTAGCCTAAAGCCTTTTGTTTTATAGTATATGCATTTACACATAATTAAAAATTCCTATAACGTTATTTTATGCTATATATTAACGGCGTACACTTCTTATGCGTAGGGGTCATTTGTTTGTGTTGTCTTAAGTCAATCAATAAGAACTCAACCAGAACCAATATCTGCACCGATGGTGACTCCAGGTAATTTTACGAACAGACCCTTTTGCGTACGCAACTGCGACACTTATCCATTGAGGCTTTATAATAATTATAAATAAGTTATAAATAGTTCACTTACCCCAACGACTGAGTATAGCACAACATTTCACCGCCCTCCATTTTCAAGGCTAGTTGCTTTGGCCTTTCTGTTATACCATTAATAATACACCAATAATACAATTAATAAATATTTATTACTCAGTATTATGCATTTAAGTTATACAAATCATGAAATAACAAACAAAAAGGCATGTAGCCTAAATATCTACACAAGTGTCATCCCCACTCATTGTTTTGATATTTCATTTACTGTTTTTATTTAATATTTTAATCTAGATTTCAGATGTTCCGTATAGGCATTTCTTGTCACATTCGTGTTTTAATTTAAGTTTAGTAGATTTAGTTGGTACACATGCGTCGTTAGTAATATAAATTGTGACAGTTCGATAGTTGGACAAAATTGAATGTGGAATAATTAAAATTGTTGTTTTTATTAACAATTAGTAATAGAAAATATTTTTATTTCTTTATTTTTGGCAAACTGACATTGAACTTCTTTTAAATATAATAAACTCTTTTTTTATTTAGTATTTTTAATTTAGAAACATTGAACATTGTAAGGTTATAAAAAAACAAAGAAAACTAATGCCTTATGCTAAACAACTTAAATTAAATACAAAATTAAATTAAAACATTGAGTGGGAATGACACTTAACAGTTTAAAAATTTGTTATTTTATTTACACGGTTGACAACTTACAGTTAATTTAAATGTTGGAGTTATAATGATTTATGACATCTACAATTATTTGTTCCGACTTTTCTGTGACGGCATCCTCAATCAATTCCTTAAAGATAGGAACAATGAAAGATAGGATACCTTCGTTCGTCACTCCCTCCACTTGGATATTAATCGGACTAAAAGAACCATATATATTAGTGTTGAACTTCCAACTTTTGTACAACAGTGTTCAAATGTAGTCCTACCCATTATTTTTGCACTTTATGTCATAAGAAGATGCTTTCAAAGTCGAACGATTTATATGAACGCCAATATCGCATCGGAAGCCAGAAAATTCTGCAATAAGTTTGCCTCGTCTTCCCATGTTTTTATGCATAACTGAGTAGTCGTAAGTGACCTGAGAAACAGTCAGATTGTGAACAATTTGAACGGTAGAAACCTTATCTCGATAGTTTAAACTTACTCTGTAATTTGTATATTTATATGGAACATTCAGAATACCATAGTTGTGCTTGACTCTTGCCCTTGGAGCGTCAATGCCGTATACAGTTTCAAGGCCAGTCAGTTGGCCATTTGTGAGATCAATATCGACGAGATGTTCATTTTCCTAAACATTTGTTGTAAAGTTACTTGAATTTATTATTTATAGCGACTTAAATTAGGACAAAATGTTGCACCGTCCTCTAGTTGCACTTTTTTTAAACATCTAGGACAAAGTAATGTTTTCTTTGTGTTATATTGTAATACCAAATTATAAATTTTGTCATGTTCTGTTTCAAATGATAATTTGCTTGCCCTGTACTTAGATACGCACAGATTCACTGCATTTTTTTTACAATGTACTTGTGACTTAGTTATTTATGCATGTATAAAAAGCCCTATCCCCTAATAAAAAAATGACTGAAATATAAAAAAGAACTATTGTTAGTTTTAATTTTAGTTAACCATTTCTGGTCCAAAGAGGACTGTTATTTGGATAGGTTGATATACTCAAAGTGAGCGTTTTAAGCGTAATAAAGTTATTAATATTTAATATACACACTTTGTGTTTAGTGATGTTGCACTTTGCTTGTATAGAAAGAGAGCAGAATTGAATTCTGCAAAAAACTTACATGAAGTGTCGTTTTATGAATATCATGTAGCTGCAAGATTTGTTTATCAAACATTTTTCTAATGATAATAATAGATTCTTTATACGCTGCTTTAACGGAAGCATCAGTTGGCTTTCTGCAAATAATATATTTAAGTTATTAAAGGCTCGAGTAGAATAAAGTGCGGAACTTTGATAGGAACCATATTGTGAAGGCACACATTTAGGCCGTCCCCACACGAGTCGACTCATTGCAAACCTTAGCCCCGAATCTGCCCGAACCGAATGAGAATGGAACTGTGTTGTTAGTAAGAAAAAGCACTTGTATATGAGTGAGAGAAAACACACAGCACGAACGAAACTAAACTGGTTTTGAGCACGTTTTGAGCGACTATGTTTCTTGGTTGCATGCTTTTGATGGTGACATTATGATCATCCCCTATTCTGATTTTGTTAAAAATTCTATAGAGTCACGAAACACGGCTCGACTAGTTTGCAATCAGTCGACTCGTGTGCGGAGGGCCTTAATGATTAATTAACTAAACGATCAAAAAAATACTTACACTCCATTCTTGAAAATTGCAGCCATTGGTGTTGTAGGATTTTCCAAAGCGGTTGACGCAATGACGCATGCGAAAAACAACACGATGAATTTAGTCATTTTTTTCTACTCAACTAGATGTTTATTATTGAAATTGTTAATTGGCTTTGGTACTATATATCTTGTAACCGTTTATATATTCACCTAATATTTCGAAATGTTGATTTATATCACTGCTGGCAAACGTATATCACAATGACCGAAATATTGGTCACAGAAGTAAACGTGTGATTAATTTTTTCTATATGTTTAAGAACCTCCGCCGTTACAATAGCGTAAAACATTCAACAAAATATTGGCAGCAAAAAGTTGAATCAATGATCGATCAGCCTAAATGAATACGCTGGACAAATTTACTTTCCTTATTTATTCTTAAATTATTTTCTTCTTGACATATATTAGGTACCAAATCTTAACTGAACGCATAGGCGCCGGTAGGATTACTTTCAGGGAGGTGCATCTGCATTAAGGATGCATGCTCAGTGTTTATTGGAAAAGGGTCGAGGGGTACACAGAATTTATTGACTAGGTGTTTGGACAATATAGACTCTTGCTTCAAACACAGACTTTAACACTAAAAGATTTAATTTCTTAATATTTATCTGTGTATTTTCTTTCATGACAGAGCACTGCAACTGCCCATGATCATATATTATTTCATAATAGCTCGGTGCAATTGTCAAGTTAAAGGGCAAATTAAAGGACTAGTTACAGAGTCTGAAAATTTAAAAACTCAAAACAAAACTGTTAAGGATAACGTCCTGAACATCTGTATGAAAATCTGCCAAAATTTGGTGTCTTATAGAAATTAAGACATGGTTTTAAAACACATTTCAAAAATGTGCCACACCGTTTCCATCACTTTTACTGTAATTACTGTGATGCCTTAAGTTGTACACATCGAGAACAAACAAAATAGTTCTCGTGGACCAATCGCAATCTGCTAAATATTGACACAATATTGTCTCCGCTCGAATTCGTCATTTCTTTCCAAAACAGCTTGTTCAATATTGATGTTTTTGTCGAATTTATTTGCGTATTAAAAAATGAAGACATCTGAACACATACTGTTAACCTTATTTTCGAAATAAAGTCAACATGAGTCCCTCGTTTAGCGGTGGCACTATTTGCTTAATATCTGGCACATTCTAAATGGACCATCAAAACAGGAGATGATGAAATTTCGCTAAGAAAAATACCACATAAGAATATATGTTAAACTTCTTTTTTAGTTGAAGGAAGAGATACCAAATTATGTTTTTGTTTTTTGTTTTCCAACTAATCTTATAAACATATTATATCTAGCATTGTCTAGACTAGGTTTCCCTTTCATACAAGACTAAGAAAGACTTCTTGGGCCAGTCATTAAACACCTCCATATGTTTATTAAGTTCAAAGCACATTCTTACAGTTTTTTTAATGCTGTAATTTTGTCTGTGTTACCACCGAAGGGGTAGTGACACTACCTGTAAATGCATAGTCTTTTAATACCAACAGAAACTTTTTTAAGCATTTTGGAGTTTTTCCAGTTTCAGGCAAAAGCAGGTGTTAGTTGTGGCCAGGTCTATTGTCAAAACAAAAGCCACGTTCTCATGAGGCGATTTTACTCGACTGAGTTAAATCCATCTTCAGAATCGACCCGAGAGAACCTTACATTCAGCCGGATAGCTCAAATGCTGAACGAATCAAGAAAACACATAATACATTTAAATGCATTTAGCAGTGGTCATTTTATAATGTTACGTTACTATTCTCGTGATTTTGTTTTGTTTTTGTTCCATATTCTTATTAAAAAATATGTAGATAAAAAATGTATCTAAATTATATTAAATTATATATTTAATTAATAAATATTAAATTATATATTATAAAGAATGAAATAAATTTTTCTTCAGACATCCAGAAATGGTTTCTAGCACAACTGCATTCAGCGGCATTTTTTTTTTTTCCTTGACTTTTTACATATTTCACATTTTATAATTTTATTTTGCAAATTTCTAAATATTAAAATAATTCACTAATTAATTTTGAATCACTTAACAAAAATTTAGTATTAACAGGAAAAGTACAGCGGCATTTTAAAACTATTAGTTTAATATTAAACTATTAGTATTATATAGTTTTGCTATTAATTTATGAATGAATATTTTGCACTATTAATTATCTGTGTACTTTTACAGTAAAAATAAATTTCTACTTCAATTAATAATCAGATTCAGTTGAACCGTGTTTTGTTCCAAACAATAGAAATTCTTTTAAGTAGTATTTATTTTAGTTATTAAAATCATAGCTTTTTTTAAGGTGATTTCAACTGAATTGTTCTATATTTTTTGTCTACAAAATATATCTGCCGATTATCCTAATTAACTTATAATTTTGTATAATATTGTAACTTCAACTCTCTTTTATCCGGAGATTTACAGTTCAACACATAGCTGGTCCAAGAAAAAATTTATTGAAATATGCAAGACGAGGATTTGGCCTTAATGACTTGGTAATCTGTTGTCATTAAGTTAAGTTACTTTTATAACGAAATATAAAAATAATAAACATTTTTTTGACCATAATTGTTGCAAGATGGCGACGGCGCCAGCGGATATTCGACGATGAACTCAAGGCCAGTTGCTTTGGTTCTTCTGTTACATCAATAATAATACACCAATATATAATACAATTAATACATATTTATTATTCAGTATTATGCATTTAAGTTATACAAATCATGAAATAACAAAAATAGGCATATAGACAAAATATTTACATATGAATAAAACCAAATTGCTTTTAATATTTAACAGTTTTAAAATCTGAGATTTTAGTTACATGACTGACAACTCAGAGTTAATTTAAATGCTGGAGTTATAATCATTTAATACATATACAATTATTTCTTTCAACTTTTCTCTGGTGACGTCCTCAATAATTTCCTTAAAGATAGGAACGAGGAAAGCTAGGATACCTTGGTGTGTCACTCCCTCCACTTGGATATTAAATTGGCTAAATGAACCATATATATTAGTGTTGAATTTGAAAGTAAACTTCAAACTTTTTGTACAACAGTGTTCTAATGCAGACTTACCCATCATTTTTGCACTTAATGTTATAGGAAGAAACTTTCAAAGTCAAATGGTCTGTAAGAAAGCTAATATCGCATCTAAAACCAAAGTCTTCTGCAAATTTACCTTCTTTTTCTTCATTGCTGTACCTTGCTACGTAGTCATAAGTGACCTAAGAAGTATGTATGTATGTATGTACAATGTAAATAATTTGGAAGCTGAGACCTTTTCTAATTAGTTTAAACTTACGGTGTAATTTGCATATCTGAATGGAACTATCAGAAGACTATTATCATTCTTGACATCTACTGTTGGAGCGTCTATGATGTATATAGTTTCAATGCCTCTTAGTTGACCGTTTGTGAATTCAAGTTCGACGGGATGCTCATGTTCCTAGAAACATTTGATCCAAAATTACTTAATTTAATATTTATAGCTATTTCCATTAGTATAAAATCTTGCCCTGTCTTCTTTTTGCACTTTTTTAACTTCTGATTCTAAATTCAGTACTCTTATTCGAACACCGTAATCACAAAGCAACTTTTCTAGACTATTAAAATCATAAGAAGAAGTAGTCATTTTTTAATAAACCATCTTAGAAAAAAATCAGCTGCTTTTAGATAAATACCCTTGATATTTAAAATAATAATTTGTATCACAAGAGGGCGGAATTGAATTCTGCAAAGAACTTACAATAATGACTGTTTTATGAATATCAGGTTGTTGCACGATTTCCTTATTAAACATTTTTCTAATGAGTATAATACATTCTTGAATCGCAGCATTTACAGTAGCATGAGTTGGCTTTCTGCAAATAATATATTTCAGTTATTATCAAGTAACATTCAGTAACAAAAGGGAGTAGGGGACGGGTATTATTTAATTCACCTTTCCCTCTCGTTAACGACTACAAAATTGTAATATATATGATAAATTAGAAATATCATAGAGAAATAATTCGTTATGTATTGAGTAATGTACTTAAAAGTAGATCAGAAAAATACTTACCTTCCATTCTTGAAAATTTCAGTCACTGGTATTACAGGATTTTCATAAGCGGTTGACAAAATAACACAAGCGAAGAACAACACAACGAATTTTGTCATTTTTTTTTCTCTACTGAACCAGATGTATATTATTTCACTTGTTAATGGAGTTTGGTCCTAAATATATCAAGTTTCCGTTTATATATTCACCTAATATTACGAAATGTTTACTTATTATACTGCTGGCAAACGTAGGTATAACACAATAACCGAAATGTTGGTCACAGAAGTAAACGTGTAATTATATTTTTCACATATTCAAAACTTCTGTTAACATGCACCAGCAATACAACATACGATGACAAATGGTGTAAAACAATGAACAAAATATTAGCAGCAGAATGATCTTTTACTTGAAACACTCCAGTACCAACGAAACACGTCCAGAACAATTAAGATGAATCAACAATCGATCAGCCTAAATGACTACACTTGACAAGTTTCCTAAGCAAATACAAAGATTTTATATTCAAACATCTTTCTTTATCTATTCTTAAGTTGCATAGGTAACAAATCTAAATCATACGTAATTTCATAATCGTGCAATAGCTAGATGCAATTGTAGTATTATCAATTATACTGATAGACTTTCTTCATATGTGGGCAACATCATCGGAGACTAATCGGTGCGAATTCGGGAGGAAAGGTCCACAACTGACCAAACATTTAATATCAGACAAGTTGTAGAGAAAGTTAAGAAAACACTACCTTTTTGTTGACTTTAAAACTGCATATGATAGCATAAATAAAACACTCTTCGCGGATACCAAGCGAGAACGAAATATCCTCAAAAACTCGTAAGATTTACCGCTCTAACGCTAAATGAAACCAAGCAAAGAGTCCAATCGAGAGTGATCTCATGGAAATAAGGAATGGCGTTAGCCCATCAAGGACTATCGTGCCACTGAAGAAGGAGAAGAAGAAGGTTATCCAGTTAAACTTAAAACAAAACCTTTCCAAAATTGATATAGACGACATCCTGTACATCTTTATAAGAATCGGGAGTTTCATAAAAATTATATGATTTTATTACATGGTTTTAAAAGATGTTGCATATGAGATGATTTTGCTCATTTCAAAGGTGCTGCAATGTTTTGTATGTGTCACGATCACATGCAATGGTCCTCACCAACCAATCGTTATCTTACAAATATTGACACAACATTGACTTCGCTAGACTTCTTTATTTCATTTCCAAAACAGCTTGTTCAATTTGATGTTTATTGATTTATTTTTTACAGAGCTTTAAAGCGTCTGACAAAAGTTCTGGCCCATGGAAAGCGTCTGACACTTGTAATTTTACTTCAGAATAACATTCTACAAAATATATTTATCAGTCATACAAATTTAAGTAAAGTAACTCTGATTTTTAGTTACCTTTCTCACCTGGTATCTGCCCAGGTGTCACCGAGCGAACTCCACAAAAACGCAGGTATTAAAAGTACATGTAGAGACTACTTAGAACCGAAAGTTCTATGCTTTTGAAAATAAGTTATGTCAGATCGCTCTGGGATCTTCTTACTCTATATTGTTCTACGGCGATTTAAGTGCTAGATCATATGAGGTCTTTAAAGTAAGTTTAGAGCATTAAGCAAATATTTTTCTAAATAATTTTGTCACTGAAGTTTATGTTTTCATCAAAATTAACATTACATTTTATTTAACTACTTCTAGAACATCTAATAGATATTTAACTTAAAGATATTTCTTGAAGTCGATCATGTGATTTCTTCTTTAGCTATGCTAAATTTAAGACTAAACTTAAAATATATCCTATTAACGTTTAGTGTAAGCGTCCACAGTTTCCATGAAACGCATTTTGTTTATTGAATACAACTTGGAAGAGTAAGGAAGCGGAAAGGTAGACATATGCAGAAACAGCAATATTCTTTATATTCTATTCTATATTTAGTATTATCTTTATTAACAAGGTTATTCTGATGATACATGTCAATTTACCAAATTAGAAACTTTAAATGCATAAATTATAATATACAAAGTTCAAAATTCAATAGTGAAATATTAGATGCGATTAAAATTATAAATAAATTTTCTGGTAATTCTAAATTTTTGTTACTCAAAATTAATTAGTGTATTATTAAAATATTTAGACAGTTGTACAATAGAATAATAAATTTCATGTAAAAGTATATATAAAAATAGTTATTAGTGGCTATGATGTATAAATGTCAAGGATACATAAATTAAATATAAAATAACGAGGTTCGACAAGTAACGAATGCAATGCATACCGATCTCAGTTACTGTCACAGTATACCCGCCAATACTCAAAAGCTAACCTTACCAGAAAATTCAATTACTTAAATAAAATATTTAAAAGTTTTTACAAGTTTAAACTTTACTTATATACTGTTATATCAGGAATAAACATTTTCATCATATAATTTACAACACAAATCCAACTTAAGAACTGGAATTATAATTATTTAACATATCGTTAGCAACTTTCAATATGTGTGTGACCACGGCCTTTTCGATCAAGTTCTCTATGATAGGAATATTTGCTTTCGGATTTCCCTCTAATTTGATATCAATCGGACTAAAAGGATCATAAAAATTAGTAAATTTTTAACATTCTACAAAAGATACTTCGTTAAACTTACCCAGTATTTTCAGTATATATGAAGTAAGAAGAAACTTTCAAAGTCTTACGATTCGTCAAAAATTCAATAATGCTACGGAAACCAGATCCTTCTGCTCTAACCTTTCCCTCTCGTCTTAAAGTTCTATATTTAAGTTTGTAGTTGTAGGTGATCTAATTAGTAGATACAATGTAATTAATTTATAATTTCTTTATATACATGCTTTATAACATTTCTTTGAATTCGTTAAACTTACAGTAAGATTTTTAAATCCTAATAGGTTTACAAAACGGCCGACATTTTTCAAGATGATTATTTTGGCATCTCCTTCTCTGTAGAGAGTATCAATGCCTCTAAATTGACCATTTGTGAGTTTAACAGTAATACGATGGCCATGTTCCTAGATTTGAACAAAAGTTTTACAATTATTATTTGCGACTGTGTTACCCTAATCGTAAGTTTACGACAAGACCATGTATTATTCCTATAAGTCTGTCTTAAATAAATTCTTAGCAGTATTTCAGTTTATTTACAATGAATTCATAATCGTGTTGTCAGTGAATCGTTAATAAAAAACACTTGTAGTAAACTTACATCAATGAATTTGTCATTAATATTAGGGAGAGACGCAACTGAGTTATTTAACAGAGTTTTGGCGATACCAACGGATTCGTCAACCGCGGCATTCGTCGCAGCACCGCTTGGGTTTCTGTAAATGATTTATTCTAATTATGAAGTAACAATATAAATACACAAACACATAACAGAAATTCTGTTGAAAAATGTTTGAAGTAATATTGTAAAATACTCACGCTCCAATTTTGAAAAGATCCGCTAATGGTTTGACAGGGCTTACAACAGCAGCTCTAGTTGACACAACTATTCCGGCGAAAATCAACGCCAATAACTTACTCATTTTTATAATATAAACCAAAATAACAATAATTGTTTTAGATGTGTAATATTTGAGTTGTTAATTCAGTATGATACCCAGTGTTTCAATTTATAATAAATATAAGCGTATTCCAAGGCCTTTTAGACGATCTGATCTTCAAACAATTCGATTTGATCTTAGTTGCTAATCCAATAAGTTATCTGTATAGTCTGTTTTATTCCATTATACATACATGAATCAAGACTGTCTCATTGGTGTAGCCTTAATTTGACAGTTGTACATGCACACTGAACTAACAATAAACGATAAATAAGAGTAGTTCGATAATTCAGTGCCTTCTTTTTGAAAAAGTGCTTTATTTATCAACATAGTCTGCTTTAAAATTGACACATTTAGTCCAGCGTTTTTCCAATTTTTGTATTCTTTTCAAATAATGGCTTTTCTCAAGGCACTCAAAAAAAGACGTTTGTTTCAGTGATTTCAGTGATGACCTCTTTGTTAGACCCAATGCTCGTACCGCCCAGCTATTTCTTCAGGTTTGGAAACAGGAAATAGTCGCAGGGGTCTGAATCTGGAGAATATGCTGATTGGAGGATCAGTTTGTAGTTTGTAAAATTTATGCATTTTTGCCATGGTAACTACACAGTCAATCTCAATCGCGCGGATAGCTGCTTTCAATGATGTCTGCTTTTAATGGCAGTTGACAAAAACTGCGCGGGAATTTCAAAAAGTCACTGAAATATAAAATGACCCTAGTATTTTTATTATCAGTACAATTACTAAGATCTGATTGCAAACAAAAATTGAATTGTATGTCTTTATATACTATTACATTTCCGTTCAGATTAGTCGATTAGTTTCTAGTATGACAGATCGTCTGAAACTGATCTAATCCGTCTAAAAGGCCTATTACTACCACGGACGATAAACAATTTTATTGACAGAAACTATAAATACTATCAAGCACACAGTGTGAATTGCATTTTAGGTTAACAATGACTGGAATACAAAAGAATTTCATCCAATAGTTTATTTAAAGCTTCACGTCTTTTGTATTGATAATATAAATTGACGCAATAGCCTGAGGTCTTTTGTGTAGTATACCTACTTGTGAACATATGAATCTGCATTACGCACGTACATTACCAACGTCATAGAGGGATGTACTGTACCATTGTTACAACCTGGCAAATGGCCATAGATGGTGTTGCTTCCTATTTAAAATATGCGGCCTGTATCTTACACTATCCTTATAGAAAACGTATGGTCAGGGTTACCACAGACCTAATAAACGACATTGTTGTTCTAAAATGGAAAATAGTTACATATATGTTATGTTATCCATCCAATAATAATATCGATGCGGTCTTATGTTTCCCCTCAGGCACTGAATGGTATTTTGATTATATGCA
The DNA here is from genome assembly GCA_963678705.1 of Panorpa germanica. Lineage (NCBI taxonomy): Eukaryota > Metazoa > Arthropoda > Insecta > Mecoptera > Panorpidae > Panorpa > Panorpa germanica. Next base: position 6,392,751 of record OY783212.1, on the reverse strand, counting down.
TCTTCTAGCACAACATTAAACCCTATTAAAATCATTGGAATGTATTCTAGTCCCTTTGTTCGTTCACATATGGGTTCGATCAGTACAGCGTGTTCTTCATGTGGCTTTTTAAATATTTAGGTTCCTATATGTAGCATACTTGTTGAACCTATTTGTGTGTAACACGTCCGTGGTTTATTTGCATGAACGTATAATTTGCATAAATGTTACTTTCATTCAGAGGTGTTGTTAGCGGCTTGTTACTTGATAACACAACCGAAAAGAAAGCTCACTGAGTGAGGAGTTTTACTCTTTTCAACAGCGTTACTACAGCCAATAATGTTCTAAGCTCTTTTGATTTAGAACGCTATAATAATGCTATATTATTTTGCAGAGATGTGCGTTCTTCAAATACATGTACTCAAAATGCAAATACAAAATAGTAAATACCTATTTTCTATTTTGTAATTAAATATCTTTTAAGAGTATAGAATTTTATATTTTATTTGAAAACTTTTACAAACCTATTTCGTATTTGGAAAATACAAAATACTTTTTTAAATTTTGTTACTTCATAGTGTTAATCAGTAAACATTATTTTTTGAATAAATAATAAATATTTATTATTCAGCAATGTGCATTTAAGTTATACAAAGCATGAAGTAATAAACAAAATGTGCTCTAATAAAATTAAATAAATACATACAAAAAAAATCAAACACTTTTAATAGGTGTATTTCACAGTTTAAGAATTCTTGGTTTTAATTAACTAAATGATTGACAACATAGAAATTATTTAAAGGTTGGCGTTATAGTCATTCAATAAACTTATAATTGTTTGTTCTATTTTTTGTTTGATGGCATTATCAATCAAGGCCTTAAAGATAGCTCTTATTATCTTTTTGTTGTGCTTATCTTCTTTCGTTTTTCGCTCCAGTTGGATATTAGTCGGACTAAAAGGACATTAAATATTAGTGTTAAATTTGTAACTTAACTTTTAGTACAACTGCATCAAGTATAGTGAAATCCTGACTTACCCATCCTTTTCGCACTTTATGTTATGAGAAGAAACTTTCAAAGTGTAACGGTCTGTTATGAAGTCCGTTATGTACACTTAATAAATTCTACTGCAAAAATCTTGCCTTCTTTTATTTCGCCGTTATGCTTAACTGCGTACTTATAACTGACCTAAAAATAAGAAGTATACTCATAGTAAGCAAGTTGATTGATTGAAATTATTTCTAAATCGTTTAAACTTACTTTCAAATTTGGATATCTGTATGGAATTAGCAGCAGACCATAATTATTCTTAACACGTGCTGTCGGAGCGTCATTGCTGTATAGATTTGCAATGCCAGTAAATTGGCCGTTTGTGAGATCAACTTTGATAAGATGGCCATGTTCCTAAATATTTATTGTAAAATTACTAAAATATAATATTTATAGCGGTTCTATTAAGATACAATTTTGGTCTGTCGTCTTGTTGAAATTCTATGACAGAGTTGTATTTTGTGTGTGTTATATTGCTAAATTAACTGACTTAGTACAATGTTTTACAGTGATTCATTTGGTCTCATTATACTGTTCTTTACCGACTGGAAATTGAATTATAAAATACAAATTATTGATAATTTTAATTTTAGGTAACCTCTGCTGGTCCAAAGATAAGTGTTTTTTGGCGCTCATAATAGTAATTTTCAATCCAAAGTGGTTAATAACGAAGAAGAAACAGTCTAGCTAACAATTGGAAATGCAAGCATTGCACTTTCTGTATTTTATGCCCAATTTAGTCACAATTTCGATAATGCCTCTCCCGCTTAGCATCACTTTGTATTAATGGACAACCTTTATATAATCATAAAATAACCTTTTTCGAATATAAAAATTATTAAAAATGGAATCTATTTTAGTCATTCAGATGTTTTAGATAAAGCAAAGTTTTCCCTTCAAGTAAAATAATAATAAAATTTAAGAGAATACAAACACTTAGTCTTTAGTGATGTGGCACTCTCCTAGCATAAAAAGGGAGCAGGGGAATTGTGCAAGTTACTTACGTCAACGAATGTTTCATGAATATCAGGTAACTGCGCGATTTGATTAATAAATAAGTTTTTAACGATAGCAGCAGCTTCTTGAATCGCAGCATGTACACTTGCATCAGTTGGTATTCTGCAAATAATTTATATAAATTATTATTAAGTAACATTATGTCTATTAAGTAACATTATGATTATCTTTTTGCATACAGTTTTAGCAGTCGCACAAAAGTTAAAGTACATGAATCATGTACATTAAGAAGTTAGTTAACTAAATGAAGAAAAAAATACTTACGCTCCATTTTTGAAAATTCCAGTCAATAGTGTTGCTGGATTTTGCGATTCCTGAACAGCAACGGTTGATGCAACCACAGAAGCAAAGAATAACACAACGAATTTTGTCATGTTTTAATACTGAACCAGATGTATATTACTTTAACTGTATTTTGACTATGATATAAAATAGATCGCGTTTATATTTATATATTCCCCTAAAGTAAAGAAATTTGATTTATAACACTGTTGGCAAACACCTTTTTAGTCAGAGCTATAAATAAATTAATATAAAAAATTAAATATGGTCTAAACCGAATTCGTACATCAAATACCATATATGTATATTTTGTCTCGCTCTAAGCAGTCTATTTAACTCAAGAGAATACCACATCAAATCTTTTTATAATTGTATAAATATATTCTTAAGTACAATAACCTTTTTGCGACTTATACAACTGTTCAACAGCGACGGTGAGACTTTGGAAACCACTGTATTTCTAATACATTTCTAGTACATTAATTTTAAATTATTCATTACGACAAGTAAATATTAATTTTAAGGTTATAATTTAGGGCAATTATTGAATAATTAATATTTTATACATTAAGATCGAAATTTTTATGAAATTAGGAATATATATTGAGTAAATACCCTTACAAAATATTTGTGTAATATTTTTAAATTATTTTTTATTTATTTAAATTAATCTTGACATTAACTGTTATAGTCACCATCATAATTATAACAATATACCTTAAACACAAAACTTTTGTATGCAATGTATAAATGCATTTTAGTTACTCAATAATTTAGAATGACAAAAATTAGTCTTAATAGAAAAGGTTATTTTAATCACATCTAATATTTCACTTCTAAATTTTGTTGTTTGTAATCTATTATTTATGCATTCAAATATAATATGACCTAAAGTTCCTAATTCGTCAAATTGGTCTCTATCATCAAATTTAAGATTAATTTTATACAGGTGAGCTGGAATTTTGCAATGATTACATTTAATTCTAATTATACTTGACATAATTTTGCGGGATTCGTTTCTGAATCATCTTTTCTTACTTAAATTTGGATGCAACAAATAATAATCTTTTTCATTTTGGCTAACTTTTGTTAATGATATCTTTGTTCCTCAAATTGAAGTTCAATTTTTTAATTAGCTAATTATTCTTTTTATCACATACATATCCACATTCAATATCACGTAACCAGAGTCGAACTTTTTCTTAGTAGTTGAACCTAATCAAAGTGAATACCTTAAACTCATCGCATCCTCTACATCAGTTTTCTTTACAACGAGCCAACTAAGTATATATTTATATATTTTGTTTGGGCCACATCAGATGCGTACTGAGGGTTGGGCAGAGGGGCAGTCTTGTAGAGATAGATTAGAAAACTATAACAACAATAGAAAAAGTCTACCGATCTAAAAAGAAAGTACATATATAAAAATGTATTTTTTGAAGCATTTTTTTTTTTTGGATATAAGTTACTTTTTAAGTAAAATATTTCGGTAGAATTAAGAGTATTGTAAGGGCATATGTTTGAGGATACGTTTAATTAGTATACTGCATATTGTACTCGTACTCTTCAATGAATTTTTCTTTAAATGTATTTAACGTCCGCCTATTTCCGATACTAAGTCCTAAGACCTTACAATATATTGGTAATATTTATGATATCTTGGCTTCATTTATGTGGACTACATGTGATCCAGAGATCGAACCCTAACACTCAGCAGTCTGGCATCCACCATCAATGCTCTCGCCAAATGTGTCGTCTCATTGCATGTCAGTTTCTATTTTTTTAGAATATAATCCGAGAATCAGATGAAACCATTGGCAAGTTGGATCCAATTCGCGAGTAGTAGTTTGAGTGTGACCCCTGGTCTATATTCTTAAATTTTTTGTGTTTCAATTCTTTACATGCGGCTTTACAGAGTTCAATGCATAGATTAGGGGTGTTGTGGTTGGGACAGGGAGTTTAGGTTAATACAATAATAATACACCAATAGTTTAATTAATTCATATTTATTATTCAGCAATGTGCATTTAAGTTATACAAATCATGAAATAAAAACAAAATGTGCTCTGGTTAAATAAATACATACAAATAAAACGAAACACCTTTAACAGATGTATTTCACAGTTTAAGAATTCTTGGTTTTAATTATTGGCAATACAGAAATTATTTAAAGGTTGGCGTTATAGTCATTCAATATACTTATAAATAATTGTTTCAAGTTTTGTTTGGTGGCATTATCAATCAAGGCCTTAAAGATGGGGACCGTAGCTTTTATTACCTTTTTGTTGTGCTTATCTTCTTTCGTTTTTCCCTCCAATTGGATATTAGTCGGACTAAAAGGACATTAAATATTATTGTTAAATTTGTAACTTAACTTTTAGTACAACTGCATCAATTATAGTTGAAATCCTGACTTACCCATCCTTTTCGCACTTTATGTTATGAGAAGAAATTTTCAAAGTGTAACGGTCTATTAGTAAGCCAAAATCGCACTTAAGAAATTCTACTGCAAAGATCTTGCCTTCTTTTCTTTCATCGTTATGCTTAACTGCGTAGTTATAACTGACCTAAAAATAAGAAGTATCCTCATAGTTAGCAAGTTGATTGATTGAAATTATTTCTAAATCGTTTAAACTTACTTCCAAATTTGGATATTTATATGGAGCTAGCAGCAGACCATAATTATTCTTAACACGTGCTGTCGAAGCTACATTGCTGTACAGATTTGCAAGGCCAGTAAATTGGCCGTTTGTGAGATCAACTTTGATAAGATGGCCATGTTCCTAAAACATTTGTTGCAAAATTACTAAAACTTAATATTTATATTTCAATTAAGATAACTTCCTTAAAGTTCTATGACAGAGTTGTATTTTTTGTGTGTTATATTTCTAAATTAACTGATTTAGTGCAATGTTTTACAACATTCATTTGCTTCTACTATATTCTTCTTTACTAACTGGAAATTGAATTATAAAATAGAAATTATTGATAATTTTATTTTTAGGTAACCTCTGCTGGTCCAAAAACAAGTGTTATTTGCATTTTATCAAAGTGACGCGCTTATGATCTTTTATTTGTTGGGTGGTGACGCTCGTAATAGCAATTTTTAACCAAAGTGGTAAACGCCAAAAAAAAAACAGTTTAACTAACAATTGGAAATGCAAGGATTGCACTTTCCGCAAAGATTGCGCTTTTACTGCCGCAAAAAATTTCGTCTTATATCATTAGGATACCCTTAATATAATCATAAAACAACCTTTTTAGAATATAAAAGTTATAAAAAATGAAATCAATTTTTTAATAAATCCATTTTAGTCAACATTCAGATGCATTAGTAGATTGATTCCCTTCTAGTAAAATATTACTAATATTTAAAATAATGCACACACTTTTTGTTTAGTGTTGTAACACTCTCCTACATAAAAACGGAGCAGAATTGAATTATGCAAGAAACTTACATCCACGAATGTTTCATGAATATCAGGTAGCGGCGCGATTTGATTGGCGAACAAGTTCTTAACGAGACTAATTGCTTCCTGAAATGCTGCATGTACACTTGCATCCGTTGGAATTCTGCAAATAATTTATTTAAGTTATTATATACATATACATTATGTTTATGTTGCAAACTACGAATTAACGACGAATAACCCGAATGTTATGTTTGGCTGGAAACGTTTTTGATTATGAGAATATTCGGTAAAATTTTCGCACACTCTTTTTGCATGTTCTTTGTCAATTCCTACAATTTTTGCAATATAAAAGTTATTGTACATTAATGAAGAAAAAAATACTTACGCTCCATTTTTGAAAATTCCAGTCAGTAGCATTACTGCATCTTGTGGCCCCTGAACTGCGGTTGATGCAACCACAGAAGCAAAGAATAACACCGCAAATTTTGTCATATTTTAATACTGAACCAGATGTATATTACTTTAACTGTATTTTGACTATGATATCAAATAGATCGCGTTTATATTTATATATTCCCCTAAAGTAAAGTAATTTCATTAATAACACTGTTGGCAAACACCTTTTTAGTGAGAGCTATAAATAGTAATTTAAATACGGTCTAAATCGTACATCAAATACCATATATGTATATTTTGTCTCGCTCTAAGCAGTTTATTTAACTCAAGAGAATACCATATCAAATCTTTTTATAATTGCATAAATATCTTCTTAAGTACAATAACCTTTTTGCGACTTATACAACTATTCAACAGCGACGGTGAGACTTTTGAAACCACTGTATTTCTAATACATTTCTAGTACATTAATTTTAAATTATTCATTACGACAAGTAAATATTAATTTTAAGGTTATAATTTAGGGCAATTATTGAATAATTAATATTTTATACATTAAGATCGAAATTTTTATGAAATTAGGAATATATATTGAGTAAATACCCTTACAAAATATTTGTGTAATATTTTTAAATTATTTTTTATTTATTTAAATTAATCTTGACATTAACTGTTATAGTCACCATCATAATTATAACAATATACCTTAAACACAAAACTTTTGTATGCAATGTATAAATGCATTTTAGTTACTCAATAATTTAGAATGACAAAAATTAGTCTTAATAGAAAAGGTTATTTTAATCACATCTAATATTTCACTTCTAAATTTTGTTGTTTGTAATCTATTATTTATGCATTCAAATATAATATGACCTAAAGTTCCTAATTCGTCAAATTGGTCTCTATCATCAAATTTAAGATTAATTTTATACAGGTGAGCTGGAATTTTGCAATGATTACATTTAATTCTAATTATACTTGACATAATTTTGCGGGATTCGTTTCTTTCATCATCATCTTAGAGTCAGAGTCATCTTTTCTTACTTAAATTTGGATGCAACAAGTAATAATCTTTTTCCTTTTAGCTAACTTTTGTTAATGATATCTTTGTTCCTCAAATTGAAGTTTAATTTTTTAATAGGCTAATTCTATATTCTAAGGTCGAACTTTTTCTTAGTAGTTGAACCTAATCAAAGTGAATACCTTAAACTCATCGCATCCTTCACATCAGTTTTCTTTACAACGAACCAACTAAGTATATATTTAAATATTTTATAAGGCAATCCGCTAGAGATAGGTTATAAAACTAGAACAACAATAGAATAAATCTACCGAGCTAAAAGTACATATGTAAAAAAGTATTTTTTTAAGCATTTTTTTTTTTTTGAATATAAGTTATTAAGAATAATGTTTCGGTAGACCAGGAATACGGCATTCATAATTAGTATTCTGTATATTGTACTCGTACTCTTCAATGATTTTTTTTTAAGTATTTATCGTCCGCCTTTTTCCGATAATAAGTCCTAAGACCTCCTATTATGTTGGTAATATTTATGTCGTGAATTCATTTATGTGGACTACACATGATCCAGCGATAATCAATGCTCTCGCCAAAGGTGTTGTCTCGTTGAATGTCAGTTTATTTTTTTTTACAATATAATCCGAGAATCAGATGAAACCATCGGCAAGTTGGATCCAGTTAGCGAGTAGTAGTTTGTGTATAACCCCTGGTCTATCCTATATTATAATGTCCGAGGTGTATGTTTGTTTTCTTATATGTTTATATTCTTATATGTTTACGCGATTCGTATGGTAGCTCGAAAACGGCTCCAGGGAAGTTTTTAAAAATTTCCTATTTTGTAGAGAAAAAAATTCTAAGACTTTTGGCGTCCCCGGATTTTTCCCTGAATTTCCTGGAAACCCGTAATTTTGGAAAAACTGGAAAAAAAGTGATCTCTTTTTTGCTGTATTACTTTTAATTTGGAAAAGATAGAAAGTTGAAATTTTGCATGTGTATTAAGCTATTTAATGTTGACATTTCTCAAAAATTAGAATTTCAAAAATTGAAAAAGGGGGGGTTGAAGAAATTCGGGGGCCCGGTAGGGAACTTTATAGAAAGTTCATATTCTGGATTGTAGAATAATTAAGTATATTATTAATAAAAAAAAAATCAAAATTTCAAAATTTTATTTGGGGGCACGGGGGCAGTATTTTCCGAGAGTAAAAATTGTGCTAGAAAGTTGAAATTTTGTATATAAGCTAACCTTGGTAACTTATTTACGAATCGAAAAAAAAAATCCCAAATTTTGAAAAAAAGTTGGTCAAAATAACGCATAAATAGAAAATATTTTTTATTTTGACAAAAAAAAAATATTTTTTTAATCAATTTATATGTGTGTATATGTGCGCGAGTTTATTTATTATTTCAATTTAAAAATAGAATAGTTAAATATGAAATGTAATTACGAATTATTTTATTGGATTCAAACGATACACGCCTAAAAGACGTCGTTTTGCGACGGGGGTAAACTCAGTCTTATTTATAATGTTCCAAATGTATATTTATGATCTTGTGATTTTATATGTTTGGTAGTAAACTTTGTATGGCAGCGCGAAGACGGCTCCGTCAATGTTTTTGAAAATTGCCTATTTCGTAGAGAAAAAAATTCTAAGACTTTTGGCGTCCCCGGATTTATCCCTGAATTTCCTGGAAACCCGTGATTTTAAAAAAACTGGAAAAAAAGTGAGCCCTTTTTTGCTGTATTACTTTTAATTCGTAAAAGATAGAAAGTTGAAATTTTGCATGTGTATTAAGCTATTTAAGGCTGATATTTCTCAAAAATTAGAAATTCAAAAATTGAAAAAGGGGGGGTTAAAGAAACCGGGGGCCCGGTAGGAAACTTTGGAGAAAGTTCATATTCTAAATTCTAGAATAATTAAGTATATTATTAATGAAAAAAAATTCAAAATTTCAAAATTTTATTTGGGGGCACGGGGGCAGTATTTTCCGAGAGTAAAAATTGTGCTAGAAAGTTGAAATTTTGTATACAGGCTAACCTTGGTAACTTATTTACGAATCGAAAAAAAAAATTCCAAATTTTGAAAAAAAGTTGGTCAAATAACGCATAAATTGAAAATATTCTTTATTTTGATACAAAAAAAATATTTTTTTTAGTCAATTTATTATTGAGCAAGTTTATTATTTATTTCAATTTAAAAATAGAGTTAAATATGAAATGTGATTACGAATTATTTTATTGAATTCAAATCATACACGCCAAAAAGTCATCGCTTTGCGACGGTGGTAAACTCAAGTGGAATTTAAATTTTTACATGAAGTTCAAGCCACACACAAAAGACAGACGTCGCTTGCGACGGGGGTAAAAGCTAGTATTATTAAATTTGTTGTGTTTCAATTCCTTACATGCGGTTTCCCAGAGTTCAATGCATAGATTAGGGGTGTTGTGGTTGGGACAGGGTGTTTAGGTTAATACATTAATAATACAACAAAAGTTTAATTAATTCATATTTATTATTCAGCAATGTGCATTTAAGTTATACAAATCATGAAATAAAAATAAAATGTGCTCTGGGTAAAAATATACATATGAATAAAACGAAACACCTTTAACATGCCACAGATTAAAAATTCGCAGGCTGGTAACATAGAGTTAATTTAATTGTTGGTGTTATAATCATTCAATGCATCTATAATTATTTGTTCCACGTTTTGTTTGGTGATTTTCTCAATCAAGTCGTGAAAAACAGGAACACTAGATTCGGTTGTCTCTTCCTCGAACCGGATAACAATTGGACTAAAAGGACCATAAATATTAGTGATGAATTTGAGTAAATTTTTACTTATAGTACAATTACAGCAAGTAGCTTTGAAATGCAGACTTACCCATCATTTTCACACTTTATGTTATAAGAAGAAACTTTCAAAGTCAAACGGTCTGTAAGAAAAGCAATGGTGCATCTGAAACCAGGTTCTTCTGCAATAACTTTTCCTTCTTCTCTTTCTCCGTTATGATTAACTACGTACGTATAAATAACCTAAGAAGTGGACATTATAAATAACTTTAACGGTAGAACCATATTTTCTAAATAGTTTAAACTTACTGTGAAATTTGCATATCTATATGGAGCTATCAGAATTCCATAATTATTGTTGACACTGACTGACGGAGCGGGGATGCTGTACAGAGTTTCAATGCCAGTCAGTTGGCCGTTTGTGAGATGAACTTTGTAAAGATGGTCATGTTCCTAAACATGAATAAAAGCATTTGTAGCAAAATTAATTAACTTTAATATCTATAGTTATGTGGAACAACTTCAACACACGCACAAAGAAAGAGAACCTACATCAACGAATGCTTCATAAATATCAGGTAGCTGCAGAATTTTCAGGCCAAATAAGTTTTTGACGACGGCAATAGACTCTTCAATCGCTGCATGTACACTTGCATCAGTTGGGATTCTGAAAATAATTCATTTCAATTATTGTCAAGTAACATTATGTCTATGTTACAAATTTCAATTAAACGCCGTATAAGGGATGGGGGGGTAATCATATTAAATTCACGTCGCGCTATGATAAATTAATAATGTAATTGAAAAATATTTCATTAATAATCGATTGTCAGTTCAAAAATAATAAAATAATATATATTATCTAAGCTCTTAAATAATTAAAAATAAAATCCTCACTCCTCGAAAAAGTAAAAGTCTAACTGGATAAAATTTACATTTTGGTGAGACGAAAAACATATATTTTTTAGAAAATTGAGTAACTTCAGGAGAATCGTAAAAACTACTTACGCTCCATTCTTGAATATTTCAGCCAGTGGTGTCATAGAATTCCGAAAAGCTGTTGAAGCAACAACACATGCGAAGAACAACACGACGTATTTTATCATTTTTTAATACGTAAACAGACGTACGAGTATATTATTTCAATTGTTAATTGAATATGATACCAAATAAAACGTGTTGACACTTATATATTCACCTAAAATAACGATAGTTTACTTATAGCACTGTTGGCAAGCAACAAAGTGCGGTCTCAATTTTTACACTTAGAATATATTATTACAATTTTTTCTTGTACATAAATTCTAGTATATAATAAAGCTATAAAACTCCGTGTTATTCTTCCTTTTTCTCTTTATCCCTCTTTCTTCTCTGCACCTCTGCCATCTATCTTCTTCCTTACTTGTCTCTTTTCAGCAGCTCCTTCCACTGACATCTTTAATTTCTTTACAGCTCCCCTCCATTGTTACTCTCCCTTTTTCTCTACTTCCTTTTTTCTTCTCTGTACTTCCGCCATCCACCTCTTTAATGTGCTGCAACGTTTCTATTTCATTCTTGCACATAACCTTTCTCTATCTATTCACAATACCTGCTTGCTTTTCCCTTCATTTTTCATTCTGAATGTTGCAAGTCTCCTTACATTTTTGTCTCTTTTTCTCCTATTTTTTTCATAATATTTAAATAACAACAAAATAAAGCCAAAATAATAAATTTACATTTACTACATTTCATTAATAGATATATATAATTAGAATAATATTAATAACTTATAAATATTTGATTGATTGAATTTGTTGACTAAAAAATCATATTGTCCATATTATCTAACTCTTTGGTTCTGGATCCCATGAGTTTAATTGTCATACTAGATGCGTTGCGATTGAGATTGAGACTTTTTGTTAATACATTAATAATACACCATTAATTTATTTATTGAATCTTTATTATTTAGCAATGTGCATTTAAGTTATACAAATCATGGAATAAAAAACAAAATGTGCTCTAGGTAAATACATATATGAATAAAACCAAACACCTTTGATATTTAACAGTCAAAAAAATTCAGGTTTTAATTATACGGTTAAGAAGACATTGCTATTTGGAATGTTGGCGTTATAATTATTTAATATAGTAACAATTACTTCTTCCAACTTTTCTTTGGTGGCACGTTCGATCAAGTCCTTAAAGATAGGAACACTAGCTTTAATTATCTTCTTGTTGCGCTTATCTTTGTTTATTTTTTCCTCCAATTTGATATTAATAGGACTAGAAGGACCATAAATATTAGTGTTAATGTTGAAACGTATCTTTTACTACAACAGACTTACCCATCAGTTTCGCAGTTTATGTGATAATCAGAAATTTTCAAAGTGTAACGGTCTGTTAGAAATCCAATATCGCACTTCAAAAATTCTTCTGCAAAAATTTTGCCTTCTTTTGTTTCACCGTTATGCTTAAATGCGTAGGTATAATTGACCTAAAAATAAAAAATATACTTATGTTAAGCAACTTGAACGATAGCGACCTTTTCTACGTAGATTATGCTTACTGTCAAATGTGGATATCTGTATGTAACCAGCTGAAGACCATAATTGTCCTTGACGCGAATTGTTGGAGGGTCAATGCTGTATAGTTTTTCAACGCCATCTAGTTTACCGCTTGTGAGGTCAACTTCGATAAGATGATCATGTTTCTAAACATTTGTTGCAAAATTACAAAAATTAATATTTATAGTGATTTCTGTACAAATATTGTCCTATTTTCTATTTTATCATGTCCTATTAGAAATGATGTTGTGTTTGGTCTGTATCAAGATTTAAGTGCATTATGCAGATTCAGTACAATTATTGCCGAGTACATATTTATGCACACAATTTAAACTTGACTACACTATTTTTTACCAACTGGAAATTGAATTATAAAATAAATATTATTGATAATCTTTTAATTTTTGTTAAACCCCTTCTGATCCAAAGAAGAATGTTATTTGCATAAGTCATTTAGGCAAAGTGAACGCATTTTACTGCAACGCACTGCATGCATTGACGCTTATGATCTTTTATTTATTGAATGAATCTCATAATAGCAATTTTCAATCTAAAGTGGTTAATAACAAATAAGAAACAGTCTAGCTAACAATTGGAAATGCAAGGACGGTATTTTATGCAAAGGTAAAGTCACAACTTCGATAATGGCACTCCCACTAAACATCATAGCCTTGTATTATGGGACACCTTATATAATCATAAAACAAACCTTTTTGACTATTTAAATTAAAAAAATAAGGGGTGGTCTTTTAAGAATCCATTTTAAACAACATTGAGATGCTATAGATAAAGTATTAGTCGGTTCCCTTCAAGTAAAATGCTGCTAAAATTTAAGATGATACATACACTTTGTGTTTAGTGATATGGCACTCTCCTAGTATAAAAAGGGAGCAGAATTGAATTGTGCAAGGAACTTACGTCAACGAATTTTTCATGAATATCAGGTAGACGCGCAAAATTATTAATAAATAAGTTTCTAACGATAACAACAGCTTCTTGAATCGCAGCATATACGGCAGCATCAGTCGGGATTCTGCAAATAATAATATTTAAGTTATTATCAAGTAATATTATGCTTTAGTTGCAAAGTTCAAAACAACGTCGTTTAAGCTAAGGAGAGTCAGAAAAAAATTTGCTAGTAGATACTACAAAAATACTGTACGTATCCTGTATTCTTTTTTCCACCACGTTCTAAAGAAAACATATTAAATTAAAACTTGCAGTCTATATAAAATATCGAAATTCGAGTTAGAATTAAAAAGCTTTCAAACCATCATACTTTTTTACAAATCGTCTTTTGACGTTGGCTTTCTTTTTATTTTTTTGTCTTTTGGCTACTTTTGTAATTTTCAAAACAATTGTAAAATATACCTTGTTTGTTAAAAATATACTTAGTTTAAACGATATTTTTACCCATTAAAAAATAATGCTTTCTCAATACACGAAATTCAGTTTTTTCATTGTTTTGAAAATTACAAAAATAACGTAATTAAAACTACTGTAACTCGTAAACTAATGGTCGGAATGTCATGAAATTTTAATACATATCGTTTGAAGGTTGGCATTATGTAAAAATCATATGGAAAATAATAAAATCTAACAGGGTTTAATTTAGGGTTTTGACTAATTCAAAAACAGATGGTTTTTAAAAAAAATTGAGTCGCATCACATGAATTATGTACATTAAGAGGTTAGGTAACAAAACGAAGAAAAAATTCTTACGCTCCATTCTTGAAAATTCCTGCCAATGCATTAACAGGATTTGGTGACCGCTGAACAGCGGTTGATGCAACCGCACAAACGAAGAATAACACCACGAATTTTGTCATGTTTGAACACTGAACCAGATGTATATTACTTCAATTGTTAATTGACTATGATACAATATAGATCTTGTTGATATTTATATATTTCCCTAATGCAACGAAAGTAGCCTTATAACACTGTTGGTAAACACCTTTTTAGTGTGATCTTTTATCTCGCTCCAACCTTTTTGCGATATATACAAAACCAATTTTATCCAATATTTCGCCAATGTTGAAAGGTCATTTTTTCTTGTGCTATGTGCGCCAAGGTCATGTGTGTATATTATGCATGTGATCTCTATTATATACAATATTACCATTAGAACGTCGTATTTCATCCGTTCAATTACGGAACAAATACCGTCTTCAGGTATTAAACCCGGGCACTGCGTAGTCAGTAATATAACGATAATCTTATTGAAGAGAATATTTTAGATGTTATTCTAGAGTTACTTATTACCAGAAAAGTTATATTAAGTATAGAATAAGTATAATATGTCATTTCCTTGCGTTTAAGCAGACGTCTAAAAATTTGGTATTTGTGCCCTCCTGAAACAAAGTGGCACTATTTTATCGGCATTCCAATTCATTCTCTCATTTGAAGAGCAACTGTGAGACTTTGGAAACCACTGTATATATATTTCTAATACAGTACATTAATTTTTTAATTATTCATTACGACAATTAAATATTAATTTTAAGGTTATAAATTTGTTGAATAATTAATATTTAATTTCTTAAGATCGTAATTTTTTTTGAAAGTAGGAAGTATGCGTTGAGTAATTATTATCCTTTATATTACATCATCTATCTAATCAGGCGGCCATATTGAGAATCCAGAGACAACCAATTTCATGACATGTAATGTCTTTCTCTACAAGTAAATCATATTTTTAAAACTAATGACATGTTTGGGGTTTTAAATACTCTCTAAAGCAGATATACCTGACTATATTGTTTATGCGCTGTGCACTAGTCGATTTGGTGTTGTTAAAGTGCCATTTAACGTCCATTTGACGATATGCCCGAGTATACCAAGGGCGATAGACGGCGTAGACCCAATAATTTCACGGTAACGTGTATTTACACTTAGTCCTTAATCTTTGTTGTGAAAGAAATTGTTACATTTCTTTGTTAGCGAATTCTACTACTACTGACACTTATTAATTTATTGCTTTCTGCATTAAATGTCTTTCAGAGAAACTCTTTATGTCTTGAGTCTTTATTAATCGTTTTGTTTATACATATAATAAATTTCAAATACATTATACCCGTATTTATTACTATCAAACTGTTTTGAGTTCAGTGAACAATATTTGAGTTAAAAATGTAGATTGTAACATCACTCTGGTGTTTATTTAGGTGTCCAGTGACTGACGTCATCGAAATTTAACAGGAGAACTTGAGATATAAACATTTAGCATTTAAAATCTTGAATTCGGGCGATATGTTCGAGTTAGAAAACATTCTATGTCATTCGGATCTTATAAATATGATAAATTTGTCTTCCCCGTTTATATTGCTTCGTATATGGGTATATGGTATAGGCAGAAAGAAATTTAATTATAGGGCAGATAAACCTAATAAAAATTGTTGCGTTGACCTAATATAATGTAGACCAAAAGAAATCTATTGTCATCTTAGTGTCGATTTTTTATTAATTAATTAAATGTGGTTTATTACAAACCTTAACGGATGCATTTGCTTCTCAGCTCTGATTTGGTCCGTGTCGACCAGTTCAAAAAATGTAGTTTTGAGATAAGCACCAA
Organism: Panorpa germanica; assembly: GCA_963678705.1. Taxonomy (NCBI): domain Eukaryota; kingdom Metazoa; phylum Arthropoda; class Insecta; order Mecoptera; family Panorpidae; genus Panorpa; species Panorpa germanica. The sequence continues at coordinate 6,376,678 of OY783212.1, read as the reverse complement.
AGAATATAAAGTATTGTATTGGTTTATATACTGTCACGCTCACTTCAAATTGCTATAACTTAGGTGATATTCGGAATATTTCTTAAAATATTCTAAAAAGTATAATTAATAAATCAAAGCGCAAAGAAAATTGGTTTTTATGCCAATGTCATTGGGGGCCACTCAAACCACTTAAGTTATGTATGTATGAAACATTAAGTAAAAAGTATCGAAGCAACAGTTTTTGAAAATTTGAGTTGAATACTATCCTAATCCTATAACAATAAATCGCGAAACTCGAAATTTTGGAAAACTTTAGAATAAATTTTTTTTAAATTTAATTTTGAATAAATTGAATAAAGACAAAAGTCGGTAATATCAAAGCATTGGTTTGTAGATGCTTTTATTCTGCATATTGCATTCTTCATTCAATTTTATTTTCTAGTATTTTACCATAGTCCATGAGTTGAAGTTTGGGTACCCCTGGACTATTTTAGTCAACTTTGTGATGCGCTTCCCCTAAATTCACAAACCAAGCGTGTTGTAAATGAGGCAGAGTTTTCCGGTTAATCCATTAATAATACACCAATAGTTCAATTAATAAATATTTATTATTCAGAAATATGCATTTAAGTTATACAAATCATAAAATAACAAACCAAATGTGCTCTACACATAAATAAAATCAAACATCGTTAATATTCCACAGTTTAAAAATTAGGGGTTTTAATTACATGATAGACAACACAGAGTTATTTTCATTCAATGCATCGATAATTACTTGTTCCAAGGTTTCTTTGGTTACATCCTCAATCAAATCCTTAAAGATAGAAACACTAGCTTTAATTATCTTCTTGCTGCGCTTATCTTCGTTTGTTTTTTTTCCCAACTTGACATTAATCGGACTAAAAGGACCATAAATATTAGTGTTAAATTTGAAAGCAAACTTTTACTTATAGTATAAATACCACAAGTTGATTTCAAATGCAGACTTACCCATGATTTTCACATTTTATATTATAAGAAGAAACTTTCAAAGTCAAACGGTCTGTAAGAAAGCCAATATCGCATCTGAAACCAGATTCTTCCGCAATAACTTTGCCTTCTATTCTTTCGCCTTTATACTTAACTGCGTAGTTATAAGTGACCTAAGAAGAAAATATTGTAAATAATTTGGAAGACTTATATCTTTTTTAAACAGTTTAAACTTACTGTGAAATTTGCATATCTGTATGGAGCTATCAGAAACCCATAATTTTTGTTGACGCTGGCTGTCGGAGCGTCGATACTGTACAAAGTTTCAACGCCAGTGAATTGGCCGGATGTGAGATGAACTTTGAAGAGATGGTCATGTTCCTAAACATGAATAAAAGTTATACAAGTATAAGTAGGCATTTCTAGCAAAATTATTTAATTTTAATATTTATTGCGATTTCTATTAAGATATAAATAATTTGTGAGACATGTATATATTTTCTTTGTTTTTGTTGCATTGTAAAATGAAACGATAAAAATTATCATGGTTATTCGCAAAAATTTAATCGTTCTAAAAATTTAACATTCTGCTCAAAAAGTCGTCGTTCGAATTAGTCAGTTACAATGTGAGACAGACCTCAGACCTGTTGGAAGAAAAACTTACATCAACGAATGCTTCATAAATATCAGGTAGCTGGATGATTTTCTTATCAAATAAGTTTTTAGCGACAACAATAGACTCTTCAATTCCTACACGTACACTTGCAGCAGTTGGGATTCTGCAAATAGCTCAATTAAATTATTGTCAATTAACATTATGTTTATGTTACAATCTTCAAACAGATGCCGCATAAGAGGATGCTGGTGATCATCTTAAATTCACAAATCGAATATAGAATAAAACTTTAACTAAATTTTAAATTAAAGTAACAGCAAAAGGTCAAAACAAATATTTCTTTAGAAAAATGAGCAGCATTACGAGAATTGTAAAAAATACTTACGCTCCATTTTTGAAAATTTTAATCAGTGGTGTCAAGGAATTTTGAAAAGTTGTTGAAGCAACAACACAAGCAAAAAATAACACCACGAATTTAATCATTTTTTACTATTGAACCAAATGTTTACAAAACTTCTGTTGTTTACTGACTGTGGTACCAAATACAACGTTTTAATATTTATATATTCCTCTAACATAACTATATATTTATATATAGCACTGCTGGCAAATAACAAAGTGCGGTCTCAATTTTGTTTTTAAATAATATTACTGCTATTTTAACCTCTGCGTGATATCTTGCATTTACTATAATTTAGTATTTAGTATTTTAGTATTAATGGTTACTTATCTAATTGCCTGGAAAGATTTTAGTCTAAGACAGTAAGGACCATTATGGATATCCCATGGTCCATACAAAAAATATATATAAACCATGACTTCGGCAATTGTTAATATATATTGCATATACAAGTTATGAATAAACATGACAGTGCATATTATTTCCATACAATTGCATTTGCACATACATATGACATACTCGTACAGTATATGTTTTACATCAAAACAAAAATATTTGGATATACATACTATATTCAAGGTATATACATTAATGTATATTGCATATCCTATGTATACAATACATAATGTATATTGCATATCATATACATTAATGTATATACCTTGAATATAGTATGTATATCCAAATATTTTCTGAATTAGTAACAACCTTAGCAACAACACTGAAGACAATATTTTTATCGATATTTTAACAATATTATTAACCAAAATTAAAATATATAGTAATAAGTATAATACGAGTATGTTATTTGTATATGTTAAAGCAGCCTTTCCGAAAATTAGTTAGTGGCGAGCCATATTTAGCTATGAATACGGACTGGGATTTCCTGAATAAAAGTACTGCTGTTTTAGCCACATTTCACTTTGAAAATCACTGTATTTCTAATACAATACATTAATTTTATAATTACTGATTATGACAGTAATCATAATTAAATATTCATTTTAAGATTATAACATTTTTTTGAATGTATGTTGTACATTGTACAAATATTTACCTTACGAAATACATTTATCGATTTTCTCAATTTGCTTTCTCAACTTGTGTAATCCAATCTGTACCAAAATCCAATTGTAGCACAACCTAAATCTATTAAAATCAATGGAATCTATTCTTCTCTCTTTCATTCGATCATATATTAGTTAGATCAGTCCCGCTTATTCTTCATGTTATTTTTTAAACATTTAGTTTCCTATACTTTCCTTAGTTACTAATCCCATTTATATACTTTCATAGTAGTTTTGTTTGTACATATGAACATATAATTTACATAAATGTTATTTTCTATTTAACTCGTAAAAAAGTGTCACTCTCTCCAATAGCGTAACTAGATCTCTGCAGCCCCTAATTCAAATTAAGTTTTTGTGTAGTTCTAAGTAGCTTCTAGCTATAATTAAATACATACTACTACAAGCCCAATTTATCTCAAGCTAAGCTCTAAAAAGCACTCACTCACTTATTTTTCTATAATGTATATAGAAACGAATAAGATAAAATTCATTATCGTATTATAGATTTATACCGCTCTTATAACCTCTTTTAAGTATAAGTCGCCGCCGAACTATCGTGATTTGGACTATATTTAAATCGAATGCAGTTTACTAAAATATATTACTACAATGCAGTTGTTACTAGTAATTCGAACCAATTACGTACCTGTCCTGGTACACCACGAGCAATAGGCGGTGAAGTCGATTCAACAATCGTACTGTGCTCTTATATACTCTATTTTAAGAAATTACCTTCACTTAAAATGAACAACAACTTCAGAGAACAAATAAAACCTTATCCCAAAGGAATATATTCTAACCCGTATTGCTAGACATAGTCAATTTTAAAACACTTCACATAAAACTTGGTATTTAAGTTATATAAGTTATACAAATTATGAAATAATAAACAAAATGTGCTCTAGTTAAAAATATACATATGAATAAAACCAAACAAACACCTATAATATTTCACAGTTTAAAAATACATAATTGGCAACACACAGTTAATTTAAAGGTTTGTGTTGTAATCATTCAATGCATCTATAATTACTTGTTCCACCTTTTCTGTGGTGACTTCCTCAATCAAGTCCTTAAAGATAGGGACACTTGCTTTTATTACTTTTTTGTTGCGCTTATCTTCGTTTTCTTTCCACTCCAATTTGATATTAATCGGACTAAAAGGACCATAAATATTAGTGTTATATTTGAAAGCAAACTTTAATCTTTTTGCACAACTATAGCAAATATAGTTCATATGCATCTTACCCATGATTTTCACACTGTATGTTATAAGAAGAAGCTTTCATAGTCAAGCGGTTTGTAACAAAGCTAATATCGCATCTGATACCAGGTTCTTCTGCAATAATTTTTCCTTCTGCTCTTCCGCCTTTATGTTTAAGTGCATAGTTATAAGTGACCTAAGAAGTAGATATTGTACGAGTAAAGAATTTGAAAGACAAACGTAGAAGGAAATTATTTAAACTTACTGTGTAATTTGCATATCTATAAGGAGCTATCAGAAAACCAAAATTGTTCTTGACACTTGCCGTTGGAGGGTCGATACTGTACAGGGTTTCAACCCCAGTCAGTTGGCCGCTTGTGAGATGAACTTTGACTAGTTGGTTATGTTCCTAAACATGCATAAAAGTTATACGAACATAATTATTTAACTTTAATATTTATAGCGATTTCTATTGAGATAGATAGATCATAGAACTTGTGTGATACAGATGTATTTTGTTTGTTTTTGTTGCATTGTTAATTGAAACGATAAAATTAATCATCTTTTTTTTACAAAAAGTGTTGTTGCATTATGTTTACATTTAAATATAATTTCAATAGAATTATGATTGCAGTACTCTATTTTTGTCTTCACTTTATTATTCTCTACCAACAGAATAATGAATTATACAAATGAATTTATTGTTAATTATAATTTTAATTAACCCCTTCTACACCTTAGATAAACATGTTTTTCAATTTCTACTTCACTGCTATTAGAGGCAAAACCTTTTTAGGCTATTAAACTTTTTTATTAAACTTTTTTTGCAACTTAAGAATCCATTTAAAAAAAAGAGTATATTTTTGAATAAAATATTAATTTTTTCTTAAATGTTATTAGTATTTAAGGTAATATAATCGATTCGTAATTAGTAGGGTTGTACTCTTCTAATGTAAAAACAGATGTCAGAATTAAATAATCATTAATTCTCTTACTAAATTGTCAGAGCTCTCTCTCTCTCTCTCTCCCTCTCTCTCTCTCTTTCGTTCAACTGATGTCGAGTATGCGCTGCGTATTATCTATACGCTAGTCGTTTGTTTGTGTCACCTAAAATTAATTAATGATGCCGCCTCGTTGCTGATTTGTTTAGTATTCTTAAGTTCTAAGTTATTTCAGTTTTTAAAGGGCATTGGCGTATATTTAACGTCCATTGGACGGTACATAGTTCCCTGCTAAAGGAAAGACGGTAAAGATAAGGTGGTGTATGAGCAAGCAATTTAGTAGACGGTTTATCTCATCATAAAGTGTGCTAATGCGAAATAACTTGAATACGTCCTACGCAAAATGTTGTTTGCAGGATGAAACAGTCCTCAAATCTGTTAAAAAAAGAACTTACATCAACGAATGCTTCATAAATATCAGGTAGCTGGATGATTTTCTTATCAAACAACTTTTTAGCGATAACAATAGACTCTTCAATCCCTACACGTACACTTGCAGCAGTTGGGATTCTAAAAATAATTGATTTAAGTTATTCTCAAGTAACATTATGTTTATGTTACAATCCTCAAATAGATGCCGCATAGGGAGATGCGGGTAGTTAAATTAAATACACGTTGCGCTATGATAAATTAATAATGTAATTGAAAATATTTCGTTACTTCTCGAATATATACATTTTTTCTCAGTTTACATAGTATTGTTGTAAGTACGCATAAGTCGTACTTATCCTTCCTATTTTTAATATAAATGTTATTTATTTTATAAGAATTATATTACGTTATCTTTAATTTTAGTATTAATATTGTAACAAATAATTGTTTAAAGTTAGCGCTTGTAAACATTGACTCTGGTCTGTGGATATTTTATATTGTTATTTAATTTTTGGCAACACTGAACTAGTATTGTATGATGTAAAGTTAACAAATAAATTGTTAATATACCGTTTTGTACTGGAGTCAAAAAGTCAGTCTTCTCGTGAGTCTCAACCAAGTGTTTACTAATTGTACTTCGTTCGTACAATACTCCAATTGTAACATCTAAGTATTCAATAGTGAGCACATTTTAACTATTAATCAAATTATAACACTATAGAATTACATTTTGTTTTATATCTGTCATCTTCGTTAATCTAATAAAATACTATTGTAATTAAGTAAGCAGATATAATATTACAACGAATAAATGATATATTTTAATAAAAGTGTTTGTATTAATAGTAATAAAAAGATACTAATTGTTCAACCGTCGTATGTCGCAACGAGGTTACTTTAGACCGCTCAAGTATTCTCTAATTGCAACAATACACCGTCTTAACAAGAATCTTATTAATCATCTTAAAAGAGTTAATTCTTATCAACGTGAGTAATTCAAGAAGGTGGATGATCGTCAAACTGAAGAATCTACTTCCAGTAACTAGCAACACTGCGTGATGTATTAGCAAGCTGAGTAATCTCCTTCTAGAACGAGCATCAGACCTCTTTTTACAACATTGATGTCAGGTGTAACATCCGCCTTCGAATCTTACTCACAACAAATGGTGTCAGGTGTGGGGTCTCGAAGAGATATTCCTACACATAAATATCCAAGAGGTACGCCCAAAATTTTTTTCTATATTCTACACCTGGATGCAGATCAATTATTCTGGATACCACTACGTCGATCGATTATTTCCAAGATTACCGAAGAGTACGAGATAGAACGTCAATTCATCTGTATTTCTCATAATTTTCTACAAGTCCGGTGGATGCAAAACTACAGCCCGCTGAATCAGAAAAAAGAAATCTTTTGCCCCCAGCGAATGGATGGATGCTTCTAGAACACATGGAATAATCTAAATCGATGTTAATCGTCTCCAGAGCCCTGCACACAGCTGTGTATAGATCATAATCACTGATAAGAAAATCTTTAAGTATAATAAGACAGTATCTTTCTTTTTGTATATAATTATTATTATAAATTGATAATTGTATTTTTTTTATTAATAGCATTATTTTTAACGAGGCTATCATTTTTTTTAGTATTATATTCAGTACTTTTGAATATTTACTATAATCCAAGCATTTTTTTAGTAGCAACGTTGTTAATGAGGCTATTGATATTTTTTTTAGTATTATATTCAATACTTTTGAATATTTGCTATAACCTAACTTTTTTTGTAGCATCATTGTTTGTCATTGAAGCTATTAATTTTTTTAGTATTATATTCAATACTTTTGAATATTTGCTATAACCTAACTTTTTTTGTAGCATCATTGTTTGTCATTGAAGCTATTAATTTTTTTAGTATTATATTCAATACTTTTGAATATTTGCTATAACCTAACTTTTTTTTGTAGCATCATTGTTTGTCATTGAAGCTATTAATTTTTTTAGTATTATATTCCAATACTTTTGAATATTTACTATAATATTTTTTTTATAATTGTTTCCGCAATTATACTAATTTATGTTAATATTTTTTTAGAACAACATCTTTTTTTGAACGAGAGGGAATTTTGAAAAGGAGAAGTAAAGAGCTGAAACAGTTAGATAGCAGTCTGTTCAATCAGAGAGACTACCTTCCTGTTACAACTGCGGTGTCTGAGCCCCATCGGAAATTTCCTGTGAGTTACTGTTTTCGCTAACAATTTTTCCTTGTCAGAATCCTATTTTTCGGAGAGTCGTTTATTGGTACAAAATAATCTTTAGTCTGTATATTATATATAACTTTAATTAAGTACTATGGCACCGAGCGTTCATTCCCTCACATTAGTTGAGAATACAATCAATCTAATTAATGAGTTTTCAAAAAATTTAGAAGTCCAATCAACATCCTTAACAATAGTTGAATTAAAAATCAAAAACTTAGATAAAGCTTGGGTTAAATATAATAGTATCGTAGAAGCACTGCTTCCAACTCTAAAAAATGAAGAAGCTACGGCTATCGTTAGTAAGTCTATGGAAGTTGAAAGTATTTATGACGACACTCTTATTTCCTTGTTGAATTATAAGCAAACATTTGAGAATGATACACATATTGTGGATGACTCAAAAAGCATAGATTCAATAAGAAATTTAAACTTAAGTCCAATGCAACTAACCGTTTTTGATGGAGAATATACTAATTGGCAAAGTTTCATGGAATTATTTACAAATTTAATTCGTAATAATAGCAAACTATCAAACATTGAAAAAATGCATTATTTAAAATTAAATTTGACAGGAGAACCACTCAAACTCATAAAGAATTATCCTTTAACAAACGATAATTATGAAATTGTTTGGAACATCCTTTGTAAACGTTATGATAACAAGGTAGCACTTATTGAAACCTATTTAAACAATTTGATAAACTACAATGTTATACGTTTAGAATCAGAAACTAATATCAAAAATTTTTTAGACGAAATTAATGAATCGATTAGAGCATTAACCGAGTTGGGAATATATTCTAATCATTCAGATTTTATTTTTATACATTTTTTAAAGACCAAGTTAGATTTTAACACATTAAAGGAATGGGAAAACAGAAATACTTCTGAATTACCAACCCTAAATGATTTTACGAATTTTCTTGAAACACGGTGGCGCACTCTAGAAAGAAGAAGGCATGTTGAATTTAAAACAGATTCAAGTCATTCTATTTCTAGTAGTGAACCAGTTTCAAGTGAACAATTTGCTAACGAAGTCGAAACAAAATTTAAAACTTTTTTTTGTAACTATTGTAAAAAAAATGGTCATTTAGAGAAATATTGTTTTATCAAGAAGGAAAATGCGGATACGGTATATCCTGTCGCGCAAATTAATATTTGTAGGAGAGATACGGTATTTTCAAAACCTTCTGTTTATTGTAAAAGATCGAGACATCTTGAATCTGATGGTCCTCAAGTATCTTTTACTAAAAATACAAAACAAAATTCACGTTCTTTTTATAATCACCATTTACGTAAATTTAATAGTTTAAATAAAAATATTGAGATTAAAGAAATACAAAATACCAATGATATAACAAATTTTAACTGTAACAATGAAAATGTTATTGACAAGCAAACAGCTGACACTGTTCAATTCAGAATAGTCGCAGCCAAAGCAAAGACTGTATCATTTTTATTGGACACTGGTTCTCAAATTTCTTTAATTAAACAAAATATTTTAAAAAATAATATCAAAATAGATAGTACATCTAAAGTGTTATTAAAGGGAATCTCTGAAGGCACGCCTTATACTTTAGGTTCACTAAAAACTTCTATAATTTTAGATAGTTCTAGGTCGAAACATACTTTTCAGGTTGTGTCAGAGGATTTCCCCATTAAGCATGATGGAATCATAGGATTAGATATTTTACGTACATTTAAAGCAGTAATTAATTTGGAAACAAACAGCGTACAATTCTCACAACATGGCAAAATATTTGAATTCCCATTATTGAACATAAACAGTATTATCATAGTTCCAGCACGTACTAGGAAATTAATTCCTATGTCGGGTTCTACGGTAGGAGTTTGTGTAGCCAAGGAATTGCTACCTGAAGTTTTTTTAGCCAACGCATTAATTAATCCTGTTAATAATACTTTTTATATATCAATAACTAATTCCTCAGCAAAAGATGTAATACTTGACAATTTTAAACCAGATATTATTCCAATAAATAAATTTAATTTTTACCATTTTTTGAAAAGAAATCCTAACGATCCTAAAAGATCCTTACGACATCTTTTATTTAATAATATAGATTTTTCAAATGTTAATTCAAAATACTTAACAGATTTAATGGAAATCTGTAATAATTTTAATAACATATTTTTTTTCCCGGTAGATAAGTTATCTTGTGCGAGTGCACTGAGTAACTCACCTAACCCTGTAAACATTAAGCCGCATAGATTATCTCATGCGCATAAAGAAATTGTTGAGAAGCATATTCAAGAACTGTTGGCTAACAACATTATTGAAAAATGCGACTCACAGTTTAACGCACCTCTGTTAATGGTACCTAAAAAAAGCAGATGTGTCGGGGAACAAACAATTTTGCGTTGTAATCGACTATCGTAAACTTAATGAACAGACGACAAGTGATGTTTATACTTTGCCTCTCGTACATGACATACTAGACCAATTTAGTGGTGCAGAATATTCTTCTACGATTGATTTAGTTACAAATAAATTTACTAGTAATAAACCAAAATTTAAATTAAATTTTGATAGAAGGGTCAATTCTTTTTTTCACCTAGAAAGTATACGGTAGTTAATAGGAATAGATTGAAGAGATTTTGTACCAATGAACAAAACCTTGACGTGTTAGATGGATTTTGTCAGGGATGATTGTTTTGTGGAGCAGTGTTAGCTCTATACGATGGGATCAGAATCGTTGTCGACACTTTGCTTCTCTTTTTGTTTTTTTCCAGAATTGTAACTCGTATATTTTGTTTTTATACGTGTCCCTTTTTTTTTGGAAGGGGGTGTTGCGATAGTACGACATCGTCCTATCTTCCTTTTTCTTTTTCTTGGAAAGAAACGCATATGTTTGTTTAATATGCGTTCCTTTTTTAGGGTTGAAGGGTGTTGTAAGTACGCATAAGTCGTACTTATCCTTCCTATTTTTAATATAAATGTTATTTATTTTATAAGAATTATATTACGTTATCTTTAATTTTAGTATTAATATTGTAACAAATAATTGTTTAAAGTTAGCGCTTGTAAACATTGACTCTGGTCTGTGGATATTTTATATTGTTATTTAATTTTTGGCAACACTGAACTAGTATTGTATGATGTAAAGTTAACAAATAAATTGTTAATATACCGTTTTGTACTGGAGTCAAAAAGTCAGTCTTCTCGTGAGTCTCAACCAAGTGTTTACTAATTGTACTTCGTTCGTACAATACTCCAATTGTAACATCTAAGTATTCAATAGTGAGCACATTTTAACTATTAATCAAATTATAACACTATAGAATTACATTTTGTTTTATATCTGTCATCTTCGTTAATCTAATAAAATACTATTGTAATTAAGTAAGCAGATATAATATTACAACGAATAAATGATATATTTTAATAAAAGTGTTTGTATTAATAGTAATAAAAAGATACTAATTGTTCAACCGTCGTATGTCGCAACGAGGTTACTTTAGACCGCTCAAGTATTCTCTAATTGCAACAATACACCGTCTTAACAAGAATCTTATTAATCATCTTAAAAGAGTTAATTCTTATCAACGTGAGTAATTCAAGAAGGTGGATGATCGTCAAACTGAAGAATCTACTTCCAGTAACTAGCAACACTGCGTGATGTATTAGCAAGCTGAGTAATCTCCTTCTAGAACGAGCATCAGACCTCTTTTTACAACATTGATGTCAGGTGTAACATCCGCCTTCGAATCTTACTCACAACAGTATATAAATAATACAATGATACACGTTATGTATATTACCTAAGTATAGCATAACTATTTATTAATTAGAAAGTCAATACCCCACGAAAAAGTAAATGTCTAACTGGATAAAATTTAAATTAGGGCCAAATTAAATTAAATTAAATTAAAACAAAAGAAAAAAAAATGAAAGACAAATATTTTTGTAGAAAATTTACACTCCATTCTTGAAATCCAAAATTTAGAAAAACTTACGCTCTATTCTTGAAAATTTCAGCCAGTGGTGTCATAGAATTCCGAAAAGTTGCTGAAGCAACAATACAAGCGAATAACAACACAATGAATTTATTCATTTTTTAATACTGAATCAGATGTATATTAGTGCAATTGTTAATTGACTATGATCTAAATAGATCGCGTTAACATTAATATAGTCACCTAACATAACAATAGGCTACTTATAGTACTGTTGGCAAACAACAAGGTGCGGTCTCAATTTTTTTTTAATTATAGTACTGCAATTTTAACTACTGGATCATATCTCGCATTTATTGTAATTTAATAAATATGGTTGCGGTGTTGTAGTTGGGACAGGGTCTTTCGGTTAATCCATTAATAATATACCAATAGTTTAATTAATAAATTTTTATTATACAGTAATGTGCATTTAAATTTTACAAATCATGAAATAACAAAGAAAATGTGATCGAGTTAAAATATACAGATGAATAAAACCAACCATCATTAACATTTCATAGTTTAAAAATCCGGGGTTTTAATCGCAGTTTAAAGGTTGGCGTTATAATCATTCAATGCAGCTATAACCACTTGTTCCAACTTTTCCTTGGTGACATCCTCAATCAAGTCGTTAAAGATAGGGACACTTGCTTTTGTTATGTTTTTGTAGTGTTTATCTTCGTTTATTTTTCCCTCGAATTTGATATTAATCGGACTAAAAGGACCATAAATATTAGTGTTGAATTTGTTTGAAACATTTAATTTTTTGTGCAATAGTGTTCTAATGCAGACTTTCGCATTATTTTCGCATTGTATATTATAAGAAGAAGCTCTTAAAGTCAAACGGTCTGTAAGAAAGCCAATATCGCATCTGAAACCAGGTTCTTCTGCAATTAATTTTCCTTCTATTCTTTCGCGGTTATGCTCCGCTGCGTAGTTATAAATGACCTAAGAAGTACACATATTGTAAATATTTTGTTAGACTTGCCCATTGACTAAATAGTTTAAACTTACTGTGAAATTTGCATATCTATATGGAGCTATTAGAAACCCATAATTATCGTTGACACTTGCCATTGGAGGGTCGATGCTGTACAGGGTTTCAATGCCTGTCAGTTGACCGCTTGTGAGATTAACTTTGATAAGATGGTCATGTTCCTAAATATGAATAAAGGTTTTGTGAGTGTAAGAACATTAAAGTGGAAGGTTCAGCTCTTAATTTAGGGTACTAAAGCGAATAAACTCGAATACAATATAAGGTTTATTGGAAATAGAACTTACATCAATGAATGCTTCATAAATATCAGGTAGCGGCAAAATAATCTTGTCAAATAAGTTTCCAGCAATAATAATAGACTCTTCAATCCCTGCATGTACGGTAGCATCAGTTGGGATTCTGGAAATAATTTATTTAAATTATTATCAAATAACTTTATGTTTATACTAAATATTTTTAGGGAATTGACCAGTATCACGGAAAATATAAAAATTACTTACGCTCCATTCTTGAAAATTCCAGCTAGTGGTGTCATAGAATTTTCAAAAGCTTTTGAAGCAACAACACAAGCGAAAAATAACACCACGGATTTAATCATTTTTACAACAGAACCAGACGTATAATATTTCAATTGGTAATTATCTATGACCCAAATAGTGCGTGCTGACATTTATATATTCACCTAACATAACGACATGTTTACTTATAACACTGTTGGCAAACAACAAAGTTAATTCTTTCAATTCAACTCAACTCAATTTTAAATTATCGTCTTCGGATATGGGACCCGTACTTACATAGTCAGTATCGTAACGTTGGCGACCACACTGATGGCAATATTTTTATTGATATTTTAAAGTAACTAATAGCAGAAAATAAATTATTTATTTATTATATTATTGTAACATATGGTTCGTTAGACATTAAATCCTTCCGCCTTAAATTCGCAGACTACATTTCATTTTATTACATAAACCATTTTACAACTATCATAAAACTACATATCAAGCTTCTTCTCCTTGCCTTTTATCTCTCTTCGCTGTCGTCCATCTTATTCATTCCATCTTTCATTGTAAAATCTCCATCAGGTCTACTTCACTTTCCACTTCTTCCAACACCTACCCTTAATTAACTGTAATTTTTTCTTCCTTAAAACACATTCTACATAGTTCGTCTTCCTCTGCACCCCAGTATCTACTTCCCCTTTCTTCATTCCCTAGTCTAAACCTCGCGATCATTTTCGTTTCCTAACCTCCCCGTTTTCTTATGTTTTGTGGCATTCTTTTCGACCATAACTGACTGTATCTGGTATTGTATTTTGCTATTTTACTGTTGGTGGACCTCTATATCTCTTACAATTATCAGATTCTATAACTCTCTTCCTTCCTCTCTTAGAGTTACTATCTGCCACTATCCCTCTTGCTTCGTAATACCTTCTCCCCTATTTTTCCCATCTTGAGTTTCCTCCATTTCACACACCATTCTTAAGAAGTAAGAAGGCCTTTCACATAATGGAAATAGAATGTACGTTATTTCCATTAGTTAGAGTAAACGTTCCGAAAATTATTTAGTGGCAAGTCATTTTTTGCTATAGAAGGTGGTCGTGTATCTTTTGAGCCGCATTTCAACTCATCTTTTCATTTTAATAGCGACCATGAGACTTTGGCAGTCACTGCCATTTCAAACACAATACATTTATAGCAATAATTTTTAATTATTCATTACGACAATTTAATATAAATTTTCAGATTACAATTTAGGGCAATTATTGAATAATTAATTATGTTATTTTTCAAGATCGTAGTTTTTTTAGGTTAAGTAGGTTAAGGACATTGAGCAAATATTTACCTTACAAAATACATTTGTTAATTTTTTCAATTATCTATTGACTTATGTAATGTTGGCCTTTATATGTTATCCCATACACATCCACTTATCTTGCTTATCATCTAACCAGGGCCGAACTTCTGTATTGAAAATTTAAATGTGAGCAACTTCACGGCATATTAAATATTTTAAATCAGATGACCTTTTTTGGTATTTCTAATAATTTCTAAAAGTAGATATTAGTAACTGCAACTGTTTTAACTGTATTTCAACTCATCTTTTAATTTCAATACCGACTGTTAGACGTTCGAAATCACTGTATTTCTAATATACATTTAATTTAAATTATTCATTGCGAATGTGAAATAATAACTTTAATATTATTTGCCAAATAATTAACGTTTTATTTATTAAGATCGCAGTTTATTCGAAAGTAGGAAGTAAATTAAACAAACCTTACTAATATGTGCATTGGTCGATTTACATTTAACTTGTATAATATTGTCATTTATATCTCATACACATCCATATTACATAATCAGGCCCGCACTTCTGTACTGAAGACTTTTTCTAAATATTATTTTTGAAATTATTGAGAACATTATTAAATTGCTGAGTAAGGAAATCCTACTGTTGCAACTTTTATAAGTTCGTAACATGACATTTAAATAGCGCCACTATTGCCGTACAATTTTTAGATAGTACCAACCTTCAAACAACATGTGTCAAAATTTCATAACATTCTGATCATTAGTTTACGAGTTACAGTGATTTTAGTGACTTCTTTTGAAATGTTCAACAATGGAAAAATCAGAATTTCCGTGTGAGGAAAACTTTTTATGCCATTACTTTGCTTGTCGGTATTTTTTCCATTACCCAGCGATGAAGTTCTCATATGTGAGGCCTCGCCATCACAAAAGAATGCTAACACAGTATAAGGTCATCAATTAAACAAATTAAATAAAAAAATAAAAGAACAATACAATATTAAATGTATTTACAGTTTAAAAGCTTATTTACAAACTGTTACATCATTTACATCATATGATTGGACACAGATCCAATTTAGAAACTGGAATTATAAAGATTTAATATATCTGTACCAACTTTCACCACTGTTTTGTTGATGGCACTTTCAATCAAGTTTTTCAAGACAGGAATGATGGCTTTAAATATCTTTTTGGTGCGCTTATCTGCTTTCTTCTTTCCCTTCAATTTGAAATCCGTCGGACTAAAAGGACCATAAATATTAGTGTTGTAAAACAGATTTGTAAAACAGACACTTCAGTGTTGAAACGTAAACTAACCCAATATTTTTAGTGTGTATGTTATAAGAAGAAACTTTTAAAGTCTGGCGATCTGTCAAGAAAGCAACAAAGGCACGGAAACCAGATCCCCCCGCTGTAACTTTTCCTTCCCGCTTTTGACCAGCTCGTTTAACTTTGTAGTTGTAAGTGATCTGGTAATTAAAATAATAGTTTTAAATATGTACATTCTTCATCACGTTTTCTTTGATTTTGTTAATCTTACAGTAATATTGCTAAATCCCGCATTGATTACAAGACGGCCGAAATTTTTCTGGATTGTGGATTTGGAATCTCCATCTCTGTATACAGTTTCAATGCCGGAAATTTGACCCTTTGTGAGTTCAACTTTAATAAGACGACCATGTTTCTAAAAATGGAAAAAAAATTAATTACTTATTTAACCGTAATCGCAAACTTGCGACAAGACTGTACGGTCCGTAGAAATACGAGCATATTTAAATTTAATTTGACAAAATTGTCTTAAGACATGTCCTAAGTGTATTAGAGTATTTTCGTTTTCCCTTCTCAATGTTTCACCCCTCCTTCTCAAAAGGAAACACAAAGAATGATTTTGCTGCGCTGACGTAAAAAGCATAATATTAAATACACACAGTGGTGTATTAATTAACATTAAAATAGAAAGTACCTCTCATGATAAAGCCTGTTAATCCTACTGAAAACAAGAAGACGGAACTTTAAAACAGTACTTACATCAACGATTTTATCAAATATATCAGGTAGAGGCGCAGTTGTGTTATTTAACAGACTTTTAGCGTATCGAACACATTCGTCAACCGCAGCATTCGTCGTAGTAACGTTTGGGATTCTGTAAATGATTTATTCTAATTATTATCAAGTAACATTTTATGTACTCATCTTCTATATAAATAAAAATCAAATGCTGTTCGTTGGTAAGCGCATTACTTGAGAATGCCTGCACCGATTTGGCTAATTTTTTTTTTTTTAATATTCTTAATAATTTGAATAAGGTTTGTATTTATTAGATAATACTAAAAGATAACTCACTCGAGTAGAATAAAATGGATGAAGAAAATAAAAGGCAGGAGAAGGTAAAATAAAGACATTGGACGAAGAGTAAGGGGCACGAAAGGGGCAGTGGAAGGTCGTTTTGGACTAGAAGATATGTAGTAGGGATAAAGGGAAGATAGCTTAAAGATGACAGATTGAAAAGATATGAAAGAGACAAAAGGTTTAAGCGCGAGAAAGAGTCGGAGCACGGGAGGAATAGATAATAAACGGTTTGTCGAGAGGAGACAAGGTACCACAGAGGTGAGTGACGATGGTAACGGTAAGAAAGAAGGAGGAGTAGGAAACAAAGAGATATAGGGACAAGAGTATAAGAAACAGAAAGTGCTTTTGAATTAGAAAATGTTAGAATAAATTTAAGTTTAATTTTGTAATGAGATGTAATTACGTGATTGATATTGAACGAAAGATTTTTCTTCTTTTTCTATGAGATTTTTTCTACTATTAAAGCAAATGTCATTTGCCAGTTCATTGCCAAATTATGAATTAAACTAATTGTGACGATAAATTGATTCAGTTGTTTATTTTCAGTTAAATTGTGAAACAAATTATTGAAATTTGGACAAGACAACGTCTATCGGAACAGCTAGTACATAATAAAAATCCTGCTGTTAAATGTATAAAGTATTTTACAAATTCTAAACGATCGCCTTGTACATTGAAGACGCAAATGTATCTCAATATACATACAAACTGTGATATACTCACGCTCCGTTTTTGAAAAGTTCCGCCAACGGTTTTACTGGATTTACAAAAGCAGCAGCGGCTATCACAACTAGTCCGGCGAAGAACCACACGAATACTTTGTTCATTTTTAAAATCCAAAAATAAGAAAGTACAAATTAATTGTTTGAGATGTATAATACTTCAGCTGTTAATTCGGTATGATACCAAAAGTATAGTATTAATAATGTATAAGCATATGTTACTAGTAGTAACGTTAAACAACGGACAGAAGCTATAAATAGTGGCAAGTGTACAAAATGAAATACTTTCTATGGTTAACAACGGTTGGAATACAAAAGTCTTTCATCCAATAGATTATTTATAGATGCACTTCTTTTGTGTAGCTTTTGTTTAAAACTATACCTCTTTTGAGAAATATATAAATAGATACAACAATAGATAGACAGATCAGAACGTGGTTAACGTCGACGACTTCCTACTATGTTGGCAGTTATCTGTGAACTACAAGGCTGCCTTTTGAATTTACTAATAAGTAAACACATAATCATAAACATTAATCATAAAGGTTTATTTAACATAAAAAAGTTTACCTGCTTCCTAAATAAGTTTTAGTTAATATAATATAGGATTATACAGGGTGTCTGGTCTCCGACTACCGTTACTTAAGGACTTGTTATACACGTAATTTTATCGGCAAGTCCATAACTCCTTCTGTAGGAATGGCGGCCATTTTAAATTTAATTTTTTATTTTAGGTAACTCTTCCATAAAAAATATCGATTTCTCTGAATTTAAAGGTCCTACGTATATGAATGTAATATTACATATTATATTAATATGTTAGTAAAATATTTTAAATGTCTTTTGCATATATGTAATAACAATGTAACAGAAGTATAATAAACTTATTAATATTTATTACTCAAAAAACTTATATTAAACTTAAAAATCATCCAGAGATTGCGGTCTTCGTATAAAATATCTTCTTATATGTATATATACATATACATATATCTCCAATGACCGCCTCTATCGTGATTTGGGGATCCCAACCATTAAGAAAGAGATAACATCTTGAATTAGAACCTACAAAAGCAGATTGCAAACCGTCCAAACCAGCTAGCTTCAGGCTTAAGGAATTCTAAGAAAATATTTAGTACACTAAAAAGAAAAACTCGACAAGATCTAATTAATGTAATCTAATTACTGTATTCTTTGAGTATTAGATATGCCATTAGACATATACCGAACAAGCCTATTCTACATTACATAAATATTGCTAAATGTTTTTATAGAAAGATTGCATTAGCTCCTTATTTAATAAAAGAAAATACATATATACATAATGAAATATCGAGGTTCTATTGAACAATCTTACAGAAACATGGAATATATAATATTTTCCTAAACATTCACGCACTTTTAAAATAAATTGAAAATTATACAAAATTGAATTTATCTCGGTCAATTTTCCATATCACCAGAAAAGAGCTTTTAAAATAAACAAAGCTTTCAACTGATATCCTCCAAACGGATATTGTTAATAAACCAAAATGTCCTGAAGCTTTTTTATAATAAATCTCATATTTCATTTATAAAAATCTTTTTATATTTCATTCAAAAAGTCTTTCATATAATATAATATAGTACGAGGTTTAATTAAATCAGCTTCTTCTATTACTTTTTGGTGACTTCTTTATTTTTGTAAAAAGTTTAAAAGGGTCAAATTAGGTTGAGGATAATACTCATTAAAATGAGAAGAACTGGAGTTTCATTTAGCAAACAATCTCATTGTAATTACGCTGGAAAATTAATATTGTCGACACTAGTACACCGTAAATTCTAATTATAAAATGTATATAATTTCGTTCTACCTGCTTTTTATATATGTACGAGTATAATATATATTATACATACTTTTATTATCTGCGTCTCACAGCAGCCCAATTCGCTAACTGTTTTAACAACAAACGTTAACGTTAACGTTAAGTTAACAAAATTCAAACATCGTAATTAATTCATGCTTTGAACAATTTTTATTAATTAAAACAGTATTTTTAAATTATAACGGGATATTACAACGCATGGGCGCCGACAGAGAGACTTTCAGAGAGGTCTATACTCAGTGTTCATAGGAAAACGATCACGCTTGTCCATGTCACCCTATATCGGCCAAATGTCCATTCAACTAATAGGTCATGTCTGAGAATATCGTAATCGAATTTTATACGCTTCTGATCCCTATTGTTTGTAAGTTTAAGGTGTGACTTTAATAATAAAAATCTTATTTCTTAATCTTAAGTGCATCTCTTTACACCTTCCTCCGACGCTCTTGTTAAAACAAGTTATATATAAAGTTTCCTAACTAAATAAAGAACCAAAGGATCTAAATTTCTTACTTTGTATGATAAATACTGAATAACAATGATCCCAAAACAAATTCATCTCAGTGATATAATCCAGTTATGGTAATTTAAAAGCAATCCATCTTTTACACTTTTTGGATACTTTCCCCTAAATATTTAGTTAGTTTTATCTGTGGTTTTTGATCTCACAAAGTTTTGACAGAAGAACCTTCGTCACTTTTCCTTGCGATTGAACCTTTAAACCACAAAGCTTCTTTATATTTTTGTAAAAATATTTTACACCAAACCTTCTACAGGATTTGTACGAGAGTTGTTAAAAATATTAGTTACATATACTTTGCTATTAATTTAATTATAATTCAATTTAAAGAAACTTATTCTAAGTAAAGTAATGCTTATTTTATTATAATTTGATGGGCTTCTTACGGCCACGGCCCTTTAAGAGCTGTAACATTAATTTACAGTATAGAATATATACAAGATCGTTTTAAAAATTTCTTCGCTTGATTTTTTCTACTAACCTGGTTCCGTTCTTCTTTTCCTTTTTTTAATTTTTTATTTCGACCTCCTCTGCTTCCCCATCCTTACTAGAATTATATATGCCCTTTCTTTTCCTCTATTCGTCTGCATTCTGTTGTATTTCCATTCCATCAAACTGCGCCGTTTTTCCGCTATTCTCCTTCACAACTCCTTTTCGTTTTTTCTCCTTTTTGATTCGTTGCCTTTCATCTTCTGAATGCTATTTGTGATCATCCTCTTCATTTTCTACGTCTTTCTCATTTTCTTCTTCATCCTGTTCTTCTTCGTTATCACTTGGTTTCTTTGCTTTAGCCTTAACTTTGACTATTAGGTTTCTTATTTCTTTCTTAGACTCTGGCGTTGCCTTTTCTGGTCCCACCTTCGGGTAATTGAACAGACGAAAGTCTTTCTCTGCCCTTTCCACCTCGGACTTTCTATCTGCTCTAATGTGTCCGGAAAGTAAAGCTTTCTTTTACTCTTAAAACAAGTGTTTAAAATATAAAATATTTTTGCATATTTTAGCACCTTCAATGCTTACATCGAACGATCAGTTCAGATGAACATAAATATTATGTTCAATATAGCATTTCGAGGAAGCAATGCTCTATTTGTTATGCTACAGATTTGGATATATTTTTGTAATTCTTACAAAATAAACATCAATATCATTTTCTAGATTTTTTTCAATTTTTCACTATAATAGTTTGTGTACATAATGATATTGGTATCACTGTAAAATTGTTTACTTGGAATCCTTTGCAAACTTGTTCAGGGAATTCCGATTGATATTCTATTCCACCAGGGAAAGGGCATTGTATAGGATTACGAATATCCAAATATTATACCGAGTGAAGTGTAATTGGCATAAGAAATACATACAGCAACGAGTAGCTAATATATATGGGCATAATAGCACCCGAAGAAATAACAATATTATTTATTTATTTATACGAGTATTTCAATATACCTGAGAAACTTAAATACATGAGAAAATTGAAATTTTTTATTCAAAATCTAGCAATAATATAAATTTGAGACGTTAACAGAATATGTTCTAATCTTTATTGTAATATATCTATAGGTCAAGATCTATCAATGGGTGTTTTCTAATTAAGGCACTGCATTGAATGTTTTGAATACACCAATGCCACACTTTAAAAAGTTCTGCTCTCGCATTATGTGCACAATTGATACCAACAAATAAGCATAAAATGTAAAAATTCTTGATATTCCCTACAAACAATGTTGACAAGATTCGTATAGGATTCGTATTAGATTCGAACGGATTGAACCGAATCGCATTAGAATCGTATTAGATTCGGACGAGATTTAGAGAAATTGTTTGTAGTGTTGTTGACAAATATTATTGATTACTCTATCCGATACTATTGTATAAAACATATTAAATCGTCCCAGGTATATAGGTTTTAATATCGGTTTTAATTTTGGTTCTGTATCTATTTAATGCATCGCAAATTTAAACATCAATCACAGCTATTACGTTCCATTAAGCATATAAAGTTGAATTAATTATGAATGCCATACTATTACCCTAATTCGCAATTATGTTAATTAATTCATGAATTAATACTCTATCGATAACGGTAATAGTTTGGATGGGAACCCGCAACGTGATTTATTTACTAATTCTATTCCAGTATACACCCCCTAAAACTTATGCTAAGTAGTTAGTATTTAGGGTTATATAATTGTATATTCATGGAATAGAGTTGTTACCAATGATTTTAACAGACGTTTACGTAATTCGTTGATTCTTGAGAAGTGAAACACTTAAAGTAAAAATAAATCCTATTTTTTATTTAGAAAATATGAAAGATATAAATCTTTTCCGTAGTTATTTATAGTTGCGATGGCGGATTTAATTGCAGGCACATCACGATAACTCTACAAACATTTTTTCGTATCGTAGTAATGTCGAATATGTGTGATTTCGAAGAGTTTTCGAAGCACGTTCTAAGCCACAGCTCGAAAATATATTTGGTATTTTATTAAAGTTTAACTTCATAAATCTGAGAATATCGTATTAGAATTTTGTACGCTTCTAATCCATTTAGTTTGTAAGGTTAGTATCTTTACATTTTTTCTAAAATGACAGCAAGTTTGGTTCGGTGTAAATTTAATTATACTCAATGAAGTTTACAAATATGGACGTTATAATCAGATATTTGAAAACAGAGAAAGTCTAAAGAACTTGATGGACTTTATCAATGAAACTAATTTAATCTCTATATTTTAAATACCCATACTCGTATTTATAAATTATAAATTATGTATTACAAATGTATATAAATGTATATATTGTTTTAAGTGCTAATAACTATCGAAAGTTGATGCACTCAAATTAATATTAAAGAATAAAAAAAGATAAACGCAACAAGTAGAAGACTTGTATACTGTATTTCTAATAGCTATAACTAGGTATTTAAAATGGATAGTATACTGTCGCATCCTTTCCTTATTTTAATTTGATAAATATTTTAAATTTATTTCGTTTCCTAATTTCTGACAATTAAATATTATCAGATATAATTATACTTGTTTCATATTGAGAATAAGATTGCATTTAATCTCCAAATGTGCTTTATTTCTTTACACAGTGAAAATAGTGAAATATAACAAACATAATTAATGCCTACGCAAAATTTAATGACATGTAAACAAATCCTAATTTAAAAGTAATCATGAATCACAACTAATTAACAAATTAATTAAAAGCAAAGTTCAATTTAAAGAATCGTGTGTCAACATATTATTCAATTCAATAATATCATCGACGACTCATCACAGAAGAATGTACGAAGGCAATCACAGTGGATATCGTCGAAATTCATCAGCTGCAAGAATCCGTCCCCAATGGGTGACAGCTCAGCAGACCAGCCTGGAGCGACAGAGTAGTCTGCAACAGCAGCAGCATCAAGGAGGGAACCATGTTAACGGTTCATCTGCAGGAGGTAGTGGATCTTACATTGAAAGGGAACGTGATGTTGATAGAGCTCCACCGCAAAGACAAAGATCAACAGAAAATTATGACCTCTTTTGTAAGGTCTGTGATAAACATACAGATACATATACCGCTGCTTCTACTGCTCTAGTCCAATGTTGTTCCAAATTCTATGTTTTATTTTTTATGTAAGTTTGAAAGTAGTGTCCGGCATGATATGTGTGATTATTCATTTAAATCATTACAATATTATTTTCTAAAGATTTATATTTAGAGCATATTTGAATTGAAACAATGTGGCAAAATTTGATACAGCATATACAATATACAGTTTACTAAATGGGCTTGTTAACCATTATTTAATTTCTATGAAACTGTACTAAATTTTATAGTACACTTTTGTAGAAATTAAGACATAGGACACAAGCCCATTAAACATATTACTGATTTTTGTGGTTGTAAACTCGACTTCGTTTATGCTGGTTTGATGTTTTCATGAAATAAAGTTATTTATTTATAAGCTTTATAATTTCATAATTCCTGTCACATGAATATTCTATGATAATTTATTTTGTTTGATGTTAATGTAATTTGTATATTTATTTAAATACGCGTAATTTTGTTGTGTTTTATGAATGTTATCTAATTTCTCTGATGAATGCAAACCATATTATCTCTTTTTAATGGAGTCCGTCCTGAAATAATTATTCGAATATAACGTACCGGATTAGCGATTTTGTCGGATTAATAAACGTCAATATAGTTTTTATGCCAAAGATAAATCAATCTAGATAAACATAGAATCGATTAAAACATCACTCGTTTGTGGATTTATATTCATTCTATAACTGTCCAATGGAAACATTTTTGCAACCGTAGAAGGTCGATTTAATAATGTCGATATTTGGTTGAAATAAATGAAAAAAGAGAAAAGGTTTATGAAGTCTTATGATTCTAATAATCTAAAAAGATGTAGATTTACTTTTCAATAGTAATAAAAAAAGTCACTAAATGTTGAATATCTAGCATCTATATTTTTTTAAATATCCAAAAGTTGACGGAGATATAGCTATTTCAAATTTTATATTCTGTTTTGTCACTTAATTTTTAGCCATATTTTAACGTTTCTTAATTGGCATTAAAGTCTGTATAATAACAAGTGTTTTTATTTATTTATTCTTCTTTACCATCTTCATAACATAAAAATTGCATTTCTTGCTCGAGACAGCTGATGTATGTATTATCTGATCTTTGCACATTTGCGGTTGTGAATCAACTTATAATTAGTAACATCTAATTAGTGAGTAATTTTATTGAGATTGGGTATAAAAGAAAGGACTACTTCTATTTGCATTCATCAGTGTCAAAAATATTAGTTTTGTGTTATTTAAATGTATTTTATTTTTGTAAATCTAGGCGCACACTGAAAGAGAGACTGTTTTTAGATAGGTTAGCATATCTCGTAAAATACTGAGACAATGACAATGGTCTGTATTGAATACATAGACTATCTAAAGACGGTCTTGCCTCCATTGAGCGATCAACCTAAGTGTTTAAAGTTATTGCCCAGTAAACATTTTGGAGCATTTTGGAGTCACTTTGACATCATATTGAAGATGCGTATGATTTTTTTGTCATAAAAGAGTTCATTTATAGTTCAGTTTCTCACAATCGTTCATATGAAATGTCTATTTTATCGGCTATAGATGACGGAACCACTCCACCTGTCGGAATACAAATGAAGATAAAGTTGATGCGAACTATAATTGAAGTGCAATAGTGATAGAAACGTCACAAAAAGGGACACTTCACCAAATTGTTTACTGGGTGTATTGTAAAAATCATAAAGTGCTCCTATTTTCCCCAAAAAAAATTGTGCAATTTATATTCCCTACCCTGTGTATGTTAGTTAGATTCTTATCTTCACAGTCCATTAAACTCCTCCTAACATTTGGCACTTGGCAGTTGGCAGTTCCGTATACATAAATTTGAGTTCCATTTTGAATTTTAGTTCATTTTTATTAATTTATAGGTTATGCTATTAGGAGACTCCGGTGTTGGCAAAACTTGTCTCCTCGTCAGATTCCGCGATGGATTGTTCCTTTCAGGCAACTTTATTTCAACCGTTGGAATAGATTTTAGGGTGAGGTTAATAATACATTTCAAAGTTTTATTATATGTGGAAAATTGCGGATTGTCAAAACTATTTCATTGATGGTTAACATTTATGGTTACGTAATGACATATTTATTCAAGATACAAACCTTAATAACCTCGATTCTACCATCTATGAATAGTTATACTAAAATATCAATTAAAGTGTAAATATTGTAAAATAGGTTACTTTGTAAATACCAACATACATTTTAAATTGTTAATAAATGTGTTTAAAAAATGTAAAGGTAAGAATTGCTAGCGGCTCTACTGTTCTACCTAGAGTACAATAGACAAACTACAAAGGTTTAAATCCGTACTAAAATACCCATATATAAAAATATTATATGAATATCGCACGCACTTTCAAATAAATATACATATTTTGTTTATTTGTATTATAAATTTACACAATATATTCAATTCTTTGATTTCTATCAATTATTTGTATTACAGTATTTTACTTAAGAATGGTGTGTTTCTTTAATATAGAATATTTCTTGTGTGATAGATGGCAACACACAAACTCTAATATAGACAAACTTATTATCTTTGGTTGTCATCAGATATTAAGATTTGCTGAAGGTTCTATATATTGATTCCATATAAACCCTATTCACCTTTCGTTGATTTTAATTACATAGGCATTAACCTTTACACAACCTGCTGCCTTTTGTATTTCATCATCACCTCCAGTTATAGGTTATGGGTCGAACAATCTTGCCAGCTATAGATTTTTGGGAATAATTTTCCAATAGCTACAAATAAATCCTAAACATTGGAAAGTTCGTAAGTATTTATAAATCTCACGAGTTATGTTATATACTAGTAAATATGCTTCATTGGAATTTTCAAGTGAACTCAATTCTTCATCAAGAACAAGAGGTTATCTAAATTTTTTTGAATAATTGTAACATTTATTCATGACAGAAATGCATTGCTGATAACATTATAAGGCATTATACGATGTTGAATGTGGAAGAGTGAAGTAAATTAGTTATTTTATTTTAATTTAAGTTGACAACTCGTTCTAATCTCCAGAGTGCAATCTTATTAAGTAAACGTCAAGCAAAAATATTTTCCATTAACATCATAACTCATATTATACCTTCTCCGGTTGATAAACGAGGTTTTTGGTGGCAGGTGGTTTCACCATCATTTCTTGCATGACAACAAAGGTACTACTATATTTATGTAGTCTTTGAAACCAGGACCCAGGTGCTGCTTGAACGGGAATGACTCAAACAATGGTAAAAAGTTTCTTGTAAACTTAGATAATGAAGTCTTAGGGTTGCAGAATCTATTATCAAGAAAAGTCTTTATTACATGAATAAGTTTAATTTGAATAACGACCCAATGGAAATGCAAAATATTTAATCAGTTTACTATTTTATTTCAATTAAAATTATTTATACATTTTGAAAAATAGAAGGAAAAGAAATCGACTTATATTTATTTTGATGTAGGAAATTTTATTAGTGGTATTTATGTACATATTTAGAAAGAAATGAAAAATGAATCACAAATATATAGGAGTCATGATTCCCAGAAATCATTAACAGTAGAACGAGATGCTTTACATTTTCGTTCTGGAGAAATAAAGAAGTTTGGTTAAAGAACAAGCGCAGGAAACATCTAGATATTTTCGATTGTAAGGAGCTTGCAATATACATGGATGAAGTAATTAATTGATTATATAGCATTACTCAGCAGTTAGAACAAATGTCACTCAAAAACAGCTGTTGATTCTCCAAGTACTTGAACCGTTTGTAATCATAGATTATTCAAGATTCAATCCTTACAAGGTTTTAAAGAAAAAAGTATGAAAGAGATCAAAATATATGTTACCAACGATAATAGTAATAAATGTTAAAGACCAATCACTACATACTTAATAAGGTCTGTTATCATTGAATATGTTTTACAAGGCGAGTTGAGTTGCTCGCTGCAATCCTTTCTTTATGACAAAGAAAATGGTGTACGATTTTTTTATAAGATTAATTTCTCTAGTTTTGATTTAGTCTGCATTCGTCACAGATAAGGTGTGCGCTCTAGGTCTAACAACTACAAAATTCAAGAAGCAATGTTTTCAAACCTGTAACAATATAAAGCATCGGTCTTAAATTATTCATAAATTATACATGAATTTCAATTAAAACAATATCGATTTATCAAAATATTGATTTTAAAAAAATTTGTTTGATATTTTTTTTCTAGAATAAAATAGTAATGGTGGATCAATCTCGTGTGAAACTCCAGATTTGGGACACCGCAGGACAGGAGCGTTTCCGGAGTGTGACACACGCCTACTACCGTGACGCACATGGTATGTAGAACTACAGTAATATACGTTTAAAACATAATAAATAATGTAAATATAATAAGTTATTTAGCTGTTACATATCTCAATCAATCATGTTATACTGGAAAGGTTCTAATCTTCTTCAGCTATTTAATTCCTCCAGTTCCTTCTTTGGTACTCTTGTTTTAGTGATTGGAGGGATGCTCCGTAAATTTACCCATTGCTCTGGTGTTTTGAGTATGTAACATGAAGACGTTAATAGATGGTCCACATCAGTTCAAGTGAATTGGATTAAAACGATTTATAATATTTTAATTAGACTTGCTTCAATTTTAATCCTTACATGTTCTTACTTTTAATCCTTTCAACCAAATAACACTTAGCTCGTATCGCTATTTAAACTTGGGCAAAATATTTGGAAGACCTGAAATTTTAGACCTAGATTTAAATAATTCGACACGATAAATATTATTTGCGGAATGAATTCCATATATATATTTTGAAACAAAATGACACATAACAATAAGGCGTCATAAGTTTTATCATTTTAGAATTTGATGGTAGATAATGATGGCAGTCTAGATTACATTTTGCGAACAGTGCGAGTAAGCGGTTTTCAACGAAGAGCGAATTGTCCAATCATGAACTTGAATAAACTTGATCTAGTTACAGTTTTTGCAAATTCCAATTCATTTATTTTGAAAAATCCGTCTTTCAATTCAAATTTAACCTTTCCGACAATCCACAAAATTTAGTCGCCTGCGTGCACAGCTTTAATAATTGTGCCTGTCTGGGTATCTTTTTTCAATTGGGAGAGCGATCTATTCCCACTATTCTTTGGGTTAGCACTGGCAGTTCATTTTTCAGCCTATGTGTGGAAGTTTTTATCTGTAATTGAAAAAAAAAAACTTATTTAAAAAAAGAAGAGCTACTTTTTGTGGACCAATAATTTTTATCGCGTACCGTTTTACAAAAGGATGCACCGCATTGACTCCTTATAGCCATTCTTGGGGATCAAAAACTTTTATTTGTAAAATACCCTAAATGCAATCTGTTATGAATCCCTGTCCTGGGTAGACTACCCAGTAAACAATTTGGTGAAGTGTCCTATTTGGTGAAGTTCGAGTCACTCGTACAATTCTATTCTAACGCTTTACAAGTTCTCTACCTGTCACAGATTTTGTGTTAGTTTTTCATAATAATATTCTTTCTTTTTCCAACATCATTCATTAAGTATTTCTGTTTCTTTCCCACATGGGTATATTTTTATTATCCGGTCATAAATCATAAACCTACTCCGCTTTTAATTCAGCAGTGAACCGTCGTTGCAATGTCTGTAGCTCATAAAAAGGACCTTTCCTTTGAACGACTGAATAGAAAACGAACACGTTCCAGACAAAAAATTCATGATACGTAATAGAAATTAAGTAGAATTTACTCCAAAATGTTTACTGGGTATAATTGATCTAAGACGTTAACTCAAAGTGACCTGAATTAAGCTTTGAAAGGTACTTTTGTACAAAAAATTTGGACAAACTTGTAACCCAATTCAATCTGCTCTTATAGAAAGAAAGGTTTCCTCAGAAATTTCTAAAAGTATCTTATAAAATCGCGATTACATTCTTGCATGATAGATTGAGAATCTCTGATGTTAGATCATAATTCTTCTAGTAACCTAAAACGAAACATGATGCATTAAGAAACATTATCTGTGTTTTATTAGTTAACCTAAACTTCTCCTGATAATATACCAGAGCCGGTTATTCTTCCCATCCTCAAAAGAATTCATTGATTTTATCCTTTCCTTAACCAAACAACACTCAAGTCATCACAAATTCCCCGAACTCTTCACATTTTTTTTTACTATTCATTCTTGTCCTAATTTCTACACCAGCAAAGAGTCAGAAGTCAGGCAGGCAGGCAAGCGAGTAAATCGAAAGGAAGTTGGGCGGGAACCAAGTTAGAATCTTGGCATGCGCAGGCGCAAAGTGTATAACATGTTCACAAATACATAGCTGCCGACCGCAAAACATTGGTCAGGCACTCCTAGAAGAAACTAACTGGGAATCATTAAAAAAAACTTGTCTGACTCTTGAAATGTAAGACACAAAATAAAACGGAGAAAATTCCACGCTGTTTTTCCACTGATCAATGGGAAAAGTTAGGAAACCAGCGTTACTGACAGAGTCTATTCTTTTATCTTCTTAGAAATCGATGAAATTCTTGATAATACAAATAAAATTGTTTAGAAAACTATAATTTAGAAATGGTGGAGGAAATGAACGAGGTTTTTATCGTTGACCTTGGATTTTCGGGTCATCTTTTCAGAACGTTACTACTATATATGTAGAGTATTGGCGTCTAATTCCCCGCTGACGAAACCATGGAGTGGTAAAAGGCTGAAGTTTAATCTACCAGCAGAACGAACTCATTCCTGCCTTATCGCATGACTAGAGGGGAAGACGACACCGGTACATTCAGAGAGACAATTTTGTACGAAATAACAACTGCTATGTTGGTCAATTTCCAACGTCATTTCTTGCTTGCAAAATGAATAGTCATTAACATAATCTGATTTCTTCAATTCTTTGGAATATTACTATTAGCTGTTTACTGTTATTAAATGTCATTAACAGTGTATCAGTAAGTCTGACGTAAATGACATGGCAAAACATGTTATACATTGAATCTATGCATAATAGAATTTGATAACATTTCAGAATCTAATATATATACAGGATACAATAGAACCTCGTTTTTGCGCTTATGACGTGTTTCTAGACAGAGTACCGGATTTCCCTTTTTGTAGGTCTGGCGGAACTGCAAGGAAATCAAATGTATCCAACTACAATTGGCCTTTGCCTTAGATGGCCTTTTTTACCCCACCGACGAGAAAATAACTGTATCCAATTATGATTTTCTTTCACCGAACTCTACTGTATCAAATCCAGTCACCATTGCATTCAGCGACCGACCTATTTCTAAAGTAATGGAACAAAATTATACCATGTAATTTTAGAACGAGTTAAACGTGCTATTTTCAAAGAATTTTGCGCTTTCTTTTTGGATCCGTGGTAGACCGTGTTATAACGAATCAGCGTTAATCGAGGAAGCGCTAAACGAGGTCTTACTATATATAATATATTATGTTAGTCCAAACTGTATTCCACGAGGTCGGCCCAACCATTTTTTAATACATTTTTTCGCTTGTGCTTATCACGTCCCTATTTTCTCGACTAGCAAATATGGCAGTAAGAATGCTAACAAAGTAATCACCTTCTTAACAGGAAGACTTGACTCATTTATTTCACTGATGACGCATTAAAATGACTCATCGCTTTTGGTTATTAAAACTGGGTTTTTAGTGTAGGCGCACACTTTGGACATTATTATCTATGACAGAATTATCTATGTGGTAGAAGAATGAAAGATTCAAACGATTTACCATTTACAAATCCCATTAGATAGGTTGTGTAAACAAAGATAATAGTAAGAAAAGACGTCTTGTCGTAATTATACGTATACAATCATGTTTTTAGTGTGCGCCGAGCCTTACTGTATCAAATCATAAAAACCATCTCATCCTTGATAAAAATTTCTTTTTTTTTTTAATAAATGCCAATATGTGGATCAATTTTGTCCAGGTGAAAAAACAGTTTTTTTAATTTATTATAATATTACGCATTACCACAAAGATTTAACACGTAAATTCTGGTTCTTAAGCAAATAGTACAGTTGTTTTTGTCATCTTAAAAATCATAAATTTAAGTAAGTGGTGGAGTGATGCCGTCGACATAAGGGTATCCATACCCTTATTAATAAAGTGAAACACCTGTTCAAAATCTCCTCTGAACTAAATCTGGTATATACGGATAGCAAATGTCCTTCCCTACAAAATTCCCAACCCTACAAATATTCTGACCATAGTTAGGGATTGTAAATTCTCCCCTCTCTTTATAAGAGTCCTATTTTCTGTAGGCCACCCTTATAAATACGGCATCGATGGCGTGATATTTTAATAATTCAAAATGTAATCTAACAGACCTTTCTAAAATATCTATTTAACATCAAAGAAATAATTTTTCCAATAAAGTAAAAATCTTGTAACATATTATTAGATATTTAAAATTGATAGTATCACTCGTTGCAGATTATATCAGATGTTTTTTTTCTCATTTTCAGCACTGCTACTTCTATATGATGTCACCAATAAGATCAGCTTCGACAATATTCGAGCATGGCTCGGAGAGATTCGGGAATACGCTCAGGATGATGTAGTTATCATGTTGCTAGGTTCGTTGCTCTATTCTTGTTCTCTCTGTGTCTGTAGATCAGTTCCAATCTGTTCTGTTCCGTTCCCAGCTCCTAGCACAACATTGTTTCATCTACTCATCGTTCATCCGTCCATCCGTTCATCCGTTCATCAAATCAGCGTTTCTACTTGTGATATGATGACACCATTACTTATTCTCTGGTCAAATATTTTTCTTTCTGTTCACTGAAAGTTTGATTTGCTTTATACATTATCAATATTTGTTTTGCATAGAGATCTCTCACTTTTTCTTTTTATAACCATTTTCAGAGCAAATTATTGAGTTAATTCCATTTCTTAAATACAGCTTATCATTAAATGTATATTGATAAAGTTTTCTTATCTGGATTCACTACTTTTTTTGAGTTAGTTAAGCGATTGGCAAATTGCAAACTATTGCGATAGCGATAGCTTCACAATTCTTTCTAATTTGAAAATGGAATAGTTTAATTCAGTTTTAAAATAACATAATAAGCACTTGCAAAGTTGAATGCGTGGTAAACAAAGAATGATAAGATTGGACATCCAGAAATAGAAAAAAATGTCCAAAAAAAGGATGCTTTCAAATGAGTTGTATCACAAAATGAGTTCTCAAAAAGAGGCAAGACATGTAATTTGCAAGAGGTAATTTATGGATCCATTCTCCACTACTCTATTTATCGAAAAAGAAGAAATGGCAAAATGTCCAATTCATCAGATAATTATCACCCTGAATAATATTACAATTTATATTATAATTACCGTTATATAGAAGTGATTGAATTTTATTTTCACAATGTAATCTATTTTGGGCTTGACTGTTATCTTGCTTTTGAAAGCAGTGTCGGATTTTAAATGGATACACAGAAAAATTTTCCAGGTCACGAATTCGATTTAACATTTAACTAATAATTGTTAAATATCATACAAGATATCTAGCCTTCCATATTCTACCATTTTTCAAAGTGTATTTTTTATTTCACCAGTCCTAGGTCCCATAAAGGACATTAGGAAATGAAAAAAAATAGTTTGTTTTAGCTCCTACATAAAATCGTATCTAGTCATAATTAGTTTCAATCAGAACCATATATGGTCACTGCCCTGATCTAGTCTCATCGTTTCCTTTGGTTTTCGTATCACAAATCTCTTAATTATTTCATTACGTCTCAAATCACTCTTGTGCGAAACAATCCTGTGCATTCCGGGACGTCTGGTATCCCTGATTAGAATCGATTAGTAACAAGCGGTACTAAGTACTTTATGGTATTGTTCGTCAGTTTATTGTACAGGGCTATTTTAGAAATTAAATATCAAAAGCAGTATACTCATTACAGGCAAGCCAACATATAATAATAAGTCATTCATTAATGAAGTCACACGAAAGTAACAAGACGTGATAAGAGTCACACACCTCATCTAAACCTCTACTTCCAAAAAAAACAATATCAACAAAGAAAAAAATTAGATTAAAATTTTTTTTTTTTTTATGAGTAACATCACAATAAGAACCTCACTTGTGTGACAGGGAGTGGGAAGATTCAACCATGAAATTTGTGTGACGTTATTTATGGATAATCCCTAATTAGTTTTCATTATAAATTTGAGGATAAAACCCGGTGGATTTTGAAAACTTTTGATAATTTCTTATGCAAATTACATAATGTTAAATAATAATCAACCTACTAGTTCGTAGATAACATTATGTAAAATAGTGTTTTATAATTAATTCCACTGCCTATTGTGCAGTGATGGCAAACCTATGATCTGTGGATCAGACACTGAGCCACGAAGGCTTTTTAAATGGGCACCAATGTGAACCAAGTATTTATTTCTATAAAACTGTGCAACATTTAATAAAGTTGGCTATCAGGATCTCAAAGGTACAATTATCTTTTTAATAACTCGCTATATTTTCGGAGATATTAAAAATTAAGATAGTTATTTTTTCACTTTAATTATTAAAGGAATCCAACTGTAACCAACGTTGTAGAAAAAAATCTAAGACGTCTCAGCAAAGGATTAACTCACCAATGATGAACAAATCAAAAATAAATAAATATTACCAACCATATAAATAAACAAATCCAGAAAACACACAATTATTATATTACAATTAATGCGAGATATCACCTAGCTGCTGAAATCCTAGTAGAATATAATAAAAAAAAGAAAGAAAGATATTTTTTGCATATAGTACATAGTTATGTCAATTTATCTCATTTTTACATATTTTTAATACATCGTAACACTTTACATATTTTGTTTTTTACTTTGCATATTTTGCTTAAATATGTTCGCATATATTATATGCATATATAGAGAATTTTAATAGTATATAAGGTCTGGTTAAGTCTAAAGAATAATACGAATGTAGAAGTAATTCATAATACATACTGTAAAAGTTGCAATATTAAAATATTGCCAGTTATAAAAATAAAATGATAAAAGTTTGACCACTTTTCAAAAAGGTTCGCCATCACTGCTATATTGTATAGCAATGAAGCAGATCGAGGCCAATTTTTATTCAAAAATATGACACTTGTGCTTGCAAGGAACTAGGAACTGCGGCAACATTGAACATTTAGCTGCTATGTAAATGTTATCTTGAAAACAATTCTTATAAAGCAATTTTTCCGCATCTCATATCTTTATGTATAAAAAGTTATTTATTTAGTTGGTAATACTCGTACATATCGTACCAGACAGATGAACAACAATGTTATTAATAAAACAAAAGAATCCTAATTGCGCAGAATATATTAGTAATTTACACACATCATTATTCCTTGTTTTGTAAATTATCCAAATGATCCAAATTGCTATTTCTAAGGAAGATATAAAATAAAGCAAAAAATATGAACGAACCTTACAAATCGTTCATAATGGGCTTTTGAATCATGACTTAATTTTCTATAAAACGGAACTATATATTGATAAAGTAGGCTACCATAACCTCAAATGTCTAATCATTTTTTATTAACCAGCTATATTTTAGGAGATATTAACATTAAAAAAGTCATTTTGTCTCTTGATTTATTAAACGGATCCAGTGTTATTGAAAATGCATAATGCATTGTACGTCACATCCGATGATTTGATATCTCTTTTATACAACATAAATGTGTGTGTGATACGTCATTTACTGCTAACAGCTGAGTTGTGTGTCCCAGGAAGGTTACGATAAAGTAAAAATACAATTAATATTTTTGTATTCTATTAGTAATTGTAATAAAAACGCTATAATTTTCAGTTTCTTTCAAAATCGGCATAAGTTATGCTGGGGTGAAGAATTACATAATGGAATTTCAGAGAGACTTCTTAGACTCTTATTATCATACCTCTCTCTCTCTCTCTTTCTTAAACCAATAGTCAAATATCATAACCTATACTTATAATCGATATAATAGAGTAAAAAAAATTATATTTATAACTGTTGATTCTACAAGTTCATATAGCTCGCTCAAACGCATTGGATTTACCTCGAACATGGTAAAGAAGAGAAGAGAAGGGAAGGCCCATACAGCGAGCACTAAGGTTTTAATAGCATCTTTTATGGTTAGTTACAATGGCTAGTAATAGGCTACAATATGCTAGCATTTTCAACGAAGTTGCTTTGAAGAACGATTGCCGATGTCAGCTGATCTCAGTTATAGTCTTGTTAGACCTCTCCCCTTCCCTCTCTTTCACGTTTGATACAATGTAATAGAACAAATCATGTATACGTCGCCCTCCCTTTCATTAATTACGTCACTTCCACAAGGGAAGAGAAATTGTGACAGGTTTAAATGTTATTATCTCGTACAATATTGGGAGTTAT
The DNA here is from genome assembly GCA_963678705.1 of Panorpa germanica. Classification (NCBI taxonomy): domain Eukaryota; kingdom Metazoa; phylum Arthropoda; class Insecta; order Mecoptera; family Panorpidae; genus Panorpa; species Panorpa germanica. The sequence goes on along the minus strand of OY783212.1, from coordinate 6,340,570 downwards.
AAGAAAGTAATTGAATATTTAAGGTCCTGATAGCCAACATTATAAATATATTGTAAAAAACAGTATTATATAAATTAAAACATAATTCATAATCCCATTAATCAAATGAGTCATTGCGTATTGACGTTTAATTAATTGTCCTAATTACTGCGTCTTATGTCTGTCATTATTATTTTATGACGAATAACACAGGAAATAAATCTGACTGCGGCAATGAGAGGCAGGTGAGAAAAGAAGATGGGGAGAGATTAGCACGGGAGTACAACGTCGCATTCATGGAGACGTCAGCAAAAACCGGAATAAATGTTGAACTAGCATTTTTAGCTATAGCAAGGTCAGTATTTTTACCTGGTAATACTACATTTTTTTATATTTTAAAATACCAATTTTGTGTCAGTTATTTTAAAATCAACTCACTGAAATATTTGACCAATATGAATATGTGTTTAGAAAATTATTGTGGCAGTTTGAAACATGACGTGTATTTAACGAAATCAATATCATCTCATTAAAGATTTATGTAAATTCACGTCTCGATCCATGTCTCGGTTTGTTGCACTGTACAGCGATACTGACAAAAGTAAAGCAGTAAGTTGACTATGACAAAAGTAAAATCGTTATGACGCATGAGTCAGCCTATTACAGAATGCAATGAATTCAAAGCATCCCTTTGATCAGGTTTAACTGTCCTGGAATTTAATTTCTAAAACGAAATTTAGGAACGAAATCGTCTTCCCATTATGTGTTTGTCTAAGAAAAATAACTGCACAAAAATATATCAGTAAAAAGTCTAAGTAAGAGATATATATGTAGTGCTCGGATTCAATGGGGGTAATTTCGATACAATTGATTTCGACGGAAGACTGTTTTTTTACCGCTTGAGACAGTCCTATAAAAAAGGTTATTGCGGCTCTAGAGATACCATTCATTTCACAGGATACCTACAAAATTGATTATATAGTACAAATTACGAGAGTTCGGAGGTGACTCTTGCTTGAAAGAGGTTATAAGAGCTTTCTAACTCTACGGTACTGTGGTAAATTTTATCTCATTCGTTTCTATATACATTACAAAGATATTAGTGGGACAATGCTTTTTCTTCTTAGCGTAGTTTTATACGACACAACCTGTTCTAAGCACGAGTTACCGCCGAACTCTCGTAATTTTAACTATACCTACAAATACCTATAAATTATTTTGAAATATTAAAAAAAACATATTTTGTAGGGAGATGGATTTTATATTTCGTCTAAAGCCCAATAAAGGCTTAAAAGTCCAAGCTAGTAGAATCCCTTAACCAAGCATGTGACATATTAGCAGAGATAAGGAGATTATGTTTTATAAATTACGAAAAAGGTTACAGAATCCTGCTTCTAGATAGTAAATGACATCCAAAATATTTATGAAATGGAGACCGAGTCTGGTCGCATAACAGGGCATGGAAAATACACTGCTGCACTCTTGAGACAACTCTGTCTTAAGAAATGTAAGCCTTAGTAAGAATGTCGGTATCTTTCTACAACAAATTATCTAGAAGATAACGAAAACTTAACTTCTTCATTTTAACTAGCTACTACCATCTACATAATATCCTCTACATCAATAAATTTGCTGTTCCCAAATTAATACAGGTATTTATTTACAACCAAATAGTAAATCTCCTCCAACATTCAGCATAAAATATTCACTCTTCATATCTGTAAAATTTGGGTGCCTATTGTACAAGAGTGACATACAAGTATAATCCAGGAATGTAGTCTGAGACCCAATTCCAATAATGTTTGTATTAAATTTAACGGTTTATTTGTTATTTGTGTGACAAATAATACATCCCTGTATTGTTATGTACGGGGGTTTGGAATTTGGAAGGTAATAACCTAATCTATTTCTAAAGGAAAGGTTCAAATAAAAATTAGAAAAACGTTTAACACGTGTATGCAAGATTTAGGCGTTCTCCTGACTCAATATGGGACGCCTAGAGCTGAATTTACCTAACTTTATTGATGAAGAAACTCTCCATTTAGGAAACAAAGATTTAGCCAAATTTGTGTAACAATCCCAGTGTGTTTCTTTTTCTTAGATTTCATCCCAATTCAATTCTAATTAACCAGAATTTCTATTATCTTCAATTCATTTATATCCAGTTTTAATTTTACTATCACTTGTTTGAATAACCTTCTTCTATCACACAAAATAAGACCACTGTTTTGTCATCCCTACCTTATTGCAATTTATTCATTAGCTTCTCTAGTTAGAATTATCATTTTAAGACTTTTTTGTATCCTATCTGCATTGAACATTGCATCTCATTATAATATGTAATGCGCTAAGGTTTTCAAAGAACTCTTTGATTGGAAAGCCCTGCCTATTCTTCCCTTTCAATAACGAATTCCTTATTTCTGAAAGCGTTTTTGTCATTATCGATTTGTTTGGCAGTTTTTATTTCTCTCATAGAAAAATTATTGTGAGAGAAACCCTATGATGAACCCTTTGAAACAGAAAACGATCCAGATTTTAGACTTTATATTAAATATTCATTGGCAGTATTTCACCTTATATTATAACAAGCATGATCCTTTCCATACGCCAGGTACTAAAACACTTGTGAAAACGAAACAACAATGCTAAAGCTATCTAACCTCAACAAGAATGACAGAGATAAAAGATCCGTAAGAAATCCGTCTGTGTTTCACCACAGTTGCGCTGCTTTCATCATGGTCATTTATAATTCAGTGAATTGATTTTGTCCACGTATACTTTGAAGAGGAACGAAAAATATATTTCCTCACTATTTATTATAGTATAATTTTTTATTTGTTTTAATCCTGAAAATATTTCAGAGAATTAAAATATCGTAAAAGTGAGTCAACAGATGAAAATCGATTTAACGTACAGGAATATGTGAAAGAACAAACTCAGAAGGTTTCGTGCCAGCAGTGCAATACTTAAGTCTCAAGCAGGATATTGACCTCATCCCATCGTTGTCGTTATGTTATCTGAAACCAAATTACAGTCAACAGTTCCAAAAACTGTTGACACGGTTCTCATCAGACGCCTGCACTAAAAGAAGTGAAAGATGGTTTACAGAAAGCACTAAATGTGAGATATATATTTAAAAATTATGAAGGACTCTGTATGATGAATGTTTTATATATAAATTTATTTTACATCGATTTCATTGTAGAAAATATGAGGATAATATTATCAATTGCTTTTCCTATAACTGTAAGATCAATGCTTTTCCGTAAAAATAAGTTGGACTCTTTCACATTGAATGTTTGATGTTAAATAATAAAAATCTGTATTTTATTTACATGTCAGTTCCAATATTCTACGTTAGGATGGAAAAATTTTACATGCAAATTTGGTAGCATTAAAATCAGAAACTTTAGGAGAAACGAGGTTAATTGGGTTCTGGGATAATCTTTTTGAGAAAATTTTGTGTATTAAATATAAAAGATAAATTTTCATAAACCTAACTTGATAAATATTTATCTGTTAAATGCTTGGATTCTCATGGATGCTTGACACTGACTGTTGAGTCTTCGGTTTCAATACTTGAACTAGATTAAATTTTATGAGTTTCCTTGTTATCAAGTTAAAATGATTATGTACATACATACTCATAAAGTTGTTAGACACCGGTGTAGTGCACAAATATTCCCAAACCCAAATAACTCCAACTTTTGGGAAACTAAATTTTTCATTACTAGATTATGGCTCAGCACATATTGAAGGTAATTTTCTCTTAAGTTAAAGCTGTTTACTTCTTAACTTACTGCTGCCTAAATTAATTTGCTTAAATTTTGGTTATTCGATACAGGTCAATTGAGATATAATTATTAATCTCTGTTTCTTATTATGTATATAATTATTGTCTCTGTTCAATGTGTTCGTGTGGTGTTATCTCAACGTTTCTAGAACGAAGACAATATTTGGCTTAACATTTGTGTCCCCATTCGCCCCCCCCCCCCCACACACACACACGCATCTAAGGAATATTGTTTTCTCGTCCGTAACAACTTCCCAAAATTCAGGAAAACCATTAATATCCTCCGATGTTGACTCATATATGGAGGGTTTAACCAAAGTGTTCAGCAGTGGCGAATTATAAATGATCCAGGTTTTTAAATGGATAATGAAAGGAGCCCATTTAAACGATTTTCTCCAAAACCCACATTGTTATTGTTACGTCGTTAATTACCAAGAGAGATTTTAACATCTTAAAGCATTCATTACTTATGGGGAGCGTGGAAATGGTATAAATCTTAAAAGAACTCCAGAAATGAACACGCAATTACCGTTACTTTATTCCTTCTGTGTTTTAATGCTACCTTATTGTTGTTTTCTTTTCTAATAATCCTAAATTTATCACATAATTTGGCTGTATTATTAAAATAAGAACAAAATATATAAATGTAATATATCTAAAGTATGGAAGAAATAATTATAAATGTACAATCAACGTTTATGTTAATGGTGTAGAACTCATTGTTAAGTGTGATAGTTTGTTACTAGTTTAGCATTTATTTCCAGTAGTATTTTAGGCTTTTTTACAATTATGCTGTACAAAACAAATAGTTACATTATTAAATATTATAATTAATGAATAATTAACTGATTTTGTATCGTAATATTTACACATATCTAATTTATATACAAATGATATATTTTTGAAAATCCTCTACGAAATTTTGAACAGTTTACATCAGCTTTTGATAAGCTATTTTGAAAACCTTACAATAATATTTTATATTTCATACCAGTTCTACATCGATGCACTTTATCTTTTTTTGGATATGGAAATAATTGCACGCATATCCCATTAAGTATTCTTCGTTTTGCTAGAAGGGCGTCCACTGTTCAGTATCGTATGTATCGAAACGGCGGCTTTGCGAATAGGAATGATTTGGTATTTTGACTTTAGTACCCACCAGAAGAACTATGGAGAGTGATGAAGACGTTGGTGTCCTTATTTGTGCTTCAGTAGTAGAAGAAAGGAATAGAAATGAACACGCATCCAAGAGTTGCTCATGGAAGCAAACCTATCTCCACTACTCTTGATATGATAGATAATCCCAGTCCAGCGCAAATAAGTTTGGACTATCCATAGAAATAGTACTAAAATCCATTTAACACAACGCATCAATGCTTGCGGTAGTGACAACTGAGCACACGACTCTAACCGCGCGTTATTGTTATTGAATTCGTTTCATGCGAACGTTCAATGACTTCCTTCCTTGGTGATAAGTGATAATGATTTAAATATAACCAAATTCTTTATTTTATGATACTGAAGATTAAAAAGTTCATTTCAGGATTTTGATAATTCAAATATACATTTTAATATGATCATATTAATCTAAAAAATATTTTTTCAGTTTAAGGTTTTATATCTTGATTGGAATTTTTATCTATTTGTGTTTTTATCTTTCATAATTGTATTTGTTTCCTACAAATATTCATGAAAGGATATGCTTAAGAAGTCTTACTGTACATCCAACAGTTTACCGCAACATTAAATACGTGAAGCAACAATCTGCAAGAATTCATAATTTTATATTTTTCGTACATTTCATAAATTATTCTGCTCTCATAATAGAACCGGCTTTCTCTTGAAACATTCGACTTTGTCAGTAGGTTGTAGTCACCTTAGCACACTATCAGGGACACAATTTCGGATAGAGGGTAAAATTAATAGATACGTAATATATCTTTTATCTCTTTCAACACAGTGGTGTATTAATAAACAATAAGGAAGAAGCATCCACTACACGGCGCTCGGACGTAGTCTGTTCCAATTTACGAGCACCTTAACTAAACATCAAAGAAAGTAATATATCCTAGTTAGGTGTGGACGTCTTTGTTTCAAATATATGGTACAGGAAATAGGAAGTTTCTAAATGAGTAAACTATGCTTAAATGCGGTCCTGTAATCACAAAAGGCTTTATCGCTAAAACCGTTTACAAAGATAAGCATTTACTGTTTTGTACTGATAAAAGAACAATATTGAATTAACTAGCGTTTGAAATAGCTATTAGTGTGAATAATTTGCGTCACATGCAAGGAGGGAGAGAGGTGGTCCACAAAATTGTGACGAGATGTTACAGAAGCGTTGTGACGTCACATGCAATATGAAATATAGAAAGAAATTGTAATAAACGAGTTAGAAAATAAATTGTAAAAAGGAAATTTGTGTGACGTAATTTATAGATGGTCTATTGTGTGTAAAAAATTTATAGAAAAATTGTAAGAAAAAATTATAATTTGAGGTGAAGTACATTGATGAAGATCTATCTTCAAGAGAACGAGTTAACATCAGTAGCATGAAACATTGAAAACATTATTTTCTTAAATCTGAATCATTTGTTATTTTATACAAGGAACATATTAACATTCCATAGATAACCTAAAAAGAAACATACTAAACATACAAAATCAGTTAAAAGATAATCGCAGCACAAGTTGATAATTTGTAAAGTTACTTTCACGTTTTGTAGAGTTTTTCATTATTTTTTTTATCACATATGTTTCACGTAATAATTTTAAAGGATAGTGACATAATAGGGTAGTTAAAATGTCTTTCCAGTAAATCATTCGGTGTAATGTGTCACCAACACATCTCCCGACAGATCTAAGTTATAAATTTTTTTTCAGTAACTTATCTTATTATCTGGGATTTTCCGTTTTCAATAACTATTACTTATTAACGATAAAGTTAATTTAATTTAGTTGTTGAAAATTCAAGATAATCCAAAAAGTCAAAAGTTAATTGCTGATATGCTGGAAGGAATTAAGACTCAATTGATTTCGCGCGGGAGTTAAGAAAAGGAATTTCAACTCGTTCCTTACTGAAGAGAACGACTAAAGGGTCATTTTTGCAACAAGGATTTTTTTCTGTGGGTATGTGGATGTATGAGGTATAAAAATAAATGTGTGTGGAAGCATTATCCATCAAGAAAACTACTTCACCAACAACATATCAAAAGTCATTCCTCAAAAAACTAACAACCCTCCAAAGGCATTTCGTTTTCTAAATGCTAGTTATTTTGGCTATCGATATTGGGCTGGTCACTGTCCTTCTTTAGAAAGAATAGTACTTCTTTTAGATAATTTCCTTCTTTAAGGTCGGGGCGGACATACATTTTCCTTTTTTTCGTACAATAGTTAAACTATCTTACCTATAACATTTTCTAACAATAACTGACTTCATTATATCATCGTATATCATTTTTAACTTTTTCTTCTTTGAATATTCCGAACCCACCACCTTGGAAAGTTTGCAACCTTAATGAAAAATGTCTGGTTACTTTGTTATAATCTCTTTCGTAAAAAAATTAATTCAGAATAGATTTATTTCGTGAAATATTGCATTATTGTTTTCGAACATATCAGGTATCATGGATTTTCCATTTTTGGAAGAATCTTTCTTCTACAAGAAAACGTTAAAATAACTTTATGAAAATATCAACTCTAATATTTTCAAAAAAAAATATAACCTAAAAATTGTAAATAAATTTAAAGAAAATTACGAGTATATATAAAATTCAAAAAATATATTTATTTTTAAGTACAAGTTAAAGGGCCAAATGTGTGAAACAATACAAAAATATATATGTATAGAATATTTAAAAATTTATGTAAATATGTATATGTAAATGATAAATATTATATAAAAAGAGATATATAGTTATTAACTAAAATGTTATGTGCAATAAAATGAATATTCGAAAGAAAAATATGTGTATAGAAAAGTAGTAAAAATTTGGATTTTATTGTGCGATCTGGAAGAAGAATATTACTTCGGTTAGCTTCGGTGCAATAAGGAAAACATGGACTTGTTCTCCTTTCAAAATAAAGGGTTAACTATTACATTCGTTTACAGCAAAAATAATAACTGATGATTGACAATTATAAAAATCAGAACTTTACCAGGCCGATCCGAGAACAATTTATTGTGGATGCAAGATGAAGATTTATTGAAGATTCCTTCACTCTTATTTGCTCACTGTGAAATTAATTAACAATAGGGCGCCTATTTTTACATTTTGATGCACGGTTCTACCGCATTTCTCGCATGCCGTTCGTTTTAAGAAACACGAACCCCGAGAAATTATTCACATCAGGCCGGCTCTGAAAATATCAATACAATTCTTGTACAGTTATTCCATCCAAATCTGACAAATAATGATTTTTTTTTTAAATAATCTAACTGTATTTCAGTTGACTAGTGTTTTGATGCAGAATTACAATTGGATCTTTTCCAAGAAGTATATCAGCTGCCAAAAGTTTTCTTAAAATATATTCACTTTGAGATCATTTAGTAAATAATTAGGAATGTTCTTCTTACTTTACTATCACATTTAAGTCATAATATTTTTTTTCCTTTATTGTTTTCGTTGCAGTATTGTGGAATGTTGACTATATTGAATTTATTGAAGAATTCACTTGCGGAATGTTTTAGAAATATTCTGTCTGTTATAAACTAAATTCATATATGCAAAGACAACACGTTTATATTTTAAAAGAAAGGTAAACACTGCCTTTGCTTTCTTCCTAAAACTAAATTTAATTTAGTATACATTTAAATAATCTTCAAGTAATTTATATTGTAATCCAGTAGAAATCATTTTCTATGGAGTAAATTTGTAAAATGTCTAATTCACTTCTATCCAGTGTAAGTACGTAGGCTACTGATTGATTGAAGAATTGAACAAATCTTTGGAGTAAGCAGAAGTAAAATTGTATGACTTAATAGTTTTGCAGCCATGGTAACATAAAAATGACTCCTAGTACCAACTGAGAACTAATATATGATTCTACAAAGAAACCTTCCAAGAACAAGAAAACATCAGATCCCACGATCTGATATCACTTGCCGTTACCTTTCTAACATACTTCGTTCATTCGGTACTTCTCATATGGATAGAATCATCAGAGAGAAAATCAATAATTTTGTCTCTTGATATCCCTAAGGTTTCTTATGTGTGAGTTGGAGAATGAATTTCTTTGATTTCATGAGGTTTTCTTTTTAATTAAACTTGTCAGTTTATGTGCTTCTTAAAACATCTCTTTGGACTTTTTATTTATGAAGAATATTCTTGCCTATTAGGAACTTTTGCTTATAATACAAAGAAATACCTTTTACTACGAAGAGCTAAAAGTACCGCAGTGTCCAGGTCATTAATTTGTTCTTGAAAGATAAATTACCGCTTCGAATTTAGACAAATACACTATATTTACATATAATAATAGCTTTGCGCAAAACTACGTCGTCACTAAGGGCGCTTTGAAGCACCTGCTTGAACCGGAATGTTCCGACACATGTTAGGTGATGATTAGAAATATCATTTTATTCCGCGTCATTGGATAATCAGATAAAGAGAGAATGGGAAGTTTTCCTTCTTTAAATTGTATATATTCAAATTTGATAAATTGAAGATCTAATTCTACTATATAAAAATAATAGGTTTCACCATTTTCAGATTCAAAGCTAACTGTTCCAAATTAAAAATAATAAATTTAAAACTGATATTACAATTACAATTCCACTTAATTGACATAATTCAATTGGGATGACATAAATCAGTGTATACCGAAAAGAATTGTTTCTTTCTAATAAGCATACACACTCCAGGTTTTACAGCTCCATACAAAACTTGGTAAGTTGCTTGTTCCAGATCGCACAACTCCTAAAATGTTATAGTTGAATTATTGACCTAGCGGAAAAAAACCAGAGCTGGTAAATAACATTGACTATCATGAATGTATCGAAAAATATATATATATAAATATAATATATAAGAATTACTTTGTATTATTTTTTTCTCAAATTCATTCTTCTTATCAGTTAACGGAATTAAGACAATAAAGAAATTTCTCTAACACAAATCTTTTGTCAACTTCCGACTGCTTCTTATGAAACGAATTTCTAGAAACGCCATATCATGAGTAAAGAAACAGCTGTATAGCCTGTATAGTAGACACATACATAGAAAGTATCGTACAGATGGATCCTAACTCCACGTAACGTAACGAAAGATTGTAGCCGGTCTTCTCGCCGCTACGATGAAAACCGATAGTATACGATCATGAATCATTTGACTTTAGTTTCTCTTGAAGGGTAAATAATTACTTAAATATCTGGTAGAAACTTATTATTTGTATTAAACTCCCTCAAACTATAAGATTCTCGATTGAGCTTTATTCCAAATTAGGTTTATTCCACAATAAACGATTGTGAGAAAGTAAACCTTAATGTTTTTTGTTAAAGTACGCGCTGCCTTTATCAAATACTGGCTTAAATCTTTTGCTTATCTAAAATGTAATTCGAGATAAGTTATAATTTTAATACGCAATATAATTCTTCATTACAACTGCTTTCAAGAACTGGATTTTATTATTAGAAACAAAACTATGTATATCCAAGCAAAAGAGAGATTTGACAAAACTGAAATTTTTTATAATATCCCTTCAAGTTTTCTAAAGATGAGTTCATTTCTTCCGTGCATAATTTGGTTGCCATTTTGTATATGCCAAGATTCAAGTTAAGTTTATATAATATATGAGGTTTATGCTAAAGAAACGTTGGAGAAAAACCAGTTTTCTTTCTCTCCGCGCGATATCTTCTTGACCGCTTACAAATATACTAGAGATAGTCTTGGTATTGATTTTCCATAATAGACATACTGTTTGTGTAAAGAACTGATTGTCCAAGAGCTATTCCTAAATATTTCACTACAGTTCAAATAATATTCTTCTACTAAAAAGCTTCCTAATTTTAAATATAACATCCTTCTGCAGTGCCTGGAATGTTAATAAATAATCATTTCATTTCTCTCATGCACATGACGCCTCGAAGGAAGAATAAGGTATTCTTTCTACCTGGTGTGAACCCTTCGATCACAGAATACCCCAAACCAACTTGGCAAACCATTGACTCATACATTGAACGTAGTTTCACAAGCGTTCTCTACCGGTGAACATCGTCAGTGTTCATGTCCATATCTCAATTCTCAGGCATTGAAGTATTCCATTTTCATTCCACACGGAGCACAGTCAACAAGACAAATACTCAGTGAAGCACAGTGAAGGTCTCTGGCTGCGCGCGCACTAAACCATCTGTCCGTTCTGCTGCTCCCACATTCCGTGTTTGAGTGTGAACAATTCGAGGAGTATCAGAGTATGTTGCAGTAACAACGTAGCGTAAGTGGTAGCGTTCGCATTAGTGATCAGTTTAAGGAATATCCAAATGACAAGTGAATCTTTGTGGTTATATTCCAAATATTTTTGTGTTCAAAAGAAAAGTGACAATGCCAGTAGGTTCAGTGAATTATTCAAAGGTCTGTAGACTCTGTTTACAACCTGGTGACAATATTGTTTCCATCTTTTCCACGGAGAATGGTGATCAACATTTAGGACCACAATCTCTAGCTCTAAAAATTCAAGCTTGTGTATCAATAGAGGTAAGATATATAAGTGATTTGGAAAAATTTCAACTTGTTTATTTAAATTTTTATCTTTCTTGGAAATGATACTTTGTAGGAGAAGAAAAGCAATCTCAAGTTCCTTTCTTCCTTTACATCGCGCTACTTTGAAACCGCCATTTTATCATAAAGCAAATACTAAACCAATGATAAATTTAAAATTACCGTGTACACATTTTAATCATATGTATCAAGTTAATACATGTAACACAAAATTCATTAACATCAATAAAGCAAAGATATATGTCATTACAGATTCTAACCTAACTTATTGATCTTTATTCCTTGCTTAGATTCGTGAAGGAGATAGGATATCTACACTCATTTGTAATAAATGTAAAGATAACGTAAGCAACTGGTGCAAATTTAAGAATATTTGTGATGACTCTCAAACCAAATTAAGAGACTGGTTGACAATAAATGGTTCACCAAATTACAATGTAAGTTATATTTATCGTCGTTTGTAAATAATGTGGAATTCAATTTCAATATCTGAAGCACATGTACCAATATTATTTGTTTTCACTAATTGTAAGTAAAATATAAACTTATTTCAGGCTTATATCAAAGATGAACCTATTGAACATGAAGAAATAGAACGGCCTGGATCTCCAGAAGCCAACATTTTCGAACCAAATGTAAGTTTTAATACCGAACTTGTTATGGAGGTATTGAGAAATGAAATATGTCTTTATATTAAGTGACCAACCGTCATCCTTTGGGGAGGACAGTTCTTCTCTGAAAAGTGTTCCCCTTTTTGATATTTATTCTAAAATCGTGGAATTGTTTTTCAATAATGAAATATCTGAGATATTAATGTATTTTGTACACAGCCAAGCAACTATTTTTCACAAAACAATTCAAAAGATTGAAATACAACACATTTCAAGTACAGAAGTTTGTCTTATTTTCAATGACTTATTTTATGTCCTTCAATATAAATCTTGATTAGAAGAAAAATTTCTTTCTTTATTTATATATAAAAAATCGGATTAGAGAAAACAAACCCAGGCATAACAGAAAAGTTTATCAAAGGAGTGCAGAAATTTTACGAAACATGTTTTGAATATTTCGAAGAATGGTCTGAAACAAACATTGAATGTTGATTCTTGCCATAAAATTTAATAAGAAGGATGTATATTGATAAAAAAGTACTCATTTAAATAATAATTAATCAGTATAAGGTTTTTTCAACAATTTTTTTGAATTAATTTATTAGGTTTTTATTTTACATTTATAATATTATAGCGTATTACTGTTCCAATGAATAAAATTATTTTTTAATAATATTTCATTGTGTCCTCCTTTTCATTGCTGTTACAATACATAATGTAATGTATATGTTTATCAAATTGATTAAATTAGTATTATGTTTTAGGTTTCAATAAAGGAAGAAGTTAATTCAAACCCAATCCAGATATCTTCTATTTCTGGCCGCTACGGTGGAAGTGAGCAACTGGTTTCTGAGTCAACACTAGATGAAGATGATTCACAGCCACCAGTACTGGAGCCTCAAAGACATTTGTTGTCCTCTCTCGGACTGGCGCCCAGGGGAGCAATCCTGCAGCGGGTATATTTTTATTATATGCTATTCTAGTTTCAAGCACCTTTAAATAGTTCCCAAAATTGTATTCAGTATTTTTTAGGAATATCAGAGAAGTCAACAAAATATGCATATGAATACAGAAGATTTATATCCAATGGATACTGCTGAAAGTATGGATTCTGCGGACGATAGCTCAAGGAACCATTTATCGCAAAGACGAAAAAGAAGCAAAAACAATAATCCAAATTGTCGTGTTTGTGGGATAAAGTTTGCTAATTTAGGAAACGCAAGGCGCCATGAGAAAAACGTACATAAGTATTTCGATGATTTGCAACCAAATCCAATGAGTCCTTTAATAGCTAAAAAATTGAAAGCTAAATCTAGAATCCAAAATTTGGATGTTGATACTAATGATTCAATGTCTCAAATGTCACAAGACGAAACAATATCACAGGATTCTATATCACAAGATGAAATAATGTCTCAAGAAGAAGAAACAAATAGTGTGGACATTGTAACTTTGGAAGAAGGAACAGGCATGCTGACACAAGATGAACTAGATTTTATTGGACGTAATAAGGACATTTTAGATGCAGTACGAGGAAAAATATGTTGCTGTTGTAATAAGCAATACTCTGCTTTAAAACCATTGTTAAGTCACATGAGAAAGAGGTATGTGGTACCTTCTTTCCAGTGTTATTACTGTCTGATTTCATTTGACAGCAGGAGTTCATATTGCAAGCATGTCGGAAAGCATCGCTGTAGGGACATGTACTCTGTCTACAAATCTTTAATTGCCAATGGTACTCCAATAACTATTGCACCAGCTAAATCAAGTTTAATAAAGCTTACCAAGCATCCGAAAGTAGAACCTGTTGATGATGTAACGCCTGTAAGAGTTCAATATAATAATATAAGTACAAAAAAGGAACAAACGTCAAAACTTCCACTGAAAGATGCCTTAGCATCCAAAATATTTGGTTGCAATTTTTGTGTTTTCCGATCTCGGTTAAAAGTTGATGTAAAAAAACATGTCGTTCGGCAGCATCCTGTAGACTTAACGCAAGATTTATTAAGATGTAGATATTGTGCACAGGATTTCGAAAACATTGAACTGAGGAAAAGACATAATAATAACGCCGACTGTACTTCACACGTAATATGCGAAATTTGTGACTCAAAGTTTGATAATTTACCAAGCTTTAACGATCATGCAAGTGGGTCTCATGCAACTTATACAAAGAGTTCTGATCGAAGCTACATGGCTGAATATGATGCTCCAACATCCTGCCATTTATGTCCGAAGAGTTACGCTACTCCTCATAATCTAATTCGACATCTGAAAACCAATCATGCAAGTGGATCATCCACATACAATTGCAGATTCTGTAACGAAGGATTCAGATTAAAAATGTTAGCAAGAGCGCATGAAAAGGAATGTCCTGTTGCAGAGCCAGGTCAGAAATTGCCACTTCCTGATCAAGTTAATAATAGTATAAAAAATGAAGATGTCGATTGCAACTTCTCCTGTAAAGTTTGCGGAGCTTTGTTTAAAACAATAGAGTTGTGGACTCAACATCAAGATTTGCATCGACGTTGCACGCTTTGCACCGAAGCATTTTTAACACAAAACGAATTAGATGTTCACATGAAAACACATCTTAAACTTAAATTATACAACTGCAATTTATGCAACAATACATATAGCAGTGCAACACGTCTTAAAGAACATCTGTTGTCGCATACAGGGAAGAAAGCAGACACATCTTTGCATCAATGGTTTTGTGAAATATGTAATATACCTTTCAACAATCCTCATGGTTATGCAAGACATATGAAGGTTCACAATGAAATGCCGACTTTACACCCAGTTGAGAACCATAACATGGACGATAATTCTAAACCAGATATAAAGAATATTACTGTCCAACAGCATGATACAGAAAATGAAACCGCTATTGATGAGGAAATATTTGAGTGTCATATATGTCAAAAACGAGTAGGTTCAAAACAAGGATTGTATAGACATGTTTTGTATGCTCATAAAGTAAATATTTATAAATCGCCTGTCAAAGATGAACGTGGATATAAATGTAATTCGTGTGATAATTATTATGCTACTAAACATGGAATGAACAGACACAAGCGAAATGTTCATGGAACAGGTGAAAGCATGTCTAAGGACACTGTTTTGAATCCAGTTGCAGTTATTGGCGCCAAAAAGTGTGATAAATGTGATTACATTGCAAAATCTGCCGAAGAAATTGCAGAACACAAATTATATGTACACAATACAAATGCAGGCTCAAAACTTTGTTCAGTATGTAACGAAGTTCTAATTAACGCAAAAGCTTTATGGTATCATAGAAAGAAATGTCATCCTGAATTAATGCGTGAAAAGAGTGTAGATTGTGAAATATGTGGAGAACATTTTCAAAACAAAGCCAGTTTATATAGACATATAAAAGCTGTTCATGTACCTGCTGAAACTGACGTTGAAACACAAGAATCTCAAGATGAAGTAACATTCCCCTGCACAATATGTAATGAAGTTTTCTATAGTAGCTCCAGTTTATATCGTCACAAAAAGACACACGTTAAAGAAAATATAAGCAAGAATGATAACACAAAAACATCTGAGGCAGAAGCTCTTATGCACCCATGTGATATATGTCAAAAATCTTTTAGAACTGCTTTGGGTTTGGACAGACATAAAGTTACACATGAACCAGCAGCAGACGAAGAAGGAGAAGAAGATTTGCAATGTGATTTATGTCCAAAGAAATTCACATCTACTGGTGCACTTAAATCTCATCGAGGATGGCATTTACGAGCAGCAAATGGGAGAACACAGGATCTTGAAAACACGGACGGTGGTTCATGGAAACCAAATTCTATATCTCCTAGTCGTTTAGCCAAAAGAATGAGATATTCGAGTCTTTTGCCTGGAGAGGAGTCTTTAATTGACGATGAAGGTGAATCAGAAAATGTATCAAACCACACCGATGATGTTGTTATAATACCCATAACTGAAAAGCAAAAACCTACCGATAATAAGATAATAAAAGCTGCTTTAGAAAAGGCTGAAAATACCCACTGCAATTTATGTAATGTTACATTTAAACACGTTACATTATATAGGCGGCATTTAATGGAAGTACACAGATCTATTCGTTCTGTGCCGGTGGGCACATTACCCGATAGTATTACTGAGGCTATAAAAAAAATGCGTTGTATGACATGTAATCTTACATTCACAGAAAAGGCGGAATGGATTGACCATAAAGTACAGCATATTAATGAGCAAGTAAAATCAAATAAAATGGAACATTGGCCATGTGATTGTGGTAAAACCTTTAAGCGTAAAGATCATCTTAAGTCACATTTTAGAACACACATGCATATTGTTTCTGATACAGCTGCTGCACCTGACACTGCAGTACAGCAACAGACACCATCCTCTGCAACAACTTTTTATACTTGCAATTTATGTAGATTATCCTTCAAGAGCTCTAAAGATTTGCGTGCACATGTCAACTCTCACACCAAAGAACAAATAATGTTGCGACAAAATTTTAAATGTGACTTTTGTGGAATTATTACTACTGATTTTAAAGAATATCAAGATTGTAGAAAAATGCATCATGTGCCCACAAAGTTTAAATGCAATGCTTGCAAAATTTATTTTGCAAATCATGAAACCTTAATAAAACATCATCAAGACCAACACACAGATTTACCTCTTTCAGAGTGTATTAAAACAACTTTTAATTGTACCCAGTGCGACAAACAATACACAATGAAACATTATTTGAAAAAACACATGGAAACTGCACATTAGAAGCAATTCATTTATTCATTTTGCGTTCTGTTTATTTTTATATTAAAAAATGACTTATTACAATCTCGGAAGTAAGAATATGCCAAATATTATGAAATAGAGGCAGAAAAACTTTTAAATTAGATTTTTTAGTTTGTTACTGTTATGTAATATTTTAATTATATGTTATTATTTACCAACCAAAATAATTTAATTTTATAAATTGACAAAAACACTACCTACATAAATATTTACGCTAAGGCTTACTAGAATATGTTAGTGTATGTACATGAAGTATATGAACATGAAATAACTTTATTTTACAAAATGAAATTTGAGGTCTTATATTTATATGTCTGTAAATAAATTATGTTATATTTTTCAACAATAAACTCTTAGTAATGTTTTGTACATAACATAGAAAATGTGATTGTTTATTAAAATTTCTCAATATAATTTAATAAAAAAATTACTTCCAAGTGAACCAATTTGTCTTGTAATTGATTCATTGGCGCTGTTTATATGTTTTCAAATTATCTAAATTGATAATACTATTTTAGGCCTCCAACTCAGTAAATAAACAAAATACGTGAACTTAGTAAACTGGTCATTTGCCAGCAAAAACAAATGGTCATTTGCTAGCAACATTTCGATTTTAAGATGCCACAAAACTATAAGTTACCTAATTACTGTTAATTTGTAATACTGGAACAAACATTGGAAACAATTATATTTCATATATATTTTCCGGATCTAGCATAGTAACTCTTTCACATCCTAAAACATCAGCGACAACTAGTACTTCATTATATTTTTTTTTTTTATTTATACTGAGGTATTATTCTAATGATATCTCTGAATAAAAATATTACAAAGAAATTTAAATACTTTGTTTCGAAGAATAAAACAGCAGTTAACTTAATATTGAAAAGTAAGTTAATACTCATAACTCTTGCGTAAAACACACGTGGTGTATCAAAAATGATTTCCTATATGTTAGTTCAGTTTATATATGTTCAAATGATTAAAGTTCAAAATTCTGATGTAATACATAGTATGACAGGCAAATATGTATCTTATTTTACGGACTTTGTAACCATGTCAAAACGAGTATTATAAAAGTAAAATTTGTGACAAATATTTTTTATAATTATTTGTGACTCTAAAGTATTGTTGTAAGTACGCATAAGTCGTACTTATCCTTCCTATTTTTAATATAAATGTTATTTATTTTATAAGAATTATATTATGTTATCTTTAATTTTAGTATTAATATTGTAACAAATAATTGTTTAAAGTTAGCGCTTGTAAACATTGACTCTGGTCTGTGGATATTTTATATTGTTATTTAATTTTTGGCAACACTGAACTAGTATTGTATGATGTAAAGTTAACAAATAAATTGTTAATATACCGTTTTGTACTGGAGTCAAAAAGTCAGTCTTCTCCTGAGTCTCAACCAAGTGTTTACTAATTGTACTTCGTTCGTACAATACTCCAATTGTAACATCTAAGTATTCAATAGTGAGCACATTTTAACTATTAATCAAATTATAACACTAGAATTACATTTTGTTTTATATCTGGCATCTTTATTAATCCAATAAAATACTATTGTAATTAAGTACGCAGATATAATATTACAACGAATAAATGATATATTTTAATAAAAGTGTTTGTATTAATAGTAATAAAAAGATACTAATTGTTCAACCGTCGTATGTCGCAACGAGGTTACTTTAGACCGCTCAAGTATTCTCTAAATTGCAACAATACACCGTCTAAACAAGAATCCTGTTAATCATCTTAAAAGAGTTAATTCTTATCAACGTGAGTAATTCAAGAAGGTGGATGATCGTCAAACTGAAGAATCTACTTCCAGTAACTAGCAACACTGCGTGATGTATTAGCAAGCTGAGTAATCTCCTTCTAGAACGACAATCTGACCTCTTTTTACAACATTGATGTCAGGTGTAACATCCGCCTTCGAATCTACTTACAACAATGGTGTCAGGTGGGGTCTCGAAGAGATATTCCTACACATAAATATCCAAGAGGTACGCCCAAAATTTTTTCTATATATTCTACACCTGGATGCAGATCAATTAATCTGGATACCACTACGCCGATCGATTATTTCCAAAATTGCCGAAAAGTACGAGCTAGAATATCATTTCATCTGTATTTCACATAATTTTTCTACAAGTCCGGCGGATGCAAAAACTGAAAAAGCTGAACCTGGAAAAAGAAATCTTTTGCCGCCCCGGGAATGGATGGATGCTTCTAGAACATTTGGAATAATCTAAATCGATGTTGGTCGCGTGCAGAATTCTGCACACAGCTGTTTATAGATCATAATCACTGATAAGAAAATCTTTAAGTATAATAAGACAGTATCTTTCTTTTTGTATATAATTATTATTATAAATTGATAATTGTATTTTTTTTTATTAATAGCATTATTTTTAACGAGGCTATCATTTTTTTTAGTATTATATTCAGTACTTTTGAATATTTACTATAATCCAAGCATTTTTTTTAGTAGCAACGTTATTAATGAGGCTATTGATATTTTTTTTTAGTATTATATTCAGTACTTTTGAATATTTACTATAATCCAAGCATTTTTTTAGTAGCAACGTTGTTAATGAGGCTATTGATATTTTTTTTAGTATTATATTCAATACTTTTGAATATTTGCTATAATCCAAGTATTTTTTTGTAGCATCATTGTTTGTCATTGAAGCTATTAATTTTTTTAGTATTATATCCAATACTTTTGAATATTTACTATAATATTTTTCTATAATTGTTTCCGCAATTATACTAATTTATGTTAATATTTTTTTAGAACAACATCTTTTTTTGAACGAGAGGGAATTTTGAAAAGGAGAAGTAAAGAGCTGAAACAGTTAGATAGCAGTCTGTTCAATCAGAGAGACTACCTTCCTGTTACAACTGCGGTGTCTGAGCCCCATCGGAAATTTCCTGTGAGTTACTGTTTTCGCTAACAATTTTTCCTTGTCAGAATCCTATTTTTCGGAGAGTCGTTTATTGGTACAAAATAATCTTTAGTCTGTATATTATATATAACTTTAATTAAGTACAATGGCACCGAACGTTCATTCCCTCACATTAGTTGAGAATACAATCAATCTAATTAATGAGTTTTCAAAAAATTTAGAAGTCCAATCAACATCCTTAACAATAGTTGAATTAAAAATCAAAAACTTAGATAAAGCTTGGGTTAAATATAGTAGTATCGTAGAAGCACTGCTTCCAATTCTAAAAAATGAAGAAGCTACGGCTATCGTTAGTAAGTCTATGGAAGTTGAAAGTATTTATGACGACACTCTTATTTACTTGTTGAATTATAAGCAAACATTTGAGAATGATACACATATTGTAGACGACTCAAAAAGCATAGATTCAATAAAAAATCTGAACTTAAGTCCAATGCAACTAACCGTTTTTGATGGAGAATATACTAATTGGCAAAGTTTCATGGAATTATTTACAAATTTAATTCGTAATAATAGCAAACTATCAAACATTGAAAAAATGCATTATTTAAAATTAAATTTGACAGGAGAACCACTCAAACTCATAAAGAATTATCCTTTAACAAACGATAATTATGAAATTGTTTGGAACATCCTTTGTAAACGTTATGATAACAAGGTAGCACTTATTGAAACCTATTTAAACAATTTGATAAACTACAATGTTATACGTTTAGAATCAGAAACTAATATCAAAAATTTTTTAGACGAAATTAATGAATCGATTAGAGCATTAACCGAGTTGGGAATATATTCTAATCATTCAGATTTTATTTTTATACATTTTTTAAAGACCAAGTTAGATTTTAACACATTAAAGGAATGGGAAAACAGAAATACTTCTGAATTACCAACCCTAAATGATTTTACGAATTTTCTTGAAACACGGTGGCGCACTCTAGAAAGAAGAAGGCATGTTGAATTTAAAACGGATTCAAGTCATTCTATTTCTAGTAGTGAACCAGTTTCAAGTGAACAATTTGCTAACGAAGTCGAAACAAAATTTAAAACTTTTTTTTGTAACTATTGTAAAAAAAATGGTCATTTAGAGAAATATTGTTTTATCAAGAAGGAAAATGCGGATACGGTATATCCTGTCGCGCAAATTAATATTTGTAGGAGAGATACGGTATTTTCAAAACCTTCTGTTTATTGTAAAAGATCAAGACATCTTGAATCTGATGGTCCTCAAGTATCTTTTACTAAAAATACAAAACAAAATTCACGTTCTTTTTATAATCACCATTTACGTAAATTTAATAGTTTAAATAAAAATATTGAGATTAAAGAAATACAAAATACCAATGATATAACAAATTTTAACTGTAACAATGAAAATGTTATTGACAAGCAAACAGCTGACACTGTTCAATTCAGAATAGTCGCAGCCAAAGCAAAGACTGTATCATTTTTATTGGACACTGGTTCTCAAATTTCTTTAATTAAACAAAATATTTTAAAAAATAATATCAAAATAGATAGTACATCTAAAGTGTTATTAAAGGGAATCTCTGAAGGCACGCCTTATACTTTAGGTTCACTAAAAACTTCTATAATTTTAGATAGTTCTAGGTCGAAACAAACCTTTCAGGTTGTGTCAGAGGACTTTCCCATTCAGCAAGATGGAATCATAGGATTAGATATTTTACGTACATTTAAAGCAGTAATTAATTTGGAAACAAACAGCGTACAATTCTCACAACATGGCAAAATATTTGAATTCCCATTATTGAACATAAACAGTATTATCATAGTTCCAGCACGTACTAGGAAATTAATTCCTATGTCGGGTTCTACGGTAGGAGTTTGTGTAGCCAAGGAATTGCTACCTGAAGTTTTTTTAGCCAACGCATTAATTAATCCTGTTAATAATACTTTTTATATATCAATAACTAATTCCTCAGCAAAAGATGTAATACTTGACAATTTTAAACCAGATATTATTCCAATAAATAAATTTAATTTTTACCATTTTTTGAAAAGAAATCCTAACGATCCTAAAAGATCCTTACGACATCTTTTATTTAATAATATAGATTTTTCAAATGTTAATTCAAAATACTTAACAGATTTAATGGAAATCTGTAATAATTTTAATAACATATTTTTTTTCCCGGTAGATAAGTTATCTTGTGCGAGTGCACTGAGTAACTCACCTAACCCTGTAAACATTAAGCCGCATAGATTATCTCATGCGCATAAAGAAATTGTTGAGAAGCATATTCAAGAACTGTTGGCTAACAACATTATTGAAAAATGCGACTCACAGTTTAACGCACCTCTGTTAATGGTACCTAAAAAAGCAGATGTGTCGGGGAACAAACAATTTTGCGTTGTAATCGACTATCGTAAACTTAATGAACAGACGACAAGTGATGTTTATACTTTGCCTCTCGTACATGACATACTAGACCAATTTAGTGGTGCAGAATATTCTTCTACGATTGATTTAGTTACAAATAAATTTACTAGTAATAAACCAAAATTTAAATTAAATTTTGATAGAAGGGTCAATTCTTTTTTTCACCTAGAAAGTATACGGTAGTTAATAGGAATAGATTGAAGAGATTTTGTACCAATGAACAAAACCTTGACGTGTTAGATGGATTTTGTCAGGGATGATTGTTTTGTGGAGCAGTGTTAACTCTATACGATGGGATCAGAATCGTTGTCGACACTTTGCTTCTCTTTTTGTTTTTTTTCCAGAATTGTAACTCGTATATTTTGTTTTTATACGTGTCCCTTTTTTTTTGGAAGGGGGTGTTGTGATAGTACGACATCGTCCTATCTTCCTTTTTCTTTTTCCTGGAAAGAAACGCATATGTTTTGTTTAATATGCGTTCCTTTTTTAGGGTTGAAGGGTGTTGTAAGTACGCATAAGTCGTACTTATCCTTCCTATTTTTAATATAAATGTTATTTATTTTATAAGAATTATATTATGTTATCTTTAATTTTAGTATTAATATTGTAACAAATAATTGTTTAAAGTTAGCGCTTGTAAACATTGACTCTGGTCTGTGGATATTTTATATTGTTATTTAATTTTTGGCAACACTGAACTAGTATTGTATGATGTAAAGTTAACAAATAAATTGTTAATATACCGTTTTGTACTGGAGTCAAAAAGTCAGTCTTCTCCTGAGTCTCAACCAAGTGTTTACTAATTGTACTTCGTTCGTACAATACTCCAATTGTAACATCTAAGTATTCAATAGTGAGCACATTTTAACTATTAATCAAATTATAACACTAGAATTACATTTTGTTTTATATCTGGCATCTTTATTAATCCAATAAAATACTATTGTAATTAAGTACGCAGATATAATATTACAACGAATAAATGATATATTTTAATAAAAGTGTTTGTATTAATAGTAATAAAAAGATACTAATTGTTCAACCGTCGTATGTCGCAACGAGGTTACTTTAGACCGCTCAAGTATTCTCTAAATTGCAACAATACACCGTCTAAACAAGAATCCTGTTAATCATCTTAAAAGAGTTAATTCTTATCAACGTGAGTAATTCAAGAAGGTGGATGATCGTCAAACTGAAGAATCTACTTCCAGTAACTAGCAACACTGCGTGATGTATTAGCAAGCTGAGTAATCTCCTTCTAGAACGACAATCTGACCTCTTTTTACAACATTGATGTCAGGTGTAACATCCGCCTTCGAATCTACTTACAACAGTATAGTGAGGTTTGTAAATAGTTGCGAAAATATAATGTAAAAGATCTAACCTCGAAAAATATTATAATTTAATGTGTCATATGTTGCAATTTTACTCTTTAAAATACACAGAAAATAGACTTTCCATAATTCTAGCAGTATAAAGATATCAAAGGTCAACTTATAACAATGAGATAGCAATCGTATAAAGAAGATTTAAATGAATGTGCACAATCTGCATGAGTGTTTGTGCTTAGTGAATATCGCTCTACTTACATAATTTAGTCCTATCGCTATATTTAAATGTTCAGTTTTATTAAATATGCATAAATTATAATGACAATGTTAAAATATCGATATGTTCACACATGTGTTATTGGTAAAACATTTAAAAATATGTATTTATCTTTGTTGCTTAAAATGTTGTATTGTGAACGCGATCTATTATAAGTAAATTACAATGTACAACAATAGAAAATAATTAAATATTCTTTTAACATATTGTTGTAATCTATTCATACATATGTATATATATATAGATTATAATTTATAAATATGGTAGATCATTATTAAAATCGTAATGAGTCAGTAGCTTCCAAAAGTTGTAAGAGGAAACAAATAATTCAATTTTGCTATTTAAATATTCTTAATACTATCTTTTACTTCCTGAATAAAGTTGTATATATGTACGTATTATAATACCTATAATTTTTTAATTTACTCTTCGTTACTTTTAAACAGGACGCAATAATACATCTTACCAGAAATGACGCTAGTTTCAAAAATATTGCTAGAAAACAAATTGGTATTGTCTACATTGTCCACCATTTCAAAAATGTCCGTTCGAAACATTCATAAACATGACCTAAAAACAACTCGTGTAAGTATCTTGTCTTTGTTATATCATTTAGATTTATTATTGTACTTGGTATATTGTATTTTATAAATATTTCTATTACAGGTTGAAGAAATTAAAATACCAGTACCTTGGGGACATATTGCTGGCAAATGGTGGGGACCACAAGATTGCAGACCTTTATTAGGACTCCATGGATGGCAAGATAATGCTGGAACATTCGATACATTGGCACCATTACTACCATCTCATGTCGGTTTTTTGGCAATTGATTTTCCCGGTCATGGACTTTCATCCAGAATACCGAATGGAATAATATATAATACGATGGACGCCTTACTGTTGATTATGAGAATACAGAAACATTTTAAATGGGAAAAAGTTTCTTTATTTGGGCATTCAATGGGTTCTATTTTGAGTTTTATGTACAGTTCAGTTTTCCCCGATA
Organism: Panorpa germanica; assembly: GCA_963678705.1. Classification (NCBI taxonomy): domain Eukaryota; kingdom Metazoa; phylum Arthropoda; class Insecta; order Mecoptera; family Panorpidae; genus Panorpa; species Panorpa germanica. The sequence continues at coordinate 6,315,676 of OY783212.1, read as the reverse complement.
AGGTAGATATGGCGATTGGGATAGACGCTCTTAAACCACATATCGTTGCTCCAGAATATTTTAAAAGTATAGTTGCTACAAAGTTTAATGAGTTTCTGCTTCATGATGAAAGAAATATATATGAACTGCAACCGCCTTGTTATTTGTACGAAGACATGATTGAAAGATGGCATTTAGGTAATTCTAGATAACTTTGAAGAAAAAATTATAAAAGCGTATATTTTATTTCTATACATATTTATATATTTCAGGAACTAATAAATCTGTTGCAAAGGATAAATGCAAATACCTGCTGACGAGAGCCATTGAACATTCAGCAGATGATCCCGAAAAATACTATTTTACAAGAGATAACAGATTAAAAGCCAATCTTTTTGGAGGATTATCACAAGAAATATGCAAAGATTTAGCAGAAGCCATAACGTGTCCTTACATGGCTATTAAGGCTAAACACGGACCGTATTACGAGAAAAAGGAATACTATTTCGAAATTATAGACATTTTAAAGAAAAACCCCGAAAACGAACATCACACTGTAGATGGAACACATCACGTACATCTTAACGAGCCAGAAAAGTTAATGCCTTTTGTTAATAGTTTCATAAATAAACATAGACCTCCAAAGAGAATTAGTAAGTTATAAGAAAAAATTAATGATAATTAAAACATTATTCTCATTTAAAATGATTAATTAAAATTAATTACGTGTAATTTTTAATAGGTAATATATGAAGTGTAAATTTTAATTCATCTTTTCTATTCTATTTAATAGAACTTATCTTACCTGACCTATTATTTTATTAAACTGAAACAGTATTAATAACGCATAGTCCTCAATATACAAAGCACAAGAAATATTAATTTCGAAAATTATTTAAAAGAAACAGTTAAATTATGTTATTAATTATAAATGTATAAGTTTAAAATACACATAGAATTAATAAAGAAACATATTAGATTTATTAAGTATACATATTATAGTACATGTGGAATGTTATTTTAAAAATATTTATAATGAATATATTTTATTAAATATATATTTTTAACAATCTTTTCTATAACCGAAATATGTTCATGAAATAAGTTATGATTTATAAATACAAAATTTATAGGAATAAGGTCTTTACATTTTCTATCATTTTATTATACAATCGTTTATCGAAATATTCAATAAAAATCCTTATAATGTATCAAAAAAAAAATGAAAGTTTTTTATATGGGTAGAAAAATATTTATATTTATAGTCAACTACAAAAAAAAGTCAGTCACGAATAATAAATAAATGTTTCTAATTTTATCTGTATTATCTTATAAGAATTTTAAGATAAAGCTAGCATACGATTTTTTTTTAATAATAAAATGGGAATGAAAAGTAGTATTTATAAAAGAATTTCATTTTCCAATCCTTTTTTTATCATGTAATTAATAGACGAAGAGATGGTCCCAATTATAGCTGATATAATACTGGTAGTTCGTTGCCATATTGTAGAAAAAATGTAAATTTAATATAAAAATAATATTATGTTGTAAGAACATCATCCATACATTACACTAATTTTAATTACAAATTAGTTACTAAATTGGACATTTTCATAATTTAATTTATTCACCTTGCTTTGTATTTAAAATTTTAGTTGTTCATTTAAATATTTATATTTTACTTCGGCTCGTGCCAGATTTAACATCAAATAGTTTTCTTACAAAATACACCTGAAAATTAAGATAAATTATAAACATTCGGGTTGTGATGTGTTAATAGCAATGTGTTTTACCTGAATCGTCGTTGTGAGGGCAATGACACAAATTTGGGTGATGGAAAAGTTCACTACGTAGCTATTGTTATCTACCAATAAATTAAAATCTCTTGCTTCTCTTCCGCGCGAGTAATATTGGTATTGTAACATTTCATTGATATTTCGTTCTACTGTCTTGATAGATGTCTGCCAAAAGTGATATTGTACATTTTAATAACAATTTGATTTGTGAGAAAATGTAATGAGATAGGTTTTGGACTACTCACAGTAAAATTATTAATATTTAAATTCATTTCTTCTAATTCCTTGGTAAAGGCATCCCAAGCATCATATCTTATTACGGTCAGGTACAAATTAACTAATTTTCCAGCAAATCTAGAAAACTGATTATCTATACAAACAGAGTAGTAACCACCTGTGGAAGACTGATCGGTGTAATCTGATTTTGCTTGCCACTGATAAGGATGCACTATTTGTCCATTGGGGTGACGTACTGCAAATCCTGCCATACCGTCTCCACCTCTCAACACCTTAAATTAGTGTTACAAATATGAACATACATAATTAAAAGCAAATTAAAATTTAATTTTCATAACTTTACTTGAAAACTGGCAAAGAAAGTTGCCCCAGGTTGAACATATTGGAAGTAACAGTCTTCTTTTCCAGCATCAATATGCACTTTATAATCCATAGCAACTGCAGGTAGCGATTCATACCATGGAACAGTTCCAACTTTGCCTTGTTCAGCATTTAAATCACCACAAAGTTCTAAAAATATTATAAATAATGAAATAGCACATGACATATGCCACGTACGGTCTGCCATTTTAAACTATTATTTTTTGAATATGGTACAATATGTTTTTGATCTGCCAGCTTTGCAGAATCAAAATACATATATAATTAACGTGAACTTGGTAACAATATAAAATAATAAAAGAGACACACATTTGTGGTTACAACATTCACTAGCGATAAAAGATTGAATCCTAGATAATTACATGAGCTAAAAGTGTAGGAAATGGCACAAGATAATTTAGAAATGAAATAGGCCTAATAGATATACTCCTAAAATTTAAAAATCCAATTATTATGATATATAACGTAATAATTAATTAAAATAATAATAATAAAAACTTTCTAGCGACATCTATTAAAGAGTATCATGAACTTATATTGTAAAGGATTTATTCAGCAGATGGCAGGCTAATTTCGTAGCGCCCAGACAATATGCAATCCAATTTACTAATAAAAAAGTGCACTAAAAATATAAAATGTGTGCGTGAAATCAGTGGCGGCCTTAGCCATTGCGAGGCCCCGGGCGACAGATATTTGTGAGGCCCTTGTTCCTTGTGTAATTTAAGAAAAGTAAGTATTTTTGATGATGATTGACGAGAAAAGCACAAGTTCTAAATAAATAAATGTAGTGTTATAAAAGTTAAACACAAAGACGGCAAATATTAATAATGATAAACTAAGGTACATGAGTGTCTTAAAACATATACGCAGGGATTCAAGTGGGTTTTTTAAAGCACGAAGCGCGAGATTCAAATTCATATATCCTCCTATATTATAATGTTCCAAGAGAAAGTTTATATGTTTACGCGATTCGTATGGTGGCTCGAAAACTGTTCCACGCATCTTTTTGAAAATTGCCTAAAAAATTATAAGACTTTTGGCATCCTCGGATTTTCCCCTGAATTTCCTGGAAACCCGTAATTTTGGAAAAACTAAAAAAAATATGTTACTTTTCGCTGTATAACTCTTAATTAGTTTTAACAAAAACGATTAAATTTAATTGTTAATTTGTGAATAAAAAACGTATAAGAATGTAATATTTCTTCTGCTTTCATTTAATTGTTACAAAATTGTCTGTAAATATTGTTAGAAAATAATAGAAAAATACATGATTTTCTTGTACTGTAAATTTTGCTCGTAAGTAATGTTGCCGCTCTGTCAGGCGCAATGATGTCAAAGTTTTATTAAATTCATGGACATTTAAAAAATTTTTTTTTTTTCATTCTTTGAAATATTTTGATACAGTTTTGTTCCTTATGCTCTAAAATAAAAAGCTACATCATTAGAATTTACATACCTACGCGATTTTGGTTTTTATGCGACCTTTTTTAAATTCATTGACCTTTTTTTCTAAATTTTTTTTTTAATTTCTTGAATTTTTTTGATGCAGTTATGTTCGCTATGCTTTAAATTAAAGAACTGCTTCATTAGATTTTAAATATCTACGTGATTCTGACATTTATGCGACCTTTTTTAAATTCATGGACTTTTTTTTCTAAAATCTTTTTTTTTAATTTCTTGAATTTTTTTGATGCAGTTATGTTCGCTAGGCTTTAATGTAAATAACTGCTTCATTACATTTTAAATATCTACTTGATTCTGTCTTTTATGCGACCTTTTTTAAATTCATGGACTTTTTTTTCTAAAATTTTTTTTTTAATTTCTTGAAATTTTTTGATGCAGTTATGTTCGCTAGGCTTTAAAGTGAATAACTGCATCATTACATTTTAAATATCTACGCGATTCTGACTTTTATGCGACCTTTTTTAAATTCATGGACTTTTTTTTCTAAATTTTTTTTTTTTATTTCTTGAATTTTTTTGATGCAGTTATGTTCGCTAGACTTTAAAGTAAAAAACTGCATCATTACATTTTAAATATCTACGCGATTCTGACTTTTATGCGACCTTTTTTAAATTCATGGACATTTTTTTTCTAAATTTTTTTTTTAATTTCTTAAATTTTTTTGATGCAGTTATGTTCACTATGCTTTAAAATAAAGAACTGCTTCATTAGATTTTAAATATCTACGTGATTCTGACATTTATGCGACCTTTTTTAAATTCATGGACTTTTTTTTCTAAAATTTTTTTTTTAATTTCTTGAAATTTTTTGATGCTGTTATGTTCGCTAGGCTTTAAAGTAAATAACTGCATCATTACATTTTAAATATCTACGCGATTCTGATTTTTATGCGACCTTTTTTAAATTCATGGACTCTTTTTTTCTAAATTTTCTTTTTTAATTTCTTGAATTTTTTTGATGTAGTTATGTTCGCTAGACTTTAAAGTAAAAAACTGCATCATTACATTTTAAATATCTACGCGATTCTGACTTTTATGCGACCTTTTTTAAATTCATGGACTTTTTCTTCTAAATTTTTTTTTTTTAATTTCTTGAAATTTTTTGATGCTGTTATGTTCGCTAGGCTTTAAAGTAAATAACTGCTTCATTACATTTTAAATATCTACTCAGAAACTCAAAAAATTGCATTGCTCTTAAAATCATAAAAGTGAACCTTTTCATCATTTTTAACAAGATTATAGTCTTCTTTCATTTAGATTTAATATATTGATATATCATAAACTAAAATACTTATTTAAAAATGAATTATAAATTTGAAATCAGCATTCAAAATTAAGTTAAAATCTGTAATAAAATAACATATATATTTTCTTCAATTTTTATGAAAAGTAACAAGAGTATTATAACCTTCTTACTTTTCATAAAAATTGAAGAAAATATATATGTTATTTTATTACAGATTTTAACTTAATTTTAAATGCTGATTTCAAATTTATAATTCATTTTTAAATAAGTATTTTAGTTTATGATATATCAATATATTAAATCTAAATGAAAGAAGACTATAATCTTGTTAAAAATGATGAAAAGGTTCACTTTTATGATTTTAAGAGCAATGCAATTTTTTGAGTTTCTGCGTAGATATTTAAAATCTAATGAAGCAGTTCTTTAATTTAAAACATTTCGAACATAACTGCACCAAAAAAATTCAAAAAAATGTAATTTTTTCTTTTTGAAGAAAATATCCATGAAAATAAAAATGGTCGCTTAAAAGCCAAAATCGCGTAGGTATTTAAAATGTAATGATGCAGTTTTTTATTTTAGAGCATAGCGAACATAACTGCATCAAAATATTCCAAAGAATCAAAAAAAAATTTTAGAAAAAAAATGTCCATGAAAATAAAAAAGGTTGCATAAAAGCCAGAATCGCGTAGATATTTAAAATGTAATGAAGCAGTTATTTACTTTAAAGCTTAGCGAACATAACTGCATCAAAAAATTTCAAGGAATCCAAAAAAAAATTTTAGAAAAAAAAGTCCATGAATTTAAAAAAGGTCGCATAAAAGTCAGAATCGCGTAGATATTTAAAATGTAATGAAGCAGTTATTTACTTTAAAGTCTAGCGAACATAACTGCATCAAAAAAATTCAAGAAATTAAAAAAAAATTTTAGAAAAAAGAGTCCATGAATTTAAAAAAGGTCGCATAAAAGTCAGAATCGCGGAGATATTTAAAATGTAATGAAGCAGTTATTTACTTTAAAGCCTAGCGAACATAACTGCATCAAAAAATTTCAAGAAATTAAAAATAAAAAATTTAGAAAAAAAAGTCCATGAATTTAAAAAAGGTCGCATAAAAGTCAGAATCGCGGAGATATTTAAAATGTAATGAAGCAGTTATTTACTTTAAAGCCTAGCGAACATAACTGCATCAAAAAATTTTAAGAAATTAAAAAAAAAAAATTAGAAAAAAAAGTCCATGAATTTAAAAAAGGTCGCATAAAAGTCAGAATCACGTAGATATTTAAAATGTAATAAAGCAGTTATTTACTTTAAAGCCTAGCGAACATAACTGCATCAAAAAATTTCAAGAAATTAAAAAAAAAAATTTAGAAAAAAATGTCCATGAATTTAAAAAAGGTCGCATAAAAGTCAGAATCGCGTAGATATTTAAAATGTAATGAATCAGTTTTTTAGTTTAGAACGTAACTGCATCAAAACTTTTCATATAATCTAAAAAAAATTCTTTTCACAAAATTGTCCATGAATTTAAAAAGGTCGCATAAAAAACAGACACGCTTAGTTATTTAAAATTCAATCAAGGATTTCTTTGTAACTTTTTTTAACTGTATCAAAGAAATTGAAAAAATAACTTGGTTTCTAAAAAAAATCCCATGAATTGAGAAAAGATTGCAAAAAAGCCAGAAAAGCGTAGATATTGGAAATTTAATTAAACAGTTTATCAATTTAAAGTGTAGCGGATATAGCTCAATTAAAAAATTAAACACATTGGAAATATTAATTATTTAAAAAAAATAATACATAACTCGCACTCGTTGTCTTGCGACGGGCCGAACAGCTAGTAGTAATAAATTGTTCTACTTGAGTTGTTATTCGAAGGCCTCGCGCCCCGTGCGAATCATTATAGAAAAATGAAAGCTTATTTCATTAAAACAGTATTTCAGTTATTTTTATTTTGTCGATTATCTTAAAGATGCTACTGTCCCCGAACTTCTTTGTAGAATAAGTTGCAAAATATATATATTTCTATAGGTTTAGAAGTGTTTGATAGTTGAATTTTAAAGAGAATTATAATTATAAATTAATTTAACAGTTATATTATAATTAATAATAGTTATATATTTTTCTTTCGTTAAAGGAGAAGGCAGTATAGTTGAAAATTCCACAATATTTTTAATTTTAATGAGATCTGAGCAGCGTTACTTAGGCTGCATACTGTCTTGGAGTAATGCAATTGATGTGCCACCTGTTGAACAAATAATGAACTTTATAGTTTTTGGTCTACTACACAATAGATGTCGCTAATAAAAACTGATTTGTGGCGGCCCAGCGCCATCCGTCACGCCTCTACAGGCGAATAGACGACATAACTAAGAACTGTATAATCGTTCATTCCTACAGCGACCAGCAACTAGAACGGACTCCATTCCTACAGCGACCAGCAACTAGAACGGACTCCATTCCTACAGCGACTAGCGACCAGCACGGACTTCTACACATTACAACGACACGTTTCAAACTTACAACTATAAGTTTTGTAACGCACTTGTTATAATCATTCATTTCATTAAATAAATAATATAAACTTTACATTCTGTTAAAAACGCACTTGATTTGTTTTAATAAATATAGTAGTCTAAGATAACTACATTGGTGACCCCGACGTGATCAAGTGTAAACGCACGTTACAAAGTGTTAATCCACGTGCTAAAGTTTTAAACCTCGTGATACAGTGATAAAGTTTAAACCCACGTTACAAAATTTTTAACAAAGTGTTAACTCTCGTGACTAATTTTCTAAAACACGTGACAAACTTTCTAAAACACGTTTTTAAAATTTTATAATTTACATTCACCCACGCTACAACAAAATGCAACACGTGCTAAAATCAAACGTACCCTCTCGGCAAGAGCACAGCAGTCCGCCAGACTGTGACGGTGTTCTCAAAAACGACAACCAGTCGCAGACATACCTTCTGCCTTCTACCTTCTCTAGGTACTGAAGTCTTCAGAATTTTCTCCACGTCATCAGAAACGCCGCCGACAGTTACAACACCACCAACCGATAAACCAACAGATAAACCAACAGATAAACCAACAGATAAACCAACGGATAAACCAACGGATAAACCAACGGACAAACCAACGGATAAACCAACGGATAAACCAACGGATAAACCAACGGATAAACCAACAGAAAAACCAACAACACCAATAACATCTAAAAAACCAACTGATAAAACAACAACAGAAGCACCAGCTACTCCAGCACCAGCTACGCCAGCACCAGCTACTCCAGCACCAGCTACACCAGCACCAGCTACACCAGCACCAGAGAGACTCAAAACCATGCTACACTAGCAAAACAGATGCAGATCACCAGGATGACTCGATATCGCAGCCAACGCAGCCACATCAATGGACCTCAAACCTTGACAAACCCTTACGAACGTAAAGTGACTTTCAAAACTCACCTTGAAAGCCACTTAGGGGGGAGTGGATGTGGCGGCCCAGCGCCATCCGTCACGCCTCTACAGGCGAATAGACGACATAACTAAGAACTGTATAATCGTTCATTCCTACAGCGACCAGCAACTAGAACGGACTCCATTCCTACAGCGACCAGCAACTAGAACGGACTCCATTCCTACAGCGACTAGCGACCAGCACGGACTTCTACACATTACAACGACACGTTTCAAACTTACAACTATAAGTTTTGTAACGCACTTGTTATAATCATTCATTTCATTAAATAAATAATATAAACTTTACATTCTGTTAAAAACGCACTTGATTTGTTTTAATAAATATAGTAGTCTAAGATAACTACAGATTTGATAATGTAATCATAAAATTCATAGCTTGTAAATTGAAGTAGTTAATTAAAAAAGAAATCAATCTAGTTTCCTACGGCAGAATAATAAAATATTGATTTCCAAATTCATTTATTTAAATTATGCTTATAAGAATTGGAATGTTGGTTGTATAATATGTTTAAAGATTGTTTTTACAATGAAGTTCTAGTTGTTGTAAACTGCTACATATTGTTTATATTAAATGTATTATTAACTATTTATTTAATTATATTAGAATATCTGGAAATTTTATCATCAGCAGCTTGTTTCTGACACGGAAAATTTTATATTCTCGACTTTTATTAATGATAATGACAAAGGAGTATGTACAGTTTCTTGTTAAAGGTCAAATTTGGCAAAAGTTCGTTTTCTCTTTCCGTCTTTTTGTCGTTAAGAATATGAATATTATTTTCGTATCTATTAATACACTAGCTCATGTGTCATCCTTACAAAAATATAGAAAAACTTAAAACATCCTAAGTTAAGTTCGTTTCTGAAATGCTGCTCATTTATAAAAAGAAATTAAAAATTATATTAAAGAAAACAATCATATACATGTAATTAATTTAATGGGAACAAAATAGAAATCCATTAATTTCTTATTATTGTTACAAATATTTGTTAAGAAAAATTTGTAATCGACATATAAATTTTTTGACAAATGAAATAAAAAAAAATTATTTCCAAGAAGTTCTATATAATTTTTTAAAAAGTAATATAACCAAATTAGTGGCAAAACTTTTAAATATGAAAGTGAATATGTTAATAATTTAATTCTTGACTGTAATTATTTAGAACTTCGGTTACATGGAATAAAATTGATATTTGTCGTAAAATTTAATTAAATATTTAACAAATTTTAATTGTATTGATCTATAAAGCGAGCGAATACTTGCTACATTTATATAGGTTATTATTTTATTATATAATATATATTTTTTACGAGTAGATTATTATTATTAAAAACAATAACTGAATTATACATAATCAAATTAAAAAAATAAAATACATACCTTAATTATAAGCAATGAAAAAATGATCTCTAATTGTAGTTAAAATAAAGCTGTTGTACATAAAAAATAAAGAAATAATTATACCATAATTAAACGCAAAATAATAAGTTAAATTAAATTTGGCATTAAATTGGGAGTATATTTCTAAGAAACATTAAAATACAAAATCAAATTTAAACGCACAATTAATTAATTTACATTAATACAATCCAAATGGACCAACATTTTAAATTCTCTTTGATTATTCATCACGAGAATTATCAATGACGTCATTAATAGTTGTTCTTTTTTAAATTGGATCTGGTTATCATATTACTTAATTATATTTAATATTAACAACTAATAAATACACTATGATTAGAAATATCATTTAAAATATCAAGTTATAAGAAGAACATTGCAAGAAGCATTCAATTGAACATACATTTACATATTAAATTTATCAATCGGAAATTTAGAAGTGTTGAAATTATTTTAATATAAATTTATTATTTTATTTCAAATTCTGTAACCGTTTTAGATGAATCTTATAAAAACTTGATTGAATCTTAAATGCGCAAAGTTATAATAATAAGTTCAATTTAAACAAATTCAGAATTAAAACAATTCTTCTAAATTTCCTTTAAATTTTCTTAATTTGAAGTTTTAATTAATCTATTTTTATATTCAATATCAATAAATGACAGAACGACATCTAGTTAGATTATATAGTAACATAATTTTTGTTTCTATTTTTTAAACTTACATTATGTCAATTGTTGTTTATATTTTACGTTCTTTAAATCGCATAATAAAGAAATATTATAAGAAGTAGAATGAAATAGATATAATTTTTAATTTAATTATTCAAAAGTTAGGATAAAGTTATATCATTCTGTTATGTTGGCAAGAGGTGCCATAGATTATTTTAATGTTTCTCTACTTCTTACTAATTATAATGAACTTTGACTATATTGTAATTGTTACAATGAAGAACATTTAGTTGATTATCATATTTTACATTAAGAATTACATTTATATTAAAAATGTTTGGTTTCAATGACAACATATGTAAGTAATATGACAAAGATTTTCAAAAATCACTGCATTTGAATTCATATCAATGAACATAGCAGCATTAAAATGGATAATAACATATTGGTACCAACATGACAATGTTATTGAAACCAAATATCGCTTAAATTATTTATTACATCATTGTATATCATATGTAGTTTGATTGGATAATAGTTACAATTACATATTATTAATTTTATATCGATTAGTTTTAAATATAGACAACTAATTTTTATTGTATAATATATAGCGGTTTGCAAACCAGTTTTGGGTCACAAAATAGGAGACATACTTAATTTGTTTTAAATAATTCACTAAATAAATAATATGAAAGCAGGTCGTTTCAAATAAATAGTTTGTAATTTTTGAAGTATGTCTCTTATGTTTTGGTAGAAGTAAAATCAAATACATATATATTTAAACACTACAGGTCATTTAAAGCACACAGAAACCATTATGAATGACCATTGTAACTGACAACTATAAAAAATGCATTTTTTATACAAATATAATAGTTACAAACAACCAAAATAAAATAATTAATTTAATAACATAATTTAAAATTATAGAACAATGTAATGTTTTTCATAAAATGCATTTTTTCTGTTTTCTAATTTTATACTCAGGAAACACTCAGAAAAAAACAACAATACACAATAAAAATTAATAAAATTATTAAATATTTGACGAATATTATAAAACTCGCTAAAGAAATTTACAAAGGTTTAAAAATATCACATATCTGTCAATTTGAGCCAATTCAGTGCTGGAAGAATAAATTTTAATAAAGAAAAAGGAAAACAAAATTTATTTAATCGTGAAATAATATTTTGACAAAGCAAGATATGAATTATTAACTTAACTAGTTAAACTATTGTATAATAAGTGCCATTTCCAACTGATATTGATAATAACCAGTTCGTTCCTTTTCTCATTCTACAGTAATGCGACAAATAAAGTACAGTAATGTAAAAATAAAGAATCGAACAGAAAAACTAATCCTCCATAAGAAGTTGACCAGATTTTATTATACTAATAAAGTTATAGAAAGTTATATAATAAAGTTATAGAAAGTTATATAATAAAGTTATAGAAATGTCATATTTATTATCGCAATAACAGCAGAAAAACAAAACGAACAAACTTTACCGTTTCATATCACATTTCCACGAACTATAGAATTTATGTAATATTAAATTGTATCACCAGCAAAAACTTATATCATAATGGATTCTTATACAAGCCGTTTTAATATTATGAAATATAAAAAGTGACTGCACCATTTGTTAAAGTAGTCATATAATTTTTCATTTTGAGGATTTTAAAGGGGATAAAGATCTGTAAAATTCTAATTCGCACAACCATTTCCTTACACAACCATTTTCAAAGACACCAACCTAAACCTAAATCTTAGCTAACTTAACAAAATCTATAATTATACAAACATCCCTAATAAGAAAAATAGTTTTACGCTAAAACTATATATCTAAATACCAAATATTAATTCTGTCAGAGTAATTTTATCATTTGTTAATAAACTTATAAATTTTACTCAAACCGACATCTATTAGTGAGTAGTACAACTAGTGCACAAGCTATTACATTAAATTGTAATTATTGTATATCTGAGCAGATTGAATGGTCCATATGAGTTACTATGTTATTTATATTTGTGCAATTATTTAAATTCAATCTAAGACTCTATGATTCGTTTACAATGTATTCGTTTAAGGAAAAAAGTTTCTTTGTATTTGAAATAATCGTCTTTAAAAACTCTTTATTAATATGTAACTAAATTTTATAGTTATAACTTCTAAATTATTGTTGAATAGGATATCGTGACTTTTATATAATGAAATCGTTGTTAGATTTCAGGATTTCTTGATAATAGTTTGAGTTGTTTGATCACCGATTACCGTCAAGTAAATCTTACCTGACAATAACCTTAAATATTCTAGTTCATTTCCTATACCTAATAGTTGGTTCCTTAATATTTCTAAGTGATTCTACGTGAATTCATAATATTATTTACGATTGTATAAGAATCCCACTGAATTGTAAAATTAAAGTTGGATTTCCATTAGCGTCAAAATGATAAAGTTTCGATGTTGTGTGCTTAACGTCGTCCAAGAAATCCATCTTTAAAGTTGATCAAATGTATAACCTCAAAAAAGCATACTAGAACAAATTCCACGTGTCACGTGTTTAAAGCTAACCAATTTCAATAAGATTATATTTGGTTAAAAATTATCAATAGGAGTGAAGTTACTTATTCTGATATGTTTTGTTATTTTATTATAACAAAACCTTTATAAAAGTATCAAAGAAATTAAATGTGTATAATACAGGACAAAATGCAACTGCTTTACATAAAGATTATATAAAAAGTAGATTTTTGTAAAAATGTTTAGTAATTATGGCACACCAAAGTGCGAATATATGACAACAAATGCTTTAACTTTACAGTTTTAAAGAGTAGTGATTTTGTCAATCAAATAATGATTTTATATATCTGTAATCCTAAGACAAAACTCGAGTCCCACTTGGTTAATTAAAAGTAATGGTAACTTTGATTAGAGGAATAAATAATATCCCTGTAAACAGAAACGTATTATTTACGTAACATTTATTTAGTAAATACCTTTTGACGAATTTACGTATATGTTATATAATTGTGTTTACTGGAATGTTACTATCTTTTAGTAAAAGTTAAAACAGTTGTATGATGCTATAAAATTGAATTGTATAAAACACCAATAGGAAAAATTATATAACCTTTTAAATATTGTAATGTACCACCATAAAAATAATCAAATACATTTTGATTGGTACATTTAGTGATTTTTTCAGTTTACACTGCTAGTATGACTAAAATATTAGTAATAAAAAAGGTAAAGCATTACTTTGTTTATGAAATTTCTTTTTTTTTTAATAAGAAGAAAAATATTTTCGACAAATTGTTGTAATTATACTTACAGTGAAAACTATTAAATATGTTGATTGTTGGAGATCAATTTTGAGGGCCTGATGCCCTACCGACCCAGCGATCTGTTTACAAATTACACTGCCACAGTATCGTAGGCTGTGAATTGTCCTGGGCCTGTTTGCAACCCGCCTGCTTCGTTTCTAAATAAAGAATTTCAAAATGATTAGTATCAAAATAAATGAATTAAATTAAAACAGAAATTGTAACAAGCGATAACATATATTTAAAAAATAACAAGATTTTTCTTAGTAGATTCTTAATTTATTAAGTGTTTGCAAGAAATTGAAATCAATTTAAATTAAACAAATTATAGAATTTTAGAAATATTATTGTAAACTTATTAAAACATCCATTTTCCTATCACTATTTTTACAGCTATTTCTTTATCACGTGAGCCGTATATTTTAAGCTCCTAAGCTACTAATGATGTATTTTATATAATATAATATAATATTACATCATGGCATTATAGAAATCTTGAATTAATATTTAATGAATAATTTAGTACGTACAGTAGGGCTTCCACTACGAGTATAATGCCCTTACGCGTTACATAAATAAACGTTATAGAAAATCGTGTGAATGTTTTTTAAATAAACGAATATACCAATATGAGTCATAATGTGGCTCACTCAGAATTATTTTGTTGTAGTGTGTGTGAGAGTGATATAAAAAATATTTTGTGTTAGATTGCCCCAATACTCGAATATAATAAAAGGAGCCTCCCTGTATTGCATTGTATCGTCGCAACACTTTTAGCCCGTTGGAATTATTTCTTTTGACTGAAGTTTTAATAATCAACGTAACGCGGAGCTACCATCAAACGGAAATTTCTATAATTTTTTAAATTAAATTCATTTGAACATAAACCATGCAACACAAAAAGAAATTTCGGCTGGTGAAAAAGTACAATAAATTAACTATTCTATTTATGTTTGTTAAAACTATAGAATTTGTAAAAATTTGTGACTAAATATAAGACAATATAAAACAAAAATCTTAAAACTTAATAAAATAATAGTTATATTAATAAAATATACAGTTAAAACAAATCTAAAATAATAATAGAATTAGGATTGGATTAAGGAGAGGATTAGGTTTACTAAACTAATTTAGAACTTATATAACAAGAATTAGTAAATTAATTCATGCACACTTACGAGTTCCTAGAATTCGAAGAGGGTTTGTTAGTGACAAAAATAATGATGCCAGGTTAGAATTGACAGGGATATAGTTATATGATTATTAGTAATTGATGAAATTAGTTTATTTTTATAATTAATGGAAATTTAATTCTGATATTACATATAAGGTTCCCAACTTAGTTTATTAATTATATAAAAACAATTTTCACTTATATACCGTTGCTTAAAACTACAACAACAATCTCTTAAAACTATCACACTAGTTTATGAATCATTATTTCTTAAATAACTGAAATTAAAACAAAAATCAACAATTTAAGAGTTTCCTCTTATATTTTTTATCCGATTACAAGAAATTAATCGCTGAGTCAATTCATCGCAGAACAATTGCATTGCGATGTGAATTAATACTCGCTAAACAAACAATGTAAAATATTGATTATAAAAAAACGTGAGTTTTTATATACATATATTAGCCCGGGCGCTAGAGGTAAGTGAATATGCAGAATGTGAGGACCGAATTCCACGAATGGATTTAAGTTAAGAAAAGGTCAAAAATTAATAATGCGGATCTTGCCGGTCAAATATTTGGTCCATTTTCTTTTTACCCCTCTACTCTTATATTTGTAAAGGAAATGTATTGAGTACAATCTATAAAATCATTTTAATGATTATTTCAGTAATAATTTATACTTTTTTCTAATGTCTAACATGGTCTTGTTTACTGCGTGCAGTATTTAAAAATTGTTCCGCTGCTGAATTTTCGGAACACAAATACAGCTGCTTGTCTTTGTTCCTCGTTAATTTTCTACAAATTAAGCATTTCAACGATTTATTTGCTTCTGCAGGTGTGACGAACTTGATGACGAACGAGATTTTCGAGAACGTAACCCCTTGGAGAGGGGATGTGAAGGGAGCGCGAAGGGACCATCACAGCTGGTGGCAAGATGTGTTTTGTTATTATTTGGGGTCTCAGGTATAAGAAACCGACCATAGTTGCCGGTCCTCACATTTTGCATACTCAACTACCACTAGCGCCTGCACTATATTGTTTTTAGTAGATATAATAAAACTAAAGTAAATAATACACGTTAATATGTACAACAATAAGTAAAAAATTTTTTTTTTTTTTTTTTTATATAATTTGCATATTTTGCGTAAACTCAAATGTAGCTGTTACGCCAATATGTATTTATACATATTTCTATGCATGAAATTAGTAATAATTATATAATTATATATACATTTCTTTATGTTTTAATATAGTTCCTATATGGTTTTGAATACAAACTCGTATTAATAAATGTAGTACAATTTCTTATACACATTGGCATAGAAAATGACGAATTTTGAAAGCTGTAGTTTCATTATTAGAAATTTATTATAATATGTAATTATTCAGAATTTAATTCCCATAAAAATAAATTGATAAAGTATCCATAACCCCAAATTTCCAACAGTTAGTGACTAGAGACTACGTATACTAGCGATCGTATCGGAAATTTCCAAAAGTGAACATATTTTCATTTTATTATTTTTAATACGAACTTCTAACATATTTTTTTGTAACTTTATATTGATAAAGTTTATCAGATGTTTAATTCACTCATTATTGTTGTTACTTATGATAATTTAAAGGGCAAACGCTACGTCGTTCTTTAAGTCTACTGACGTCATGGTTTGATATTTATACAATTCCTATTTCTACAACAACAAAAAAGATGTGAAGGATATTGTTTATTAACATAAATATAAGCGTCAAATCTACATATGCAATAATTTATATTTTGACAGTTATTTTTAGTAAACAATGAATTTAAAAAGAATTTCAAATAGACATAACTGTCACTTCTAAACTGGACTAGACACTATTCACAATTTTGCGGTTTGTAGTTGATTTGTAATATAAAAATGTTATTTACATTTGCGTCTTTTGTCACTCTGCGTGTTGTGCATTTTGTGGCTTGGAGCAAGTATCGAATTTGTCAGCATCAAAAGAAAATTCGACATAGAAGAAAAGGGCAGCGGGGGAAGTCGTATGCAAGTGGTTTTCTTAAGTTTACTGCGTTCTGCCAGTCACTAGCTATATTTCAGTGTTGATTGGTTCAATAATCAACAAACTGCTGCATATGCTTTCCTCCCGCTTCCTTCTTTTCCATGTTTCATTTAATAAATCCAATGTGTTGATTGCTTCCATGCTAACAAGTGGACACTTACTCTCAGCCGCCTATTTAGTATACTAATATTTTGACGTTTAATATTATTGAAACCAAACAACTGACAACAATGTCGTTCGTATACGTGTCTCCAAGTCACGTTTCGTAGAGAACATTAAAAGTAGGGTTATCTTTACTATTATTAGTACAATTACTAACTGTAATTACTATTTTGAATGTTTTTCTTCTTCAAATTGTTATCAACTGACCTTTCAATGAGTTTCCTCATTTCTTCTGTGTTGCGAGGATCCTTGTGGTGGGGAGCTCTTACTGCAAGGTACAATACGAACACGATACAACATACAGTACAATAATATATAAATACACGATAAATTAAAAGTGCTTTGTTTTATTATTCAAGTACTAGATATTTATATTGAAAAATATATCAAAATTTATGTATAGTCGTCGTTTTATCGGATTTATTTTATTATTATAATGTGTTTTTTTTCTAACTTAAATAAATTGAGGTTATGTGTTAAGTACGTGAAGTTACTCACATGATTTAAACTACAAATATAACTACATAGTTTTTAAGTTTTTATGTGTGAAAATGTTACTCTGTAATGCCTGTAGTAAACTGTTAGGCTTTAATTTGTATAAGAATTCGTTACGAACTATATACGAATTAGTCATTTGTTATTTGAAATTTTAGTTATTTACGAACATATATTTTTCATATAATAAAACTAAAATTAAATATTTTAACATTTTTATGAAAAATTTGATTTATCATCTAGTATGATACTGTGCAGACATGTACAATATAAAAAAAAAATATAAAACACAACCCAATTATTTATAAAAAAAAAATACAATTTCAAAAATAATTAGTTACAAACACAAAACAAACAATCATGCAATTAAAAACACACAAAAACATGATCAGAACACAAAGAAAGTTGATTTTATGGAAAATGACAAAATTGGAGGTCGCTATGAACCGGAGAAATGGAGTATGATTGAAGAAAAATGAAAACAAAAAGAGATAAAACAGTCGACAAAATTTAAAAAAATAAGATGGTAAAAAAAACACAAAAAATGATTTTATAAGATTATTGTTATATTCAATACTACATGGATTGATAAATATGATGGAAATATCTTTCTTCTAAAATTTATATTTTGTGTTAATTTTTGTTTTATTAAAATATGAATATATTTTCATGTAATGAAAAATACAACACAAACAGCCTGTCCCAGCTAGAGCAAGATTAATCTCAAATTTTACCTTAAAGGTTTTAACCACTTGCGCTTCAAATTATTCAGCGAGGTCTGTGACTAACCTATCAAATGAATTTAATCGTAGTGTCGTTTATATTTTTTGTTAATAATGAGAATGATTATCAAACTTTATTTTAATTCCAGTAAACATTTTGAAGTCACTTTGACATCATATTGAAGATGCATATAATTTTTTTGTTATGAAACAATTCAATTTGATTTCACTCGTTCAAGGAAAAGTTAATGAAAATCACCTTCACCTGGTACCAGTATTGAATGAAGTTGCAAATAAACCATTAATGTAACAGAGACAAATACATCTTGTTTCCTTTTCTATGATATTCTGGTGAAATGAATGTGGAATTTTATCTCTACTAAAATAAATATTTTCAAATGTAAAAGAGAGAACAGTTATATCTCCATTTAATTGTATAATGTTGGAAAAATGAAAACTGTTTTTCTGAAAAAATTTTCTTTCATATGTAACATCTGTCTGAAATCTGAGCGAAAAAGAATTGATTTCTTGCCAGGAACTTCTATGAACTAGCTATGACATTTCACCAAAATGTTTACTGTGTTGTTTTGTACCTAATAAGTATTTTTGATAAATATGAAAGAAAATGATGAAAAACACGATAAAATTCATCAATCTATGTAGTATGTAGTATAATAATTATTAATCAATAACTATAAATAATTCTATGAACAAATGATATAGAACTAATTTCACAAATTCTGAATTTCGTTAGGACATACCTGTGCACATGTCTGCAAAAATGCAAACAGTGTTATATTATTACAAAAATTCTTAAATTTTTATAATTCACTACTGAAACATTAATTCTATAGACCTTATACATTTATATAGACTGTAACAAAGTTGCAGTTTTTCTAATATGCCCAATGTTAGTAACTGTGCCAATCATAAAAGGCGGGAAATTTAAAATCTTAAAAATATTTATATCACTTTTAAATAAGGAATTTTATTTATTTAATCCATGTTTTGTAATTTGATATGTAGATGGTATATATGTCTTAGCTTAGCTATATAAGGTCTATGAAGAATTTTGTATAATTACATTAAAAATATCAACGGCTGACTTACCTCCATAGTTACGAGGTAGTTGATCGCGATCACACTCGGCTTCGGAGATTTCGTTGCTTTCTTTTGAGTCGTTAAACGAGCCGTTTCCATTAACGCTTGTGTTCATTGGGTCGTGATTACGTGGTGGTGGTGGAGGAGGTTCAGGGGAGCCGGTCATTGATCCAGTCATTGGCATGTTACGAGAAGAACCTGCAGCAATTCACACATTATTTGCTAGCGGGACAACTTTGCGAGTTACTCTCTTTTTAATTTGATTTTAATGACAATTTCACTTACCAACGCTGCGGCGAGATCCGTAATGGTCATAAGGTGCTCCATAGGGGTGGTATTGGGATCCGTATTGATCTTCCTCGGCGCAGTTAGCAGGGTCATCGTATTCGGGTCCAGGAGTGTACAGGGAACCACCTTGAGATCCTACTCGTGCATAACGTCCGCGCTGTAAGATTGTTAAATACTTAGTAAAAGTTAACATAGGATTTATGTTAATAGGATAATTTTAATTCTATTTTCAAATTGAAATATTTACCATAGGCAAAAACCGCCCCCATGCCCCAAATAAAATTTTTGAATTTTTTTTTTTTAATAATATATTTTATTATTAAGTAATCCAAAATTTGAGTTTTCTCCAAAGTTTCCTGCCGGGCCCCCTAATTTCTCAACGACCCCTTTTCCAATTTTTAATTTTCAAAAAATGTTAGCATGTAAAATGTTATACCGTAATACACATACCAAATTTCAACTTTCTATCTTTTACGAATTAAAACTTATAGAACAAAAAGTAAAATTTCTTTTTTCAGTTTTTCCAAAACTACGGGTTTCCAGGAAATTCAGGGAAAAAACACAAGGACAATTTTCAAGAAAATGCGCGGAGCCGTTTTCGAGCCACCATACAAATCGCTGGAGCATTTAAACATATAAACTTTCACTTGGAACATTATCATATGTTATAAGATGATACGCAGTATTTCTACATAAAATATGGCACAAGAAAGAATATTAGTAGCAAATAAATTGTTAAAATAAACTCTTAAATTTATTTACATATTGGTCCTCTTCAGCGCAGGTAGCTGGGTCATCGTAGTCTGGTCCAGGTGTGTAGATAGAGCTGTTACCTCCTTGAGAGTTTTTACGAGCATAACGGTTATTTTGACGAGGCTATAATTAGTAAAATTAGTTACAATCAATATAAAATACATTTAAAAAAAAATCAGAAAAGATTATTATTTTATTTTGTTCTACATTAAGTTTTCATGTCAGAAAAGGTAATAAGCGAGAAGAATATTGTGCAGTTATTAAAGGGAGGCAGTGAAGAGAAGAGGTGGATGGCGGAGATAGAGAAAAGGAACGGGGCAGAGCCGAAGTGATTTTAATCAGAAGTAATGTCTAATAAAACCATGCGAACACCTGGTTGCCATTCCAAACCACAATGTGTTGTGGAGGGAATATTTTTCCTGGTATCAACTCAATGGTCGGTCAAAACAAACAGAGTGATAGACGTAAAAGGCGAGAGAGGTGAAAATGAGAAGTAGAGTGAAAATATAATAGAGGGTTTGTCGAGAGGAGACAAAGAAGACAAGAGATGAGGAAACGGAGAGATTGAAGGAGGACTAGGGAAAATGAAGGGAGAGGGCCAAGAAAAGAAGAAGCAAAAAGTACTTTTGGAAATAGAAAGGTCTAGAATAGTTTAAGTTTAATTTCAAGTTGAAGTTCTATGAAATGTATTAAGAATGTAGATTGTAAAGCCGAAAGGTAAACAATGTAATAATAATAATATTATTTTGAAACATTTACCATGGATTGAGATCCTGATCGAGAGTGGAGATGCCTGTCTGGATTGTTTCCTACGGGTCCCATAGTTCCAGCATGTACAGGAGTGTGTCCATTTTGGTGAGGGAATGTCTGGAAGTTTAATGCCTTAGAAGGATCCATTTCTTCACGGAAGCCGAGCAAGTGGAAAGTAGCGTACGGGCAGATTTCATCTTCCATGCCTAAAATATAAATATTATTTAAAATCATGAAATAATTTCGTAGAAAATGAAAAAATTATTACAGATTCATGCGAGAAATACCACACTATGTACTAATTATATTATTGCAAAATAGTGTGATATGTTTATTAATAATAAAAATTAAATTAATTTAACTTTAAATTAAACTATATTTACAGTTTCTGTATTCTTTAGCATAGATCACTCGCATCATTTTAAAGAATACAGTCTCTCGAATACATAAATTTAATAAACATAACTATTCAATGCCAATGTAAAAATTGAATGAAGATTAACATTAAACATATGTTTACATACAAACACAGTACATTAAATACTCTACAAATAATTTTGACTACAACTACATAAAATAATTGAACTCATCCGTTCCCACCACCGTTAATTGTCTTCCCCTTCTAGACTTGACGTTTCTATTAATTAAAAATAATAAATTACCTGGTCGGTGTGTATGAGGATGACCATCTCCATTCATTGGATAACGTCCTGGACCTCCTGCATTACCAAGTTCTTCATACATGTGTCTCCTAGGGTCCCAGGTACTATGGGCTGAACGTGGATCTAAGAGGTAGTGGGATAAACGTAACAAAAGCAAAGAAAACGTAAACAATATCAAAATATGTATTGTTGTTGTGTATAATTCATTGTAAAAAGTAATGCAAATTATAAACGCTTGTAAATGTATTGGTGTGTGTCAGATAAGAATTTCAAATTATATATGTAAAAAGCTTAATGAATATAGAAGGACATAATAGGCTTATTCGTTTTATCACAAAACATTTTATAAAACTTCGAATAGTTTCTCTTGCAATGATATGTTTATTATTTCACTGAGAAATATTTAAACGCCTGATATGGTAGCAACAAAAATAACCTTGTGTAATTGACGTTGTCAACAATTCAGGCGTAGATTTATCTATAAATTGCTGGTTACAATTTTAATTTACTTTTGCCAGTGACTTAACGAGAAAACCTTATTACAAGGGGTATTTTACTTACATCTTTTAAAGATAGATTTCTAATGTAACAATCGTGCAAACAGTTTTAAAATTAAACTTGCATTAAATTAACATGTATTTTAAGGGTGCAACATTTAAGACAGTATTTTTTGTAAAAATCTGCATTATGTAAGGCTGCTCTTACACTGAAATAGACTACTTGCTAGGCCGACTTTCAACTTAATCCGCATAAACAATCTTTATCATGAGCTTCTACTTAAATGTTTATCAATAGACTACTGTAGGGAAGATTCGGATATATACGACTGTGAGTAGAACATAGAGCTGTACTTTGATCTACGAACGTATGAACACGGACGTATGAAATAAACACTTCTTCGATACAGTGGTGTTTTGATAAACATCAGAGGTTACAAGTAGTTCATTCCAGTCTGAGAGCAACCTAAACATACAATTGAACGAAACGTAAGTAATTTACTTTTAAATATGAAAAAATGTAGATGAAGCTAATAAAAAATTGGTATAATGAGAAAATTCAATGACAACTCACTGATAACGGTTCCTCTCTTGATGCGGTCGCATGTGTTGTAGTTGGAGCCTGGTACGGGGGGTAGTTTTCTGTTAGGAGGAGCAATGTAGCCCAGTTCATCGCGAAGATCACCAGTACGCCGCTTGTCAAGAGTTGAGCTTGGGTTAAGAGATTGGTTGTAAACCACATCATCTGGAATATTGAAAACTTACATTTAAAACTGATTTACAACAATAGATTTTCGTTTTACTGGTTGTTTTAATTTCATTTTTGTGTATTTTTGTATTATAATGTGTGGTAAAAGTTAGAATCTGCAAATATATATTATTGTTTTGCTAAATGTGTTTATTTATTTTGGCACAAAGATATATGTTGAGATGTGGTATCTATAGCTCTAGGCATAAAGTCCAATTCACCGTAGAAATTGTTATTAGATATAAAAGAAATTTAAGATGTATGTGACTTGTAAAAATTAAAAAAAATTAATATAGTCTCCTAGTTAAACCAGTTGTGATTGTCTATAACAGATGTCTCTGAATTACATCTCGCGGACCCTTTTGTAAGATAAATAAGAAGTAAAGTCATTCACAAACCAATGCACTTATACAACTGATTATTGTTTCTTTAACAATAGATTATATTCGAAGAAATCGATTTGAATCGTCAGTTTAAAAGTTTTATAATATTTTTATTTGGCGATATATTGTGAAGTTGGTGATTTGAAAACATTTTTCTTTTTTCAAAAAAGAAAAGATCAAAAGGTAAATCCAGTAGGTGGATGTATAAATAATAATTATTGCGGGTTTTAACTAATTTTACAGTTACAATTACTAATTTATTTAATTTGGCCCGCGTAATTCAAAAGTTATTATTCAAAGCTTGGATAAAATAAAAGATAAGTGGGTCTCTGGAGCAGTCGGTGTTATTGTTTAGCAAAAACGATACCATAAATTAAAATGTTGACAGAATAATAAAAATAATATTTCACAGTTTATGATAACAATATTCATTTAAGCAGTTGATTAAATAAAGTACCAAAAGCACACAAAAACTGGTTAAAAGCAATATAACAATGTTATTTGAAATAATATATGAAAACACCTGCAAAAGAATATAAAAATATTAGCAATGGCATTAATGTAAACCATATAAAATTATAGTAAATCAAAAAAATAAAACCAAACCAAAACACATACAATCGGGATCCTTCCCACCTCGGCCCAGGTTAATTCTGTTCCTTCTAGTGACAGCCACCGCAATTACCAGACACCCCACAACTAGCACCACAACGGTGGCAGCAAGAGGTACTAAAACATCAAGATCTAGCCATCCAGGTAATCCAGCAATCATTGGAGGTGTGTTATTTGTAGGTTGAGCTTGTGGTGCAATCGTTGCTTTAGTTCAAATTGAAGGTACACAGATGTCGTTGTCGTCGTTGTTATTTGTTTGAATATTAAAGCAGCACATGAAAAGAAGGTTTAATAAATTAATTTAAATTTTGAACTGACCTTTAGAATTTCCGTGGTTCTTGCCTCTCAAGATACAGATAACGACAACAGCGATGATTATGACTAGAATTGCGGCTATTACAGGAACTATTAGATTCAGATTACTCAAAATAACTCGGAGAGTTTCCTCGGCTGTTAGTGAGGGAACTTCAACCGCGGGAGGGATTGTACCTGAAAAGCCCATTATTGTGTCACTTCACATGAATATGAACGCCTGCAGATGATAATGTTATGCAATTACAATTACACGTACACTATGCTACTAGCGATGAGGTATATGAAAATTGATCAAGAATGATGGTGAGAATGAATGCTGATAACACAGATGAAATGAAATTACAAGCTGTTTGAGAAATCACTCTAGCTAAATTTATACTCTAGTTTTACCAACAGATAAATAGTTCAAACGTTATTTTTTTATATAATAATATTATTTAATTATGCTCTAAATTTAATATGTGTCAATATGTATATAGCGATAAATGTGAGAATATTTTCCAAGGTCCACTAAATACAAAATGTGTAAATTAACTTAAATACGGAATATTGCTGCTGAACATATAACGCATTACTTTTTTCTATATTTTAAATCTAAATATCTAAATAATGTTATCAAAGTTGTAAATCTTTAGTCCTTAAGAAAAGGGCTGAAATAAGTCTAGAATTGGAGGTATCCAAGAATAGGTTACTTTACGTTTATGATAGTAATAAAATAGGTTCTAAAACATTATATATTATATATAGGTCCGAGACGCAGAGGACATTGACTGAAAAAAGACCGAATTCACAAATTAGTAGCACTCATGTTAAAAATAGCACTTTTCAATATATGTCATATGCTGTATATAAACAAATCACGTTATGAAAAATCGTGATTTTCTTCATCACGATAGAGTCATTTTACAATTAAAAATTTCACGCTAACCAGTGCCGGATAAACAATTGCGCAAGTCTCGGAAGGAATTTGTGACTGGATTTAATTTATTTTTTGTTGTTGCGTTAGGCTTACATAAACTTAATCCGGCTCTGATGCTGACTGATATATAATCCATTAATATATTTAACATTGGAATATTTCTTGTATTTAAAATTAACAGTTCCTTTCATATAGTAGTACAATTTTGGCTAAAATGAATAATATATTAGTGTTCTTCGTCGCTTGCGTAATTATTAAATCAAGGGGTTTCAATTTTAACATCCACACCAACATCAACTCCAAAACCAACATCAACGTCAATCCCTTTGTACCGCTGGTTGCGGTTTTCAAGAATGGAGCGTAAGCACTTTAAAGACGAACATATTGTATTTTTAATAATTAACCCGCTCAACATAAAGTGTGTACAAGCACATTACTTAACGTGTTACAATTTGATTTGGATATTTTGTTGCGTATGAGTAATATGCTTATAGCTTATAGCTAATTCAATATAACACGACTTCTAATTCTCAAGATAATTACATATTTTTATTTATTTATATATACAGTTAACTGTATTAATTAACGTAGGTATTAATATTGTTCCACAATATTTATTAGTTGAATTTAATACACTGGAAATACAATTATTTTCTTATATTTAAAGTTATTTTAATTTGTCAGTGCCGTGAAGAAACTAAGTATGTTAGTCTTCAAAGAGGTGAAGTGATCAAAAGAGAGAAAAAGTTTTCGTAATTTAGAAGTCGTTACTTACTGAGTGCTAAACAAAATCTAAAGTATTTTTTATTATCTGCAAATATATATTTTATATTACCTACAAATATATATTATTGTTTTGCTAAATGTGTTTATTTTTTTTGGTACAATGTCCAATTCGCCATAGAAATTGTCATTAGATATAAAAAAAATATATAGTCTCCTGTTTAATCCAGTTTTAATTGTCTGTAACAGATGTCTCTAAATTACGGTTGGCGGACTCTTTTGTAAGAAAAATAAGAAGTAAAGTCATTCACAAACCAATGCACTTATACAACTGATTATTGTTTCTTCAACAATAGATTATATTCGAATAAATCGATTTTGATCGTCAGTTTAAAAGTTTTATAATATTTGGCGATATATAGCATATATAGCCTATTGCAATTATGCACGTCATAAATTTTAAGTTCCGAGAATTATGGGTATTATTTGCACATTGAATAGTGCAATAATGAGTATACACAAGGTGCGCATTCGTTAACAATATAATTACAACTAGTTACAGATCAACTAGCTGTTTTTCGATAACCTATACTATTAAAATACATACATACTATTTGTAACGTCAAACTTTATCATGACAGGAAGCTTTTGCTTTAATGTTTATCAATACACCACGATATTAAAAGTAATAAAACTGCATATTTAATACCTGCATCGTTTCGCCCTTTGGACGAGACGATGTACGCTGTTGTATGTTTCCGAAAAAGTTGCGAAGCGTACGATTGTGTGCGGCATGTGAGGCGGTACTTTGATTTACGTACGTATGAACCATATTATGAATTAGTATATACTACAGATTTTCCAATATAGTGGGATATACATAAACATTAAAGTAGAAAATTAGAAGTAGTGGTTTGGACCATGAAGATTCAACAAATTTAGTACACTCATGTCTAACAACGTTAACTTGTGAATGAAAATATATGATTGTTTGTGTTGCACTAGTTTCGACGAAGTATTACTCAAAGATAATTTAAATGAATTACTTGCAGAATTCCAACTATTCCTGCATTGAATACAGCTCTTGATAACGCTGTTGTGGTTGTCAGAAATATGTTCAATAACAACACTATAAGACTACCTGATTTTAATAAGACATTCGAGATGGTAAGTTAGCTTAATAACCCAGGTAGACAATTGCTAGCTTGCCACAAGCTAATTTCAAAGTTCATATTCTACCTGGGAAATCATATGTTAGATAAATTTTAATTTAGCTTTTATTTATAAAACATTCATCCACGTTTAGAAAGACAGCTCTTTAACATTGGAACTCATCGACGGGGAATTGTTCGGCCTGGGTCTTGTGTACCGCGACAATGACTGTTCGATAACTGTGGATCAAAACTTCGTTATTCAGAGGGCCCGATATGCGTATGAGGCTCTTAGAGTAAGTGTACCCCATTTTTAGAATATACTCACTAAAAAATTTAAAGCGTAAATTCACATATTATTTGATGATATATATTTTACCCTACCTTACGTTTTATTTACATATTTTCTTAAAATGAATGTTAATTACACTAAAAATTTTGTACTAATAAAATAATTTTATATGTAGCTTTAAATAATTTAGCATAAACAGTTTTATTTACTCCTAAAATCGTCATTTTATAGCAAAGATAATTTTGTTTCATGTAATCGAACAACTATTTCTTTAAATAAATTTGTTGGCCTATTTTCAATGCTGAGGTTTATCACCGACGGCCTCCTACTCCTACAATATTATGTTAGTAGTATTTATGAGTCGTGGTCTTATATACCATATGCGGGTTAAATTGCTGTCCCATAATTTTTATGATTATGCTCATATAGAAAATTGTCTTAAAATGCACTTTCACATTTGCTAGATTGCCACAAGTTAATTTCAAGGTTTATTTTATACTTCTCAAATAGAAATTGTATTGCAGCGAAAATTTCACATTGTTTAGTTTACTAGAAGTTAATTAAAATGTGATATTACGGTATATTTTCAACTTGGGTAAGAATTAATTTTGAACAACCAAATCCGGAAAATATAACACTGGTCTGGAGGTCAGTGTGTCATCGCAGATATTAACTTAAAAATTTATATTAAATTAACTAATAAATAATTTAATTTTAAGAGTAATTAAAAAATTATGTGACACTAATACCCCGCCCCCCTTTCCTTCAAGCTAATAGTCTGCTATGACGTTACTCATTTAAAAAAACATTTTTCTTTAGTCAAATTTTTTTGGTTGTAACTTATATCTTGTTCTTTCAAAACTTGTCACGTCTTGTTGCACTTTCGTGGACTATCCCCTCAACCCGCCACCCCGGTCGTGTGACGTAGTTAATTGTGATACTTTTTATATTCACATTATATTAGATTATGTAACAGTGCATTATATAATAAACATTTTCTTACGAAGGTCGGTTATGATTACAAAATTAAGTTTAACGGTAATGGACCAGAAGGAAGAATTACAGCAGAGGTTCCTGGGTACGTCTCTTACATCGATATTCGGATTAACCGTCAGACTATGGAAATTTCTCTTTATAAGTTCAGGGGCGAAATTACCGGGTAAGTCTGTTGTAAGTCTGTTGTAAGACTGTTGTAAGACTGTTGTAAGTCTATAGTAAGACTGTAGTGAAAGAAATAGAGCGATATCACCCTAAACTTATAGTCCTGAATATGTTTTAATATTAATTTCAGTTTAAGGTTTAGAGTTTTATTTTATAACTTGCCTCTGACGACATACGTCATAATTTGAACTAGTTTCATATTCATTTCTTTGTTGATATTGTCAAATAAAATTGTAGTGAAAATGCAACTTAAAATTAACCTTTTATTTGTTAATAATAACAAACACATATCACACTAGTCTATTTCATGATGCATTACGTCAGAGAAAATGACGATAATAAAGAGGCACTTAATTTTAGAAGAAAGTAAACTAACTCTAAGTTTTGTAAAACTAAAACTTAAAACTTGATTATACACTGTTATTTTTTATCGATCCAGTTAATAACCTAGAAATATATCGATTTTCTAATTCATTATTTAGATATCTTCAAAGTTAGAATACAGATTTTCATCATTATCTCAAAACTGAATATTCGGATATGTTTCACTAGTGAACATAATAATTGATATCTTAATATTGAAATATTGAGATTTTTTCGGTGGTGCACGTGTAACTCATTAAATTTAATAATTGTTTCAAATATAACACTAATATCTTATTTATGTTCTTAGGCGGATTAATATTACAATAGACGAAAGGGTCAAGCCAGACTTGATGAACACCAGGATAATTAAAGATAACGACTCTCTAATCCAGAAAAGCATCGTCAATGGGTTTCAGCAATTTGTTGTAGACATGGTGAACGAATATAACTCAAAATTGCCGAAATCACGCAAATCAAATAAAAAGTACCTTTAGACTTTTAAATTGTATGACGCAGTACTTATTTTTAATTAGTATTATTTCAATGGTAGGAGGAAGGATACAAATTAATTTTATTATTTAATGAAACCAGATAAAAAGTTAATAAACATAAAATAATATAATATTTGCGTTGAAATTGATACATAATGCTATTTAAATAATATATAAAATAAACACAACACTTTTATGAATATTCTCAATATTTTTTAAGTAACAGAAATGAGTAAAAAAGAAATTGAAAACTTCTTAAACGAGCACAAAGTGTTATCAGCGGAATAAAGGTTCAAAATTAAAATCATAATGAATCTGCAATTAAATTTTACGTAAATAAAATGAATTTGGTGTTGGTGTTTAATATTTTGCAGCGAAAATATGATATTGGCCATTTTCAGCACCAAGCCACTGATATACAGGTCTTGTCTCGGACCGTTGCTTTAAGGACGTTATACACGTAACTTTATCGACAAAAACATCAACATGGGAGTCCATCTCTCCTCCTGTAGGAATGGCGGCCATTTAAATTTTTTTTTTTTTTTTTGGTAACTCTTCCAAAAAATATCGATTTCTCTGGATTTAAAGGTCCTACGGATATGAAAAAAAATGTATTTGAAAGATAAATATACACCCTATCAAATAAAAGAATCATTTTATAAACTTTCAAATTGAAAATGTCATAAAAAAAATGATTTATAAAAATATTAGTCCAAAATTTGTCTGTTTTTTTAGTTTTTTTATACATATCTCAAAAACCGGCACATTGATGTACATTATTACAATATTACAGTATACATAAATCCAACTTATTCTCCAGATTTAGCCCCCTACGTCTATTTCCTGTTTCCAAACCTGAAGAAAAGGCTGTGTGCTAAGAGATTTGTGTCTATCAGAAAGGCCATCACTAAAAGAAACGCCTATTTTGAGGACCTTGAAAAAATCTATTAATTGGAAGGAATATATTTTTTTAGAAAAACGGTGGGCTCTGCGCTTAAAGAAAACTAAGTTGAGAAATAAAGCGCGCTCTTTTGACGAAAAAAATATCTATTATTACTAATGTCATTGAGTTATCAAATTGCCTCCGTAATAAAATCCTATTTTATATACCTTATCATAATATTAATAAAAGGTAGCTTCTAATATATATACCTCGAATACCTCGTTCTAGAGATAAGAATTCCGCCAATCATGGCATTGTTTATCGTCAGGCCCACTGACACACCCAGCTAATGTTCATGAGGAAGATAGAGCAATTTAAAATCGCCCCGAAATTAACATTACATACTTGGTCATTTACTTGGCCCAGCCCATTTGTTATCAGTGTAAACATCTCTAGATAACAGGTGTGTATATAAAGACGCAAATTATTAATTTGTTACAACATGTTAAATCATAATTGAATTACTTCAACGTACTACACGCAAATATACTATCTGTAAATTATCAGTTTTTTAAAGTAAGGAAAAATGAATAAACTGGTGTTCTTTTTTTTCGCCGTTCTGGTTGGTGTGAACGCCTTTGATAATCCAATTACTCCCGTGCCAGAACTTTTTAAGGATAATTCGTGAGTATATATATATATAGTATAGAATATTTTTTAAAACTTTTATTTAATGAATCCTAAGATTTTCAAAAAATCTAATTTAATTGCTTAGTTTTATTAATAATACTTCTACGAATATTATCTGAGAGTTGTGTTTAGTAACTGCACTAATTTGGACAAGACTTAACAATCATAATATTATTAAATTATTTACAGGGTTCCAACCACAGCTGTATTGGATGCTACGGTTGAACTTTGTATTAGTAAGATCAGACAAATGTTTGTAGAAGTTCCTCTTCCACTACCGGATATCACTACGAAACAGTTTATTGTAAGTTGATCCAGCGAACTCGGGAATCAAACCCGGTCCCAACTTGAACGGAATGTTTTAGAACACTGAGGCATTCTACCCTTTGATGCAAATGACTAATTGTAAAACATTTTCATAGGGGCACGGCGGTCGTACAACAACTAAACTCACAGACGGTCAACTCTTCGGTGTCGACACTAAATACTACGATGACGCAATCACTGAATTTTCCCTTAATAAAACTGCAGTTCTCATAAAACTCCATTTTGGATATAAAAAGTTTTCTGTAAGTTCTAACGATCTTAGATGAATAATCAATAAGACACGGGTACCACCTAATAAACAATTTAATTTTTATTTTAAAGGTAAATTATAAATACACAGCAGCTACGAATAAGAAAACATCGACGGGCACAATTGATGCAGAACTTGTTGGGTTCAATTACTTAGAATATTTTTTCATAGCCCTTGACACTTTTGAAGTTGGTATCGAGGATTTTAAGATTTTAGATGAGGGGTAAGTCGATATTTGAATGAAGGATGTGCTTTCAGTGTATCCTTACTTTTGTCAAATTTGACACTAATATCTGTGGTTGTTTCAGTGTCATTGATATTAAAGTGGACGGTCAGACAAACAGAAATATTGCAAGCGGTATTAAGAGCAACATTAAAGAGACCGTCATAGGAGCGGCTAAGCAATTGCTTGTAGATTTGGTGAATGATCATAACTCCAAACTAAACCTATAAGCCATGTGTTTTCAAGCACATAATATATCGAAAGTATACTTTTGACTTTTTGAAAAATGTAAAGATCTATCATAAAATGTAATATTGTAAAAAAGGTAATAAACTAATTCGAAAAATGTATAAATTTGATTTTTATTTAATTTCTAAGTAGTTTAAGGAAGTTTACTAATAGAACCACTTTTCTACAAATTTTGATAAAATTTCAATATGCTCCCAGTAAATATTTTCTTTAATTTTTAATACTTCACTTGTATAATATAATTTTTAACAGGATTTAAACAAAAATTTTAAACTTTTTTTGATCATCGTTTTGAGTTGAATTATATTATATTAGATACCAAATTTAAAATACATAGGACAATTTTTACACTCGCCAAAAACAAGTCCCGTGCCATTGAATAACACTTCTCAAATTATATTTTTTTTTTAATTACGGGTACTACACAATCTAAAATTTATTCTTTTTTCAAAGTTTGCAAAATTTCAACTGTCTATCTATTACGGATTACCGTTGTAGTGTTGTGGTACTGCTGTGGTTC
Organism: Panorpa germanica; assembly: GCA_963678705.1. Lineage (NCBI taxonomy): Eukaryota > Metazoa > Arthropoda > Insecta > Mecoptera > Panorpidae > Panorpa > Panorpa germanica. The sequence goes on along the minus strand of OY783212.1, from coordinate 6,282,734 downwards.
AATTAATCGGGTTAGGAATGCTACACAAATATATCTCCTTTGTTTGAACATTTCTTCGATTAAAACTGAGGAAAAAATACCGAATTAAAAAGCTCAAATGAAGAGCATCCGCGTACTAAGTGGAAGATCTGAGTTCACCACCAGTTCCGCGCGGATTTCTTCACACAACAATAGAGAAAAGGATACTTCACGTTATGTAAAGGATAACGTAAAGAAATCGATTCTTTTAGACCTTAAAAAATGATAAATACAAAACTCATATAAAATCATAAGTTTCATTTAGTACTAGCTGACCCGACAGAGTTGTTCTGTTCAAATTTCAACAAATTTTTTCACAATTCTAGGGAATATATTAGTTATATTTTTAGCGTTGTAATTGTTACATAATACTATTTAAATAATATGTAAAATAAACATAACATTTTTACAAATATTCTCAATGTTTTTTAAGTACCAAAAATTGGTAAAAAGGAATTAGAACTTCTTAAACAAGGACAAAGTAAGTACATAAAGGCTCAAAATTTAAATCATTTGTGCTTTTATACTTTTTTATTTTCATAAATAAAATGATTATAAATGAATAGATGGAGTTTAACATTTTACACCAAGTCACTGATACATACCACCGCACCGGTGTGGTGTTGCTGTGGTGTAATAAACCGGGTTAGATATGCTATACAAATGCACTTCCTTTGTCGAACAACTAAAGCTAATATTAGATTATAAGTTTTATTTAGTACTAGCTGCTCTGACAAATGTCCTGTCCAAATTTTAATAATATTTTTCACAATTCAACTGAAGATAAACAACGGAATAAATTTTTTGTCACTATTAGTTTTATTCACAATTTGACAATCAGCTTGCTACTTTGTCAAATGGCATTTGTGCACCTAGTAGCAAAAATCTCATAAAAAAGAATTTTTAGGGCAAATTTTCCATTTTATTTTCGCTAAAAACCTTATTCAAATTAGTACGAACATTTAAAAAAAATAGCAAAATCGATCCAGGCGCTCTCAAGTGATGCGCTACCAACGAACTGCATTTAATTTTTATTTAGATACATGTACTAATAAACAGAAATTGTGGCAAAGAGTAACAGCTGTTCTATTGGTAATAATTTATTGAAATGATGAAATATGTAAATAAAAGCAATGCAATGTCTATATAACATATATCTGAAAGTGAATTGTTGCATCATAGTGTTAACACAAGGTAGCTCCGACTTTATTTAAAATCAATGAAAACCACTGATACATCCCACTTATATTCTAGTGGGAGGTTGATCAATTTAAAATCGTCTTAAAACTAAGATTTTATACTTGATCAATTTCTTAGACCAGCCCATTTTGGTATCAGTGTAAACATTTCTAGATAACAAGTGCGTATATAAAGGCTGAAATTATTGATTTATCACTTAATACTATTTGTAAATCAGTTTTCTAAAGTAAGGAAAAATGAATAAACTGGTGTTCTTTTTTTTCGCCGTTCTGGTTGGTGTGAACGCCTTTGAAAATCTACTTACTCCCGTGGCCGAACTTTTCAAAGATAATTCGTGAGTATATTATAGAATTTTTTTTAAAAACTTTTATTTAATCGATCCTGAGATTTAAAAAAAAAAAATTTATCTCCACAAAAAAGAGAATTTTTTTTTTAATAACTTTTTTTTTAATAATAATTACATTTTTAAAATATTTACATTTCGAGGAGAATATTTTATTTGTTTCAATTTTTCAAGCCTCAATCTCATACCATGTACGATAATGCAAACGCAAATAATGTTTTCGTTCTAGTTTTTAAAGGATTTTGTCACTTTCTGCGCTGGAGTCGGTAAAAAGATATTAAAGTCGGCTAAAAGATAGTAGTTGCAGTAGTTTGGACAAGACTTAATAATCATAACATTAATGCATTATTTACAGGGTTCCAACCACGTCTGTATTGGATGTTGCGGTTGAACTTTGTATTAGTAAGATCAGACAAATGTTTGTAGGAGTTCCTCTTCCACTACCGGATATCACTACGAAACACTTTACTGTAAGTTGGCCGGTAACAGAGTGTTTTAATGCACTGAGGCATTCTACCCTGTTTGATGCAAATGACTAATTGTACAACATTTTCATAGGGGCGCGGCGGTCGTACGACAATTAAACTCACAGACGGTCAACTCTTCGGTGTCGACACTAAATACTACGATGACGCAATCACTGAATTTTCTCTTAATAAAACTGCTGTTCTTTTTAAACTCCATTTTGGATATAAAAAGTTTCGTGTAAGTGACAAGGATCTTAGATGAATATTCAATAAGACACGAGTACCATCCAATAATCTACATTTTTATTTTAAGGTGAATTATAAATACACAGCAGCTACGAGTAAGGAAACATCGACGGGAACAATTGCTGCAGAACTTGTTGGGTTCAATTACTTAGAATATTTTGCCGTAACCCTTGACACTTTAGAAATTGGTATCGAGAATATTAAGATTTTAGATGACGGGTAAGTTTCTTTTTAAATGAAGAATAACTCACTTTCAATAATTCTAAAAATTCTTACTTTTGTCAAATTTGACACTAATATTTGTGGTTGTTTCAGTGTCATTGATATTAAAGTGGACGGACAGACAAACAGAAATATTGCAAGCGGTATTGAGAGCTACATTAAAGAGACCGTCATAGGAGCGGCTAAGCAATTGTTTGTAGATTTGGTGAATGATCATAACTCCAAACTAAGCCAGCAATCCATGTGTTTTTAAGCACATATATTATATATCGAAAGTATTCTTTGTTTTATACTTTTGACTCTTTGAAAAATTTAAAGATCTTTCATAAAATGTAATATTCTAAAAAAGGTAATAAACAAATTCTAAAAATGCATAAGTTTGATTTTTATTTCATTTCTAAATAGTTTACTAAAAAAAACCACTTTTCTACTTAACATTTTGGTGAAATATAGTTACGTGAACTTTCAGTTTAAAAATTAATTTTTATTATAAATTAAAAATTATTTTTTATTTCACTCAGATTTTAGATAGAAGTCACCTACGAAAAAAAAAGTCAAAATTTTTTCATAAGAATATTCTTTCTCTTTCCAACAACATACATTTAAATAGAGATATAGTTGTTGTCCCTTTCACATTTGAAAATGTTTATTTTAGTAGAGATAAAAAAAATTTACATTCATTCCACCAAAATATAACAGAAAAAAAAACATATATAACTGTCTCTGTCTAATGGTTTATTTGTAACTATATACGTACTATACTATAGTATACCAGGTTATAAATATAAAATGATATCGTTTCGATTCTGAATCGAAATATGATGAAAAAGTGACTCCAAAATGTTTACTGGGATATTAATATAAGTGTCGTTATTTTAATTAAAAAAATTCAAATGTTTTGATCAGCTGACAAATGAGATATTATTAATTAAAATGAGCATATTTAATATGCATGGTATAAAATACATCTGTGGAAATCTGTAGTATATAACCACTTCCATGTATTGAGTACAGTCTCCGAAGAAAAATAACGTAAAAGTAACGTTTGCACTTAAACAGCCCACTATATTATAATTTATTTTAAAATAAAATAAGTGTTATATAAGGCAAGCCATGTAACTCTTATGGTAAGCGCAGCTAACGCTTGTGTTATTCTGAAAGTATACTATGATTGTCTTTAGTGAATTAGATTATCTTTTTTCTAGCAATATTATTGTTATAAATAATACAGCCATCCTTTTAAAACAATAAGTAAGATTAATTTAATGCATGGGTCGTTTAAAAAGCTGCAAACATCACATAGAAACAACAACTTTACATCTTAAATGCACAGACTAGCAAATGTGCAACAACGCATTTAAATGCTTATGGAGCTTCTATAAAACACTAAATGGACAGATTGTATAAAATTTCAGAACGGCGGCAGTCCAACCTGAACGTATAATACATCTGAGTCGTCAATAAATGAAGTTAATGCATAATTTGACGTGGTTTTTTCATGTGCTGACTGACTATTGACTGTAGTTACGCGAGTATAACTACTTTACAATATTTTTATCATAAAATGGTAGATTTTAGTAATCTTAAAAAGGATGATGTTTAGATTCTAGTACGTATAAAGTAGGTTAAAGAACATTTTTTATATAAAAAGTGATTTTCTCATGTTAAATAAATCGTAAATAAACGTTAATCGTTAATGCACTTAACTAAATCTAATCTACTGAAACAGCAATCAATTATTATTATTATGTATGTAACTTTAGCAGCTTAATAAAAAATATACAAAATGCGAGTATTACATAACAATGAAAAAATATAATAATTTAAAAAATTAGACTTATGGTATATGAACTTATAGCTCTTCTGTTGTGTAAGTTGCACGTTAGAATGACAAAACAAATATCAACTGGCAACCATTTAGGCCAATCAGAATGAACTACGTTAAAAAAATTATACGTAATGTCTTCAAATAAATAAAAAAAGTTATTTTTGTGCGAATGTCTCTGCAGATATAACAAATCAGCCAATCGTGGTGTTGTTTGCATCCTGATGGATCCAGAACATTTTGACATTATTGGCTAGTAAGGTAAAATGATTATAATGCATAAGTAATATTAAATGTAAAGGTGGACCACTTAGGCCCGCCCCAATATTATCATTGTAAATAATTCAAAGTATATAAAGAGAGAAATTTATTTTTATATTCAATCTAATTTATTAATTTTTTAATCTGATAAGAAAATGAATCATCTGTTGGTGTGTTTCTTTGCTGTTCTGACTGTAGCAAGTGCGACAAACTCACCGCTTGATAATGTGGTAAACCTTTATAAAAATGGAGCGTGAGTATAATTACGAGTACATAAGATGCTATTATCGATAAGATTTTACCGACAGTTATAGTCTAATATATATGTACAATATATATTTGATTTAAGTGCTTGAGATATTAATTTAAAAATTATTTTGAAGAAAACCGCGATTATCTCCAATAACGAGTATAACCAACACCACCTAGATACAAAGCCTGGTTCTATATCCGGACTACTATGCGTGACGTTACAGCATTTTCGATAAAACGCTGTTAGGATTTGTATCTAGGTGGTGTTGGTATAACACCACTGCTTACTAAATGTATTAATATATTTTTCATATATGTCTGGAACATATGGCTAAAACTGCCTACATGTAGACTATACGTATCAACAGCACTTAGCGTTCCCAGGACGTAATTCAACATTAATGTTACCTAATAATTTGATTAAACCGTTTTTAGAGTTCCAACTATGGCTCTATTGGATACGAAATTCGAAGAAACCGTTAGTATTATAACACAAGCGTTAGTCGGAGTTACTCTGCTCATACCTGATTTCACTAAGAGCTACCTTGATGTAAGTAGACTTCGTATTAAGATTATAAAGTACCTTTAAGTAAGATTAACTATGAATTTAACCGGATTAACTGGTTTAACCATTTTAAATCATTTGGAGGTACCAAGTTTTTTATTAAAAAAAGAATAAATAGGGTATAAATAATAATTCCGGTTACCGATTTCTTGCACTTCTTAAATGGAACACAAAATCGACTGAAAAGATTCTTAGGTTATTTTTTTTTTAATTTTGTAAATTCATTACTCTGTTTGTTTTACTGAATACCGATTTCTGGTAAATATTTCAATTTGCGCCTTGCTGCGCATTTACGTTACCTACTTGCATTTTAGTAATATACCAGCAATTATTTTTGAAATTTGGATTCTTTCATAAAATAAGTAGTTTAATTCGGATACCAATTAACAAAACAGTTGTTGAAATATTAATAACGCAAATGTCTATTTTTCCCTGTTAATCCCTGATGTCTATTTATGATATCATATTTTTCATCTTTTTTTTACTGATCGATAAAAGAGAAACAAAATAATTTTATAGCTTATTCTCTGCCTTCATGTACACACATACATGCAACTGGGTTTAGACGGCGATATTTCAAAAATAGTGACACTTTCTGTAATAGCGTAAAATATTACTGCTAAATTCTTCAAGATACAAATCAACGTACCAAACGTATTTTAATTTGTGCCTGTTAGATGTTAGTCCAAGCTTCTAAGTAATTGATTTATTATGAGACATTCGTATTTAGGGAAATGGTGAAACAGTAACAATACAACTCACAGACGGCCAAATCACCGGATTTGAAACTAAATTCTACGTTGACGAAGCTACAGTACAAACCATTTCTAAAACACATGTTTTGGTTACATCCCGATTTGGAAATGAAAAACTCATTGTAAGTCCCAAGGGTCTAAAATAAAATTACAATAATCAAAAACTTTAATAATAATATGTTTGTCTTCAAGGCGAATTATAACTACGAATCTGAGAAAAATGGTGTAGTAACTCAAGGAACAGTTGTTGCAGAAATTGAAGAATTTGTTTACGAAGTTGATATTAGATTAGATCTTCAAACTTTTTTACTTGAATTTCTTATACATAGAATTTTAAATGAAGGGTAAATTTATATTTGACTTTTTTTGCCGTCACTGTCAATGTACTTGTTTTAAATTGAACATTAATATTTTTGCTTCTTTTAGTGAGATGGTTATTGAAGTAGACGGACAGACGAATGCAGATGTTGCAAATGCTATTGTAGGCAATATCAAAAACATAGCTGCTGCGTTAGCAAAACAACTGGCTACAGATTTAGTAAATGACTATAATTCTAATATGTAAATACATAAAAATTTCTTATTTTCCTGTTTTTGATTTTTTGAAATGTTAATTTATATATGTAATTCAGTAAACAGTTATTAAATAAATGATAAATGTGTATAAGTTTGATCTTTCATTTTACGTATGTATAAGTATAGGGTCTTTCAACATGAAATGTCCGTTTAAATCAATAGAAAAACGCAATATTATATCGTGAAAAGTGATGATATTTTTATTGTAATCCCAAGTACAAATTCTGAGATTAGTAATGGAACACAATATGACCACCAAATGTTACCACAATGAAATTTAAAATGACTGCTCTTATTGAAAGACTATAGTTACATAATTTTATTTTCAACTATATTCAAAAAATTATAGTAAGAGTATATACAAAAATATTAAATTTTTGGAAAACATTAACTGCTTAGAAAAGAAAACGTTTTCAGAGTTGTCGTTATCAGACGATTTACTTGATAATAGATATAATTTTACAATTCTGATGAATCTCACAGTAAACAATTTGGTGAAGTGTTTTATTTTGTGACGTTTCTATCACTATTGCACTTCAATTATAGTTCACATCAACTTTATCTTCATTTGTATTCCGACAGGTGACAAAAATAGATATTTCATATGAACGACTGTGAGAAACTGATCTGTAAATGAACTCTTTCATGACAAAAAAAATCATAAGCATCTTCAATATGATGTCAAAGTGACTTCAAAATGTTTATCGGGCTGTTTGTTACTCGAAAAATTACGAACGCAAAAACGTTACTTTAAAATATGTTGAGTTTCTATAAATAAAAAAACATAATAAAAAATATTTTCGAAAATAAATATTTATAAAATGTTTAACACTGATGTTTAGCGAGTAAACATGTGCCACCATGTATCATCACATATTGGTGTCAGATAATGAAGCCACAAACAGATATCCAGTTTTTTCAATATCTCTTAACAAATAATATTTATTTTATAATATTTTTAACAATTATTTGTTTATGAAAGAGTCAAACAATCCGTAACTGACGTATCTTGTCTTTATATTATTCGAACTGTAATTATTTAAATTTATTAAATTTGCCTAATCATTTATTTTGTTACAAATGTATACGTAAATGTATGTATATAAATATAATGTATGTATGTATATGTAAATAGTCATATTATTTACATGCCATCTTCAATATTTTAAATTAAAAAAGAAATTAATATTCTTAGAATTATAATTGAAGTTTCCAAAGAACCTTTACTTTCGAACAATAGAGAAATTAATTAAATAATTCACAATAATGTATTTTACTGTTACATTTTCAAAAACTATCAGAATTTTAGTAACGGAAATAATAGTTTTTGTTTATAAAAAATGAAATGTTATATGGAGAAGGTGTTGGAAAGAGTAAAAATGTAGTTATATAGTTGAAAATTTATTTTTAGTTTCACTTTTGTATGTACTGTATAGATGAGGTATGAATAACCTTTTTATATCGGGATAACTACAAATTTAAAATTTTGTGAGGGCCGTTTATAAGAAGCGGCGTAATAAAATATGAACGTAAGGGTCATAAACACGAGTAACTCTTTATGATTTGCATTGCATGCGTGACAAATCTTACATTTTTATGAAATGGAAACTGCTTTAAAATGTATCTCTATCTCTTTGTAATTTAATCGCCTTTCGAATTTAGCACATAGAAATTTAAACTTAATGAATAAAAAAAAGTACAACTTTGACGGGTCGCACGATATAGTGGGCTAATTAGAAAAACAAAAATTAAATATTAAAATCAAAGTTAATAGAAAGAAAATATAAGAATATATTGCAATTAAAATCATTTTCTTTAAACCTTAAATACACGTAACATACCTAAAGTTTTACTCAAATTTCATAAAAAGCCCATAAATGTACTAGAAACGAATAATATATAGATGTATATTAGATACAAACAGATGAAGGAGGCCGGAATACCTGGATCAGAAAAGCAAAGAAACTAGAAGAGAGGTTTATAGAATAGGAAGCGAGGAACGATGAAAAGAGAAATGCAATATGTGGGGACGAGTAGGAAAAGATGAACTACTCGAGAGTAGGTGTAGTATACTCTAGAGGAACTCTTTCAAGGAACAGAGAAGGAAGAAAACGGATGGTGGAAGTAAGAAAGAGAAAAACATAAAAGGAGGAACACGGTCGAGAAATATTGAAAAGGAAGGAAAGGATTTAAAATGATTAAACTTTCTAATTGAAATGAAATGTTTTTATTAATGTAAGTGGTTGGAATGTCGTAAAGGCGCAATAAAATATTCTACATTACAATACAATACAATAAGAAACAATGACATATCTATGGAATAATAGCTGCTCTATTATTAACTCACTCTTTGAATGGCAAAACATGTGTCACCTGTAGCATTTTGACCAATCGGAGTCAGCCAAGTCATAATTTTTTATAAATAATATCATAACACAATTAAAAAATTACTTTTATGTAAATGCATAATTGTAAAGATAATAAAACAGAAAATCGTGGTGTTATTTACCATGTGTGTGTATTCGAAAAGTGTTTAAAAGGAAATAACACTATACAGGCCACAAACACACTTATACGCCATTTCTAAAACTATTGTAAAAGTAGATAAGTATTCTGTACATTTTTCAAATTTGTTTGTTGTAATAACGAAAAAAAAATGGAAGGAAAAGAAAGAGATAATCAGTTTCATAGAAAACAATCTTACAACGAAACAAACATTAATAATATTATTTACCGATGAACCTTGCGATCCTTAAAGTGTTATACTTTAGATCCGCCTGTAATATTAGCAATGCAACCTCTTTATGGCTTCAGGCGAGTAGGTATATAAGGGTTTAAATATTGCAATTGTAATTTCATCATTTTTTAATCTAATAAAAAAATGAATAAGCTACTATTATTTTTCTTCGTCGTTCTGGTCGTGCCAAGTGCAAATAGTCAGCTTGATCGTTTGATAGCTCTTTTTAAAAATGGAAAGTAAGTTTATTTTTTAATTATATTTATTTTTTTATCAACTATGACCTTTTATTCTCGTATAATGGCAGCCTAATAGGTGTATCATCAGGCGCACTTGACCTATTTTTGCACGCATCTAGGTCTAGCTCCCACGCGAACAAAACAAACTGTCATTGGAACTGTATTGGATGGATTGATTTTGGTGGAGAGCAATTGTGACTGCATACAATTGGTATTTTTCGCGTTAGAGCCATATATATATATCATATTTAGGTCTATAGCCATATATAGGTCATATATCAGCAGCGCTCTGCGTTCCCGGGACGTCAATTGATATTAATCTTACCTAATAATTTGATTAAATCGTTTTTAGAGTTCCAACTATGGCTCTACTGGATAGCAAACTTGAAGAAACTGTTAATACTGTCACACAAGCATTAGACGGTATTAGTCTGCCACTACCGGATGTTACTAAGAAGTACATTGATGTAAGTAGACTTGGTATTATGTAGGTTTAAGAATAATATTAAAGTCTAATCCCATGTTCAAGGTCAATTGAGAGTGGATACAACGGTTTTCTTCACGTGATTTTTTTAAATTTAGCTCTCACATAGCGGACGAAATTTAATTGTTTGTAAAATATTAATTTTCTTTCTTGAATGCTAAGTTTGGCTGTAATTCCTTTCTTCAAGAGGAAGATCAACGTAGCAAACGCTCTTTAATTCGTTCCAGTTAAATGTTAATCCAAACTTTGATTAATTTCGTAAATGATTAATTATTAGATATACATATTTAGAAAAATGGCGAAACTATAACAGTAAAACTCACCAGCGGTCAAATCTCCGGAGCTGATACTAAATTCTACATTGGCGATGCAACAGTACTAACCATTGATAAAAGAAATGTTTACATCAGATCCCGATTTGGAAATAAAAAACTTATTGTAAGTTTCATCTCAAATAAATTTTCGATAATCAAAAACTTCATTAATAATATATTTGATTTAAAGCTGAGTTATAACTACGAATTTGATAAAGATGACGTAGTAACGAAAGGAACAACTGTTGCAGAAATTGAAGAATTTGTTTACGAACTTGATATTAGCTTAAATCTTGAAACTCTCACACTTCATTTAGACAAGCATAGGGTTGTAAATGAAGGGTAAGTCTATATTTCACTTCATTGTCACTTTATTTGAATCCAACTCCACATTAATATTTTTGCTTCTTTTAGTGAGGTGATTATTATAGTGGACGGACAGACGTTAGAAGATGTTGCTGAAAAGGAGGTTATTGAAAAGGAGCTCCATAACTTAGTTTCCGCGTTGACTAAACAACTGGCTGCAAATTTAATACATGATTATAACACCAATTTAAAATAATTCAAAAGTGATCGAATTTTCGCAGTTTTGATTTTTGAAAATGTAAATTTGTATATGTAATTCAGTAAACAGTTTTAAATAAATAATAAAACTATTTAAGTTTGATGTTTCATTTCATGAACAAGTAGTTATATAATTTTAGATTATTTTATTGCCTGCAATAGATGGAAAGTTGAAATTTTGCACAGGTATTGCGCTAATAAATTGAAAAATTTACAAATTTATAAAAGAGGCATAGAGAAAAGTAAACAAGCCGATACGAAAAATTAAAATTTAAAAAAAAAAATTATTTGGAGCCAAACGGGTGGTTTTTGCTGAGAATAAAAATAGTGTTAGAATGTTGAAATTTTATGCATAGGTTAACTTTGGCACATGGGTTACAAATCGAATAAAGTCCAACATTTTGAAAAAAATTTTATAAATTTTTTACTTTCTTTATAATTTTGTTTTATTAACCACGAGAATTTTTATCCACCTAATGATATTAAATAAATTTGATGTCATTAAACTACTGGCTTGCGAGTAGTGAATCCAGTGACCTAGTTCGTCTACTTTAAATTATAATTTGTCTCTTGAGTATGTTACATAATTGTATATGAAATAAAATAAATATTCTTGTTAATAATTATATTCAACTAAAATATTTTCATTTAAAAATGAAATGAAATTTCTATAAACGAATATATGATCCGGTCAATTTAAACATAAAAATAGTGGTCAAATAACAAAAAATGCCGGAGAGCCAAATATTGGTGGAGAGCTGGGGTTTACCATTACAAATAAAGTTTTAAAAATCCCCATCGATTCTATGTGTGCTTCAAAAGTTATTCGGGGCCAAAGGTCAAAAATTGAGATTTTTTGGATTTTTCTCGAAAACGGTAAGTTTATCAAAAAAAAATCTCAAACCAAAGTTGTAGATCTTAAAATTCTCTACTAAAATGGTTCTTATGATTTTTTCCCTAAGAGTTACCATTCCTGAGATGTCTATCTTAACCGGGCTAATAAATGAAATACGAGTTTATAAAACAAGCGACGGGGCAAACATTAGCAGGTGTATGGTCTTTTAACAAGAGCTGCCATTTTAAGGGTCTTTCAAGAAGAGTTGCCGCTTATAAATCTATTGAAATAAGGATTTACTTGATGTAATTTTAAGTTTCTGATGAATATCTAGTTTTAATAATAGTGTACGTGTAAAATTACGATCTTAAAGAACTTATTTAAAAATATGTTCGATTTCAGTAAGTAATATAAAATACATTTAATATTACTAAGTCTCCTCTTTCCGCCCGAGTGGTTTTTTAAGAGGGTGGCAAATTCAAAGTTCACGTGCGATACACCAAGGTAAAGTTCCCGATCATTAGCCGCATATGAGTATTTTGGTTTTATTCAATAAATTAAAATATTGTAACAACTATTAAAAATGTGAATTAATTAAGAAATTAGCTTATACGACTATCATTAATAAACAAATAGAAGATTATTAAACAAATAGAAGATTATAATTGCTTAAGAGCAGCAATTATTATAAAGGGTGGTTACTTTCAATTTTTGCCACACCTCCAACGAATTGAAGATTTTGTTCATAACATAACATAAAACACGAATTCAAGGACATGTACATGTTTTGTGTTTAGCAGATAAATACGTGACATATATCATCATTAATGTTTGTAATGTAACATAAAATAAGTAAATGAAGCTACAAACAATAGACCAGTTGTTTTAATATCTCAAACAAATAATATTTACTTTATAATAATTTCTTTAACAATTCTTTGTTTACGAAAGAGCCCGGCAATTCTTAACTGACGTATATCTCTTGTGTTTATGTTTTTCCAACTGTGACTTAATAACTGAGTAATTATTTAAATTTATTAAATACTCAAGCCAAAGCGGCATTTTGTGTACCGACAATGTTAGAATAATGTGTAAACCAATTGTGTCAAATTGTTTCAATTGTATTTGTATTTATATTTACTCAATCGTTTATTTTGTTACAACTGCGTCATTGATATTTATACGGCACCTTGAATATTTGACAATATTAAAAAATTGTGACATTCGTAGAATTAGAGTTGAATTTTCAGAAAAACTATTATTGAAAAACTGAAAATGTATTAGATAAATTTTACTGATTCCCGACTGTTACAATTTGAAAAACTATCAAAATGTAGAGATTCAAAACTAAAATAACAGATTTTTTTCAGATTTTGTTACATACTGAAAATTTGCTTTTATAAACCCTAAATCTTTTGAAAGACCGTAAACAGGGTCTTTCAACAACAGATGTCATTTTAAATCAACAGAAAAACCTAATATTTTCGTAAAAAGTGGTGTCGGATTTTTTTTTTAATCCATATTATAAACCTGAGTTAGTAATGAAACACAATATCTACCAAAGATAGATGGCGATGTTTCAAAATATATATAACCCGAATATAATAAACCCGAAAGTTGAGAATATATTTTTATTTATAATTAAAAATAATTATTCTTAAATTTTCTTAAATTCTTATTTGCACTTTTGCATATTTCTTAAATTCAAGAAAAAAAATTGAAATCAAATGAAATGGAGAAAAAATATTATATGGAGAGTATATTGCAACCACTTTGATATTACTTTAAGAAATTATTATAATGAGAAATTTAGCATTCTTTCAACTAAGGGCAGAAGCGGCCTTAGGAGGTGCCCGAGGCCTCGCTCTTGTAGGGACCTCGCGCAACAACCCAAGTAGAAAAATTAATTACTAAATATGTATTTGAATAACAGCGTCTTCTTTTAAGGTGTTCATGTACCTTAGTTTATCACCATTAATATTTGTCGTCTTTGTGCTTGTTAACTTTTATAAAACTTCCAATATAAAATTTTATTTCTCGTCAATTATCATCAAAAATACTTACTTACAATTTACATAAATTATACAAAGAACAAGTGCCAATGCAAGCGCAATGGCTAAGGCCGCCCCTGACTAAGGGTTATACTCTGGACAAAACTTCTGATGCTCTAATGTGAGTGTGAAATTATTTATTATAAATTGAATATTAAATATTCCTGACCTATAGTTTTACCTTAACTAACATTACTCTATTTATAAAATGAATATTAACAATGTTACCAAATATATAATCTATTTTAATGCACATTAAAATAACCGCAAAAGTTATAGTTTATCATTTTTATCAAAATTCAGACCGTCTTAGATTAGGTTTTGCTTAGGCTTTGCATAATCTGTGTTAAACGCTGTGTCCCATCACCAACGATCTTTAAATTAAACGGCTGTAATACACAATATTTACTTTTAAAAACTTTGTGTGGCTGATTAAACACACAAACCTGAAATGTTGAAATCATAATCAAACAGGTATTAAAGCTGAACGGATCTAAAATAATAACTAATTTTCAAATATTTTTTTTTTTTTGGTTCATTTAAAACATGAATATATTATTTTCGGTGATTTTCGTCGGTCTGTCCGTTGCAGGTGTTGTAGCTGATATAGATAACCCGTACGATCCTGTGGTGAAACTTTTCAGGAATACTGGAGAGTAAGCATTTTATAATTTAGATTGTAAATCATAATAAGATTTAATTCATAAATCGTTACGTTATACGTATACGTATTTCTGGTATTAGATTTCTTTGATGCCTACCTTTTTTAAAATACATTTTCAGTTTATAGTGATGATGTGGAAAATTACATAAAATATTTTATGAAAAAAGCTGGATATTTTCAGTGGCGAGATTAATTTTGATTCGGATTCGATCCTTGTACAGAGCTTTATTTTCTGTGTTTGATTGTTATTAAGTTAAAATGATATGAACATAATCGTAAACTTACTAGGCGGCGGTGTAGTTAACATATATGATGCCACGACAATACAAAAACTTTGAATATAGCAGGAGTTCGTCGGTTTAAAAATAAAAAAAAAATGGCATAACATTTTACAGCGATTTTAACTGTCAATATCATAATTGTCGTGTATCTTGTAATTGTAACAGATCAAATAAGACATCCTGTATTTGAAAGCAAGGAAACCTTATTGACTTTATCTATAAAACTAATTTAATCTCTATATTTTGAGTACCTATACTCGTATCTATAAATTGTAAATTATATTATTAATGTACATAAATGTATATATTATTTTAAGTGCTAATAACTTTTGAAAGTTGATGCACTCATTCATTTTATCCCAAAGTCAATGTATCTATTTGTCTTTGATAAATAAACTCATTTATCTTATTTCTACGGCCAACTTAATACTACATGCAGCACTGCGTTATTAAATATTACTATATAAATAATCATTAAGTAATAAGTTAAAAAATTTCTATAGCAAGCATGAAATGAATTAATCGGCTTGCGACGCTGGGTTTTAATTTACTTTTATTGAAATCAACTAACATGAAGAATTCACTTATCTTACTTAATAATAATTATATAAATTATTTGCAGAATTCCAACTATCCAGGAGCTGAATGAGGCCATTGACAAATCCAATGTTATTGTTACAAAAATATTTAATAAGAAGCATTTGAAGCTGCCCAATATTAATAAAACATTTGATTGTGTAAGTTTATTTAGCATAATTTATGTTGGCTAATTTTCAACAAATTATGAATTATAATACATTACTCATGTTTAGAAACGGGGTCACCCTATTATATTGGAACTCACCGACGGCCGACTATCGAACCATCAAAGTGTATTTCACTATAAAGAAGCTACTAAACTAACCGTGGCTCAAAATATTGCTCACATAGAAATTCAATATGGATATGAAAAGATTATTGTAAGTTGAATTTATTTGAACGGTTTTAATTGAATTCAAACCATAAAC
Organism: Panorpa germanica; assembly: GCA_963678705.1. Classification (NCBI taxonomy): domain Eukaryota; kingdom Metazoa; phylum Arthropoda; class Insecta; order Mecoptera; family Panorpidae; genus Panorpa; species Panorpa germanica. The sequence continues at coordinate 6,266,828 of OY783212.1, read as the reverse complement.
CGAAATTTCTTTAGATGTTCCAACTTAGCATTGAAACATTTTTGTTTCATAAAAATACTACCTAGAATTAGTGTCGCATGTTTATGTCGCACTAGTCTGTACGTTAAAAGTACAATACATTTAGTACACTCATGTCTAAATAACTAATTTATGAATGAAAATATATAAATGATGGATGTCGCATGTTCAGTCTGTACGGTACAATAAATATTAAACAGGCGTCGCTTTGCGACGGGGTACACGCTAATATTTCTATAATGTATAAACTAATTTGAATATTTTTGGTATTAGGTTAATTACAAGTACTCAGCTAAGCATAAGACCGAAGCGCCAGAAGGTAAATTTGTTGTGGAAGATCCTGGATTTGGTTTCCGTCTTTCTTTTGACATAGACCTTACAACTTTGAAAGTTACCTTTCAAAACTTCGAGGGTGAAAGTAAACTGTAAGTTTCATTTTTATTAAAGTTACTTTTATTGTACTTCTAATGTCACAAGTCAAATTGAATTGTTTTAAATTGCACTCATGTAATATTTAACATACAAGTTTTTAACCAAAATTATCATTCCCACTCACTGCTTTAATTTAATTTTGTCACAGTACCATTTTTAATTTAATTTATTTTTTAAGTTTTCTTAGTTTTTTTATAACCTTACAATGTCCAATGTTTTAAATTAAAAATATTAAATTAAGAAAAACTATATTATATTATAACCTCCAAAATGTGACAATCTGTCAAAATGCAGTAGGATTTACTTTTAAAAGAAGTTTATTGTGAGTTTTTGAAAAATATAGAAGTTAAAACTATTTCTATTACTAATTGTTATTAAAAATAGCAATTTTAATTATTTCAAATACAATTTTGTCTAACTGTCAAAATTTATATTACTAACGATGCATACGCACCAACTAAATTAACTAAACTTAAATTAAAACACAAATGTGAAAAGGAATGCTTAAACGAAAACCTGAAATCTAGAATACAATATTAAATAAAAACAGTAAATTAAATATCAAAACAGTGAGTGGGAATGAGGCTTAACGTTACGTTTTGTTATTTACCGAACATAATTTTTACATTGTGTAGCATAATTCTGTTATATTGTCATTACATAAAAGCAAAAAACATATAATCTTGCACAGAAAGCTTTATTTACGTCACAAAATGTATATTTACCTAAAAAATAACAGGTAAACTTTTTTATGTAAAATAAATCTTAAATGTCAACATTAATATTTCTGTTACTTTCAGCCCGACTGATCTTCAATTTTTGGGAAACAAGAAATACGATATGCTTACACAAAGAATTCTAAAAGAAAGCGTTCCTGTCTTTAAGGAGTTGGTTGCAGAGGTCGTCGCTGAACGAATAAAAGATTTAGTGACAGAAATGGGAGATGATTATAACTCCGATTGATAAATAATGATTCAGATGTATTCATTTTCATATTAAATTATATTCGTACTATATGGCAAACTTAATTACTGATGAAATTATGAAATTGTTTATAAATAAATGAATTAATTCAATCATGAATTAATAAATTACAATTTGCTGTTTTACTTTTTAAATAATTGTTGAGTATAAGGTCTTTCATAAGAAATATTTTTGTAAAAAGTTGTTCCTTTTTTTTAATCTAAAGTGCAAACTCTGAGGTTAGTACGAAACACAATATCTGCCAAATGTCACCACAATTACTGTTGTATGGTAACTGTTAAAAAATGGTGCGAAATTAAAAATTAGTGTATATTTTTTGATACGATTATTGACATGGTTTACTTAATTCGAACTTCTAAAAATATTACAATAAAACTAAACAATAACTTGGTTCAAAATAATAAAAATGTGCGTTATCCAAGGCATACGTCCGCAAAATGCAAAACATGAATGTTATTGTCCAGTAATATTTTGCTAAAGCATAACCTAGTAATATTTAATTGTGCAGTGTTTTATTTTGTTATTAGCTATTCTAAAAGCTTTTAATCCTTCAAAACTACTGTACTCCTTGAGCTGCTATAAAATCCTTAAAAAGGTTTTCTTAAGAAGTTATATGAAACCAATGAATTAGGTCCAAAAATGTTATATATTAGGTAAATTCGTTTACGAAATAGATAACCTTAAATATACGTAACTATATTTAGCGAGACAACTGGTATTTAGAAAGCGTATTATATCACATCACTAAATAAGTTCGTGCGATGACGTAAAGATGGCACCACTATTGAAAAATCTATATGATTTTTAGATAGTACCAACCTTCAAACGATATGTGACAAAATGTCATAACATTTCGATTATTAGTTTACGACTTACAGTAGTTTTAGGGACGCAATTTTTGTAATTTTTAAAACAATCGAAAAATCTGAATGGGCTTGTGTCCCATGTCTTAATTTCTATAAAAGTGTACTATATATTGATAAAGTGGGTTACTTGAACCTCAAATGTTCAATTATTTTTAAATAACTCCTTATATGTTAAGAGATATTAACAATTAAAAAAAATATTTTGTCTCTTTAATTATTAAAGGGATTCAACATTGTACACATTCCAAATGCTCATAAATCTCTGCTATATGTATTTATATAACAAACTATCAAATATTATTTACAGCTATTTCAAGGAACAATAAAATTCCAATATTATCTCTGCCTTAGCACGGTTAAATAAAATAAAAACTTATTATTCTTTGACTTGACTTGATATTTCGACTACCAACAGCTACAAAACATTACCACAGCACTGACCTACTCAACAAATAACTGACGTTAAAATGCATTTCACGTCATACAAATATGGCCGACCATCTCTAGCGCTAAAACTACAATTCAAATTTTTAATTGTTATATCTCCGTCAACATTTAGATATTTAATAAAATAGACACGCCAATATACATTTATTAACATCAATTTCAATCAACAATTGAAAAATCGTCCACTAAAAAATGAGGAGACAAGCCCATTTCGTGTGTCGATAAAGCATTTGTCAATAGTGGCGCCATCTATCTGTCAAACTACGAACTTATTGGAGGTCGTAGTTGTGTTCGAGTTGAAATAATGGATACTATGTGGAAACGACCATACCATGTTGAATACACCAGTACATGAATGCTAAACGTAATGCTGTTCTGCAATTCTTGCAACGACTATGAACTTAAATGCTTTTTTAAAAGATTAGATCAGATTAATGATGAGATGAATTAAAATATATAAATGTTGGATGTCGCATGTTGAAGTCCTACTAGTTTGGACCAGAATTAAGAATACAGAATAACATTCAAAAGCCATGTATCAACAACAGAAAATAAAATATTTATTGCGCAGTATAAAAATTAGTCAATATGTATTTGCAAAAATTGAATTTGAAAAAACATATCATTGTTAATTAAACATGATAATTATTTGTTAATATAATAAAGAAGCCATGTATCAACAACAGAAAATAAAATATTTATTGCGCAGTATAAAAATTAATCAATTTGTATTTGCAAAAATTAAATTTGAAAAAACATATCAACATATCATCAGATCGTATGATTATTTAGGTGAATCATCATTAAGAACGTATTTGGTGTTTTTAACGATATCTAATTTAATACAATAATAAACAATTGTGTAAATGTATGGAGTTTAACCCCCGCCAATTAATTAAATAATGAACAGTATAAAAACACGTATTACCTAAATTTAAAATTAAACGTTAATTAAGTTTTTAAAATAATTAACAATTAATAATTATTTCAATTATTTTTTGATTAAATTAAAAAAATGAATAAATTATTGGTGGTGTTCTTTACCGGTCTTGCTGTTGCAAGTGCACAAAGTGTCTTCGATCCATTGGAGAAACTTTTTAAAAATAACCCGTAAGCATTTTATAATCATTTACATTTTAAATATAAAACTACGGATTGCTTTTTAATGAGGTAAAATACCGTTCAGGTAAAGCAATGGCTTGACAAGTGTTATTCGGACTCTGAATTTTCTTCCTATCAAGAAGCAACGCATTTTTAATATACTTTACCTCCGTCGCAAGCGACGACTGTCTTTTATGTGTTAATTGAATTTTATTTCAAATTTTAATTCCATTTTTAAATTGAAATATTAAACTCGTTCTATATAAATTTTACATATAAAAACAAATAATTTTTCATATAAAAAATATATATTTTTCAACAAAATAAAAAATATTTTCTATTTATTCGTTATTTGACACACTTTTTTTCAAAATTTGGGATTTTTTTTTTCGATTTGTAAATTAGGTACCCAAGTTAATATCCCTATGCAAAATGTCAATTTTCTAGCACAATTTTTAGCTTCGGCAAGAACCGCCCCCGTGCACCCAAATAAAATTTTGAAATTTGGAATTTCTTTTTTTTTAATATGATATTCAATTACTACAAAATCAAAAATTTGAGCTTTCTCTAAAGTTTCCTACCGGGCCCCCTAATTCTCTCGGCGCCCCTTTTATAACATTTTGAATTTCTAAATTTTGAAATATGTGCGAATTCAATAGCGTAATACACATGCAAAATTTCACCTTTCTATCTTTTACGAATACAAAGTTATACAGCAAAAAAGGGCCCAATTTTTCTCAGTTTTTTCAAAATTACGGATTTCCAGGAAATTCAGGGAAAAATCCGAGGACGCCAAAAGTCTTAGAATTTTTGTCTCTACGAAATAGGTGATTTTCACAAACCTTGGCCGTTTTCGAGCTCCCATACAAAATTCACTACCAAACATATAAGATCATATATATACACCTGGAACATTATAATATAGGATTTAATTTATCATTGAAATTTTTCCTTTGTTTTGAAAATTGCAAAAGTAGCGTCACTACAACCACTGTACATCGTGAATTAATGGTCGGACTATCATGAAATTTTGATACATATGGCATATTTTACACTTAAAAAACCGACTGTATACTCATAGTAAAAGGTTGTTATTGATAGGACAAATAATTGTTTGCAGAAATCCGACCATCCCTCAGCTGAATGCAGCCCTTGCTGAGTGCCTTGCTTATCTCAGAAACGATTATAGTACTAAGACTATGGAACTATCCGATATTACTACGACATCTTATGCTGTAAGTTAAGTTTATCCTTAATTATGGTAAAGTAGATTGTAAAGCCGAAATGCAAAAATAATAATGAAATATAAAATACAATACTTAAATGCTTGAAAGTCCAGGAATGTTTGAAATGGAACTAAATTATTAATTGCAAACATTTATTCATGTTTAGGAGCGTGGCCAACGTATAAAATTGATATTGACAAATGGTGAAATGTTTGGATTTGAGACTATGTACCAGAAAGAGGATGCAACTCTAGACACATATTCAACGTTCCATTATAAAACGACCTTATATGGATATGAAAATATTACTGTAAGTTTAATTTATTTGCAGAAATAAGTCAAATGTTAATATTACTAATATAAAAGTAAATTACATAAAAGATATTATGTTAAATTTTTGTTATATTTATTGAATTTCTAAAATTTAAAATATGTACAAAATTGAGTACTAAACATATAAGAATTTAACATACACTTGGAACATAATAATATATGAAGTTTTTATAAGTTAATTGTTATTGTCTATTTTAGGCGAAATATAATTACGAAGCAAAGCATAAGGGACAAGTCTCGCGAGGTACAGTTATAGCAGCTACTACTGAATTCGAATTGTATGTTGAATTTCGGTTTGACATTCCAACTTGGAAAGTTACTTTGAATAAGCTAGAGGCTAGAAAAACTCTGTAAGTCTGCATTCCTTGTAAACACAATTGTAGCATTTATGTTTACTGAGTTAAAATCATACTTAAAATAAAATAGTTTTAAATTCAACGTTAATAGTTGCGTTCTTTTTAGTCCATTTACTATTACGTTGGTGGGAGAACCAGAAGACGACTTGTTAAAAGCTAATACAGCTGTGTTCGAGGAGTTGATTCAAGAAGCCATCTCCAAAGCAATACTGCAATATGTTCAAACTGAAGCTACGGGGTCTAATTCTTAATTGCAAATTAGATTTGTGTTTTCAGGCACGCTTAAAAGATATAAATAATATTCATTTTCTCCCTCACTTAATAAAAATATTAACTTAAAAATATTAATTAAATATTAACTTAAAAGATATTAAAAAAATGAAATGTATAAATTGTGAATTAATAAATTTAAAAACAATGAATGGGAATTCAGTATTTCATTTACATAAACAAATATTTAAATTTCAAGTAAAATGAATTTAAAAAAAAAAAAGGTTTTTCTTTATTGCAAAAATAAAAATAGTTTATGTAATTGAAATAAATAAATACACGGCTGTCTTCGGGTTCGACTTCCTGACCAGAGTTATATTTTCTGAGTTTGGTGGTTATCACAATTTTCCAGACGTTTCTTGAATATAGCGGCAATTTTTGGAGACAATTAAAAAGTCATTTTGTCTCTTTAATTATTAAAGGGATTCAACATTGTACACATTCCAAATGCATGTGACATCACAACCGCTGCCAACCTTACAGCTCTGCTATATGTATTTATATATCAAAATATCAAATATTATTTACAGCTATGTCAAGAAACAATAAAATTTCAGTATTATGTCTGACTTAGCAGGGTTAAATGAAATAAAAACTTATTATTCTTTGACTTGACTTGATTATTTCGATTACCAACTGATCTACTAAACAAATAACTGACGTTAAAATGCATTTCACGTCATACAAATATGGTCGACCATTTCTAGCGCTAAAACTACAATTCAAACTTTTCATTGCTATATCTCCGTCAACATTTAGATATTTAATAAAATAGACACACCAATACACATTTATTAACATCAATTTCAATCAACAATTCGACCAATCGACCACTAAAAAATGAGGACACAAGTCCATTTTCTAACCTAGTTACTTGTAAAGTTAAATTATCTAAACAATTTATTGCGTATCCTATCTATAGACGCAGCGGATTTCAATTTTTTTAATTAATGTTAATGTTATTCCACTTATAAAGTGATTTGTTAATATGAAAAATGATACCATGTATTTACGTTAAATAGACCACAACTTTGAGATTTTCAGGTACAAATTTGTAAAACAATAGGAAATAGATTTATCAGATGTTGACATACATCTATTGTCACCTAGATTATCATGAATCATATATAAATTATTAATCATAATAGAAATTATGGGCACGTACCTCCAGTAATGGTGAGTGTGGCAAATTCGTATTCAGCGACTGTGAATCCAGCGTTGTTGTGTGCAGCCACTCTGAGGTTGTACCACATAGCAGGTTCCAAATCCAAGACAACAAAGTTTTTGCTTCCGGGCTTGACGTTGTTAGAAATCTGTGTCCACTCCGTTTGGCTCCTGAAAATTCCATGAATTAATATAAATTACAAACAAATTCGCTTACAAATATACAATATATAAATTGACCCTTTAATGAACAGACCGATCGATATATACATATTTAAAACCGTGGTCCTAAGAAGTCCGTGAAGTATTAATAAAAAAAAAAAAAACCACTGGAAAATAGAAATTTGATTTTCAACACGCTAGATGTTTCTAAATAATTGATGTACTAATTAATGATCTATTTATAAATAAAACTTGAACATTTATCCTAAAGTTTATATGGTTTAAATAGTTCAATCGTGTGCAGTTAATAATTTTTATATTTGGAAACATGGAGTGCTAGTACAAATTTGTAAATCGATTGTCATTTTAGTACATCTATATCTTACTATATAACCATGAAGTAATGTTTCACTTTAATTGAATATCTATGAAAACAATATTAAAAGAAAGAGAAAGTCCATTGTTAAAACAATAATTAAGAATAATAACGTACTTCTTCTTATGTTCAACCACAAAGTGAGACATAGCACATCCTCCATCAGCCCAAGCAGAGAGATTTAATGTTACACTGGTAGAAGAAACCTGGAGGAATCGTGTAGCTTCAGGAAGAAGTGGTTTAGATCCTTTGGTACGAATATTTAAGATATCGCTAGCATCGCCTGTTCCAATACTGTTGTATGCAGTAGCGTAAACTTGATACCGACTTCCGCAGAAGAGACCCTCCAGAGTGTATTTTTGAGCATGACTTTGAACTTGAACTGTATCCCACTCTCCAAATTCTGGTTTGTAGTGAATTGTGTATCCATGCAACGCTGTATCAGCAATATAAGGTTTCAGTTTGATGGTCAAAGAGTTAATAGTTGATGTGCTGAAGGATAAAGTTGGAGAATGAGGAGGCGCTGAAAGAGAAAGACAATTATCATCAATATTAAAGTATAAGGAAAAAGAGAGATAAACAATATATTATTATTATAAACCCTTACATAAAACAATAAGTTGATGTGTAACGATATCATCTCCAAGATTATTTTTAACGTGGCATGTGTATTCTCCAGCATCTTGTCTAGTTGCTTCCTTGATTATCAAAGATCCTTCAGGCAGTAGTCGAATTCGTTCGGTTGTAGCAATTACAGCTCCTTTGGAATCCTTATTAAAATTTGAAGCATTATTTCAAAATATAATTTTTAGTAGATGTATTAAAAAGGAATTTCTAAAATACCTTCCACGTAATTTCAGGGGCAGGTGCACCAACAGCAAGGCATGGTAATTTAACATCTTCCTTATAAGTTGCAGTAAATGAATCATCGAATGAAGCGATCTTGGCAGGTACTGAAATAGGTAAGAAATATCTGTATTATTAGTACTGTTTAAAATTATCCATCTAAATAACAAGTTATTAAAAATATATTATCTTATAACAATTGTTAGTTTACAATGTGAATTAAAAACAAATCTTAAAATTATAAAAAGGAGCCAGACAAATAATTTGTAATCCTTCACTATCGATATAAAGGGTTTCTTAGTAGAAATTACCTCTGTTGCTAGGACTAAGGCTGACTGATTTGCTGGGTTGCCCTTCTCCAATATTTGTACTAGCTGTTACCCAGAACTCGTACCTTGCTTTCTTATTTAGACTGGATGCTTCGTAGCTCATTTGGAATGGAGGAACCTACATATATTAGTAATGAATAAAAAAACAAATCTTTCATTTAGTTAATAACTTAAAATATAGTCATTAACTATGACAAATTTAAATCAGGTAGAAAATATATTTACTTTTTGGCTTTTGGGATCTTCATTTAAACCGTTATCTTCCCGAACGTAAACAGTATATTGAATAACAAGTCCATTAGGTTGTACTGGAGGCTTCCAAGAAACAAGAATTGATTCACTGGACATAACTAGAGCTTTGATTGCAGTTGGAGCTTCAGGCGCTGTATGGAACATAATGAAAATGTTACAAAAACAATCATTAAAGCTATATGTATCATTATTTACTGAATAATTATACCATCTTGTTCAGTTTGGCAATGAATTGGGGTACTCTTAACGCCGTCACCTCCATTTGTGTAGGACAGGACTTGCATGCTGTAGTTGGTGTATTTCTTAAGTCCATGTAAAATTGTTTCGCTTGATGCAGTTATTTTAGTGTCTTTAGAGTTTTCGTCTGTAAAGAAATTTAAATGTAACTTATTGTTGAAAATAAATATTTAATATAAGAAAAGATTTCTGTTATTAGTTGATGACTCACCATACCAGGTGTCGCTTGGTCCGTACACGACTTTGTATCCCTTGATAACTCCATTAGCTGCAGTCAGTGGCGGGCTTACCTAAAACAAAAATATGATTTAAAAAGAAATTTTAAATTTAGTGTAAATGAAGAATGATATTTCAAACACACGAACTAAAATTACTTCTATTTTAGCCTCTTAAGAGTTTCGTAGCCCCTGCAAGACAGGCAATACTTATAACCTATAGTAATAGTAAGATAGGCTATCCCTAAAAATTTAATCTTACCCATGAGACTCGAATAGTTTGAGAAGTCAATGTAGTGCAAGTGACATCGCTAGGTGGTTGAGTAGGTGTTCCTTCAGCAGTGTACTGTAAAATCTCTTCGCTGATTGGTCCAACGTTAACTTTATTAAAAGCTTGGATAACAATGCTGTATTGAGTGTAAATTTTAAGATCTTGAATGGTAAGATGATGTTCCTTTCCTTCTTCTTTAGAAAATTCAACAGTTTCAAAGAAATAAGGTTTGTCTGAAGTAGCTACTCTATATCCAACATAATAACCAAGAATTTCTCCGTTCCATTCTTCACGTAGGGGTGGACGCCATGTAACTTTAAGAGTGTGTTGATCGAAAGATTCAACTTTGATTGTAGTTGGAGGACCAGATGGAGCTATAATATTGAAATAAATATCAGTAATGCTCAACATTTTTAAGTGATTCATTATATTTTAATTGTTTACCTTCTTCGGCGGTGATAATAGTTACAACATCAGAAGGTTCGGAGGAGCCAATTTCGTTGTCGGCAACAATTCGAATGTGGTAAGTAGTAGCGGGGCGTAAATTGAATACTCCAGCTTCATTTTGATTCCCTGGTACAAGTACTCTGAAAGTATGTGAATGGTTATGTTCGTCGAAATTTATAATCCTAAAGACAAATGTAGAATTTACGTAACCTAAGCAGCAGATACTTTTAGACCTAATTTTATGTGAATTCTACGATGTGTTATATATTTAATATCATATATTACAGAATTCATTAAATTTTCTGTTTGCAAATAGTAATATAAGACACTTGTCATTTAAACTTATGCTTTCTCATTTATATATCAGAATCAATTCAAATTTGGTCATGAATAATTAGGTTTTGTTAAATTTTATTACATAACCTCAATTACAGATAGAGAAATTAAACTAATTAGATAGTAGATTTCGATAGTTCTCCCTGGACCCTGCCTGTTCTGCATACTTACCTAATGTTTTCTCTTAAATATTATATTACATTTACATTGTTTTACTACTTTGATTATTTTTGATAATTTAAAACTTTAATAAAAGAGATCTTTTTCACCACTATAATATATACCTGTCAATGCTATTATCCCAAGCTCCTTTAGCAGTTTTATATTCGATTTGGAATCGGGAGATCGGTGAGTTTCCGTCGTAAGGGGCGGCCCAGGATAGTTGAACGCTACGTCCAGATTTATCTAAAACTTTCAGACCATAGGGGACTTCCGGTACCTCTAAAATTAGAATAAATTGAGGTTACGTCATTAATAAAATTCATCAGTAATTTAAGTATGAACCAAATGGTAAATGGTTTACCTTGAACAATCATATTGATACTGGTATCATCACTACCAAAGGCGTTGGTTGCTACGCAAGTAAACAATGCACTGTCGGCACGTTCGGTTCTCTTGATGGATAAATCACTCAATACTCCAGTTGGTAAGATTTCCTCTCTACAGTGAAATATAATTTATTAGTAAGCAACGAATAAACCCTCATATTGTATACATTTTAAAATCAAATATACATTATATTAAAATATTAATATTACATGTTTTCTTCTTTTAACAAAATGTATATTATTTAACAGTCGAAATTATTTAAAAAGTTGTATATTTTGTTGGTTGATAAATTAAATAATAATCCTTGCCTGATGGTGTAACGGTTGTCGGATTTCGGGTCAAGACGTTTGTTGTTCATGTTCCACAAGATTCCAATGGGTTTTTCTCCTTTAGCTTCGCACTGAAGGACGGTGGGTTCCCCTCGTCTGGCAGTTTGGTTACGTAATTTGATTTCGAATTGAGGGGGAGCTGTAATTAGCGTCATATATAATTGCAAAGCTTCATGTGGGGTATTACGATAATGACTTTAAGTAAATGTTGTGAACCTTGAACGCTGATTAGAATAACGGCTGAGAGTCCTGATCCAATTCCGTTGACAGCCTCGCACAAATAATATCCTTCGCTAGTCTTCTGTATGTTAGCAATTGATAATGTACCATCTTCAATTTTGATATTAGGGTTACTTAATTTAAGATCCTTATATTCTCCAGGCTGGTCACCTAAAAAAAATTTTAAAATTCAATTAAAAACAGAATTAATTTTAAGATTTCCTGAATGTTATATATTATTTGAAAATAATTATTTACCTGTAGCTCTCTTCCATGTAACCTGTGGTTTTGGGAAGCCATCGGCTTTACATTCAACTTTAGCATCGCTACCTTGTGCGAAAGCTTTATCAGTTGGTTCTAAAATCCATCTTGGTGGCACTAAAATAGCACAGAATTTTATTAGTAATGATTAAAGTTTTTCTACTAAAATGGCATGCAAATTCATGCAAATAATTCAAAACATTTCCTTTATTTAAATTAGTGACATATGAGAATATATCAGTGACTTGGTGGTAAAGGTCTCTTCATAATATTAACTTATGTTTATCCAATATTGAAATAGACATTCTACTTTATGTCAATTGAAATTAAAATTATTTTAGGTTAAAACATTAAATGCGATTCTTTTTAAACATACATCTTGGTTTCAAATTTAAAATTTTGACAATGAGATTGGCAATTTTAGAATATTGATTTTAGCACTGATACCGTGTTGATTATTATTATGAAAACAAATTAAAACTTTGTTTAAATATTTTGGAAATGTTTTAAATTCTATTATGTAATATTAAAATTACTGACAGACGGACAAAGTTAATGAAAATTTATGTAAAAGTTATATAACAATAAGAATTTAGAATTTTATAGTTCACTTTAACTTTTTTTAACACTTGAACATTTTTTAAAGTGAATTTATTGTAAATTTTAAGACAAACGGACTTTATATAAAGTAAACTATTTACAAATTTATATTTTGAGCAACTATAGAAATATTTACTGTTTCTAAATTATTTATAATACAGTGCTGATTATTATTATAATTATACAGATTTAATTGAAGATTTTAATTAGATTTTAGACATTTTTGTAAATAGTTAACTTTATGTCTATTTTTATAAAATAAATTTAATAGCCTATAGATAATCAAAGTTTATATAAAATATTTACAAATTTTGACTTTGTTTAAACATAATTAGAAGAATTTTTTAATTAATATATATTTAATGTAAATAAACTTTTAATATTAATAAATTTTGACCATCTTTTAAGGATATTAAATTTTAACGATGAATAAAATATTACATTACAAAATAATTTTGAAAAGAAATATATTTGATGAGTTAATTTAATAAGTAATTAACAAAATATTTTATTCATTGTTTTAAAACAATTTGAGCAAATATTTTTATATTATTTGTAAGTGATTTAAATTTAAAAAAATATATGTAAAACAATTTGAGAATTTTTAGAAACTTTAACATTTAAATTATGTGCTCAAATTGTTTTATATTCTAAAACAGAATGCAACAAATAATAAAAAAAAAAACCATAAAGGGAGTTAGAGTAACAAAACAAAAAGAATAAAAACAGAAAAAAACGTGCAAAAAATAATAATACAAAATAATGAACAGAATATAAAGAATGGTAGGATTCCGGGATAGGAACACAGGAATATTTATTTCTTGCTAACCATTGACTATCTGCACTTTGTACTTCAAGGACACGATGGGAGGTAACAGGAATAGATGGAAAGTACTTTGTGTAACTAAATAAAAAATGCGAGTCCAAATCTTCTATCTGCAAAATACTTTCAAGAAATATTTATAATGAGACACAATTCTGTTTTACTTTGTAAATAATTAATATTGTAATAGCTATGCAAAAAGCATACGACGAAACGCACAGTTCTCTTTCCGGCAGTTTGTCGATTTAAACGTAGATCTTTCAAACTTCCGCGTACTCTCCTTACAATTGCATTTTTAATTATAGTTCTGGTGCATTTTTGAAGATATATGTTACGCAAATTGGGTAACTTTTCGAGTCATGCTGATGTTAATGACATCTAGAATTTTTGGATAGATCTTCAAATTTATTTAGCTCGAAATATAAGTTTGTCTTACGTAAAATATTTTACACATCTTCCTTTGTTGTATCTAGTTTGAATTAATGAAATGGCTGTCATTTAAAATATATTTCAAACAAAAACAAATGAAACAAAATATAAATTGCAAATAATAAATAAATTGAAATGCTAAGGATGCCTTCGTCTAAACCATCAGTACCCTTGACTTTTAATGTGGATGAAAACGAAACCCTTCCGGCGGAGTTGTTCACCAGACACGTATAGTTGCCAGCGTCTCCCAAGTTTAAGTGTCTTAAAGATAATATTAGTGTGTAATCATCGATTCTTTGAATGTTGTGAACCATTATTTGGTCATCTTTATACCAAACGATATTCAGAGGGAGATCTCCATTTAGAACAGTACACATTAGTCGCGCAGAACTTCCACCGTTTATACCATTAGAGTTGAAAGAAAATGGCTCAATTTGGGGAGGAACTGTAATTTTGTAATAACAATTCTTAAACTTGCACCCTTTAAATTATTGCACAATATTGTTAAACCCAGAAAAATAAACCAAACATATTGGGAAAATTTGGAAAGGATGCTGTTGATCGATTCGACTTATTTTAATAGAAAATATTTTTAGGGAAATACCATGAATTTCTAGATTTGATGTGTAATTGGCAACGCCAGCTCTGTTTTTCACAGAACAAGTATAATGTCCTCTATGGCTTGAGTTAGCTGGATCTATGATTAACAAACTAGTTTTCCTGCCAATTTTAGTGATGGTAATACCCATGTCATTATCTCCGGTCAAGAGATTATTAAAGTAAGATACGGAATTTGCTGACGTATCTGATGAATATGGTTCATGGAAGGTCCATGTAATATCTAAAGGAAGATCTCCTTCAGATACCAGGCAAGTAACTTGCACTGCTTGGCCCGCGAAAATTGGATCATCACCAAATTCAAACGGAATTATACGGGGTAAAACTGGAAGAAAATTTAAAGCGGGTTACAAACAAACACATATATGTATTTACAAAAGAATTGCTTTGAGAGAAGAATGATTTTTAAATGTTATGTGTTCTTATGGAGAGAGTGTTTAGATGTGACAAACAACAAGATGACAGTAGGGAAGATCACGTTATTAGTGGGTACTTAAACAAGAAAACCCCATTTCAAATATGTGTTTTATATATTTAACCATTAACTATTAATTCTTTGGAGTAACTGATCATTCCAACCGCATTCTCGACCAAACAGGTAAAGTTTCCTTGATGAGCGGCTGATATTGAGTTGATCAATAAAATACTACCCCTGGGTCCCAGAAATGAGATAATTACATCAGCCGGCATAGAGTTGTGTAGTTTTCCAGAGAAGTGCCATGAAATATTGAGCGGTAAATCACCTTGTTTGGCTAAACAAGTTAGATGGACAGCATCACCAGGGTTCAAAGATTTCTCACCAAAAGAAAATGGCATTATAACTGGTTTAACTGTAATTATTTATAAAAATGTCAAACACACTGGTTTGAATTTCCTATTCTCTAATGGAAGGATTTAGGATAGGAACTAGAACAAACTGAACAGCGTATAACTCTAATTGTAAGTGATCTCAATCAAACCTTTTACTATTAGACTTGTCATATGTGTATCTACTCCTGCTCTATTTCTGCCTTCACACGTATAGTTCCCCGCGTTGTGATCGCTAACTGAATCGATATTTAAAACGCTATTTTTTTTACTTCCAATGAACGTAATTCCTAAATCATTTTGTGACGTAACGTGTTCTCCATTGAAATACCACTTAATATCAATTGGAAGATCACCATGAGTGAATGTACACATCAGTGACACAAAATCTCCTAATTGGGAAGGTTCATCTCCGGCAGTGAAAGGGGAAATCTTTGGGGAAGCTACAAAGTGAAAAGAAAGAAACAACAATTAACACAAGGACTAACAAACCGTTGACGATTAATAGTGTGGTATGCCTATCTACTCCTGCTTTGTTACTGCCCTCGCACGTGTAATTTCCCGCATTGTATCCATTGACAGAATCTATATTTAATACGCCCATCTTTTTGCTATTCATGAATGAAATCCCTAATTCGTTGTCTGATGTTACGTAGTCACCATTGAATGACCACCTGATATGAATTGGAAGGTCGCCATGTGTGAACGCACAAGTCATGGAAACAAAATCTCCCAGATGCGACGGTTCATCAGCGGCGGAGAATGGAACCAGTTTTGGAGCAACTACGAAAAATAGTAAACGGTTAAGGATTTGGATGAAATGAAAATTAAAAGTAACATAAATCAAATCTATTGTGATATCGTTAACTAGTTTGTAACAAACCATTAACAATTAAGACAGTGGTGTGTCTGTCAGCGCCAGCTGTGTTAGTTCCTTCGCAAGTATAATTTCCCGCATTGTACGCACTAAGTGAATCAATATTTAATACACTGTTCTTTCGGCTGGTCATAAATGAAATTCCTAAATCGTTTTTGGCAGTAACGTGTTCATCATTAAATGTCCATCTGATATCAATTGGAAGATCACCATGTGTGAATGTGCAAGTCATAGAAACAAAATCTCCAAGATAAGATGGTTCATCTCCAGCGTTAAAAGGGGAAATTTTTGGAGTCACTACAAGGATTAAAGAAACTAAAAGTAAATGATATCTATGCAACTAAGCATCATTGGTCAAACCGTTAACAATTAAAGTCGTCGTGTATCTATCAACGCCCGCTCTATTCGATCCTTGACAAGTATAGTTCCCAGCATTAAAACCATTCACTGAGTCGAAATTTAAGACACTGCTTTTCTTATTATTCATAAAAGTGATTCCCATTGAATTTATCTTAGGTATAATTTCATCATTGTAAAACCACTGAATATTAATAGGAAGATCTCCGTGTGTAAATGCACAAGTTACTAGCAAAAAGTCACCAGGGAAGGAAGGTTCATCACCAGCGGAAAATGGAGCGATCTTTGGAGCAACTATAAGAGAATATGTAAAGATATGAATACTCAGGACAATCTGTTGATTAACAAACCATTAATTATTAACCTAGTAACATGTTTATCGATTCCTGCTTTATTGCTGCCCTCACAGGCGTAATCTCCAGCGTTATAGCCGCTAACTGAATCTATATTGAGGACACTACTTTTTTTGTTAGTTGTAAATGTGACACCGAAAGCATTGATTCTTGTAATCGGCTGATCATTGAATGTCCACTTAATATCAATCGGTAAATCGCCATTGATAAAGGCACATTGTAGAGTAAAAAAGTCACCAGGGTATGAAGGTTCATCAGATGCGTAGAATGGAGCAATTTTCGGAGGTACTGAGGGAACAAATAAAGGAATAATGTAAGTAATCTATTGATATTCTCTTCTAACCGTTAACTATCAAGCTAGTGGTATGTCTGTCTATTCCTGCGCGATTACTGCCTTCACAAGTGTACGCCCCTGCATTGTAGCCGTTCACTGAGTCAATGTTTAGAGCACTGCTCTTCTTTGTTGTCAAGAATGAAATGCCAAGTGCATTAGCCCTAGGGATCGGTTGATTGTTGAATGACCATTTGATGTCAATAGGAAGATCACCATTGATGAAAGCACAAGTTATAGTGAAGAAGTCACCAGGGTAGGAAGGTTCATCAGATGCAAAGAATGGAGCAATTTTTGGAGGCACTGAAGATATAAATAATAATTACAAATCGTAGATTTAACAATTCTAACCATTGACGACTAAACTGGTCGTATGCCTATCTATTCCTGCTCGGTTGATGCCTTCACATGTATATTCCCCAGCATTGTAGCCATTCACTGAGTCAATGTTTAACACGCTGCTCTTCTTCGACGTCATAAATGTTATCCCAAAGGCATTTAACTTTTGAATTGGTTGATTATTGAAAGACCATTTGATTTCAATAGGGAGATCGCCATTAATAAAAGCGCAGGTTATAGTAAAGAAGTCCCCAGGGTATGACGGCTCATCAGATGCAAAGAATGGGGCAACTTTAGGTGGAACTACGAGGAAGCATAACTTTTGTTAAATAAAATGGAAATAAATAGAAAAAAAAACATATATACAACCTTAAACTTTTTTGTAATTTAACAAACCATTTACTATTAAACTAGTTGTATACGTGTCAACGCCTGCACGATTTGATCCTTCACAAGTATAACTCCCAGCGTTATAACCGTTGACGGAGTCAATATTTAAAACACTACTCTTTTTGGTTGTTATGAATGCAATACCTAAAGCGTTACTCTTAAGAATTGGTTGTTCGTTAAAAAACCATTTAATGTCGATTGGTAGATCTCCATGTGTGAAGCCACAAGTCATAGTAAAAAAGTCACCAGGGAACGATGGTTCATCTCCCGCAGAAAAGGGTGCAATCTTTGGAAGAACTGTGCATATTCATGAAATAAACGTTTAACAAAATAAGTACAAGCTGTATGGTAAAAGTGACGTAAATTTAAAATATAAAAGCAACATAACTGAAAATACTTTGAACTTTGTCGTCTAACAAACCATTAATAATCAAGGTCGTTGAATGTGTATCTGTTCCTGCTTTGTTCCTGCCTTCACAACTATAATTTCCGGCATTGTATCCATTCATAGATTCTATATTTAAAGCGCTGCTACGTCTATTGTTGGAGAACGTTATTCCCAAATCGTTATCCATTGTAATATGTTCGTTATTAAATATCCATTTGATATCGATTGGTAAATCTCCATGAGAAAATGCGCATGTTAATGTAAAGTACTCTCCAGGAAAAGATGGTTCATCTCCAGCGAAAAATGGAGCGATTTTTGGTGGTACTATTATATTGCAATAAAAAATACAAGCTGTATATCTTGTTACGATTTGTTGTTTTAATGGGATTGGTTGGGATTGAGAAATAATGAATTGTTTATATTAATATATAAAAAAAAACACAAAAAAAAGTTAAACATGTCTTACATTGTAAATTCTAGAACTACAAACATATTTATTTATTACCATGATTTGTATTTTTCTGCAACAAGATCTGAATAATACAGTTTCGTAATATTCGTAGCTAATGATGAGTGGAAATCATCTGGAAATGGTAAAATCCTTAATGGCAATACTGCTTTAATGATGTAAATATCTGGACGCAATTGGAGTAAGGACTTATAAAAACAACATTTCTTAAATACAATACAACTACATACTTTTATTTATGAAACAAACCATTAACTATTAATTCTGCTGAATGTCTGTCAACTCCAGCTTTATTGCTACCTTCACATGTGTAGTTTCCCGCATGAAAGCCATTGACTGACTCTATGTTTAAAGCGCTAGTTCTTCTAGTGTTAGCAAATGTTACTCCCATACCAGAGATAATGGATTCACCGTTAAATGTCCACTTAATATCAATAGGAAGATCGCCGTGGGTAAACGCGCATGTCATTGTAAAAAAGTCACCAGGAAAAGATGGTTCATCTCCAGCAGAAAACGGAGCAATTTTGGGTGCAACTAAATAACATTATTATATTATTTGGGTTTGATAATTGTTTCACTCGTTGTTTCTAAACTGGACGAAGTTTAAGGAGATGGATTTAAACATAAAGCGGAACTGTTAGGTTAAATTATCTTAGAAAGTTTTCACAAACCGTTAACAATTAGTTCAGTTGAATGATTATGAGTCCCCGCTTTATTTTCAGCATGACACGTGTAATTTCCAGCGTGTTCGCCATTAATTGATTCGATAGTTAGAACACTGCTTCGCTTTCCCATATTTTGAATAGTTATACCGGAAAATTCCGCTATGCTTCTATCGTTAATAGACCAAGTAATCGATAAAGGCAAATCACCGTGCGCCACAGAACATTGCAATGTAAAATAATCTCCAAGAAATGCTGGTTCTTCGCCAGCTATGAACGGCGTAACTTTTGGTGGCACTGTTTATAAGAAAATAATAATCAAAACGAAACTAAAATAAATAATTTAGAATCAAATAGGACTTGAGAAGGATGAATGAAAAATAAAAAAGTGAAAATAGAGCAAAGTAATATTTTACAGATAGACAGACAAACCGTTTACGATCAGTTCCGTTGTATGGCTATCAGATCCGGCTTTGTTTTTAGCAAGACAAGTATAATTTCCAGCATTTTCACCAGAAACAGTTTCTATTGTTAACACGCTACTGCGTTTACCCAAATTATTAATTACAATTCCAGAATGTTCTACAATGGGTTTGTTATTGAAAGTCCATGATATATGAAGCGGAAGATCACCGTGAGTCAACGTACATTGAATAGTTATGTAGTCCCCAGGATAGGAAGGATCTTCTCCAACCGAAAAAGGTGTTATCTTTGGCAAAACTATTCATACAAAAATAATTGAAGGGATGATTATTAATAAATAATGGAAAAAATTAGGAAGATTGAAAGCAATTAATAAACAATAATAACTTATGAGAAACAAAGAGATTATTAACTATAACAAACCATTAACTATAAGTTCTGTAGTATGACTATCTAATCCTACTTGATTCTTGCCATGGCAAGTGTAATTTCCGCTATGGTGACCGTTAACAGATTCTATAGTTAACACGCTACTCTTTCTACCCATTTTATTAACAGATATCCCGAATTCTGGTGAAATATCTTCACCATTAAAAGTCCATGTTATTGATAATGGTAAATCACCATGTGTTAGAGTGCAAGTGATCGTTAAATAATCTCCGGGATATGATGGTTCATCACCAGCCGTAAAGGGGGCAATTTTTGGTGCCACTAAAACGTGAAGTAACATTACGACTTCATAAAGATACGATAATGGTTAAATGTAAGGTTTATGGATATGAAAGGGACACAAAACAAAACTCATAGAAGCATGTTAGTACACAACCGTGTTATGTTCGTTTTACATTAGTTTTAGCAACAAACCGTTAACTACTAACTCTGTTGTAAAGCTATCGAATCCAGCATGATTCTTGCCGAGACATGTATAATTTCCAGCATTTTCTCCCGAAATAGAATCTATTGTTAAAACACTACTACGTTTTCCAACGATACTAATAGTTATTCCAGACTCTTTCAAAATTTCCATCCCGTTAAACGACCAAATAATTGATAAAGGAAAATCTCCGTGAGTCACTGTACACGTCATGGTTATGTAATCCCCAAGGAATGGGGGCTCCTCAGCAGCAGAAAACGGAACTATCTTTGGACTCACTGCAAAATTTAATTTTGAAAGGATGATTTTCAGTGGGTTTTAAGGAAAATAACAAACAAACAAAAAGAAGGAAAGAGCAACGTTCAAATTATTTCATATGTGTTTGTAACAAACCATTGACCACTAATTCTGTTGTATAACTAACACTTCCTGCTTGGTTATGACCTAGACAAGTATAGTTCCCCATATGTTCCCCGGAAACTGATTCTATTGTCAACATTCCAACTCGTTTGCCAATGGCACTGGTCGTAATATCCAAATGATCGGATATTGGTTCGTTGTTAAACAACCACGAAATGCTAATAGGTAGATCTCCTTCTGATATTGTACATTGTACTGTTAAGAATTGACCAAAGTTGGCAGTTTCTTCGCCAAAAGAAAAAGGAATGATTTTTGGAACAACTGAAAAGATAATTAATGAAATTGTTTACCATATCCAATTAAGTTCACTCTGAAATTCATCTATTAAATTTCAAATCATGACGACATTGATAATTGCTGTTTTTGCCAAAATTGGATTTAGTATAAAAAAAAAATAGACAAATATAACAATATGTTAAAGTATGTGTAAAATCTAGTAACCATTAACTATAAGTTCTGCGGAATAACTAACAGCTCCCGCAGGGTTTTTCCCGACGCACGTGTACATTCCAGCATGAGCACCCGTTACTGATTCGACGGTTAAAATACTACTTCGACGTCCAAGTTTTGAAGTGGTGATATCCATTTCAGTTTCCACCGATCTGTTGTTAAACAACCAGAAAATGTCGAGAGGAAGATCACCCTCCGGTATAGTGCATTGCAAAGTCACGTATTGATCTGTATGGGAGGGTCCTTCAAACGCAAAAGGAACAATTCTGGGAACAACTGGAATATATTATTGCGGAAAGATAGAATTAATGGAGAAATGAAAAAGAAAAATTAATAATAAGAAAAAATAGCTACAATTATGACGTCGACAAACCATTCACTTTCAACTCTGCAGTATGGCTACTGAAACCGGCTTTGTTTTTAGTGGTGCAAGTATAATTTCCCGCGTGATGACCTTGTGCTGCATCTATAGTAAGTACGCTAACTTTTTTGCCTAAATTAATAGTAGATATTTCTTCATTTTCCGGTATATTTTGTCCATTTATTGTCCATGTAAAGGTAATTGGTAAATCACCATCTAAGACCGTGCATTGTACCGTAGCTGCTTGACCAGCATTTAATGCAGTAGACCCGAAAGAGAATTCGGCTATATTTGGTGGAACTGTGAATTATAATAACTCCTAATAAGCTAAATAATACAGAAATACTAGGAAGATAGGAGGCATATGACTAGAAATATTAAGTAAAACGTCAAACATCTAAAATTACACATATCTTTACGAACCATTGACCATTAGTTCAGTATGATACGAAAATTCACCGACGTCATTTCTAGCAACGCAAGAATAATTTCCAGCATTTTCTCCAACAACAGATTCAATGGTTAACACACTGCTCCTACGCCCCATTTTTGATATATCGATTCCAATATTTAATATGGAAATTGGTTCACCGTTAAAATACCACAAGATGTTAATTGGTAGATCTCCCTCCGATACTATGCATTGCAAGGAAGCGTACTGACCGAAATGCATTGCTTTGTCCCCAAATGAAAATGGTTGGATTATAGGAGAAACTATTTGGATAAGGAAGAGAACATTAATTAGAAATATGATACAATAGAGGTAAATGCAGTTCAGTAGAAAGGTGAACAATAAATGAGAGAAACAACTTATACTATAGGTTGTACCGTTAACTATCAATTCAGTGGACCATGAAACTATGGCAGCATTATTTTTTGCATAGCACGTGTAGTTTCCAGCATTTTCGCCATTGACGTTATCAATAGTTAAGACACTGACACGTTTGCCTAATTTTCCCGTTGATATATTAATAACATCGGTCACTGATTTCCCATTGAGGGTCCAAAATATGTCGCAAGGTAAATCTCCTGATGAGATTGTGCATTGTACTGTGGTTGTGTCCCCATAGTTCGCCGGCTCATCCCCAAATGAGAATGGTATAATTTTTGGAGGAACTGTTTGGATTAAGTAAAACTAGAACATTATTGTGTTATGATAGAAAATGCAAGCTAAGAATAAATTTGATTTGAGCCTATAACAAGAGTTTTAATAACTTGTATAGTGTTAAGGAATGGTTTTAGGAAAGTAACGATTCTTTTAAATATAAATAAAAATGCATTAAACTTCGTTGGATAAAAGTTAAAGAACTACCATTAACCACTAGTTCTGTAGACCACGAGACAATATCAGCATCATTTTTAGCATGGCAAGTGTAATTTCCTGCATGCTCTGCTGACAAATTGTCAATTGTTAAGCCGCTGACTCGCTTGCCTAACTTTCCTGTTGATATGTCATCTATGTCTGATACTGGTTTACCATTAAGGGTCCACAAAATTGTCAGTGGTAAATCACCAGATGAAATGGAACACTGAACACTCGCGGAATCTCCGTAATTTGAAGGCTCGTCTCCAAATGAGAATGGAACTATTTTAGGAGGTACTGTAGGAAAAGGAAGTTGGTTAACATATTTCAATTTTGATTTAATGAAATCATAGAAAAAAGAAATACCTCTTTTTAAAAATAACATAATTGTTCAAATTAAACAAACCATTGACAATTAAATTGGCGGAATGTTCAGCAATTCCAGCTTTATTTTTAACATGACAAGTGTAATTTCCAGCATGGTTTCCCGATACGTTCTCAATGCTCAATACATGAAGTCGCTTTCCCATTTGACCGGTTGTAATTTCCATGTGGGTGTAAATTGGCTGACCATTTAAAGACCAAGTTACATTTAATGGCAACCACGGAAACCATACATTGAATGGAGGCAGGCTCTCCAAAGTTTAGAGTTTCCTCCCCAAAATCAAATGGCACAATCTTTGGAGGTACTATAAAAATGTAGGATTCATGAATAAAAGTTAAACTTAAACCAATAGAGCTTCCTTATCTTCGATGATACCCTTAAAAAGCGTGATAAGAAGTATAAGGAATGACAATGGAACAAAATAACTAAAAAAAAACACAAACGTAAAATTTAAGTTTTTCAATAAAGTAATCCACTAACCGTTAACAATTAAACTAGCTGAGTATTCCATAATGCCAGCGGCATTTTGTACGTGACAAGAATAATTTCCTGCATGGTTTCCGGAAACACTCTCAATACTTAAGAAATATAAACGTTTTCCACTTCTTCCCGTAGTTATCTCCATATGTGACATAATCGGTTCATTATTTAAACTCCAGGTAACGTTCGCAGGAAGATCTCCCCCGGATATCATACAGTTAACTGACGCCGGTTCACCATAATTAAGAGGCTCGTCTCCGAAAGTAAATGGAGCAATTTTCGGTGGAACTATATGAGTTTATGCAAATTGTGTATGTTTATTTGGAGTAAATTTAGGAGACTACATAGACAGTTAAGGAATAAATGTCAAATTCAAATTAAGGTACATGTGAAAAGCTAAAATATTTGTAAATAATAGAACTACATGTATACAAATAAGAAACACACCGTTTTAAACAAACCATTTACAACTAAGGTGGCAGAGGATTCGGCGACTCCTGCATCATTTTCAACATGGCACGTGTAATTTCCTGCATGGTTTCCCGATACACCTTCGATACTTAAAAAATATTGTCGTTTTCCCATTTTGCCAGTAGATATTTCCATGTGTGGTGAAATGGATTCTTTATTTAACGACCAAGTGACGTTTACGGGAAGATCTCCGCCGGAGATCATACAGTTAACCGATGCGGGCTCTCCAAAGTTTAATGGATCGTCCCCGAATGTAAAAGGGGCAATTTTCGGAGGTACTACGAAGGGTTCCAAGAAGAATGTGTCAAACTCTTTCATGTATAAGTTGGTTAGGAATGTTAGGATTTAAACATCAAGAAATAAAGAGAATGTAACAAATAAAATAAACATGAGTTGCATAGCGTAAAATACCATTAACTACCAACATAGCAGAGTGCATTGCAGTTCCAGCGTCGTTTTGTACGTTGCAAGAATAGTTTCCTGCGTGATTTCCGGAAACACTATCTATATTTAGAAAATATTGTCGTTTTCCCATTTTTCCTGTTGATACTTCCATATGACTCATAATTGGATTGTTGTTTAGTAGCCATGTGACGTTGACAGGTAAATCACCACCCGATATCATGCAGGTAACAGAAGCCGGTTCACCAAAGTTTAAAGCTTCGTCACCAAAGTCAAATGGAGATATTTTTGGAGGAACTGCAGCAACACCAATAAATTAACATCAAAATACTGCTGCTCATTAATCATACCACGAGACATCATTTATGTAACCAAAAAGCAATGGTCAGATTGAGGTTCAAAATATTTTTAACTTTAAATATTTTTGTAATATCATCAGAGATATAATAAATTCGTTTTACAAACTTCAGAGTTGGAATAAGGAAAAAAATTAAAATAAAGGAAATTAAAAAAAAAAAAATTTAAATATGTAAAGAAACTAAAGACAAACCGTTAACTGTTAATGTAGTTGTATGTGAAATCGAGCCAGCTTTATTTTGGACATGACAGGAATAGTTTCCTGCGTGGTTGCCTGATACACTATCTATACTTAAAACGTTTATTTTCTTTCCAATTTTAGAAGTTGAAATTTCTAGTTTATTGTAAATGGGATCCCCATTTATTGTCCAAGTGACATTCATTGGGAAGTCTCCAGCTGATATCATACATTGTACGGATGCGGGATCACCGAAATTTAAAGGCTCGTCACCAAAATCAAATGGTGCAATTTTTGGAGGAACTAACAAAGAAAGCAAAAAATATTATTATTCTACGGTATTATATTTTAGGAAGGTTGTGGGATATTTGGACTTTGGATAGAAAATAAAGTTTAAACTAAATAGTCTGTTAAGCTGACCGTTAACTACTAATAACGCCGAGTACATGGATCTCCCAGCATTATTCTGTGCGAAACAACTATAGTTCCCAGCATGTGTCCCATGTACACTTTCTATTGTCAACGCATTGATTCGTTTTCCTAATTGTGTGGTAGAAATATCTTCATAATATGATATCGGATTCCCATTTAAAACCCATGTGAGATTCATAGGAAGATCACCGCCTGATATCATACACTGTACGGAAGCTGGTTCCCCAAAATTTAAAGCATTTTCTCCAAAACTGAATGGCGCTATCTTCGGTGGTACTAACATAACATATAAATGTAAAATAAAGTGTTATATTACAGAATTATGTAGGATTATTATTAGGATTGGAGAAATAAACAGAAATAATAAAAACAAAAGAATTTCCATATATTCAAAATGAAACAAACCATTAACCATAAGACTAGCCGTGTGGGAAGTAAATCCCGCTCTATTTTCAGCGTAGCATGTGTAGTTGCCAGCATGATTGCCTGATACACTTTCTATCGTTAAGACGTTTATTCTTTTACCCATTTTAGCGGTAGATATTTCCATAAGTGATTGTATGGGTAACCCATTTAAAGTCCACGTTACGTTAATAGGAAGATCTCCCCCGGATATTGTACATTGTATTGATGAATAGTCGCCAAAATTTAGAGGCTCATCACCAAAATCAAATGGCGTTATTTTGGGAGGTACTGGTTATGAGGTATATGGAATAGAAATAATAAAATGAGCAAATATATAAATGAAACATTTTAATTTATCAAACCATTAATAACTAACTCAGCTGTGGAAGTTGCTCTTCCTGCTAAATTTTGAGCTATGCAAGTATAATTTCCAGCATGGTCAGCTTTAATGGATTCTATGGTCATAACACCAACCCTTTTTCCTTGCATGTATGTAGATATATCTAAATATGGTTCTAATTGTTGTCCATTTAATTCCCACATTATATTTATCGGAAGATCTCCAGCAGATATCGCACACTGAACGGTTGCTAATTCTCCAGTAAACATGGGCTCTTCACCAAATGTAAATGGTGCAATTTTAGGAGGAACTGTTGTAATAATATATAATGTTATTTTTAAATGATGAATTTGTTTTTGATCGACATTTGTTGACACAGGACTTTTAGGATGTTTGGGAGAGACAATTAATAAATTAAAAACTATATGTAAATATATACCATGTACTCTTAATACCGTTGAGTGTCTAACTGAACCAGCCTTGTTAGAAGCTACACACGTGTATTTGCCACTATGCATGGACATTGCTGATCCGATTGATAGGAAACTTGTTTTATCACTAATTTTTGTTGTTGTGATCCCTAACTCAATTGATAATCTTTCTTCATTAAACAACCATTCGATTATTAGGGGTTTATCACCCTTTGAAACGTGGCAAGTCAACTGTATAGAATCCCCAAAATATATTTCGTCTTCATATTCAAAAGGCACGATATGTGGGACAACTATGAAATAACATAAATACTTATTATGTAAACATCTTTCATCAAATAATATATTTTACACAAAATTTCTGATATTTCAACATTTCTTTTAAATGAACATTTGTATAAGTTTGATTTGGTACAATTTCGTCAGTTACAACAGGAAATACAATAAGTAGAATAGCAACGAAGGGCAACGGTAGAAAGGAAAGTAAAAATATTTAACAAAATAAGAGAAATGATAAAAATAAGCAACTCATCAAATTATACAACACAAAGTTACAAATCGCACCGTTAACAATTAACTGTACAGTATGCTGCGAGGTGCCCGCTTTATTTGTTGCAATGCAAGCGTAGATGCCACTATGACGGTCTCGAGCTGATTCAATACTTAACAAACTGATTCTTTGACTTGATCGACTAATTAAGATTCCATCATTAGTATGGATTCGTTCTCCATTTAAGGTCCAATAAACATCCATGGGCAAATCACCCTTATTGATGGAGCAAATGGTGGAAACCATATCGTAAATGTTAATTGTCTGCTCACCAAAGTCAAATGGCATTATTTGTGGAGGAACTGCATAGAAAAACAAGATAAATGATTGGATGATAATATTTAGTAGGATTGAAAGGAAAACATAACAACAAACAAATTGATAAAGAATAACAATTAAAAATGTAGTTGACCTAACCATTGACGATTAATTCTGCAAGATATTGACTAGTACCAGCCGCGTTGCTGGCTACGCAAGCATAGATGCCACTGTGGCGATCTCTAACGGATTCTATACTCAACACACTAATTCGTTGACTCGAACGACTAATTAATAAACCGTCATTAGTGTGAATTCGTTCATCGTTCAACGTCCAAAATATTTCCATCGGTAAATCTCCTTTCTTCACAGAACATGTTGTTGACACTACATCAAAAATATTGATTGTGTCTTCGCCAAAGTCGAATGGCATTATTTGAGGCGGAACTATTAAAAAGTATTAAGATTCAAATTAACAAGATATGTTTTATAATTAATTAAACTATATTTAAAAACAAGAATACTTCTTTTTATTTTGATATATAACTTTACTTAACTTAATTCAGAAAGCAAAATGATACTACCAGAAAAGCTTTAGTTACTGTAAGGAATAGTAAGTTGTCTAACAGGCATAAGTACCACCTTTGATTTTAAATGGAACAGGCTATTTCTATATTACAATAACTTTATGTGTCCATGGAAAGAAAATATGTAATTTGACCTGGCCCATTGGACATGACTCCAAGAGATTAATTAAAACTTATGATTTCGATCGTCTGAAATCGTAATTATAATAAATAAGAGAATAAAGAAAAGATGAAATATCGGGATGAACAAAAACTTTAAAATACAAAACATAACCAAACGTAAATATAAATAGAATGTAAATTACAAAGATTGTTTGAAGGATTTGTAACCATATTCCTAACCATTGACAACCAATTCAGCGGAATGTTGCACTGTGCCTGCAGTATTCGTCGCTATGCAAGCATAGACACCACTGTGCCTATCCCTCACAGATTCTATGCTGAGAGAACTAATGCGATGGCTAGATCGACTGATCAATAATCCATCCCCAGTAATCAAGCGTTCCCCGTTGAATGTCCAGCTGATATCGATTGGTAAATCACCCTTGTTGATTGAACACGTAGTGGTAACCACGTCAAATACGTTTATTACGTCTTCTCCAAAATCAAATGGCATAATTTGAGGAGGCGCTAATACAAACAAAATACTTCAGCAATTGATTTCAAGAAATATCAATGTTACATAACAAAAATTTGAATTTCTTTCAAATTGGATTTTGGTGAAACAGAATTATGGACAAAATAAAAAAAGCTAATAAACAAAAGGAATTTAATGTAATTAATAAATAATAAGAGTAATTTGGCAATAAATTAGTCCAAACCGTTGACAATTAGTTCGGCTACATGCGTTACAGTGCCTGCCTTATTTTTAGCGATACAGGCATAAACGCCGCTGTGTCTATCTCGTACAGATTCGATGCTGAGCGAGCTGAGACGTTGACTAGTTCGACTGATCAGCATTCCGTCATTTGTGTGGATGCGTTCACCGTTTAATGTCCAGGTTATGTCAATTGGTAAATCGCCTTTGTTCACTGTACACGTGGCGGATACCATATCGAAGATATTGATACTCTCTTCGCCAAAATCGAAAGGAACGATTTGAGGAGTAACTGCGTTAATAACAAAAAAATTAACAAAACGACCGTGATTCTAAAGAAATCCTGTAAATTGTATACAGGATCCTAAAAGAAAGAAATTTGTGTAAACTTTCTTTCACAAAAAAGACACAATATAATAAATATCCTATAATATTTGAGCTGAGGATGGAGTTAGATAACTAAATATTGTAAATTATATATTGGAAAAAACAAAATAAACACAAGTAGCGACAACATTAGCCCTAACCATTAACTATTAATTCGGCAACATACTGGTTGGTGCCAGCTTTGTTCTTAGCTACACAAGCATAGACTCCGCTGTGACGATCCCTGACAGATTCAATGCTAATTGTGCTAACTCGTTGACTGGATCGACTAATTAGTAACCCATCATTCGTGTGGATGCGTTCACCATTCAAAGTCCATGTGATATCAATGGGTAAATCACCTTTATTGACAGTGCAAGTCACTGACACCATGTCAAATATGTTGATTGTCTCATCACCAAAGCCGAATGGTATTATTTGGGGTGAAACTGCAGAGGATATAGAAGCAAATCTGTTATAGTCGCATACAGGCACGTAAAAGAATTTACAAGTCGACATAGGAATCACAATACTTATGTAAAGTGGCGTATATTTCAGTATTTGGGTTTAAATAGTTTAGGAATGTGTTAAAATAAATATAAATCATAAAATTGAAGATATTTCTAACATACAGGTATCTACCGTTAACAATTAATTCAGCGACGTTTTCTACACTGCCTGCCGTGTTTGTTGCAGTGCAGGTGTAAATCCCACTGTGCCTATCTCTCACCGACTCAATGCTAAGCGTGCTAATACGATGACTGGATCGACTTATTAATAAACCATCATTGGAATGGATTTTCTCTCCATTTAAAGTCCAACTAATATCAATCGGCAAATCGCCTTTGTTGACCGTGCAATGAGCCGATACCATGTCAAATATGTTTATAGTTTCTTCACCAAAATCAAAGGGAACAATTTGCGGAGGAACTATAACAGATTATGGATAGTGAGATGGTGTTACTGTACAATGTACCAAATTCTAGCATTAATAAATATTTAAAATAGGGTAGACCGGTTGCTCCTTTTGACTTGCCAATTTCTAATCATTTCACAAGTTTTATAATACTATGGCAATTCAAATGTATTTGAATATTTGCTTTTATTTTACAATAACACAGTTCATAACACTATGAAATGTTGTTATGCAAAAATGATCTCCATTCCCCAAAAAAAAAAAAAAAAAATAGGACAAAGATAAACAATATGAAGTTGTCAAAAAATCATATGCATTAAAGGTTTTAATAAACTAAAAATTGGATTTTCTAACCATTCACAATTAAATCAGCTAAATATTGTGACGTCCCCGCTTTGTTAGTAGCTAAGCAGGCGTAAGAGCCACTGTGTCGATCCCTGACCGATTCAATACTGAGTGTACTGATTCTTTGACTTGTTCTACTAATTAGTAAGCCATCATTAGTATATATTCGCTCTCCATTGAGTAACCAAGAAATATCAATTGGCAAATCTCCTTTATTGACGGCGCAAGTAGTGGTTACCATATCGAAAATATTGATGGTTTCCTCACCAAATGCAAAAGGTATTATTTGTGGAGGCACTGCATGTTAAAAGAAAGTGAAAATGATAAATCGATAGTCTAATGACAGTTATATGGTTTAATAATTAACTAGAATAAAGCGTTAAGTAATAAAAATATAATAAAAGTTTTAAAAATATATTTGAAATCTCTAAAAAAAAAAAAAACTAACCACAGTTTCACTAAAAGTATGCATAAAAAGTGATAGGAAAGAAATCAGGACTTGGTGCTACAATATTGTATTATACTATACTTCAATTTACTGTATTGTATTGAATTGATATTATCCTTTCCCGTTTACTGATAGTGACTAGTTAAAGTTAAAATTCAAGATAAAATATTGGTGTGTTTCTTTGATAACTTATTTCTCCAATAATATAGTATTAAAAACATTGTGTTTTAATGTATATTTTAATTAATTATTTGCAATTTTTGTGGTTAGTTTCTTATATGGAACAGCACTTGGTAAAATAACGATGTATGTATATTTAAAACAAAAATTTGCAAATTATGGAATAACAATAAAATAATATTATAATAACTTAAGGAAAATAACGAAAAAATATCGATATATCGATGAATCTGACCATTAACAGTTAACTCCGCGGAAAATTGTACAAATCCTGCTTTATTCGACGCGGTGCACGTGTAGACACCACTGTGTCGATCCCTAACCGACTCTATACTCAAGGAGCTAAGTCTCTGGCTCGATCGACTGATCAGCAAACCGTCGTTTGTATGAATTCGATCTCCGTTAAATGTCCACGTTATATCAATGGGTAAATCGCCTTTATTTACCGCACAAGTTGTAGTTACCATATCAAATACATTAATTGTCTCGTCGCCAAACCCAAATGGTATTATTTGTGGTGAAACTATGCAAAGATTACATTAAAGATTACTTTATTACCGACTTGAAAGTGAGGTTATATTGTTTTATAATATTTTATGTTCAATAAAATGCTGGAAATTTGTGAAATATAAAATAATGTAGAAGACTTATTTAGGGGTTGATTTATGAAACTATTTAAATATGTTTTTTTAATTTAAACCTATAGGACTTACCATGTCAAATCTTTCTGAGATATAACTCAGCAGTAAAAACCTATATAAATATATTTCGAACAATAAAAAAAATATTTTCTGAAAAAAAGTACATCCTAACTTCATAAGACAATATGAATTTTTAAAATTTCATGTAGAAATGGTCTGCTAAAATCGTTCTCGATAATCCATCTGAGCAA
Organism: Panorpa germanica; assembly: GCA_963678705.1. Lineage (NCBI taxonomy): Eukaryota > Metazoa > Arthropoda > Insecta > Mecoptera > Panorpidae > Panorpa > Panorpa germanica. Next base: position 6,234,288 of record OY783212.1, on the reverse strand, counting down.
AAAAAAAAATTCTGATAAAAACGTGTTTTTAAAATCCATTTCTCTCTCTCCAAAAATATTTCCGAGATTTTAATAAAGATTAAAAATGTAAGTATGTGTAAGTAAATAAATTTTCTATGTAAGTAACATGTTATATACGAGTATGTGGTGAAGTACTATTTCATACAGCATCAACAAGAATGTTTAAATTTGAAATTATTTAATACCTCCTTAATGCTTTCATTAATAGAATCAATAGCAACGCAGCGTTCTTAAGTAATTCATCTAAGTACTACCTGCACTCAATGCTATACTAGTACCTTCAAGAATTCAATGAGAACGGATTTCCCCAAATAAAGTATGGCCTTTAGCAATTTTTTCAATCACTGAATAAAGTCTATATCCGAGAAACAAACCCGGACTAAACGTTACAAACTACCATTTTCCGAAAGATTAACTGATTATCGAGAATGATTTTAAAATATTTCCTAAATTATTATACGAGCTACTAAACGTACGTACTTATATTGAATAAATATATTACTGTGTAATTTAACATTCATAATATTTCTCAGTTCAGCCAACTTCATTACCTTTTCATCTGCAATTCTGAAAATTATTTTTAAAAATATTTATTTTGACGCCTGAAATATATCCTAGTAAACTTACATGTTGTGTTACAACTGTTGTAGCACTGTTAATATCTATTCCAACAAATATAGCACTCAAATAATCTGGCTTTAATATAAATACAATTTAATAAAAAAGTATGTTTACGTTATTCACAAAATTTTGAAATAAAAAAGGAATTAACATTTGAAGAAAATCATTTCCGAAAAGCGCACTGTGATTACTGTGCTATAATTGAATAATATTTATTCAATAAGAAAAATTCTAAATAATATCTTCTTTAAAAGTGGCAATAGAGCCTGTTAGTCTCGTGAAATTTCTACTAACTTTTTGTCAATTAATATTGCTGTTGTGTATACGTATATTAAGTAGCTCGTATTTACCTTTCGATGTGAATTTAAAATAAAGTGGAAAGACCTACCCATGACTTGCACTTCTAGTGATCCTCTTGCGCTATAACCTTGTACGTTTCTTGCAACACAAGTGTATGTGGCTTGGTCAGACATACGTTCTACATTCTCAATGATTAATGTTCCATTAGGGAAAACCTTTTGCTTTCTGTTGATAGGTAGAACACGTCCATCTATAAATAGATTCAAAATGTTAATAACTCTATTACATATGTGTGATATAAAGCAATGATATATAGTAAAATATAAATGAGTCACCTCGTTCCCAAACAATGCTCTCAATGGGGTATCCAGCGACGGGGCATGTTACTTGTAGAATTTCTCCTGCAACAATTGCTTTCTTTTCCATAGCACGAATGAAAGGAAGGCCATAAACGTTTAACTTAGCGGAGTGTTCGGCAGATCCAACCTAAGAAAATGGTTTTAAGCTTCGATTAAAAATATATTTAAGGTTTGTATCTCAGATAAGTAAATAGTGTTGCATATGTCAAGGTGTTAAGCTATAAAGTTAAATACCTTGCTACTCGCAATACATTTGTAGAGTCCTCCATCGTTTGTATGAATTGAAGAGATATTTAAATAAGAAACTACATCGCCATTAACTGTAACATATTGTCCAACTTGATATCTGTAAAACATTAAAAATATTAGTATGATTTTCTCTAAGATTTTTATATTAAAAAAACATTCTAAAATCTGTTACCTATCAGTGTTTGTTATTTTCTTATCGTCAAGTTCCCAAGCAATATCAGGAGTTGGATTTCCAGATGCTACACACTTCAAGAACACTGATGGTCCAGGTTGCATAGTTTCTTCAGGGAAAGAGATGCGGATCTGAGGAGGTTCGACTGTTGACAAATATATAAGTGATTTAAGAAAAAAAATTGAGTAAAAAATTAATAATTCGTTGTATTTACTTACATCGACCGCCTAATTTTAATTCGGCGCTGGCTTCTGCACTTTCTTGTTCATTGCGGATGAAGCACTGGTACATTCCACGGTCTTCCTTTTTCACAGAGTCGATCCTGAAATAATATTAAAAAAAATAAAGTTATGTTGTTAAAGAACATAGATTCATTACAAAATAAATTGTGTCGCTTTACCTTAAAACAGCTTCAGTGTGTCCAATAGGTTTTCCATCCTTCAACCAACTGACAGTCCTCACGGGATTTCCACTGTAGTGACAGGTAAACACAGCTGGACGTCCAAAATCAATTGTTTGTGATTGGGGTTCGATGTGTGCTTTCAAGGGAGCAGTGACGGTCAACACAGTTTCCACACTTTCACCTGTTTAATTCAAATTAAAAAAATTCTGTAAATACATTTATTGTTCTTTCTTATAATATTTATATATACTATGACCGTTACTTATATTTAAGGTTTATTTAACATAAAAAAGTTTATCTGTTTTATAACACGTTTTAGGTTAATATAATGTAAGATTGTATAACAAAAGTTATTTTTCGATATAAAATTACGTCTTCTGACGTTAATAAAGATTCTTATTCTTTGCATTTATTTAATGACAATGTAATATAATTATGTTAAACCTCGCATAAATAACAAAACATAACGTTAAGTAAAATATTATGTCACATAATACATGAGTTATTTATTATTCCGAAAAAAAAACCTTAGTGTATTTATTAAAATTATGAGCAGATCTATATTTATAGAAAGAAAATATATTCTAAGACTTTCACTGACAAGTAAATATGGCATTTTATATTAAGTGTTCGGACCTACCTCCAACTGAATTATTAACAACGCAAAGATATTTCCCGGAGTCTTCTACCACAGCTTCCTTGATGATTAAAGTTCCAGAGACTTGTTTAACTCGATCGTTCAGTGTAACCGCTTGTTTGCGTGTTGTACCCTCAATAAATTTATACCATCTGAAACAAAGAGAAGAGTGTATAGATATACTGCTTACAAACCATCATCAAATAAAACGTCATAAAAAGTATTAAAAATTGAATTGCAATGATAAATATCCTGCACTAAAAATGAATATTTTATGAGTCTATCTATAATGTTTAAAGTATTTTTGTAAAAATATGATTTTATTTCTCGAATGGATGATATTTTAAGCTGTAACACGAATTCAAAGCTTCCAAATATTTTGCTCACCAGTTCCAACATTTCAGATATGTGTAATACAGGATTGTGCATACTTACCTTTATTAAGAAGACCATTAAGGATGAAAAAATTATAAAAATAAAATATTTTTAAGAAGTATTGAATTACCCAAAATAAGATTTATCATAAACAGTCATTTGAAGTCCACTTATGTAAGATAAATTAACACTAAATTAGAAATAAGACTGGCATTAAAGAAGAACAGGAGCGAAACTTATCACAGTAGAGGTGCATCTGACCCCGCAAGATGCATGAAAAGTTTTTTTTACTATTTTCACAAATTTGGGGTAATTTTAATCTAATGTTTTGTAAATGTAGATAGAGTTAATAGAAGTAGAAGAAGCTCTAAAAACGATGCGCTGTAAATAGCGCAATATTACAAAATTTAGTTGAAATATTGTAAGAAGAAGAATGATAAGATAAAGATCAAAATACACCACTTATATATTTCCAAGAAAATAATGATGGATTACGAAAGAAAATCAACTCATGAGCGAAAAGACAATGAAAATGAAATAAATGGAACTACTAGTGTCTTCCTTCAGTGATGATTTATTTGCTATAAGTTATCTCAAGTCTACCTCATTGTAGGAGCTGGAAATGCCTGTGCATCGCAAAGCAAGACAATTTCATGACTCTCTCGTTCAATGAGCTTGTTTAATCCATCACCAGTTATTCTAGGAGCAGTTCGCCCAGTAGGTTCTGAAAAGAATACATAACTATCTTAACAGCGGCGTAAAACGTCTGGAATAAGTATGGATGCATTTCAATTTCAATTTAAATTTAGAATAAGATATAAGAAGGCATCTCTTAAAAGCACTACCAAACATTTACGCCACTGTTTCTTACTAACTAGAACTTACCTTAAATACAAGTTGGCCGGGGAATCTGAAAATATTGTAGCAAAAACGAAAGATACAGAAAAAGCGAAAAGGAACAATAATGTTTTAGGGAGTGATGCATATAGGCTTCTTTGATTTGGAAAAATCCTTACAAGAATTACCTAAACACGGGGGCCGGAAAGCCTTGACCAGGACAAAGTAAAGCAACAGGATTTCCGGATTTAGCATCGTTTCCTTCAAAACGTTCCTTAGACACTCGGGGAATGATATTGCTAATTGGTTCTGGAAATATTTTTTATGTAAGTTACTGGCTCTTTAGAAAATAGTTTAAGAAAAAACGTATTTCCGTTAATGTACACAATCTAAAAGTTTTAGTAAGTGAGTAAAGTATATGTAGACTAGACTGTCGGGAGAGGGGGCTTTGTGGTTCTACGCTTTTGTTTTTATAACCTTTTATTGGATTTTCAAGTGTTAATAAAGTTTTCTTTTCTCGTTGAACTGAAACTTTTTCAAGGCTTTAAATCCGACGACGGATGTAAGAATATTGAGGATATTCAATATTGCAATTACCCGTAGATTCTTTTAAAGACCCATCGGAAATATTTAAAATGAAAATTGGAAAAAAATTAGCGAAATTATTGAACAGATTCTCCTTTGTTCCTTAATAGCAAATTTATAAATATTACGGAAGGAGTATGTGTTTAATGTAGTAGCTATGTTAAAACGTAATGGGTAAATAACTTTGTAATGAGTTTTGCTCTAAATGACAGCAAACATTAAATACCGTGTTGTGGAACTGTTCTTCTACATCGTGGGTAATAAAATAAGTTAGACACCTACTATTGCTATTGAAAACTAGAGCTATTTGAAACTTTTGAATGACTATATGCATTTCTCAAAATAATTACTTACTTAAAATAAGGGACAGGGTATCCCACAACGTCGCATGTCAAATAAATGTTAGAATGTTGTAAATTTTGAACAATTTTTCCGCCTTCATATTTTTGTCCAGGAGTTTTGGGAGGAATATTATTTGTTGGTTCTGAAATTATGAGCAGTGGCTAAGACTTAGACGAAGCGAAATATCACTATTTCAATTGTTTATTGTGAAATAGGAACAAGTTCATTCTTTTTATTATTTAGATATTTTAGGGACTACAAAAGACAAATTTCTCTGACATTTTCTATGAAGAAAATAGATTTTAATTTTATCCAAAAAAAATTACATTCTCTTACTAAATTAAATCACTAACAAAATGTAAGAATTATGCAACATAAAAAAGTTTACATTATACAATGATAAAGATTGGATATTTTGCATTTAATGAAGCAATTAGTAAAATATTGTTAATGCCTTTTACATTTATTTAATAACTATGTAACAAAATTATGTTACACTAATACACTAATAAAATGTAATACTTGGTAAAATATACTACTTACTGCTTACGTTTTATGTTTAGTAGTAATAAAACAATTACCATACTATATTTATAATACCTAAACATGACAGATTTTAAATTATAGATTGTTTAGAAATAAGACGATCGTTTATCAGTCACTAAACTTTTCACAAATCAACTTGCTCCATTTTCAAAATAAACCTCTCAATGTATCTAGCTATTTAACAATGAGGTTGTAAATAAACCGAACAATTTTATATAGGTGTCGTATAAACCAAACATTTGTGACTAGGTTAAATAAATAGTAAACACAGAAATTACAAAAAATATAATTCAATAAATAAATTAGATTAAAAGGTACCAGTCGACGTTTTACAAGTATGAAAAACTACTTACTTAAAATACGGAACCGGATATCCTATAACCTGACATGTAAGCGCCACGATTTTGCCGTTGTAACTTGATATTTTGTTAAAACCAAATTTATCGTTTAGTGCTTTTGGAGCAATGTTATTTGTAGGCTCTGTAATTTGAGTTATAACAAAAAAAACGTTTCAGTTGCAATAGGGAACAAGAAAAATTGATTTTTATTGTAGGATAAGGCACAGGCCGAATTTTTTAAATTTGTACAGTACGATCAGTATATGAACATTAGGTTATTTTCGCAGTTTCCTATTTTTTATATGTTGTTATTTGTAAAAGAAATGCTTAAACAACTCATAGTATAACTTGCGTAACTAGAACGTAAATGTAAATGTAAATGAACCTAGAGAAGTAACTATATGTAAATCAACCTAGTAATTAGCTTGTGGAAAGCTATGAGACTTCTTACTTTACCGTCAACATTACTGATACTAATCCTATTCTCACCAAATCCTAGGTAGGTTCCTATGACAGTAAGTAGTGAACCATAACCTAATTTATATAAACCTGCACATAAAGTCGACTATCAAAACGTCAAATATCCAATTTATTGTTTTTCAATTCGCAATATTATAGAAGTTATGAACGATTCAAATAGTCATTTCTATCACTTTAATAGATAAAGGGGTAAAGAATTATAAAAATGATTAAATAGAGACGGCATTTCCAAATGGTAATGGGGAAGAAGGTAACCCTATTACCATTTGCTACCTTTGTCATCGTTATTAAACAAGAGAAGTGTAAAAAAGATGCAGAATAAAACGTCACAGTGGTAACAACTTTGCGGTAACCCATAATGTTTTCATATAGTCGTAAAGTCGTAATATACAACGATATATAAATTTGATTGCTCATTATATTCTATTGAGTAGTTAACATCAAGAAATATTAGGCGGTAAAATGAAGTTCAAACTTTAAATAGATCTCCGGTAATTTCTAGATATTTAATAAAATAAAAACGCCAATATACATTAATTAACCAATATTTTGATAAAGAAATAAAAAATCTTTTCATAACCTAATTTTTACCGAAACTTTAATATCCATTTACGTAAAATTATTAAACTAATAAATTTATCTAAACAAAATTTGATACTTAAAACTTGAATGAACTTTATACTTCTACTTAAACTACCGGAAGTTGTGGATTTAAACTTATATTAGCAATTCCATGTTCCTCTATTTATGTGCATATCCTGCACGCATCAACTTACTTATAAAACGGCACCGGAAATCCTATGACTTGACAAGTTAACGCTATTTCACCTTTCTGTCGAGTTGATAATTTATTAAACCCTATTTTATCGTTCAAAGCTTTTGGAGCTATATTATTAGTGGGTTCTGCAAAGATAATGTGTAGCATTAAATATCTAGAAGTGTGAAGAACATTCAAGAAGGGTACAGCTAGGCTAATGATCTTTAGAAAATTATCTTAGAAACAATGAATAAACTTTGTTATATGACTTACTTAAAGTAAGGAACAGGGTAGCCAACAACTTGGCAGGTTACTACGACTGTCTCCTTAACAGAAGAATTTAAAATAATCCAAGGAGCTTTAACTCCGGGTACTTTTGGAGCGATATTGTTAGTAGGTTCTGAAATAATTTATATTTTCTAAAACTAGGCACAAAAAAAAAGAAACTCACTTGAACAGGGGAACAGGGTACCCGACAACTTGACAAAGCAAATAAATTGATTCTCCACTTTGGAAGGAGGAAGTCAAATATCCGTACTTCTTCTCCATTGCTTTCGGTGGAAGATTGTTAGTCGGTTCTGAAAACCGATTTTCAATTTAGAATACTTGGATAAATTAACGAATTTATAATAGAATTTGCTACGCATTGATAGATATATCAAAATATGCTGTTGGGTTCAAAATTTGTGACAAGATTTGTTGCCGATTTATACTGATTTATTGCTTAAAAATGCGTACTAAAAGCTGTGTGATTTTCGAAGTATTTAACTTTAAGTAATGTTAGTAAGAGAGTGACTACTTAATGGTGACATAAAACATTCAATTATATTAATATAAAATTTAACTTTATAATTTGATATTTACTTTGTAAATTTCAAAACAATAAAAAAATCTAAATTTCGTGTGTAATAATAAAATATCAAATCTGATTAACAAAAGCTATTGCTTTGCTTGAACGATATTTTTTCCCCATTAAAACTACTGTAACTCAGAAACTAATTGGCGCAATGTTATGAAATTTTTAGACATATGTGAGACGTACTAGTATGGGCTAATCATCTAAGTTGTATCGTTTTGACTTTTGATTAACTCGATTTAAAAAAATTAGTCGATTTCAGTTTAATTCTCAGTAGTAGGTAGCTAAGATACAATATGCATTTTGCATTTTTCAATTCAGTTCAATTATTTAAGGATAGGACAGAAATAAGAAAAGGAAAAGCAGATCTAATGGAAATATATAACCCCTTACCTGCTAATTAGTAAAAACTATGAGAAGATAAGAAACTTACTTAAAAACGGGTACAGGAAAACCAACAACCTGACACATAACATAAACCGTACTATGTTGGGAAGCGGATAAAATTTTCCAAGGAGCTTTTTCACCAATTAATTTCGGACTGATGTTATTAGTAGGTTCTGAAATCAGCCAATTAGAAAATACTTAAGTTCCTTAAATAAAACTTACTTGAATATTGGAACGGGGTACCCAACAACTTGGCACATAACTAAAATTTCTTTTCCAACTCCTCCAATTACAATTTTCCAACCAGACTTCTCCCCAATTAGTTTTGGTGGTATATTATTGGTTGGTTCTGTAAGTGTTTTAGGTGTTTTTCTTTAATACATTGAAAGAAACTTACTTGAAATATGGTACCGGGTATCCGACGACTTGACACATTAAAAATATCGTTTTACTTTCATCACTTGTAATGATTTTTCCTAATGACTTTTCACCGATAAGTTTTGGAGCGATATTGTTTGTGGGTTCTGCAAACATTGCAAAATAAGTTCAGTAAGATGTTTTTATAACTTACTTGAAGAAAGGAACCGGGTATCCAACCACGTGACACATTAAAAACAAAATTTTATTTGCTTCGGCAGTTACGATTTTCATAGATTTTTCACCGACTAGTTTGGGTGATATATTATTTGTTGGTTCTACAACAATAAATTATTGAAAGATTTTATTGAATTGTTGGAAGTAGGATTTGGGTACCGTGACTTTCAATTAGTTAGAAAAACTCTTACTTATAGACGGAAAAGTTTCTTACTTGAAAAATGGAACAGGAAATCCAACAACTTGACAAGTCAAATAGACATCACGGCCAGCCTTGGAACTTATAATTTCTCCACCATCATATTTTTTACCAGGTGATTTTGGAGGAATGTTATTGGTAGGTTCTGAAAGGAGTTGCTTTAAAATAACGTCTAGAAGCTGAATGTATGATAACATACCGTTGATACGCGGGTACCGGCAAAAAGCACGCAACCACAAAAGCAAAAACCAATACATAAAGCACAGATTCAATGAAAGAGTACGAACCTAAAGCTGGGAATAGGATGGCCTTGGGCTTGACAGAGAAGAGCTATTTCAGAACCATGATCTTTTCTCATGACTGTGTACTTAGCAGTAGGAGGAACATTCGGGGACGTTCCGCTTACAGGCTCTACGAAGAAATGCACCAATTAATATCTAATGACAAAAGTAATTACCGTATTCAGATAACTTATTTGCTTTGATATTTGGGAATTTTAATTTAAGGTACTCTTAAAAATACACTAATCCATCACACACTGCACGCATTAAAAGGAAGAAATATGTTTATTTTGAACATACCTAAATGCAGGCACAGGATACCCTTGTGCCTGGCATAGCAGACCAAAACTTTGTCCAACTGTCCTTACGAAAGATGATAATTTATCATCTGAAGCAAATTTTGGTCCTTTCGATCCCATTGGTTCTTAGCAGCATGCGTAAAATAGCACAATAAATAGATTGGTAATATAATACTTCGTAATTTCGTTGTTACCAGATAAATAATAATGGGAACACCTACTTTATGTATAAGTTTATGTAAGCAGGATGTTTTATTTGCCTACCTGAAAAGTGGTACTGGAAAAGCCTGAGCCTGACAAAGCAATCCGAAACTTTGACCTATTGACCGTATAAAAGTACTACTCTTGGAATCGGATGAAAATGTTGGAGCTTTCGCACCGACTGGCTCTAAACAGATTTAGTCAAATAATACTTTAAAGCTTTGTTAATAATGTAAGTTAATTTACGAATCAATGTTGGGACAAGAGACTTATAAAATGAAAATCGAAGTATGTTTTAATCAAATACTGAAAGATGATTTGATTTCATTTATTAATTTAGAAAAGATTTATGTAAATGTACCTGAAAATTGGTACTGGAAAAGCTTGTGCCTGACACAATAATCCAAAACTTTGGCCTGAGGATTTTCGGAAAATGCTTCCCATAGACTCCGTGGAAAACGTCGGAGCTTTAGCACCAACAGGTTCTAGTGAATCAAATGATTAAAAGTGAATTTTTTCAGTTGGGATAGGATATTAAAATGTATTACAATGCCAAATTTTTACGCTATGTTAAAAAAATACCTGAATATTGGGATGGGAAAAGCTTGAGCTTGGCACAACAATCCAAAGCTTTGACCGATTCCTCGTTTATAAGAAAATATTTCAGAATCCGTAGAAAAGCTCGGTGCTTTTGCTCCAACCGGTTCTAAATATTGACAAACAGTTAGTAAAATATTTTTAAAACACTACAATATACCTGAATATTGGGACTGGATAAGCTTGAGCTTGACATAATAATCCAAAGCTTTGGCCAACAGCTCGATCATACGAAAATATTTTAGAATCAGTAGAAAAGCTCGGCGCTTTAGCTCCAACCGGTTCTACACACATTTACAAAATGAGAAATACAATAAAAACTATTTTCGTATACCTGAATATTGGGACCGGAAACCCCTGAGCTTGACATAATATTCCAAAACTATGACCGACACTGCGTTTAATAGTAAAGCTCGAAGAGTCTGACGAGAAGGTGGGAGCTTTTGCACCAACAGGTTCTGTTTAACATTATAAATGAGTTTATTTAATAATAGAGTGCTTTGTACCTGAATCTTGGAACTGGGAACGCCTGTGCTTGACATAAAAGCCCAAAACTTTGACCGACTTCACGTTTATACGAAAAGCTCGTATAGTCGATTGAAAATGTGGGTGCTTTAACTCCTACCGGTTCTATCAACAATTTTATAGACATATAGTAATATTACTTTAAAGGGACATAAAAGCTTTATGTAGCCTGAACGTTGAAAATTGGTATTCCATAAATTGAAGGCATCAATATTAATCCACACAAAAGCTTTACAGTTTTAAACATGTTTCTTTTCTTTTAAATAAATGTAAAACGAAGAAAATAGCTTTTTTCATATTTTTACCAATAGTCGGAGCAAATTTATTGAAGGAATTGTATGTGACGTGCATAAGATACCTGAATGATGGAACAGGAAAACCCTGCGCTTGGCACAATAATCCAAATCCTTGTCCGCGATCAATGGAAAATGATGAAATTTTTGAGCCAGTTGGAAACGCCGGCTTTTTGGCACCGACAGGTTCTAAAGCAAAGAATTATTGCTACAACAATTATTACAACATCAGAAGTGGGCCTAAACATTGGGATATGGTTCGGAATTCGTGTACAACATCATTTAAACCCAATACCATAGATGTGTGGACAAGTATTCTAAGTAGCTACCTGAACAAAGGAACTGGAAATCCTTGCGCTTGACAAAGTAAACCAAAGCTTTGATTCAAGTACTTCACCAGTTGAATACTCTTGTACTCTGTGTTGAATGATGGTGTTTTAGCGCCGACGGGTTCTAAATGTGAATTATGACAAAGTTAACTAAGATCAAATACTACTAGTATAAGTACCTGAATGATGGAATGGGAAATGCTTGAGCTTGACAAAGTATTCCGAATCCCTGCCCTTGTTCTAATGAATAGGTGAAACTTTTTGACCCGGATGAAAACGCCGGTTTCTTAGCGCCCATGGGTTCTAAAATATTGATTTACTGCAGAAACTAATTCTAACTCAAACAATGAAATGTTGGGATAGAAGATAAGACACCAATTGAGTATCTTGTTGAAGGATGAATGGCAAACCACGAGCATTGTGCGACCACGACCAGTGGGTGCGAGAAATGTTACAAATCCTTTGCAATTATATTTTGAATGTTTTGTTCATATAAAACATCTATATATGTAGAGGAAAAGCTATTGCTACGATATTATATGTAAGATTTTTGTTTTGTCATTTGTTATTAAAAATAATTAAGTATAAACGGTCATGAAATACCTGAAAGCAGGGACAGGAAATGCCTGTGCCTGACATAGTAAAGCAAAGCCTTGTCCAACGGATCGTTCAAATATACTGCCCTTAGAATCACTTGAAAACGTCGGAGCTTTTGCACCCACGGGTTCTGTTTAAACAAGAACATAATTCCACTAAACTAATTACAAAAGAAATAGCAAAAGCAATGTTGGGATAAGTTGGAATATGACTGAATTTTTACTGTTGTATTTAGAATTTACCTGAAGATTGGTACAGGATATCCTTGAGCCTGACAAAGTAAAGCTAATCCGCTACCTGCATGCCATTTGAATGTATACGCTGTAGCCCCGCTTGGAAATGAAGGAGCTTTCGAACCAACAGGTTCTGATGATTCAAAAACAAAACAAATCTATTTTACTTAAGAGTATTAAGAAATCAAAATACCTGAATGACGGGACAGGATAGCCCTGAGCTTGACACAAAAGTTCAAAAGTTTGACCAGATTTTCTTTCATACCACGTAAGTTTAGCATCGTTTTGGAAGGAAGGAGCTTTTGAACCAACGGGCTCTAGTAATTCAGAAACAAAACAGATCTGTTATATTTAAGAGTATTAAGAAATTATAATACCTGAATGATGGAACAGGATAGCCTTGAGCTTGACATAAAATCTCAAAAGTTTGACCAGATTTTCTTTGGTACCCAGTAAATTTAGCATCATTTTGGAACGAAGGAGCTTTTGAACCAACTGGCTCTATGTTGTAAATAAGAATACATTTTTAATCTTTAAGTATATAAATGAACTTTTAATAAATTTACAAAAAAAAGTGAATGTTGGGAAATGAATACACAATGTTTTAATTTGTAATAATGTACCAACCTAAACATTGGAGGGGGGTGTCCTTGAGCTTGGCAAAGCAGGGATAGCTCTTTATGAATATTAACTAGAGTTGGTTTTGCCATTACAGATGGCATTCTTGGTGCCGTACTAGAAACGGGTTCTAAAAGCAAAGAATCCTGATATAAGATTTAGGAATGCATAAAGAGGATCCGAGAATTTATGATTCATCTCCGATTGCTAATATTTCTGAATATTTAAGCATAAAGATATACATTTCTAACAATATGATTTAATATAAATCTATGTACCTGAATATAGGAACAGGGAACCCTTGCGCCAAGCACAATAATCCAAAACTCTCGCCGGTTTTACGGGTGTATGAACTACTTGTTGCATCGTGTGAAAATGATGGAAGTTTCGATCCAACTGGTTCTAGTGTTCCAATTGCAAAATAATTCATTTATATATGCGTTTGAATGTATAAGAGGTATTCAGGTAAACAGGTAAAGCGTTTCAGAATGTTGAGATAAGATAATAAATTAAAACTTCAATTACAAAATGACGTCGGATCAGTTTCAACCCTCGTCAATATAAATATTAAAATAATCGCAACAGTAAGCAAGATAAATTAGATACTGTTGTAAGTACGCATATGTCGCACTTACCTTTTATTTTTAATGATATTAAATGTTAATTATGTAATAGAATTATATTATGTAAACAGTTTTTGTATTAGTATTAAGATTGTAAAGAATAATTATTTAAGTTTAGCGCTTATAAATATTGTCTCTGGTTTGTGGAGATTAATATTGATTTAATGCTGGTAATTCAGTATTGGCGTTCTGTGATGTGAAATAAATTATTATATATTAAATTGCACAAGACGCTGAAAGCCAGTCTTCTCCTGAGTCTCAACCAAGTGTTTACTAATTGTACTTCGTTCGTACAATACTCCAATTGTAACATCTAAGTATTCAATAGTGAGCACATTTTAACTATTAATCAAATTATAACACTATAGAATTACATTTTGTTTTATATCTGTCATCTTCGTTAATCTAATAAAATACTATTGTAATTAAGTAAGCAGATATAATATTACAACGAATAAATGATATATTTTAATAAAAGTGTTTGTATTAATAGTAATAAAAAGATACTAATTGTTCAACCGTCGCATGTCGCAACGAGGTTACTTTAGACCGCTCAAGTATTCTCTAATTGCAACAATACACCGTCTGAACAAGAATCCTTATTAATCATCTTAAGAAAGATATTCGATTACTACTGTAATTGGTGTTGGAAGTCGTCAACTGAAGAATCTACTACCAGAAGCTAGCATCCCTGCAGAATGTACTAGTAAGCTGAGTAATCTCCTCCAGAACGACAATACGACACAATTTTACAACATTGGTGTCAGGTGTAACATCCGCCTTCGAATCTACTTACAACATTGGTGTCAGGTGGGGTCTCGAAGAGATATTCCTACACATAAATATCCAAGAGGTACGCCCAAAATTTTTTTCTATATATTCTACACCTGGATGCAGATCAATTATTCTGGATACCACTACGTCGATCGATTATTTCCAAGATTGCCGAAGAGTACGAGATAGAACGTCAATTCATCTGTATTTCACATAATTTTTCTACAAGTCCGGTGGATGTAAAACAACAGCCCGCTGAACCAGAAAAAAAAAAGAAATCTTTTGCCCCCAGCGAATGGATGGATGCTTCTAGAACAAATGGAATAATCTAAACTGATGTTAATCGTTTCCAGAACCCTGCACACAGCTGTACATAGATCAAAATCGAAAGTTTTTTTTGTTAAGTATAATAAGACAGTATCTTTTTATCTTGTATACAATTATTATCATAAATTGATAATTGTATTTTTTTCTATTAGTAGCATCCTTGTAGTTCATTGAAGCTATTATTTTTTTAGTATTATATTCAATACTTTTGAATATTTGCTATAACCTATCTATTAGTAGCATCCTTGTAATTCATTGAAGCTATTATTTTTTTTAGTATTATATTCAATACTTTTGAATATTTGCTATAACCTATCTATTAGTAGCATCCTTGTAATTCATTGAAGCTATTATTTTTTAGTATTATATTCAATACTTTTGAATATTTGTTATAAAATAACAATTTTGTAGCATCATTGTTCAATATTTTTAGTATTATATCCAATACTTTTGAATATCTACTATAATATTTCCTATAATTGTTTCTACAATTATATTAATTCATGTTTAATATTTTTAGAACATCTTTATGAACGAGAAAGAATTTTGAAAAGGAGAAGTAAAGAGCTGAAGCAGTTAGATAGCAGTCTGTTCAATCAGAGAGACTACCTTCCTGTTACAACTGCGGTGTCTGAGCCCCATCGGAAATTTCCAGTGAGTTACTGTTTTCGCTAACAATTTTTCCTTGTCAGAATCCTATTTTTCGGAGAGTCGTTTATTGGTACAAAATAATCTTTAGTCTGTATATTATATATAACTTTAATTAAGTACTATGGCACCGAACGTTCATTCACTCACACTAGTTGAGAATACAATCAATCTAATTAATGAGTTTTCAAAAAATCTAGAAGTCCAATCAACATCCTTAACAATAGTTGAATTAAAAATCAAAAACTTAGACAAAGCTTGGGTTAAATATAGTAGTATCGTAGAAGCACTGCTTCCAACTCTAAAAAATGAAGAAGCTACGGCTATCGTTAGTAAGTCTATGGAAGTTGAAAGTATTTATGACGACACTCTTATTTACTTGTTGAATTATAAGCAAACATTTGAGAATGATACACATATTGTAGACGACTCAAAAAGCATAGATTCAATAAAAAATCTGAACTTAAGCCCAATGCAACTAACCGTTTTTGATGGAGAATATATTAATTGGCAAAGTTTTATGGAATTATTTACAAATTTAATTCGTAATAATAGTAAACTATCAAGCATTGAAAAAATGCATTATTTAAAGTTAAATTTGTCAGGAGAACCACTCAAACTCATAAAGAATTATCCTTTAACAAATGATAATTACGAAATTGTTTGGAACATCCTTTGTAAACGTTATGATAACAAGGTAGCACTTATTGAAACCTGTTTAAACAATTTAATAAACTACAATGTTATACGTTTAGAGTCCGAAATCAATATCAAAAAACTACTAGATGAAATTAATGAATCGATTAGAGCATTAACCGAATTGGGGATATATTCTAATCATTCAGATTTTATGTTAATACATATTTTAAAGACCAAATTAGATTTTAATTCGTCAAAGGAATGGGAAAACAGAAATAATTCTGAATTACCAACCTTAAATGAATTTACAGAGTTTCTGGAGAGACGGTGGCGCAATCTAGAAAGAAGAAGGCATATTAAAGTCAAAACATATCCAAGCGTTCCTAATTCTAATAGTAAACCAGTTTCAAGCAAGCAAATTCCTAATAAGGTCGAAACAAAAACTAAAAATTTGTTCTGTAACCATTGTAAGAAAAGTGGTCATACAGAAAAGTATTGTTTTATTAAGAAGGAAAATCTAGATACGGGTAACCCTATTGCTCAAGTTAATACTTGTAGGGAGGCCACAATTTTATCAGAACCTTCTACTTGTTGTGAAAGATCGAAACATCTTATATCTGATGGTTCTCAAGTATCTTTTACTAACAAGACACAACACAATTCAAATAATGAATTATGTTTTTTTTATGATTTTGATGAGATCAATACGGGTAATTTACAAAATAATAATGATATTCTAAGTTTTGACAGTAAAAATAAAAATGTTAAGGCTAAGCAAACAGTTGACACTATCCAATTCAAGATGGTCGCAGCCAAAGCTAAAACCGTATCATTTTTATTAGATACTGGTTCTCAAATCTCCTTGATTAAACAAAATATTTTAAATAACAATGTCAGAATTAATAATAAATCTAAAATTCTATTGAAGGGTATTTCTGAAGGCACGCCTTATACCTTAGGTTCACTGAAAACTTCTATAATTTTAGATAGTAATAAGTCGAAACAAACTTTACAGGTTGTGTCAGAAAATTTCCCCATTAAACACGATGGAATTATAGGGTTAGATATTTTACGGAAACTAAATGCAGTAATTAATCTAAAAATGAACAGTGTACAATTCTCAGAATGTGGCAAAGTAATTGAGCTCCCACTTATAAATATAAACAATATCGTTTTACCAGCACGTACGAGGAAGATAATTCCTATGTCAGGTTCTACAGTAGGAGTTTGTGTAGCCAGGGAATTGTTACCTGAAGTTTTTTTAGCTAATGCATTAATCAAGCCCGTCAAAAATATTTTCTATATTTCAATAATAAATTCTTCAATAAAAAATATAATACTTAGTAATTTCAAACCGAATATCATACCGATAGATCAATTTAGTATTTACCATTTTTCAAAATCAAGTCCTAACAACCGTAAGGAACTTTTATTAAACAATTTAAATCTTTCACATGTCAATTCAGAATTAGTAACAGAATTAATAGAAATCTGTGACAGCTTTAATGACATATTTTTTTTACCGGGAGACAAGTTATCTTGTACGAGCGCATTAAGTCATAAGATAAAGATTAATTCTTCTAAACCCGTTAACGTTAAACCGTATCGATTGCCCCATGCGCAAAAAGAGATTGTGGAAAAGCATATTCAGGAACTGTTGGTCAACAACATAATTGAAGAAAGCGACTCACCCTATAACGCACCTTTATTAGTAGTACCAAAAAAACCAGATGCGTTAGGTAATAAACAATTCCGCGTAGTAGTCGATTTCCGTAAACTTAACGAGCAGACAACAAGTGACGCCTATCCTTTGCCTCTTATACATGATATACTGGACCAACTTAGTGGTGCAAAATTTTTCTCTACCCTTGACTTAGCAAGCGGTTTTCACCAGGTCCCTATGCTTCCCGAAGATAAAGAGAAAACAGCATTTAGTGCGAACTTTAAACACTATCAATTTGTAAGAATGCCATTCGGACTTAAAGGAGCCCCCCCCATGTTTCAGAGACTTATGTCTCACGTTCTCACAGGTTTGCAAGGAATAGATTGCTTAATCTATCTGGACGATGTAGTCATTTTTGGAAAAAACATTTCTGAGCACAACCAAAGATTAAAAAACGTTTTTTCTAAATTACGGGAACATAATTTGAAGCTCCAACCATCCAAATGTAACTTTCTACATAAAGATTTGATTTATTTAGGTCACGTTATTAATGAAACAGGTATTCTACCAGATCCTTCTAAAGTAGAAGCAATAAAGAATTTCCCCATTCCAAACAGTCCTAAACAAATTAAAACATTTTTGGGTATGTCTGGTTATTATCGCCGACATATACCGCATTACGCAGAGATAGCCAAACCACTATATAATGCAGCAAACAGTAATGTTAAAGTATTAGAATGGTCAGACCAATGCGACGAATCATTTAAAACTTTAAAAAATAAATTAACCATATCACCTGTTTTGCAATACCCGGACTTTAGTAAAAATTTCGTTGTAACCACGGATGCAAGTAAATATGCTATAGGTGCAGTCCTTTCACAAGGTACTATTAAGGAAAGCCACCCAATAGCATATGCTTCAAGAACTCTAAATAAGGCACAACAAAATTACACAACTACTGAACGTGAGTTATTAGCAGTAGTATGGGCTGTGGCTCATTTTAGACCCTATCTCTATGGAAAGTTTTTTAGTATCGTAACAGACCATCAAGCCTTGACTTGGTTAATGAGTATTAAGGACCCGAGTTCTAGACTTATGCGTTGGCGGATAAAACTAGAGGAATATAATTACGAAGTAATATATAGACCAGGTAGTTCGATTCCACACGTAGATGCCCTAAGTCGCGTATACTCACTTCAGGTTGAAACAATGGATGTCACATACGAAAATTATTTAGAAATAATTAAAAATAAAATTATCATAAACAATAAAGTAATTGAACATGATAAAAGTTTATATGACGCACCGACGTCATTTTCATTAGTAGATTTTGTATCAAAAGATTTTAAAAATTCAATTGGAAATTCTCCTGAATTAATCAATAAATTTAGTAGTATCAATGCATTTCTAATACAAGAAAAAGAAGTATCAGAAATTGCATATGTTGAAATTGATACTAGATTTATTATCTGTTTAATAATTAAGGAATTTCATTTTAATCTACCAAATTATAAAGAAATATTTTTGGCATTAGTGAATCTGAAAAACTTTTGTACTTTACACAAAATTACTAACATAGCTATGAACAGGTTCGAGTCTGAACTAAGTAAATTAGATTTTGCCCAGTTACGAACTATGATCAGACATATCTTTGATAAAACAAATATAATAGTACACATTTATAATGACAATATACTTAAAATTAGTGACCCTGAGTTAATAAACAATGTAATTTCGGAATTTCATGTTAATCCCACAGCAGGCCACTTAGGAGTTTCTAAAACAATTAAACGATTAAAATCACACTTTAAATTTCCAAGTATGATTAGAAAAGTTAAAAATTTTATTAGACAATGTGTATCATGTCAAAAGAATAAAGTGTGCAAATTAAATAAATGCCCATTAACAATTACATCGACTTCGAAACATAGTTTCGAAAGGTTGGCTTTGGACATAGTATATCTTCCCAAGAAAGACGACAACGACAAATACAAATACTTACTAACAATACAGGATGACCTTACTAAATTTACGGAAGCTATTCCTATTATAAACCAGGAGGCAAATACTGTCGCGAAAGCATTAGTAACTAAC
This sequence comes from Panorpa germanica, assembly GCA_963678705.1. Classification (NCBI taxonomy): domain Eukaryota; kingdom Metazoa; phylum Arthropoda; class Insecta; order Mecoptera; family Panorpidae; genus Panorpa; species Panorpa germanica. The sequence continues at coordinate 6,214,489 of OY783212.1, read as the reverse complement.
GTTATTTGTAGGTACGGAGTTCCTAATATGATCTTAACAGACCAAGGAACAAATTTCATGTCAAAAATTTTTAAAGATATATGCAAATTGTTAAAAATTAAACAATTAAAAACAACAGCATTTAGACCAGCAACCAACGGTGCCTTAGAAAGAGTTCATAGAACCCTTGCCGAGTATCTAAGGAATTTTTGTAAAAAGCAGGATGATTGGATAAATTGGATTCCCTATGCAATGTTCGTGTATAACACAACTCCGCATACAGCGACCGGTTTTACTCCTTTCGAACTAATTTATGGACATAAGGCAAATCTGCCTTCAATTTTTTATAAAGAACCAATTGAGGTAAATACTTATAATAATTTTATAGTAGAACTCAAACACAGGTTACAAGTAGCGAGGGAACTTGCTATAAATAACTTGGTTAAAAGCAAAGAAAAAACAAAATTATATTTTGATAAAAGGGTCAATTCTCTTTTCACACCTGAAGTAAACGAACTAGTTTTATTAAGAAATGAACAGTTACCAACTAAAGGACAGTCAAAAAAACTTTTACCCTTATACGTAGGACCGTATAAAGTTACTAAAATTATATCCCCTGTTAATACAGAAATACTAATTGGTAAAAAACATACGGTAGTTCATAATAATAGGTTGAAGAGATTTTGTACCAATGAATAAAAACTTGACGAATGAAATGGATTTTGTCAGGGATGATTGTTTTGTGGAGCAGTGTTAACTCTATACGATGGGATCAGAATCGTTGTCGACACTTTGCTTCTCTTTTTGTTTTTTTCTAGAATTGTAACTCGTATATTTTGTTTTTATACGTGTCCCTTTTTTTTTGAAAGGGGGTGTTGTGATATGTACGACATCTCCCCTATCACAATTTTTCCTTTTTCTTTTCCTTAGAGCAGAAACGCATATGTTTTGTTTTATATGCGTTCCTTTTCTTTGGTTGAGGAGTGTTGTAAGTACGCATATGTCGCACTTACCTTTTATTTTTAATGATATTAAATGTTAATTATGTAATAGAATTATATTATGTAAACAGTTTTTGTATTAGTATTAAGATTGTAAAGAATAATTATTTAAGTTTAGCGCTTATAAATATTGTCTCTGGTTTGTGGAGATTAATATTGATTTAATGCTGGTAATTCAGTATTGGCGTTCTGTGATGTGAAATAAATTATTATATATTAAATTGCACAAGACGCTGAAAGCCAGTCTTCTCCTGAGTCTCAACCAAGTGTTTACTAATTGTACTTCGTTCGTACAATACTCCAATTGTAACATCTAAGTATTCAATAGTGAGCACATTTTAACTATTAATCAAATTATAACACTATAGAATTACATTTTGTTTTATATCTGTCATCTTCGTTAATCTAATAAAATACTATTGTAATTAAGTAAGCAGATATAATATTACAACGAATAAATGATATATTTTAATAAAAGTGTTTGTATTAATAGTAATAAAAAGATACTAATTGTTCAACCGTCGCATGTCGCAACGAGGTTACTTTAGACCGCTCAAGTATTCTCTAATTGCAACAATACACCGTCTGAACAAGAATCCTTATTAATCATCTTAAGAAAGATATTCGATTACTACTGTAATTGGTGTTGGAAGTCGTCAACTGAAGAATCTACTACCAGAAGCTAGCATCCCTGCAGAATGTACTAGTAAGCTGAGTAATCTCCTCCAGAACGACAATACGACACAATTTTACAACATTGGTGTCAGGTGTAACATCCGCCTTCGAATCTACTTACAACAATACAAAAGAAACTTTGCGGTGAAAAGAGTGGCCAAGTGACGTTTAATCAATTTCTTAAAATATCTTACGTATTGTCGTTACCTGAAAGAAGGAACTGGATAAGCTTGAGCTGGACAAAGAAGCGCAAAACTTTGCTCTAAAGATCTTTCAATCCAGGATCTTTTAACATCACTCGAGAAAGCTGGTGCCTTTGCTCCGACGGGTTCTAACGATAAATATAATAAATAAACTTAGGAGATTCATTTACCTGAATGAAGGTACAGGGAAACCTTGTGCTTGACATAAAAGAGCAAAACTTTGCGCGGAATTTCTAAGAAACGAGTTTACTCGGTTGTCGGTTGAAAATTTAGGAGCTCTAACTCCAACTGGCTCTAACAAAACAAATAAGTTATAAGCTAGGTAATTTATAGAAATATTTTAATTATTGTCGGGAATGTTGGGACAAGATTGATGGAGCTTTACCACCCCTTCAGTTATATTACGTAAAATAAAATAAATTCAGAACAAACTTTTCAATACAGTCAATATCTATGAACGAAAATAGTCCACATCATTATTAATGTAAATGACATTTAGCGTTACGTACTTGGAAGAATAAACTTTCCAAAGTTTCAGTTTGTTTGTCACAATATAAAACGTCACAAGTTTTACTTAGAAGGTAATTCATAATTCAACTAACCTAAAGCTAGGAACTGGTTGACCTTGAGCTTGACATAGTAATGAGATAGTACGACCTTGAGACTGTGTAATCATGTCGAACTTCGATTTCGATGGAATTCTAGGGGCCGTGCTACTAACAGGTTCTGCGGTAACAAACGATATACTCGATAACAAATATTAATTATAATTTTAATAGGATAGGGTACATGTGTAAAACATTCTATAAATAAGACGTACCGAAATGATGGAACTGGAAAAGCTTGAGCGGGACACAGCAAAGTACAACTTTCGGAGCTTTTTGAAGTGAAAGATCGACCAGTATCACTTGTTGAAAATTTTGGTTTTACACTACCGACAGGTTCTATGAGATAATTTTTAAAATGGTTAAATTATTTTGTATTAGATTGATTTGATTATGTTTGGCTTGAGTGTTGGGTCAAAGTATGAACTAGTGATTAAGTATATACATTTGACAGATCTCATCTAAAAAGTAAACAAAACGCGTAAAAAGTTACCACCTTAAAAGGTGTTTGTTTCAAAGTTTAGTAACATACCGAAAGCTTGGCACTGGGTACGCCTGTGCTGGACAGAGTAGCGTACAGCTTTCAAAGCTTTTTACAGCAAAGCCTCTGGTAGTGTCACTAGTAGAAAATTTCGGCAAAACGCTACCCACGGGTTCTGTGTATACGATAAAAATATAAAAGAATAAATAACGAAAATGTTTTTAATTTTTGAGATAGGGTACTGGAATAGAACTGTTAAAAATTGTGTACCAACTAAAGAAAAAGAAAAGTAATTATTAGAATGTTTATCAATTACTTTGCGTTACTCGTTGTAATGAAATGTGCCAAGTAGCAAAAAGGTGGAAATCAGGAACTTGAATATAAGGTTGTAGAAACAACATATTTTAATAGTATAGAATAGTAATACAAAATCCAAAAGACTTCATTATCTTACCTAAATGAAGGAACTGGAAATGCTTGTGCGGGACAGAGTAAAGTAACGCTTTTCTTATCTTTTGATTCAAATGTACGGCTTTTGTCTTCATTCGGAAATTTTGGTTTAACGCTCCCAACAGGTTCTAAATTGAAACGTAGCTATAGTTATAAAGTATTATTTTGATATTGATGATATTGGATATTGTATTTCTTAATAAAAAAAGGAAATAAACTTTTTTGGTTGTATTTCATTATGTTTGAAATATCAATTTGGAGTTATATCATTCGCTGCAAGAGTATCTGATTTTTTTAAACCAGAACCTTCCCTTTCACTTTAAGGATGACCCATTTGGATTCGTCTCCGATGCCATAACACTAACGTATATATTCATTTCTGATCTTTGTCTTACCTAAATGATGGGACAGGATAAGCCTGCGCGGGGCATAGCAAAGTAACGTTTCGGTTTCTCCTACAATCAACAGTTCTACTTTTATCTCCCGACGTCAACTTAGGCAAAACCGTTCCGACTGGTTCTGTTAGAAAAACACATGAACAGAGGGTGCATTATTAAAATGAATTTATATGTTGGGGTAGAGCGTAGAGTATGAGCAAGTTCATGTGTTTTTAAAAATGTCAACTAAAAATAAATGTCTATTACGAAAAAACTACATACCGGAAATTAGGCACGGGAAATGCTTGAGCAGGACAAAGTAGGGTAACCGACAATCCGCTTTTGCTTTGAAAAGCTTGGCTCGTTAACACTGTTGGAAATTTCGGAAGAATTCGGCCGACTGGTTCTGTTGGGCAACAAAACAATGAAATTGTCATTTTGGAAAACAAGAAAAATATTAATTAATTGTTTTTTAAAAAGCTTGTCACCATAATGTTCACCATAATGACGTCAACTGACTTTAAAATGACGCAGTACTTATTCCTGTAAGTACCGTTTTCTTTTAACTACATTTACTTTCTAAAATGTTCTATAATATCGTGAATAAGTTCCTGATAGACAACTTTATCAATATTATATAATTTAGGACGAAGGACATCAGATTGAACCTTTAATTAAAAATGAACCTTCCTCTATTAACAGGCAATTACTGTCAAGCATTGTAAGTCTATTCAAATTGGTTTATAACGAGAGGGGGGGGGGGGTACATTTGGAACAAATCCTAGCTGCTTAAGCCTCCTCTAACGAATCCCAGATAGAAAACACATTGACTTACCTGGTGCTCCGCTAAATCGAATAAGCAAACTGACAGGAGATTGGATTAGGGATTAAAATAATTTTGAATGATCGTCATATACAAAGTTTAACCGCCATAGCAAATATTTAAAAATGAACCCGATTTGTTTTTCTTTTATTTTTATTCTCTGTAGTTTAAAAATTTAGAACGTGCCGACCGGTACCCTATCCCAACATTCAGGCAACAGAACAAACATTTCTTGAATGTGGTCATTTATTATTTATATTTTTTTTATTTTTCAAAAAATCTTTGTTATAACAATATATAATTAACATTGATATTAATTTAATTATTTAACGAATTGTACTATAATTTACTGTAATAAGTTTTAAATGTAATAAGCAATCCGTTAAATTATTAAAATGAAATGTGATGATATGACATGCCAATTGGTATTTTGATGAATTTGAAATATACATGCATTAATTTTATTTTATTTTGAAATGGATCATTTTTTTGAAAATAATTTTTATAAAGTAAATAAATACCAATTTTAAAAAGAACAATTTTTACAAAAGCAATATCATTATTAATAAAATAGATTATAATTCAATAATCTACATAATAATTTTAGAATGATTCAAATAAATTTTTAATGATAAATATTTAGATTATTTATAATAGTTTAGTACGCTTTTTCATATATCTGATTTAATTTAAATTAAATTGATATGAAAAAATAATTTTGCAAATGAAATGCTAGCTTATCAGTTTTTAAATCTTAATAAATATTAAAACTGTATATCATGTTGCCTACAGTCACAGGCGCGACATGAATTAGAGTGCGATTACAAAGCTAGTTGAAAAATACTCTTAAAATGAAATATATGTATGTAATTATTTATCTGAAAGATTGAAACATATGTAATTAATATCATCTTAAATGGCTAGAGCATAGAAGCCTTATGTTGTACTTCTTGATGTGTCAAAAGTTAAGTAGGAAACGAGGGCAACACTTTTTCTTAAAAGACCATAGGAAAATAGCTTGCATAAGAAATTAAGAAAATCGGTCTTTTAAATTTTTAATTAAATTGCTTTTGTAAAAATTATTTGATAAAAAAGTTTAGCCTATAATGTCCAAATATACTTATTAAGAATACTTTCTTTGTTTATATTTTTTAATTAAAAACAGTTAACTTTTATTTGAGATCATTTTAGAATATGACAGAAGTTGCAGCAAAGAAAATGAAAGGTGCTGAGTTGAATAACTGCAACTTCACAACAACTACAGAAAACTTTAACCGCCTTACAAATAAACCTGCTATAAAATTTATACCAGGTATAAACTGATAATAAACCGGTCTGGACGGGTTTTATACCTGGTAAAAATTTTAAAACAGGTTTATTTGTAAAGCGGTAAATGTTTAATAAAAATTTGTATTATTATAAATTATTATTTATAATAAATTTTATTTATATTATTACATAAGCTGCTTAGCTTTAATATATAGCTTATTTTCATGTATAAAATAATTTTAAGTAAACAATGTAAAGTATTTTCTGTGACTAACGAAATTTAATTTGCATGTCTACATGTTTTAGATAATATTTGTCGCAAATGTGTTTTAGAGAAAAGACTATCAATTTAATCTTAAATATAGACGTAAATATGGGTAACATTAAGCGCCGACGAGTATAAATAGATTTACATTTTGTCCAGAAAGTCCCGCGATAAAGGTATCCCAAAATCAGTTTGCAATTTGTGAACAATCTATTGACATTCCACAAAAAGTTTAGACGAGTTTTGTCAATCAGTTTGTTTCCAGCAGTCAGTCAACTTCATGTTATGTAAGCAACGTTACTTAATAAACAACGTTTTTTAACGTTACTGCTCTTTTAAAAATAAATTGACCTTTTTGCCCATTGTCATAATCGAAAATACTTCGTAAATGGACATTTTTTTATTATCTAATTTATTTAACGTCAGCCTATTTCCAATGCTGAGTCCTATCACGACCTCTTACTATATTGGTATTATTTTTTTTTTGTGTCATGGTCTCATACATGTGGCCTGCAATAAGTTTATGATTATGTATAAACATACTCAATTTAAATTGATAATAACCAAATGCAAATGACAATGAAATATCGAAATGGACCAATTCTGTTGACTTTCTGTACAAAATATATGCTATGTACATATAGCTCGACCACTTCTAGGACTAACCAACACTAACATTTGGACATTATAGACTTTGTACTTTAGGTAAATGAATCAACTTCTACATGATGAAATCTCAAAATCACTCACCAGTGATGACGAGACGGCCCTTGGTTGCACTCAATCGGGTTTCTCCAGTTAGACGATGTTTGGTTCTGCATTGATAAGTTTTGTAACCATCTTCAGGTCCAACGTCACGGATATGGAGTTCTCCAGATGGAAGGACAAGATATTTGCCATCTAAAGTTTAATATAAGATTAATACATCGTACTTTATTCTACTAAATTTAACACTTTTATTGGATATATCTGATGATCGTCTATATAATTAAAGCTTCAATATTAAAAGCAAAACTAGACTATAAAATTGCGGTGTGAATTTTCTTTCGCAGTGTGGCTCTAGTTTAAGAAAAAGTATTTTTGCAACCAACTTTTTTTACAGTGTAAACTTTCTTAAGCAAAAATAAACATTTTTAACTTGCTGCTATCTATAATCTATGATCTAATTATTATAGATTATACTGAGTATAGTTTTAAGTACCTCCCACTAAGCACAATTTTTAACATTTACATATAATTTACGTATAAAAGTATTTGCTACATAAATATTATATAAATACTGCAGTTGTATTTTCAAGATATAGTTTATTAATTTTCCATCAGTTATATCCAATTAAAGTGGTGTATCATAACATCAAAGATTGTTCAAAGTTTGTACATTAAGAGAATAACATTCATGCAACACTTTTACTTACAAAAAAATGTACTTTTGTACACTGTTAAGTCCCTAACTATAACGCCTGTCAAAATTGACTATAATTCCCGAGAATAATGTTTATTTATTTCTTAATGGGATGACGAAGATAATTTACAAATTATATACAATAATACAATTTATACCATTTTGTATAATATCCAATTACTGCTAGGTATAGTAACATAAGATCCTACTACTGTCATTTTAAACAGAAGTAAAACATAACTTCAAAATATTTATTTTCTGTAACTATACATTTATATTAAGTAAGAAATATACAAAATGATTTGAAAAGAAACACTTTTATAATAGTTTATAAGCAATATCATACATATTAATGGAAATATCACTTTAATGTTCAATAAGATGACACCTGTTTAATGACACCTATTTACAAAATTATCATACAAATCGATTTCTCAGTAAATACAAAACATTCTTGAGATAAACATTAACCAAGAACATTAAAAAACGTTTTACATTAAATAGATAATCTGTTTACATTCTCTTATGCCTTCTTTTATCTATCTGATTGAATAAATGAGTTGTTTCAAATTACATACATTTTTAGGTTAAGTCAAAAGTCACTCACCATATTAGCATTTGTACGATAAAATAAATACGTATACAAGTTTTTAAATAATCACCTTGAAACTAAAATCTTCATCTTTACTTAATTATCACAATAATTTAAATAGTAGCACAAGTGATTCGTTATATCACTGTCACCAAAAAAATAAAACTAACTAAAAAGTACTGTCAAAGTATCAAAGTAGTGTAACACAAAATATGTCAGGAATCTTATAACTCATTATAATTACTTTGAAACGTGCTCTCATATAATTCAGAACTGTCACAAATGTTAACTTCAAAGTACAAGTATCTCTTGAACAATCTTAGCAACTAACTTAATTAAATAAAGACAAGGAACTCATACCAATGAACTCTAATTGTCAATGTCAGTGTTGCCACTTAATTAGAGTGGAATTTACAATAGAGAATTTAATATCAAAAATATTTTCATTACACTAAAATTATTTTATAAAAGTATTTCAAATATTTTATTAATTATTTAGGTTAGTTTAAGAAAATTACATAAACTAATTGACATGAGTTTTTTTATCTTTATGTCATGCAAATATTTATTGTTTAGCATTCACACTAATTAATATACTGGTAATTGATAAATGTATTTTATAAATATTAATTGTAATCATCAATATTATACAGTAAATTATTTTCTATTAACACGCTCTGTGACAGATTGTTTTTAGTAGCTTTGTCATTTCCATCAAGTGGGTCGTATATGCCCTATTAAATAGCGAACATTTTCAAGTGGCCTGATTGATACGTAAAGCGTAGGTCTATACGACCCACACAGTACGGAATGTGTTGAAAAAGGAAATGAATATGATTAAAGTGTTAAATTTTTTCCATCAATAGAACTTTAAATTATGTCACAGATTTTTACGCATAGTCTTATGTACAGGTTTAGAAAAGCCTTCTTTTCTTTATATGATACGGTTAGTGTCGTTTTCGTAATTGACAGCAGTTAAAAAAAATTAAAACTCGCAATTGATACTCGAAAACACAGACTCTTGGAATTGGACAAATAAAAATATTAGTAACAATATTATTACATCTTTTTATATAAAAATTCAACTTGCGTATATTTGTGCTCGCAAAATTCAAATTAACTTTTGAAATTTGACACAACGTGCATTCAATTGCGCACGTGTTTTCAAAAATTGAATTCAATTCTTTCGTTTTTTTTAGAATGTTATTTACTGTCTTATTCATTTCATATCAGACTGAGTCACGAAGCGTGATCAGATTTAGCTAATACTCGTATTATATAAAATTTGATGTAAAATTTACGTTTTAATAACATAATAACAAGTATACTTAAAATATTTGTATCTCTTTTAAGTAAAACTTTATCAGTATGGTTTTTTACTTTATATTTTTCGTTAATTCAACATTGATGATTACAAAATAACATTACATGAGTATCTACAAATGAAATAATGAAATTCAATATTTCTTAAATCATACATTCCAAGCATCATGCCACATCACGGAAGAAAGGACAATAAGGAAAAGGTGAACCGTAAGATCCATGGAATGGAAAGGATAAATTAAAACGATGACGAAAAATATACATATATATATAAAAAAAATATACGAGTATAATACATAAATGATGAAATATGTTTAATATGCCAGTGTAATACCCCGTTCAGATTCGATGAATATGCTAGAATAAAATTTATTAATTATTAATTAATATTTGAACGGTTTTCTCTAGAAAACACGATACTAAACATATTTGTTAAATAAAAAGGAAATTTGATATATTTAAAAAAAAATTAATTTAACTTTCTTTGAAATGTAATAATGCAAGACAAGACCGTTCAAACAAACAAATAATTCGCTAAACACAGTTATGTATATTTTACACAAAAAATTTACAGCTTACATAAAAAAATTCATGTAAAATTTTAGTTTTATTCATGTAAAAAAAAATATACAAAAAATATCGAAAATTTAGTTAGTATTATTACTAGTATATACGATTTGTGTTTAGCGGAATGTAATTAAAAACTTCTACTTAAGTACATGTTTACAAAAGTATTAATCACAAGAAACAGTAATTAATTACAGGAAGGTAAAAATATATTAAACAAGTAATAAGTATTACCTACACAGTAAAACGGGTAATAAATTTAAAAACATAAAACATTTTAAACGAGGAAACTGTAAGGGCTTGTTTCCGTCAATTAATACGGTAACGCCAGGTTTTTTATGAAAGTTATTTATAGAAAGCGTGTTACGAGGGTTTGACTATTTGAGGTTAAAAACTCGTTACGTTTACCATTATTATTATTATTTTCTAATTTTATTTAGATTACGTTTACAGTAAACGACTATTTATGTTCAATTTTAATTCAAATGTAAAATCTCTTTGTCAAGTTTTATAAGAAAATTTCATGTTTTTCTTATAACTTTATTTTTTACGTTTTTGAACGTTTAAAACAAAAATTAATTTAAACACATACCAACGCCGGTTTCACACTGCATCAGAGTACTTTTAAGTAGAGTGTATTCTAGTTATTTCGCATTAGTACATTTATCATGAAATAAACCTTTCCTCCTTTACAACTGCCTGGATGTTTATTAATACACCCCTGTACATCTGTCAAATTTTCCACTCTCTATCACCGTTACGCTCCCAAATAGAAAGAACAGTCACTTGGACTCAATACACACTAAAATAGACTTTTCCTCTTATGATAAAGTATGCTAATGCCCATTTTATAACTTTTTATAAACATACGTTTACATTTGACGATTTTTAAAAGCCCATTTTTTTCTAAATTAGACTTCCCAGTAAACAATTTGGTGAAGTGTCCTGTTTTGTGACGTTTCTATCACTATTGCACTTCCATTATAGTTCTCATCAACTTTATCTTCATTTGTATTCGGACAGGTGGAGTGGTTTCGCCATTTGTAACCAACAAATTAGATATTTCATATGTACAACTGAGAGAAACTGAACTGTAAATGAACTTTTTCATGACAAAAAAGTCATACGCATCTTCAATATGATGGTAAAGTGACTCTAACATGTTTACTGGTTCCTAAGTTTAGTCAAAGCTATCTTGCTTTAAATGAATACCCTCAAGTGGATATAGGTACCCAATTTAGAAATATCATCAAAAATTAGCAGGCGCTCATACAAAGTTACTAAATAGGGTCCTTAGATTATTCATCCTGATGTATAAATAGGAAGTATAAATAAGCCAATTTCAGCCAACATCTTCATAGTATATTTGCATAGAATCACTGCTACAAAGTCTCAGCTACAACATGAATGGTCTTGCGAAATGCATGTTGTGTGTTTATATTGATATCTACTATTTGATCTAAATATATTGGTGCCAGCAAACAAAGGGAGCTTGTCCCACAATTGCACAAATCTACTTCTTTCTTTGGTGAGTACTTTGTACTATAGATCTCACATCTTAAATAATAATCTTTCCCACTATTCAACGAATAGTATTCACATTTTACCATCTATAGTAGCGTTGCTACTAAATATATGCCCATTTCCAGTTTCCTTATTTTCTAATGTATTAATTCAATTCGTTAAACACATTCTAAAAACAAATCAATCACACTACATGTTGTTATAGCTTCATTCAGTAATACTGATCCATCAAAATAAAAAGTTATTGAAACCAATAAAGTAAAAATAGAGTTTAATCGTTGGTACCGTAGAAATCGATACCGCCAACGCCCCCTTGCGCCTTGATGACAGTCTCCTCGTCTTGAATCCAGGAATCAACAACAACATAATCCGCCACAAAGCTGGGAATATGGCATTTCAATATGGCGGTATTACCCTTAAGAACGTGTTCGTCCATCACGTTCACCGAGTAGCTTTGAGTGACAACTGGAAATGAAATACCGGAGTGATAACATCGACAGGTTCCGGGAGTGATAACACGGTGTGGTGTGTATGTAGATAACATAAATTGATGTAATAATATCTATATCAGCGAGTCTGTTATGTAAATTATATGATCATTAGACTACAATATAGATTACGGGGCATTGATTATTAAATCGTTATAGAAACTGTGAATCTCTATTGGTAATAAAGAAAACAATAAATCTTCATTGAATTGAAAATGTACCGTGCGTAAAAAAATCCTAAATCTATTCGAGTTAATTATTCTGAATCATAATTAGTGGGTTACACCACTGCCTAATAAGTTTATGATTATGTATGTACATTAATAACAACCAAACACCAATCCTCTAGCCCACACTGTCAAAACATCTTTTAACATTAGACGTTTCTTTAAACAACTAATTTTTGATAAGATAGGGCTTTTAAAATTCACCGAAAGAAAATTATTAATCATCATTAATTGACAAAATAGATACAATTGATATTGGAGCAGACTAAAGTAGCCTAATTTTCTCCAAAACAGTCTGAGAAAAAGTTTATTACGCTATTTCTTCTTTTGGCAATGGGCTTATGTCCTCATTTTTTAGTGGTCCATTTTTCAATTGTTGATTGAAATTGATGTTAATAAATGTGCAGACATAATATTGAAATTTTATTTTGATATATAAATACATATAGCAGAGCTGTAACGTTGGCAGCGGTTGTGATGACACATGCATTTGGAATGTGTACAACGTTGAATCCCTTTAATAATTAAAGAGACAAAATGACTTTTTTAATTGTTAATATCTCTTAACATATAAGGAGTTATTAAAAAATAATGGAACATTTGAGGTTCAAGTAACCCTCTTTATCAATATATAGTACACTTTTATAGAAATTAATACGTAGGACACAAGCCCATTGAATAACATGATACTAGAACTAAATTTGTGTTCGAAACTTAGATAATTCTTTATTCTTGATTTGCAAATTATAATACCAAATAATTTCTGCACAGCTCTTACTATAATTTCAATTAATCCAATTACAATTTACTGATTTAGAGTTCCCTCGATAAATAGGGCTACGCATATTAGCCCTAAACAAATCTTAAGTTAAATTCTCTATTTCATTTACAACTGTGTAAGTTCTTACACAAAAACAATCCTTAACGACAATCAATGCTTATTAAATGATCACATTATTTACACAACTGACTCGTATAGTTTACAATATACAACATACCAGGCGCATGACATAGTAAAACAAAATACAAATATTTCAAACATAATTGTAGTTAAGTATAGAAGAAACAAATACAAAATAAATGCATGGGAAAAAATATGTTATTCTGCATTTGCTTCAAGTTGTAACTCGTGACCTGCAATTGAAATAATCTGATGCAGAGTGTATTGAATAAATTACTGTTGTTTTGTATTGCATCGGCTCTAGTAGAAGCGAACGCGCCCCCAATCCATGTCTCCGTACTGTCTGAAGATGTACGTTGGGCGTCGCATCTAAGTTGAAAAGCTAACAAATATGTAAATGTCAAATAAGAGCTGAAATGAATGAGTGAATTTAGGGCTGGAGAATTATAACTGTTATTATTAGTTAGATTGTTCTAGTTGCATTTGTATAAACAATATTAAACTAATTAGCTTAATCCAACAAATATTTGCAAAAGTATTATAAAATGTCTTTGCTGTGTAGATAATACCAGAGATTAAGTCCAGTACTAGTGTCTGATCGACGTTAAGTGTAGATAGAATAGAAACCGAAGAATTAATAATGAATAAAATGAATCCCTGATATTTTGAAAAGCCATCCCCACGTCACTTGTTCAAAATTAAAGAAATGCACGTGAGACAAAACTTAATTTAATATTTTGCAAAAAGGTCAGTCGCTATAAGACGATTATCTATGTTAAGTTTTACATGTATCCACTAAACACAATTAAGTGTATTTAAGGTTGATCTAACATAAAAACTATTACGTTAATAACATCATCTAATACGCAATGATTTTGTGATTTATTTTACTGCGTTTTCAAAAATAAACTAACTAAAAAATAAGCTACCTTGTTGCGTATTAGAATAACTGTAAAACTTTTTAGAAAGACCATTTTACGGATTATACAATCTTAAGGCTATAAACTATCTCTATTTAAATCAAATGTTGCTGGGTTTCGTTTAAGTAAAATATTACATGAATATAATTTATGTTTTTGTGTTTAGTGGGTTATAGAATTAAATACGAGATTTTGCAAATTGACACTAGATAGACATGAGTCTCTGAAGGAAGTGGCTACGCACTGTCTTTAGCAGTAAAAATAAAATCATCTAGGTCAAACAAAATCAAATTAGAAACTTTCTTTAATGCACAGACTGACAACATGACAACAAATATTTTCAAAATGTTTACAGATTTTTGATTCAAGTTTTTAAACGTTTGAAAATTCTATGAGTTCGAGTATGTTTTAAAGCGACTTTGTTTTACATAATACAATTAGAACATAACATAAATATAACATGGATTAGGAAGACAGGAAGGATGATCCTGTGAAATTTAACTACGATAAGAAACTCATTACAATCGACTGGATGTTCTGATTAAATTACCATATACTACGGGTTGCAGATATTCCCCTCCGTCTGAATCATGCCAGGACTCGATATCGACATGATCAGACACGAATGAAGGAATATTACATTTGAATACAGCGGTGTTTCCTTTAATTACAAACACATCATAGACTTGGGGCTCATAATATTGATTGACAACTGAAAATAAAAATATCCGCTGTAATCAATTGATACAAAAATGTATATATGATCAAATTAATAAGATCGCTAGATCTTTGACTTCAGAGATCCGTTGCGAAATCTATGAAATAGTAGTAATTCTTTCTGGAAAGAAATTAATAAATTGTTTAATTATTATATAATAGTTTTACTATACTAGTTTTGTTCTGAAATAAATGGATTTTTAAAATTATGTATAAATGGAATTTGCATTACGATCTCTACGATATAAATTGCGAAATGTATTATCGTAAAAGTTTGCATATCATTTTCAATTGTATGCAAAATGATTTATATGAACTTCTACTATTCAATTATCTTAGTTCTTTAATGTTACAAAACACGTGTCCAATAAATAGAAATAAAAGAGAAGAGAGTAAAAGGTGTGGTTCAAAGTGATTAAATAAGAAGTTTTTCCCGAATAAATAAAATTCTACACTCTGTACTGATTACTAAGACGTATTATGAAATTGAAACTTTTCAGTTCTCTTAAAAAGACTATTTGAATAAGAGAAATTATTATTATAAGTGAAATTTCCTATTGAAACCACAGTAAAGGATACTACAGGTAACAAGTTTCTCCAATATCAATTTCATTAACTAAATCAATATAAACTATCGTGTTCCAACATGTTATAACCTGTTAAAGTATAAATACAATAACAATATCCGCAAAGCGTAATACGTATAAATTGGATGGGACCAGGAGTAATGGGTTGTACAATTCGATACGATGAGCATCCACTCAATTAACTGTGAAACCGGATATACATTCAAAATATAATTGAATATTAAAGAAGCCGCAGAATTTTGGTACCATTCAAATCGGTCTCTGCTGAATACGAAGTACCAGAGTCATCGATCCACTCAACGACTTGAACGAAATCAGCAACAAACGATGGTAACAGGCATTTCAAGATGGCGGTGTTTCCGCGAAGGACAAATTCGTCAATAACTCGGCTGGAGTAGTACTGCTGGACAACTGGAGAAGATTTGTTTGTTTATTATCAAGCTTTGAAAGATCAGTGTATTTCTATCTTAATATAGAACGATCTAGATTTAATTTGGATTAATGTCAATTGTGATGGTATTGATTCCTGAAATCAAGAATTATGAAAGAAATCGCTTAACAAACTGAAAAGTAAATGTAAAGAACATCATTTCATGAATAACATCGAAAGTGGTTAAATTAATTAAATGCTAAACGAATCTCGGTACCTAAATATTTAATAGGCACTGCTATAAATCATTTCATAACTGGATAAGATAATCATAATTTGTTAAGAATCTGTAAAGATTCTGTATATATATATACACTCTTTCGATATAGTGTCTTACACCTTCATGAGGCTCCATGAATTCTAAATGTGGGAGCTCTGAAAGAAATATAACATTAAATATAAATAAAAACAAACTGAACAAAAACAATAAAATTGGTAAATGGTGTGACGGATTCAACAATAAAACAGAGTGTTGCAATGCAGATGTCATGAATATTTCAATCAACAATTACAAATGTTCAATCAGAACTAACTGACATTCCAGAATATACAACAGTATGCAATAAAAGCATTTAATTAATCATTCCAGATAACAAAGGCATAGCATAAACTGTTAATCTGTTCCATTTCATCACTACCATAGTCATTCCTTCCTGGATAATAGTTGGTTCCCTGACTATCACTCCACATATCGACAGACACGAAATCAGCCACGAAACTTGGGATTTCACATCGCATTACCACCGAGTTACCACGAATGACGTATTCATTATCAGCTTCCACTTCGAACGACTGTGAAACGACTGAAACGAATAGAAGGGTGACAATAATAGTGACAGTGATGTAACTTGAATGAAAGGGGAGATAAATGTTATATGGATCTTGTTATATTGTGAAATATATTCCCTGGTGTAATAAAGTAAGGTTAGGTTTGAAACGTTCTGAAAAATTTAAAAATTCGGAGTGACACGTGGCAAACAAATAAATAAAAAAACATAGAACGTTATTTATATTAACTAATTATAACGACAAAATATTACACCTGTTCTAATATCATTGCAACAGACATTTTTTAATGTTTCACGGTTAAAATTTCTACTGCTGTACAAATAATACTAGGTTCATGTTAGGGTTAGGTTAGGTACGGTTTGTTTATGAAAACGTTATTGAATAATATATTTTCAGTTGTGTGAGGAGCATTTATAAAGGTGTAAGCCGTACATCAATAGTTATGTGTCAATCTTTTAGCTACCAATGATAGGTTTACTCACAACTCCCGAGAGACAAACCGGCAATAAAATGTGTTACGGCAATAAAAAAGGGCTACGTTTATTGCCACTTGGACTTTAGCATTATATTATCTATCCTTGCCAGATGAATTATTACGGCATTGTCTGTAGAATTATCTATCAACAGAAGTACGTGCTTATTTAATCTTAACTACAGCTATTTGCTACTACCATCAAGATGATGGTAGACTGATGGGCTCTATGCAGAACGTCAAAAATTATGCCTGAAAATTTTGTTAAATAATAAATTATTTAAAGCAGGTGTTTCTTTCTAATTTATGCCGAATACTTAACCTGGACTTGCTAATTGATCTTTGTAAATTGCACATGTTTTCTTAATGTAAAACTAGATACTAGGAATTAGGATGTGATAGAAGGGTCTGGACATTTTCTCTTTCAATCAACAATGGTGTTATAAAAATTTACCAAATTCTTGGTTTGGGGAATAGGTATAAGTTGCACCATCATCAGATATCCAGGTATCAACTTGAACAAAATCCGCTACGAAAGAAGGTATTATGCATCGCATGATAGCAGCATTCCCCCGAATAACATATTCGTTAGCAGCTTCCGTTATGTAGAACTGGGAGACCACTGTGTAAAGGTTAAGATTTATGCTAGTTAGTAGGTACATATGTAGATTACTCCTATAAATAACATTAAATGAAATAGACATAATAATGAAAGCAAAGGATTTAGGGAAATAGAACAGGAGAATGTGCAAACAACAAATCTCGTTTCAAAACTATTCAACCATTAGCATGAAGTTCTATCAAAGTTACCGAACGCTTGGTTAGAAGAGTACGTGTGGGTTTCGCCGTCATCGGAAATCCAAGAATCAATTTGTACAAAATCCGCTACGAAAGAAGGAATTTTACACTTCATGACCGCTGCATTTCCGCGAATTACGTACTCGTTTTCAGCTTCAGTGATGTAGAACTGAGAAACCACTGTTGGAAAAAGAATAAAATAACCTTGTTTATAAAAACATCTTAACTCAAAGAAAGAAAAGATCTGAAAGAAATATAAACAATCAAAAATGAAGAATTGGGGGAAAGGGAAAAGGATGAGGGATATAAGATTTGTTTGCTTATTTCTTTAACTACAGTTCATTATTTCAACGAACCATAGCTGCTGTTAACATTAGCAGATAGAATTTCTCCTTTTTCATCGATCCACGATTCAACCCGCACAAAATCGCCAACGAATGAGGGAATAGAACATTTCAAAACTGCTGTATTTCCACGAATTACATATTCTGTCATTATTTCAGCTTCGTAAAATTGATTGACAACTGTGAAATGGGAGGAAAACATAATTAACAACTGAAATTGATTGATTGAGAACAACATTATATACTGAAACTGTTAGAACCATAAACTATCAATAATAACTCAATCAGTAATTTAATGTGAAACTGAAATTGCTTCATTGTACTTCGTTGCAACACTGCTTTAATCTTTTCGTTGTCTAATTTTAATTAGAAAACCTTAGTAATTTCTAAAACCTTTTAAAAGACATTGTCAAATATCTTACTTATTATTAGTTTATGGAGCAAACACTGAAGTCAAAACAGAAAAACATATAAAAATTCTTCATTCGAAATAAAATGAAACTGCTGAAATCCAAATTAGTTATTTGCGGTAGTATTAAGGTACATAAATGCTAAATGAAATGAAGGAAATTAGTTCACGAAGATACTGTAAACACTCCTTGAAATAACACATGGGAAATAAGGATGACGTTTAAATGAGGTAAACTTAAGGAAGAAATAAAAGGGTAGGAAATGAAGAACCATTATAACCAACACATTCATTAGATTTCCTTAAAACAGGGGATGGAAATGAATGGTAATGTTAAATGTTACCATATGACGCATTGGGGTGAAACTCTGTGTCATCGCTGCCAACCCATGCTTCAACTTTTACAAAATCAGCAACGAACGAGGGAATGTTGCACTTGAGCACAGCGGTATTTCCACGAATTACGTACTCGGAAACAACTTCCGCTTCGTAGTACTGGTTCACAACTATAGTGGAATGAATTAAGAATCAATGTGGTTCTAGTGAATGGAAACAAAGCTCATAGAAACATATTGGATCTAAAATAAATATGAATAAATCAACAAAATTCTGAAAAATTATGTACGTGTCAAAGAATTAATAAACTGTTTTAAAATCCATAACTACTTGTCAAATTATATTTGTGTTACACCTTTATTTTAGTTAGGTTAGGTTGATTATTTATTGATAAATTCATCTTTTGGTTATGAGAAAAACATTTTACCCGCGCACTGTTGCAGGTAAATAGAAAAATAAAAAATGAACTATCGATAATGTGATCTAGCAGGACCCCGGATATAAAATTGGTATTCATTTCTTATTACTTTTTATAACATCCGTATATTTTAGATATTAGTACTAAAAGGGCTAGTGTCAAAATTCCAAATTTGGGATCGAGATAATAGTTTGAAAGACTATTAATTTCGATTGATATAAAGTAGAATATTTGTTATGTCGACATGAAATCTGATTATGTAGTTCTTGTTTTGGAAAATGAAATATTTTGACATTACGTTAATATAATAGTATTATATTACACGGCTGCTTACAAATACAATTACATATAATCACTTAACAGTTAAAATATAGCGCTGGTTGAAAAACTAAACCCAAAAATGACGTCATCACCACAATTAAAGTCTAGTAATTAAACGACGGTTTAAAGCACACTAAACTCAAATAAACAAACAATGCATCTGTTTTTTTTTAGTTTATATCTTATGCATATCATTAAATTAAATTACATCTGTTTTAATTAAGTAATACAAAATGTTTGTCTAAGTTTTTCGTGGAATGAGTGTGTCATTTGATTAATACAAGTACAATTTGGTGGAAACCTTCATGGGAATTAAGTTTTTATGAGGCATGAAGTCAGTAACAGTGGCGACTTTTTTTCTTGTTGAATGTGTCATTGTTTATATTGAATTGAAAGTAATTTATGACAATATGTATATATATATAGTGTTTAACAACAAGACGTTGAGGAGTTGTCGTTACGATCGCCCAGTTCACTAATGAAACATCTTCGAAAAATAGAAATTTGAGTTAAACAGTTATATTAACATTGTACTTAATATTTAAAAAACTTCTAAATACAATTAAACAAAAGTATAGAGAATAAACTCATCGAATACCTCTGTAATGATTAAATATTGCTTTTGTCATTATCTCAAAACTCAATCTTATGAGATGTCCCACTAATTAACTGGATGCATTTAAGTGGACATGTTTTCGAGCGTAATTTCGCAACCAGCGCTACAATAAACCACAAGTGCGTCTATTTAACGATTAGTTAACATAAAAAGTCAACCTTTACGTAAAAAATGTTATCTAGTTATACATTGTCTTTTAAATAATAGAATAAAACCATTTTTGACAAAATTGAAACTATTAAAACCAGATTAAATATTATTAGGTTTCATTTAAATAAAATGTTATATATATTTGGCAAAATCTTTATAATCACTAGGCAACTGTATAGTTTAATATATGTTTGTGAACCCAAGTAGAAAATGTAACGCAATGTAACTCTTCAATTAGCTTGTAATAAGCTAGCAAGTGTAAAACTGCACTGCAAGATAATTTCTATATGAAAAGTAAATGAACTTTGAAATTAGATTGTCACACGCTACTACTTGTGAAACGTACACTGCCAGACATTTTTCTATCAGGAAAGCTTCTGCTCAATAAAAACTAATAAGAACCCGTTGGAGAAAAAAAAAATGCAATTTACAAAAATTTATATCTTCGTATATACGAACTCGTACTTGATAATTAAACTTAATAAAAGTTCAAATCATATTTCTAAACAATTTTAAAATTCACTTTCTTGAAATACACAAATGTTCATTAAACTTTTCCTTTACAATTATTAATAGGGAATGTCGAAATGAATTATATATTTTGTTGTGAAACTTTAACAAAAGACAATATACTTGTAACATGGTATAAGTACGTACAATGTCTTGAGTATAGCGTGCAATTTCAATACTGCTACATAATTAATGAGAACGTCTTACAATTGAATAGCAAATAATGTTTCTGTCAATTTCAAAGACTTCATTGTATTCTACAGACGTATTCAACAAAATACAAATCATATTGTATTCATTCCTTGTAAATATATAACACAAATATTTATGCGAAGATGAAAACAGTTTACAATTCAATAACCCGTTCTACATTATTATACAGTGAACTCTCGTATAACGCGACTTGCTACAAAACGAATTCTTACACTATTTCTTTTACTTTATAACACGTAACATATAAACCGTGTTATAGGAGAGTCTACAGTATTAATACATTACAAATAACAAATTTTTAGTAAACGTTTGCAAATAGTTGCTAACGTTATGTGTGTTAGATGGAGATTAAGTTTTAAAGATAAATATTTGTAGAGCTCCGTCTGAAAAGAATTTAACATAAACATATTCTTTAAAAGAAGGAAATTGGATTTCAGGAACTCTTGCACGAGAAGGAAGTTAGGTTTTGAGGTTAGATTTTGTATAGCATTCCATTTCTGTCACAATGAACCGAAGCATTCAATTTATAAAATTTTCTTGTAAAGGTTTACCATTATCATCGGCATTGTCACCTATGGTACCATACGTATTTCCAGCTTCATCGTGCCAGGATAATACGTGGACAAAGTCAGCAACAAAAGAAGGAATCGAACATTTAAGAAGCGCAGAGTTTCCTCGTATTACGTACTCGTTGTTTACTTCAGACTGGTAGAATTGCTGGACCACTGTATGGGTATTGAGATAGTAAAATGTTATTGACTAGATATGTAAGAAGAACTCAAGGAAGTGATAAGATGTACTTGAAGAATCTCCTAGTGTGAAGTAATGAGCTGTGAAATTAGGGCTGAAAGTAATTTTAGGTTAAAAATAGGATATTTGTCGTTTTAGTGATACAAAAATAGTAATGATAGGAAAAAACGAATCTTCTAGTGCTCAAGATAGTTATGGGAGTACTTGAAAGAATTGTTTACTGGTAGTGAGATTAGTTATGTAATTGAATTTCCGGTTCTGTTTTTACTGAACGTGATTGTACAACATATATTTGTGATAACTAAGAAATTATAAATTATTAAGAACGCAACGTTAATAACTATACTGATAAACTCTTAGATTCACGTCAATTAGAATCTACAACAAGTTGAAATGTACCCTTTTCATCAATAACAACTTTATTTCATTCAAATCGAAAGAACTAGCTTTAATAGCGGCTGTAACTTTATACGTGATAATGTAGAAAACAAAATGAAAATGTAAATATTCACGCTTGTTTCAAAGGTTGTAAATGGTAGTTTTTCTGCCAAATAATGTCAGCTATAACCTAAATCTTAGTTACTACTATCACAGAAACTAAAAAGCAAGATGGCCGCCACCTATAGTAACATATCTACATTAGAATATCATAACCTCATTTGAGGTTAAACGTTTTGTATCAAATGTAATAAAAGAAATATTATTGTCAGCGCTATTTGCCTCTGTCTGTGCTCCTGGTGCATCGTTGTGACTTCAGTTGTGGTCCTATATTGGCCATAGCGATTTATGACCAATATGGACTGGTATCGCAAAGGCTCTAGGAGTGGAGGAAAATCAAATCTGAGTACTCGCACCCGGGGTCTATCCCATAACGTAATGCACAGTGGAACAGAGGTGCCTATTTCCAAAAGTCTGATACAGTAACTTATGGACCAACAGATACGCGTTTGCACGTGTCTGAGGGACACGTACTACAGGCCAACAGTTGGACTCAGGTTCACGAATTCGTCATGAGACCTTCGACACATACAAATCGGTTGAGAGACCTTACACTATACATATTCGATTGGAATTGATTATTAATATATGATTGTCATATGATTATTGACTTTTATAATTGAGAGAACTCTAACAATATATATAGAGTAAATGCAACGTAAATCCAGAAACTTATTTACTCGAACTAAATCATATACAAATACATAAATGATTATGTCTAATATTATCTTTAGGTCGCGGCTAATGGCTGTTTTATGATGTCATCTTTATTAAGAGAGTCATCCATTGCATTTTGAATCACTCTCTGCCAAAATTTGTACAAAAATTTGGGGCGGTAAGACGTATATACATCAAAAACTATTACCAAAGCTCCAACGCCATTCATCTAAAATTCTCGTTGTAGTTGTCATTGACTTTTTACGCCTCGTAAGTCTTATCTATTACCTTCCTATTCCTATAAAAATGATGTTAACAGCATTAACACGCGAGTTTAATTTGCTATAATAATGAATAATGATTAATAATACTTTTATCAAGTAGTAGTACCATTACGTACTGCTGTGTATATGAGTCATTTCTATACTAAGAAGTGGAATGCTACTATGTAAAAAATCAGTGTTGATGCACTGCGTCCTTGAGCTAATAACAGCCCGATATCTTGGTCTTGGGTTTGGTTAATTTGCGAACCCAGCAGCGTAACAACATGCGTTGGAGCAAGCCCAAGCGCACTTACTAGCTACTGTCGTTGATATGACCTTACATTGTGCGTGAAATAATGTTAGCCGGTTTGGCGGATCCATTTCCTGTCAGTTCTTGTTGTAATTATGTATTTAAATTTACAAAGAAATAGGCACATCAAGAATACGGAGTAGTATTTATAAGTTAATTATATTTAATTTAAGCTAATAAACAAATTTGGTGTATAACTATTTCAACAATTTAGTTATTTCAAAATAAATAATCAGGCAGCATAGCATATATAGTATTGAAACGTCTTCTAAGAAGTTGAAGTCATTTTTGAGGTACCTATGCATGTTTATGTCGCACCAATCTGTACGAGGCATTACATAAAAATACAGTACAAACTGTTATAGCACTTTGAATTTCGATTCATGTTCTTGAGATGTTAAACGTGCTAAGAAAGAAATTAAGTTTTTGTAATTCTAAAGAAGTAATAGCCAGCTTAAACCAACTTAGCTCGATCACACTTTATCAATCAAACTTTACGGTAGAAATTGTGAATTTATAAAAATGAGAAAATGAATTACCAAAAACTAATATTTTTCAGAAATTCAGTTGTTTATAATAAAAATGATGCAAACATCTTATAAATAATATTACAAAAAAATAAAAATCTTTCCATTGAAGATAGTGAACCATTTCGCTTTATATGAAATATATTTCATAATAAAAATAGGTTCAAAAGAAAACCATAAAACAGAAATTCTCTTTGATCTGTTCAGTATTTCAAGCTCCTAGGGCAAACCCATTGATCTATGTGTGTATCCGTACAAACGCATCAAATCGAAAGCATTTCACATGGAAGCTCTGCGCATCAGAATCCTGTTAACAGATGGTTATGTGATCGACCGTCAAAACAAAATAACTGACGCCACGCAACCGTTAAAAATATGAAATTTTAAAAGGAATAGAAAGATACACAGTGGCAAAGTTATTGGACTGTACCAAAGTGCCACTATTAACTATGTGGATGACAGCTGAAAACCGTTGACAAAATAAAAAATAATCAACATGTTTTATACATTACAATGATGGTGGCCTGAACTAAATTTTAAATTAGAAAACCGTTGATGGTGCTGGTATTTTATAGGTTACTAGAATTTATCCCCGTCGCAAGCGACGACTGTCCTTTGTATGTGAATTGAATTTCATTTAAAATTTTAATTACATTTTTAAATTAAAATATTTAACTCGTTAATTTATATTAATTTTACATATAACAATAAATAATTTTTCATATACTCACTAAAAAAATATAAAATATTTTCAATTTATTCGTTATTTGACCAACTTTTTTTCAAAATTTGGAAAAAAAATTTTCGATTTGAAAAAATCAACAAAATTTCAACTTTCTAGCACAATTTTTACTCGCGGCAAAAACCGCCTCCGTACCCCCAAATAAATTTTTTGAGTTTTCAATTTTTTTTTTTAATATGGTATTTAAATATTACAAACCAAAATTTGAGCTTTCTCCAATGTTTCTTACTGAGCCCCCTAATTTTCTCAGCGCCCCTATTACAAAATGTTTCATTATCACAAACGTTTATAAAATGTTTGAATTTAAAAAACAAATTGATTATTACGCTACAATAGATCTAGAATTCATTTGTAAAATAGTCTGCTTTTGACACATGTCTATCTTCAAGTAATTAACAAAAGAAAATTACTGAAATATGGATATTGAATACGCTAATTACAATTTAAATTTATATAAATCTGTATTTAGCTTGGCAGTACAGTCGGATTTATTCTATAGTCTATTTTACTATGGGTTAAAATGAATATGTGTTTAACGTGTCTTACTTATCTCTTTCTCGTTAGTTACCTTAGAGAGACTAGTTGAATAAGAGAAATTATTATTTTAAGTGATATTTGAAACCACGGTAAAGGATACTGGTAGTTATAGCATATCAATTTCATTAAGTAAATCCAATATAAGCTATCGCGTTTCAACATGTAATAACATGTTAAAGTATACATACAATCACAATGTCCGCAAATTTGATTGTTTACGTAAAAATTTAACGATATTTCAGTTCAGTATTAACAAAAAAAAATGCATATTTTTTGTTAAACTTTTGATTAATATTATTATAATAGAATTAATTAAATAATTGACTGAATATAATAATTAATATTGATAGCCCGGTCAATATAGACATTTAAAATAAAAAAAATTGCCGGAGAGCCAAATATTGGTGGAGAGCTGGGGTTTACCATAACAAATAAAGTTTTAAAAATCCCCATCGATTCTATATGTGCTTCAAAAGTTATTCGGGGTTAAAGGTCAAAATTTGAGGTTTTTTTTGGATTTTTCTCGAAAACGGTAAGTTTTATCAAAAAAAAACCTCAAACCAAAGTTGTAGATCTTAAAATTCTCTACAAAAATAGTCCTTATGATTCTTTTCGTAAGAGTTACCATTATATGACTTGTAAAAATACTCGGATAATGATAATTTTCTAATAAAAGTTTTATGATTATTTTATGGAATATATACGTTTTATATTTAGCGAGAGTGTACTATTTTATCCACAATTATTATTGTTATTAATGTTAAGTTGTTATTTGTTTAATTTATGAACGTAAAAGAAATTAACACCTCAAAGAAATAAGTTCATTGAATGCAGAAACCGATAAATTGATAAAATGAACAAAAACATTATTTATCACATAATAAATCACTATCATAGATCACTAAAACGACAAAAATTTATAAAGAAATGGAAGGAATTATAAGGAAGAAGGTATTCAAAGTTCAATCGCATCACACACCAAAAAAAAAAAGAAGAATGAACCCTGGAAATTATCACCATCATTAGAGTTGGGATAGAACTCGTCACCAACGTCCGTATGCCAAGACAACACCTGAATGAAGTCAGCAACAAACGATGGGACCTGGCACTTGAAGACTGCGCTGTTTCCACGAATAGCGTACTCCTTGTTTACGTCGGTGTCGTATTGCTGGGTGACCACTAGGAAGCGGTGATTTTAATAGTTATATTATGTTACAAAATAATGGAATCCAACAATTTATTAGTTGTTGTAACCGATATGTTTTATCTACTTAAATATGTACGACTTAATAATAAAGTTCCGGATGTTTTATATGCAGTTGCGGAACAGTTTATATTTCATGTGTTAACTTTATGTTTAAAACTCTTTTTATCTTAGGTTTATCGCAAATTTATTTAACATGACTGAACTTAACTCTAAGGTCATTGATTTAAAAAGAATATACTTTTTTCACTTTCAAATTTAACTGACATTTTGTTCTTTGTTTGATTGTATCCATTCAAAAATATATTTTCTAACTTTAGCTTTAATTTCAATTGAAAATCGTTATAAATATAGCCCGCTTGAACTTTTGACCCTTTTATACAAATTATTTACTTTAGATTTATTATTCTTATAAAGCTTAAATTACGAACATTACATTTTCATTACCAAAATAATAAACAAACTGTTTTTGTTAACAAAAGTCTTTATAAATTTAAATGCATTTAATAATGTCTAACCAGCATCATTACGACCTTGTTTAATTTCTATGGGTACAGTCAACTGTAGTTTCTTTAACTGAATATTTATTTTAAAGTAATAAAAACTGAAGAACATCATTAAAAAATAAACGAAACCGCAATTTTATGTAAAACATCTTCAAGCTTAAACTAGATATACAGTAGCAATATTATTTTATAATTTAGTTAGAAATATCAAATTGACATAATCAATATTGCAACTGTACTATTTCATTTCGTATACTACCCTGAAAAAAAACATGCGACATTAACATTTGTAAAATATCTTAATGTATAACAAAAAAAAATGTATGTTTTTAACATCATCTGAAATAAATATTAATTAATATTAGTAAAGGCGCGAATCAAAGCCGGCTTATCGCCGTCAGCTGCCTGTGCGAAAATCACAAGAACCACATGTGTGAATGGTGATTATAAACAAAATACATTATAGTTATCAACATAATGGATTAAATTACAGAGTGGAACTAAGTTACATACATATTTCTACAACTTTTAAGACAAAATAATTTGATACCATGAAACATTGTCTGAACGATATTTTATTTTAATTTTCATTTGCTTAAATTATTATATTATAAATCCGCTAAATACAAAACGTAAATATTATATAACATCCCCCTAAACATAAAACGTAAACTTATGTATTATTTAATGTAACACTTTTAGCTAGCATTATGTTTTATTATTTATCGATGTTTAACATTATTCTGTTACATTGTCATTAAATAAATGAAAAATTTAATATGTAGCACTATATAATCTTACATAAAAAGTTGTACTAACGTCAGAAAACATAAATTTATGTCGAAAGATATATTTTTTTAAATAACATTATAGTAACCTTAAAAAATGTTAAGTTACAGGTAAAATTGTTATGTTACATATACGTTAACTATGTTTAGTGAGATGTTTTGAAAAAAATGTTATGCATTAATATTAATCCTTATAATAATTAAATTTATTTTTAAACACGTAAAATTAAAGCTGAGCATTAGATTAAACGGTTATATTGTTTAATTAAGTTAACATATACGAGTATGAATAAAAAAGTCATAAAATATTAAAATAGTTATAATTATGCATGTGTCATAGTCAATGTGTACTTTAGATCCACTCTATAATAGCGACTGTATATAGGAATAATAATGTATATAAAATAACTCAGCACTTGTAAATTCCTGTGCCAGTAATAATTACATTGACAGCTGACTGTAAAATGATATAAAACAGAACCAGAATCGGAAATTAATAAGAAATACGATCTGGTTTTCTATAACCTATATAAGTAGAATACATATATCAATATTACATTCATAAAATATCTGAAAATGAAACTTAAAAGTTTATTTAGATACATTGATTAATAAGATGTAAAATTTAAAACTTGTGTAACTTACCAGCGCGGACGTTGACATCTCGGGAAGTAATAACTCCCACAGGACTCCTGGCGAGACAGGCGTAAACTTGAGCGTGCAACTCCTGGCGATAGTCCTCTGCTCGGAAGGGTGGGAACACTAGGTTACCATTTGCGAGAACCTGGAAACAAGAAATTTATGCTTAATACCGTGAAAGATTTAAAATAATCTAAATTTAGTTTGTTAAAAAAAACATAACCTAAAAATGATAGAAATACTTATGTTAGGAAAAGAACAAGAAGGTGAGCAAGTTGGTTGAGTGGAAGAATGCAAAAAAGCAAAAAAGACTGCGTCATGTTTAGTGAAAAAGTCGAATAATAAAAATTAACTAATGAATAAGAGAATGAATTGAACGGATAGAGAAGAGAAAATGAATAACAACGGTGTGAAGAAGAAAAAAAAAAAAGAAAATAAAAAACAACGTATAATAAGTGTAACAGAATTAGTCGATTCGGATAATTGAAAATTGATGTATCGATTATTATATCGAAGACCGAGAGACATCACTAAAGAAATAAATCGAACTATCTTATCAAGATGCACTTTATAACTGTTTCCCATAAATACAATAACGGAAAAATAACAAATAATAAAGTTTTATTGATTTTATTGATATTATACGCAGTGGCGTACCGTCAACAGTGTAGTCTACAAATGGGTTAAATTGTATTCAGTAAATATAGTGCTTGTTCTAACACAACAACCTGAAAGTGTCTGCCCCAACCACAATATTGATGATACTGCACTGATTCTAAGTTCGAATACAGCAACGATGTATAACTATGCCGTTCAATCAGTCCATGTTTTGCAGTGTACTCGTATAAATACAACATGTGACGCAAAACATAAACAACTTGAAAAAGTACCAGCGCTGTAAAGTATAGCAAACGGACGGTTGTAACTGTAACTAAATTAAATGTAAAACTGTTTGTTATTTTATCGCTAAAGTCGCATCGTGAGTACTGAGTATTATTTATAGCTTTAAACGTCTGTTTATAAAATAATAAATAATATTATTAGAAAATGCCACAGTTTATACGCGGAATGATATTAAGTATTTTTAAATTGAGCTTCATATATTGGTATGTTACAATGGCTAATATCTTCGCGTTGAAACTGATGTTTTGATCAAAATGTTATCTTTTCTAACCAGGTTCATTTAAAATGCATTTGGATGTAAAATGCCAAGCAACTCTCATAAAGCGACAATGCGTTATGCAGTCTGCACCCAGACAGTAGAACGGACATAAAATAGACAGCGTAAAATGAGCATCCATTTAACTAAAACCATTCCTTTAAATTTTACAATTTTATTGTTCTTTTGAAAGTTCACGTCTACCGTTTTACTACGTAATACTCCAAATACTTTTTAATGCATTTTACTTAATGTTTTAAAGTCAAGATATATTTCAATCTACTTCGCATAGCTGAGCAAAAGAGTAATTACAACTGTCTGAAACACACTGCTAATGACAGTTTTAGAGAAATACACTAATACGGATATTTTAACAAGCAGTTTATGTAGCACTGTAAAAACTATGGGTTGTCTAGACTGGTGCGACTCCAATTTATAACATCCAACATTCATGTATTTTCAATCATAAGTTGACGTTTTTTAGACAAGAGCATACTGAATTTGTTGTACTTTTATCGCACAAACTATAGCGACTCCAACATGTGACATTGATATAAATTCAACTTCAGAGTTTTGTTGAGATTTTTTGTTGTGTTAAAGGAAAAATCCTTTGTAGACTAGAACAACTGCATCGTACATGCTTTATGAGACTGAGGCTTGTTTAAAAGTTTAAATAAATATACTGTCTGTTCTGTGAACCCAATCCCAAACGTAACCTGACTTTTATTACATTTTTTTTCTAAATTTTCAAAACTGATTGAACGCAATTGTAATAACGACAAAGGTATTAAGATTATGCCGAGGCATTAAGTTACATGTTACTTCCGTTTTGAAGTTTAGGACAATTTCTTCCAACAAATGTTGGATGACGCATGTCGGAGTCCCACTAGTGGAGGCGCATGAATGAGACCTACTGTTTTAATCTCTAACGCAAAATCAATTGTATCTTTTCATAATTAAACATTGAATGAATTAATTTCCTAGACATAATTGTGTTTGCTTGACATGAGATGCATTCATTGGAAAAGTATCTTAGATGTCGCCTACTTCTTTCACTACCTATGTGTTACACAAGGTAAGAAAGATTATCGATTAAATATTTATCAGGTAATCACAAAACTTCTTTTATTTCCACCAGTACAATTCTTTTAAAAGAAATATTAACGGTGTAGGGTAAAAAACCTCTGTATCTGCATGATGTAGGAGTATACACCGTATGCAATGCATAGTCTAGTAGACTAACGTCTCTAGAGATGTCGATCGTTGCCAACGGGGAGAAGAAGTTTACCCAGTAGTACATGGTATAGCGTAGTGGATAGACTGCCAAATAACGAACCCGCCATCGAATCAACGAACCGACGGACCAGTAACATCTACCACTGCTGGTTGTAAATATATTGTAGCAAGAAATATACATTATATATGTCACTCGTCTGGTAACTGGCAAACACCCAAAGTTTGCACATAGCTCATCTTGCACTTTTAATGCATACCAGCACTTTATATTAAATTCAATTTAGTTTCACTATAAAACTACACGTAGAATACTACGGTTTAAAATAAGGCATTAACTAATATTAAATTTGTAGTACGTCGTACATTCTCCTTCAAAAATATATTTTGTGGACTCAGACGGTAGCATGTATTTAAAATAGAAAAATGAAATCTACAATAAAGTTGCCTTTATTGTTATGTCACTACACTACAAAGATACGAAATGAAAAATATATTTGAAATTTCATACACAAAAAATGGATAAAATTGAATGGACACAAACATATGCAGGCTTAATTTTAATGTATGAAGAAGAATATACAGTGATGAAATAAAATACATATATTCAATTAATAATGCTTCCTTAAAAATACCAGAACGTATTATTTTATCATGATCTATTTAAAATACATCCTAGTCAAATAATAATTGACCTAAGATAAAAGGGAATGCAGTATGTAATTTGACGACTGCAAACATTTTAAAAGCGAAATTTTTAATTTGTATTATACAATTACTTCACATTACATTGGGCTTATTTATCAGTTTGATATAAAACGCAATAAAAAGAGAAACCTGAGTTAAACAGGAAATATATTTCGTATATCTCTCGATGTAAATTTAGAATTAAAAAGTAGTCGTATATAAATATGGTAAAGTAGTTCTGCTAGTAGTTATTGCTAGCACTTGAACAGACCTCATTAAAGTCAATACCGCAGTATGCGACTGCCGAAGCGTCTGGAATGCGTCGTATCGCTCAGCGTCTTAGTGAGGATGCCGCCACACGGTTGCTTTGGGTGAGGTAGGATCAAAGATCTCAGATATGTGAAATGAATGCAACGCGAACAAATAAATCAAATTAAAACGTTCGAAATATTTTAACGCTAGTTCATTCAGAACTTGCAATAATAAACAGCAGCTTCCATTTTAACATTTCTAATGTTTGTCTCTAAATAAAGAACTACCTTAAGTAAAATATTTTTAGTATTTAGAGTAATACCCACATTATTTTTAGTGGAAATGTTCATTTTGTAATAATATTCGTTTCAACCTTGCATAAGAGCACAAATGAAAATATTGCATTGCACTCATCGCATGAAGTATTTTTGTATGGCTAAACGCGTTCCTCAAAAGATGAATATATTCGTTGAAATGACGCAAATGCTGGTGGTATAGAAATTGTCTTTAAAAACAATACAATTGCCTAAAGCTTTTCACAAAGTTTAACGCTTTTACGATTATCAAGAAAAACCAGTTTGCGTTTCCCTTAAGAATTTAAAGACAAGTAAGAATAAGAAGAGAAGCTGCGACATCTAATGAGGAGAGTGAAGATGTAATTAAGAAGTAACGAATTTAATAACCCTCAATTCAACAGCCCTCTGAGATTTCTAATTTTAATGAGCAACTATATATAATACACTGTCAATACTGTCTATGGTAATATCAAAATTGTCTATGAACAAAACATCGCAGCATGAAGTAGATTAAACAAATTGTCTGCCATTCACACTGGCGTCCGTGATTAATATTGGATAATCAATAAGAACTCCCAGTTATCGACAGAAAACTACTAATATATAAATGTATATTTAAAGGTATGGACTTATAGATTATAGCAACGGATTCATCAGCTAACTCAAACATTAGAATCTTACAAAAATAATCAAAAACATAAAGCATGATTCAAGATGCCCATGTATATTACAAACGAAAGATTGCACCACGATCTTGCCATACTTACAGTGAAATATACCTACAGAAATATAAAGACCCAGTTGTGAACCATCCAAACATATTAGTATCAACATAATGGAGGATAGGATTACCTTCAGCAGACTGAAGAGGACGGTGCCTCAAGATTCAATTAAGTGAAATAATAAATAGCAGATAATATGTGTATATAATAATTCACATACCATGCCAGTTGAACTTATTGTAAACCTAATGTTAAATATCTATTGAACAAATCGCAATATAAATAAATTAAAATTAAAAAAAAAAAGTTGATGCATAAATAAAAATAAAAATAAAAAAAATAAAAAAAAAATAAAAAAAAAAAAAATTTAAAAATTGTTCCTTATCGCAATATCAGATCGTGACACCCAAATGTTTTGTTATAAATTTTGAAAACCAAAATTAATGAATCTATTATACCTGACGAAGTCCAGGAACATCTCCAACAGCAGTGCCATCTCCACGGACCCAAATGATCTCGGGTTTAGGGTTGCCAGTTGCACCACATTCCACGGTAGCTCCAGTAGTATTTGAAAAATCGATTCGGTTGGGGGGCTCACGGGTGTAGATGGGCCCTGTGGTATCATCGTCGCAGCGGGCTGAAATAAAACAAAGTTAAAGTTTTATAACTCATAAATATTAAAAAGAAAACCGCATAGAAAACTTTTGAAATATAAGTTTAAAGTTTTATGGAATAAAGTTTTTGGAATTGTAAAATACTTTTCTACGGATATGAGAACTTTGACCCCAAATTTGATCAATAGTTATGTTTTGATGTTGACATTATGCCGTACAAAATAATTCACATAAAGCAAATATAAATCACATACTATTACATGTAAAATATGGTTTACGTATCATCATGTAACGGAATGTAGCATTTAAATTAACTTGCAGAAGGCTAGCAAGTTGCAATCAATTTCTAAATGAGATGTAAAAAATAAACCTTGTGACAGGCTAGCAAATGTGAAACTACACTGCAAGACAATTTGCTACCTGGGTTCATTATTTTTGATATCTTATGGCAACTCACCACAAAGTACAAAACAGAAAATAACAGTAAATTAATTGAATTAATCTTAACGTATTGATTTTATGATCATCCTTTTATATTATTTAATTAAAATTATAATATCCATTATTAAATAAATTGAAATAATCAATTTAAAAAAAGGTTAATAGGTAATATGGTAATAAGGAACCAGATGATAAACTCGAGCTCGTGAGTTCTCCTGTAGGCTGAGGCTCCTGGTTCTAACGACACATCTGTTCAATCACTCGATTACTTTACACTTCGTTTGCCACAATTTGCGAAGAAAATTTAATTAAAGCAATCACGTATAAGGATGCTATCTTATAGAGTACACTGTCAAAAAAAGTAGATGTTTATGATATTCTCTTTTATGGTTTGAAAAAATTATTAATAAATTAATATAAAATATATAATATTAATATAAGTAGTTCAATTTTTAAAAATCTCTATATGAAGTCTGGACTTCACATTTTGGAAACACCAAATAATACATTTTTTCAATAAATAAAAATAGTTTAGATTTATTTAACTTTAATTTAGCAAAAACGATACAACGTTACATAAACAATTTTGCTTAATATCAAAAAATTTCGCTTCTTCACATTAACGTACACATAAAACTTTTAATGAACACCTTTTAAGTAATCATAAAATCTTAAAAAGTCCTTTTCAAGTATAGAGGACTTTTAGAATAGATGTAAAAAAGAGTCTATTAGATTAATTATTTTCTTGCTCAAGTAAAATAGTACATGAATATAAGGTAATATCCATGTTTTGCGTTTAGCGGTATAATACATAATTAACACCAGCAATAATTTGCATAATGTATATGTAAAGTTGTCAAATAATCTAATAACTTACTTCAGTAGTAATATTATTAATTAATTTCTCATTTGAATTAATATAATATATGTATAAATATTTCTAAACACGAAATTATAAAGCTGCTGAACTTTAAAAATATTACAAAATACATTTAATTTCAGTCTGAGACAAGTACTTAAGAGCTACTAGAAATAAATAAATATGACACTGAATAATCTCTAAATTTGAATAGTAATTAGCATAAATTATAGTAAAATCAGCTTTGATTTAAGAAGTTCAATAAAAGTCAATTTTTTATTGACGACTTGTTTGTTTGACCCGTAGATATGATAATAAAATTCTGAGCGTGTCAGCGGTGTCACGAAAGGTCAACTATACATCTCACGACATGTAGTAATACACCTATTCTTATTAATTGTTATTAATATTCATTTAATACATTTCTACACTGTTAAAAATAATTCAATGTCATTATTTTTACACCAAGGAACAAAAAAATATTTCACATATTTCGAAGAATTTTCATTGCAGTTGAGTTACGTTTTTAGACGTTGCATGTACCACGCCAGATTGTCACATTGTGCAGACAAAACAACTCTGTTTCTAACTCATTAATAATTGAACAGCTTCAAATAGCTGACACGATGTTCAAGTAGGACGTACTCATTTATTTGATAACCGCCATTTACAACAAAAGAGAACATTTATATTTAATACTTGACATATTTTGCCTGGAGAACGAAGCCCCTGTTTTGTGGTTATAATGTGTAGTAGCGTGATCAAACATCGGACTGACAGACGTCGGACTAAGATGCCGCTGATTGGTGGGATTGTTACAATCATTTAATGAATAAATTTATAATAAGTTAATTTGCATAAACAATCATACTATATAAATGTCCTTGTGGCAAGGATTTGTTGTTTTAGAGATGAATTTTTAAGAGTTATATGTGTACTTATTATTTGTCTAGATGTTCGTATGCAAATTGAAAGATGCTTATCACGTTTCTCTATAAAGAAGTAAAATACTATGTAGAAATGTAATTTATAAATAAATTTAACATTATTTAGTGCTATGAGAAACGTAAAAGCTTTTATTTTGGGTAATTCTTTAAGTAGGACGTTTCCCAAAATGTTGTGAGGATTTCAAAGATCATAGAAGGTATTTAGATACAGAATAAACACAGATACATAGAATTAGATATCTTTACTTAACGTAATGTAACTAGATTCGTTTTAACATTATGTCATACTAAATATTCAGCTAAACACAAAAATGTATATAAATTCATAAATTACGTCACACAAATTTCATGGTTTTTAATTCCCCCGTTCCCCCTTGGCACGTCTTGTCACACATTGTGAACCCCTTCCTTGTTGTGACGTTACTGATTTGAAAAAAAATATCGTTTAGTTTTATTTCTTTTTTAGTCTTGTTTCCTTTTCTTTAAAGTCAATTTTTAAACTGGGTTTGATATCATGAAGCTTATGACTCCACTCCATCTTGTCACATCTTGTTACACTTTGTAAAACCCACCTGTGTCCTCCGTTTACATGGGATATTATAAACGGATAACCTCTAATATGTAATTCAACTAACCCAAAAACTTGCTGTATTATTGTCACAATACAAAACAGATTGTTTTGATGACACTAATAATTTAAAAATGAGTTTTTATAAAATGGGTTTATCGGAAATTTAGTTTTTTGACATTTACTTGCGATGATAATTTTGACAACCAATATTTTCAAACGCGCTGCTATTTATAAACATTTTAGTAAAGCATCCAATTACAGAATGTATTAAGGTGTTATTATTATTCACGACATTCCTAAAGGCACCATAACCTGTTACTATGATAAAGTTTTTCATTTACTACATGTTACACGAAAGAAATATTAAACAAACTATAAAATGTTAACACGAAATTAATGAAGTGCTTCGTGCTCTTAAGTATGAGGAGGGCCTCCTGGTACATGCACGACAAAACGCGCGACGCCTTGTAAATATTTACGCGACTTGTAACTGCTATAACTTTAATTATTCAATTAATAAAAACAATCAACATCGCAACATCATTCTGTGATGTTCTTGTACGAGTGTATTAAACGGAGTTTAAATTGAACATGTTTTAATTAAATTGTCTGGTATGTTTCAAATTACTATTAAACTGTTAATTGTTTAGATAGCGCCAAAGCTTTGACTCACTTGAAGAGTTATTCTAATAAAAGACAAATAAAACTACATAAAATTAGTGCGCATTTACACGTTCATTTTTCTGCTTTACAATACATTAACAGACCTGCGCAAACAAGCGTTCTTATAAAATTGTCATCTCGAAAATTTGCTATTCAACTTGATTCATGATCAATGACGTAACATCATTAATAAGGGTCCTGATGCATGGCCTTTCAATAAACTCTTTCTGATAAGCAATTGATTTCATGAGAAAATTGTTTGAATTTTTCCTTTTTTCTTAGATAACTATTTTACGTCCTGAATGCAAATTCTATTAAATAAACCTCATATTCATTTTTATGCAATCTCAGTTCCTACACTAAATGTGGATTCCAAAACTCTGAGCACTAGAAAGACCTGCTCCACTCGCTAAAGTGATGTAATTGTTCATAACAGAACTCTACTTTCATGCTCAGAACATTATACTGGATTTAAACGTACACCGGCGCATGTCGTTGGAAATCATTTGGACAAAAGTTGTGATTAAATTGTTAGGTCGTTTAGAAATGCAACTTTTTTAGAAGAGAATGAAAATTTACTTGCAATTACTTACTAATTATTAAATAAGTTTATGTGTACATTTAATATCACAAATATTATTATTTTTGTGCACAAATTGTCTTAAATATAAATATATAAAATCAATTTATAGTGAAATATGCATATCTCTGGTAAAAGTAGCAGTCAAAAAATATCGCAGAATCTATTCAAGTATAGCTGCCATTTTACAAAGTCAACAGGCGCCTGTTCGAAAGCGTGAAAAAATGCGCGTGTAAAGGGAGTATATTTCAGGATATCTACATTTTACGTTAGGTTATTACTAAAATATTACAATTCGTATTTAGTTCGAACAATTAATAATCCTTTAAAAAATAACTTCCTGGTTATATGTTATTGTTTAAAAGCGTAGGCGTCAAGAATAGTAACATAAAAATATTTTTCTCTCTACAGCTGTGCCAAAAAATCTATTTCATTCATTAATTGACCCCATCTATTTATCAATTTATTGCGCACATTGCTCTGTACAGAATGGCTGTAAAGTTTAAATACTTCATGTTCCAGGATATTTATTAATTCTGAAATTAAATATATTCTGCCGTATAACATTTATTTTATTTTTAACCAAAGTTTAAACTTTCCACATGAAAAAGTACAATAAAAAAGTTCTAACTTTATCTTTTCGATATCCATTAAACTAAATCACTTAGTGCTAATTTTTCAATAATTATTTAGCTGTGGTTTATTATAAAACTTTTTCGATGCTTTAGTTTCCCGGCTCTGATTTTATTTCGAATCGAACATAACTGCAACTTAAACAAATAACATATCTTACTTATATTTTGCGTTAGTTAACCTATTTTAAACTATACTTATGTGTGTGTTGTAAAATAGCTCATACCTAATCACTAGATGCCCAGTCATTTATTCTTAAAATAAAGCTAACATTCCCCGTATGAATGTCTATCTCTGGTTAATGTCGTCTCATTTTTGCATTACAAGGATTCGATTTTGTTGTTATCAGCAAATACGTAATCTTTAAATAGAACTACAGATGTCATTCCAATTTATTTATATTTATTCGTAACGTTCAGAATATTCGAGAATGCAACCAAATGAATGTGTAAAAAATCATGTAATTCTATTAAAAGGCATAATGACCCTCGATGTACAAAAAAAACATAATATATCATTGCTGTTTATTAATTTATACAGTGCCGTACTTTTACTTAACGAAGCTGACCGGAAAATTGCGTTTCAATTTAATTTGATATAATTCATTTGAAGTTATCCCAGTTTGAAAATTGTCTTGCAATGCAATTTCAAACTTACTAGCTTACTACAAACTAATTACAGTGTTACATTGCTTTACATTTTCAATCTGGGGTGTCTTGTTAATAAACTATTTGCCGGCTCTGGTCAACAGAAAACACATTATACTCCAAAATAATAAAGTTAGATCTGATGCAGCAAAAACAAATTAAGAAACAAATAAAGCAACTACACCATTGTATCGCATACGTCAAGCTTTCCAACGCAATATTTCTATAGTTATTCTAGTCTATCCAGATAGAAAATGAAAGGCAATGAAACAAGACAATTTCTATATGAGAAGTAGAAACTGAAGTTCGGCATTAGCTCGTGACAAGCTTCAAATACATAAAAGCGAAAGGGGATCTATGTATGAATCGAGTGACTTTTTTAGTTGTTGGTTTTTATTTTCCGTAAACCTGTCCAATATTATTACCCAACCTTCATATAATATAATTTAGCCAACAAAAAGAGCACTCAGTCGGTAATCGCAGTCTATTGTTTGCTCCACCCTGCATCAACTTCACGAGGTGCTATTGTTTGCTCAGAACATTGCACTATAAAAACGCACTTTAATT
The DNA here is from genome assembly GCA_963678705.1 of Panorpa germanica. NCBI lineage: Eukaryota > Metazoa > Arthropoda > Insecta > Mecoptera > Panorpidae > Panorpa > Panorpa germanica. The sequence goes on along the minus strand of OY783212.1, from coordinate 6,175,015 downwards.
TAGTTCACCACCTTTTGAAACAAACTATATCCAACCAACATGGACACATTTAAGAAGGGGTAAAATGAACGACGCACTAGAACAATTCGTAATTAAAATGAAATGAAACAGCTTCAGCGCTAATTAAAAACTTAATGAAAGCCACTAACAGTTATTCACCCTTACTAAAAAAGAAACAAACATAATTACAGCAAACGCACGCGAGTTGCAGGTGGTGGTGATGCATGCTGCGATCTAGTTACCCCCCACATGACGGAGTAAATGCTCTACTTCACAAAGTCTTTGTACTAGGAAATCAAAAGCCCTCTGCCAGGCTTCGTCATTTGCAAAGCGTGAACTCATATCCCGTACACACAGGGAAAACGAAAGCGTCATTACTGCGTCATGTATGGAACGATCTGAGCATGTTAAACGACGCAACGTTATGGCCTGGACCAAATGACTAACGCGAAATTGTTGACTATATCTGTCATTTAGTTTTATATAATAATTTGTTGCCAATTTAAGAAATTGCAACAATTGGGAACACGGGAATATACGGTATACGTATTCGCCATTTAATCCAGGAAGGAATTATCACGTGAGACAATTTGAAGGTTTGTTATTCGCTTGTCATTTGTATATAGGCATAAAAGTACGAAAGAAGGATAAAACGTTTCCCGTTCGAAGGAAGGATTGTCCTTCCAAAAGATAATAGTTGGCATTAGCGGCGGGATACAGTTTATTCAAGATGTCAATGAATTATGTGGTACCTCTACCTTTTTCTATGAACACAGAGCACGCACCCCCCTGATGCAGATGCAAATCCCTGAAAGTAATCCTGCCAGCGCACATGACAGTTGCCAAACGCAATAGCAAGTCTAGAGTTGATCAAAACCTAATGTCGAAAAAAATATGATTCCACTAAAAATCTGTGAATAAATGACCTCGTTCTTTCTACATCGATTGACTTTTTTCAAATACGATTATAGGACACAACATTTCTGGAAAAAATCGGTGCGCAATGATATTAAAAACGTAAAAAATCATTTTCTGTTTATTTCAAAGTGATAAATCGGAGTACATGATGAAGCCAAGGAAATTAGCTTCCATTTCTCATGTAAGTAATAAAACACTCGTAGTTTATCTATTAATCAGGAAAGATGTTTTAAGAAAAAATGTGGCATTCGTTTTTCACTTTCTTAAATTATTAAGTTATTTTTGTCTACTATTGCAAAATAACTGCTGTCTTGATAATGTTATTGTGATTTATTGATAAAAAAAACGTCCTGTGTACCGGTAGATCAAAAAGAAGAGCAGATACATGATACATTTTTATTTCAGTCGGACATAATTGTAGGTTAACCAAGCAAAATACTTTAGTTACATTAACTGCGGTCGGTTTTTGACAAAACAAGAATAGAATACCCCATTTTTTGATTGAACTCTAGTTATAAAAATACAGAATTTAACTGAAAATTTAAAAAACGGCTCTAACTTTGAGAATATTTGCTCTAAGGTTATTGTCCATGTGCAGTGAGCACTAAGCACATATGCTTGCATGAACAACGTGTAGAACAATACCAGTATGGAGCTATAATTGCTTCCAGACGTCTACACATACGTGAGGTTTCCTAGAGGTTAAGATAAGGTTAAGGGTTGAAAAGAATGACGTAGGAGGTAGGAGTATATTCGAGTGGCAATTATTTGCTACCGAGCATGTATATAACACTACAATCGGAGCAGACTTCATCTATTCAAAAGGGATCATTATTCCTACGTTCAAACTTCACCCTAGGAAACATATGTCAGATTATATTGGTTTTAAATAAAGTTTCCTTTTGAATTAGTTCAGGTTTAGAAACCGTAGAATACAGGATTGTATTACCGAAGGGGTATTTTAAGTATTAAGGATTTGTAAATATGAATGTATGTACGAGTATACCAACCTGACATATATATAAAAAGTGCAACGTATAAATAAACCTGACAACTTAATTTATCATTTCTATTTTGAATTATGCTTGCATTCTTATTCAATTTTCTAAGTCTGTTGATGTGTACAACTCATTAGAAATATATTAAATGTATAAGATTGAAGACATAGTTTACCAATTAAAAATTAAGTAGTCTTTTGTTGCAGATTTGAGTTATTAGTGAACGAAGACGTTGTTTTCCCTTTTATATTTATGTTTATAATTTTACAACATTTTTAATAACTAGTTTAATTTCTGATAAGCGTATAAGTGGTTCTAATGCCACTGAGGTGTATTCAACAGTGATGATAAAAACCTAACCAACAGACCATGCTTTGTGAAATAAACTAGCGCCAAAGTGTGGATATTTGATATTGGTAAACTATCAGGAACAAATCCTTGCGAGTCATTAACCAGTGCCACAAATAGGAATACTTATTCATTTAGGCATTAAACAAATATTAATAATGTTGTGTTGTTTATAATTAAAATAGTTAGCATGCAAAATATCAGTACAATATATTTAAAAATAATATTAATTTTAATAGTTCATTTTTAACACTTATTTTGTTTTAACAAATAGTATTACCACACGAGCCTTTGCATGATGCATGGCAATTTGATAAATCCGGTGTTAAAGAAATCGTTAATTTGTCATTTAAAAAGTTAAGTTCATTCGCAAAGAGATGTATTATGACTTGCAATTTGAAGCGATTTTATGTAGGATGAAACAAATATTATTGTAAATACTTAAGACTCTAATAATATTCATTTAATACCATTTAAGAGCGAAATTTTAAGTAAAAAAATGGCAAGTGTATATAACAAATATTAAATAGGTGTTCATCGTAGTAGACATGTATGTATACATTACAATCTTTGATAATTTTAAATTGGTACTAAAATTAGGAAGTTGTTTTTAATAGCAAAATAAAAACATAGATCAATGCATTCACGAGCGTGTCTGATATCATTCGTATGGCAATGAAATAAAATAAAATGTAAATACACCTATGGTATATTTAATTTGGGTGTTAAACGTCACATGGATTAATAATTCCATTCCAACAATAACTCAACGCGATCTGCGAATCCATGTTTATTTTAATGAGTCAATGACTCTAACTCCGTGCTTCACGGAAATGTCTATTAAGCCTGTAAACACATGAAACACTTTCATTCATTTCCTTCCTCGGTACGGTACGTATATAGTACGGGTAGCTGTCGTGCTTCACAATTAATAGTTGGTTAGTTTTATGAAATAATTCATTGCCCTCGCATCAACATACTTCATTCCATTAGAGCACGCGATTTATACCTAAAATACTGGCTGCCTATAAACCGGCTGTTAATTACGAAAAACTTTAAAACGGTTTTTATTGCTGCTTTATTTTCAGTGTAACACTGATGTAAAACTACGTATTATTATTTATGGGCATGCTATGCTATAACACTCATAAAGTTTTGTTGAACTTTGAAATCGAGTACAACTTTCAGTGGCATCTCCGTAAACCAAACTTGCTAAAGTAAAATTAGAAAGATAAGTTTAAAAGTCTTAATTTATACAAAAAAATATTTCACAATTTTTTATTATATTTCATTGTTTCGGTGCTTAGCTTAAACTTAAACTTAAACCAGTATAGTCGTTGTTTTCAGTCACTCTCGTATCTAAGATTTTGGTTCTGTGTAATTTTGTACTAAAATTAGTCTCAGGAAGACAAAGTGTACAGTCAGAGATAAGGGTAGAGAAAGTTGCGTTATCCTATGTGGTATACAATGGGTATCTATGATAAATCCATAGATCGATTAGTTAGAAGATTATATTAATTTACATGATCGCGAGGTTAAGTTGACGAACGAATTATTAGTAGTTATTAGCGGAACGAGGCGAAGAGAGTATACAGGATATGTGAGGAGGAGAAGGAAAAACTGAAGCGCATGAAGAGTAGGTCTACCAGGCGTCAAAGAATTGTTACTATAAAGCAGGAAGCGGAGAAAATTTCTGAATGAATTTCTGATTAATGAGAAGCCGTAGAAAAAGGAAGACAGAGAAGGATGAATAACAGCGTAAGGCAGTGAAAGAAAGGAATGAGGAATTAATTTATAGGTGAAATATATTATGTAAATTAGGTTTAGTTTCAATTATAATAATTCTTATAATACGAAAAGTAAAGGAGATTAAAATAAAGATGAAATGCAAAACAATTTTTTTTTTTTGTTAAATATTGAGATAATACAATCTGCCTATAAAGAAATTCAGTAATATTAAGAAAGAATAGGCTTGTACGGTATATGTCCAATGACATATCCATAATCAAAGAATACAATAATTAAATGAAAGTAACTAGGTCTTGCTTTTACTTTATGAAATATTTTCAAGACAATAATAAGAAACAAAATGACAATTTACACTTCACATTGAATAAAAAAATGTCATCAATAGAGAATGTCAAGAAAATTTATGTTAGAAGGAATTATATATGAGATTTTGTATATATATATATACGTCAAATCAAAATTATTTGAGTGTTAAATTAATCAATTAAATGAAGTGACCCCTACACTATAACATTTATTTTACAACAAAACAAACTTTCAAATCACATCAAACGTATTTATTATTTGATATATTACCAAATACTTAATATCTACCATTCTGTGCGCCTCAAATTAATTAAACAATTTATTTACTTCCGCCTATAAATCCAACAATTTAAAGCACCTCATTTCCCAAGTACATCGTGTTTTTTCTCCATTATCTTTGATTTACTGCTCCTTGTATCATGTGGTACATCAATAAACCAACCCCCGGCCACCCTGTCCCACCTTTCAGGTTTCAGACAATTATCTTGTCCACGCTGACATATGCTCTACTGGTTGGTATCGTGTCCGAGGTCCGTCGTCCGATCGTCCGTACTGGACACTGTGATGACCCACGAACGCGACTGCACACGCAATAAAACAAGAGAACATACAGAATAAACGAAGCTATTGTACTCGTATATTTGAAAATCCGACCCCAATGCAACCCCTATTCATATTAAACACATTTAATCAATAATTTACAAACACAAATGTGTTTTACATAAATTATAAAACACGTAGGCCCCACGCTACGACCCCGTCGTTTACATAAGGGTGAAATCAGTAGGTACCATCACGCGTATACTCTAATTAAATAATTTATTAGCTATTTCAACATATGTATAAAGTTGTGTCTGAAATATTTACTAATACAAGTATAATTTGTTTAATTATTAATAAAGAAAAAGTATAATAAATCATACAAAAATAATAAGCTCTTGTGAAAGTCAAATATATACTGATTTATCAAATCAAAAGTATTAGTGACACATCTCTGAAAAAACGAAATTTGAATTCACTCTGCATGCATTGAATGCTCGATCTGTTTTAATACTCAGATAATTCATAAATGTAACCAAACAATATTTCGGAGATGTCTCTCTAATGAATTGTACGGATTCATCGAAATATCGAACGTGAATATACTTTTAGCGGAACTACCAAAGATAAATAACTCCCCAGGTAAAAAATATAACACAATATGTCTCTAGCAGTCTTGCAGATGTGAATCTTGTACTACAAGACAATTTCTATAACGCAATTAAGAAATTAACCTTGTAATTAACTTGTAGCAATCTAGTAAATGGCGAAACTGCAAGACAATAATTCAACCTGTATCTGTATTGAATTGTTTACACATATTCTGAACCTGGGCTTACACATATTATGAACTAACAAGTGCGGAATATAAATAAAATTGAGTACAAAATATAATTCAAGCCTTGAATATTTATTTTATTAAATGTCACACTTTTGTCGAGTTTATTTCACTCTATATCTGCCCTATTGCATGAAAAATTGTATAAAAAGTTCAAAAAAATGGTTCAAAGGTGACGAACAATATAATGTACCGAACCATAGAATACCAGATTAAAGAGAGTTTGCTGTAATAACATATATATAGGTTTCCAGCTATAGACGTCTTCAGGTAAGTGAAAAATAATTTATGGAATCTGTAACATATTTACACTGGATAGAATGTCAATGACAATAGAATAACTGTTTAACAGACAAATTTATATAATCTAAAGCCCAATCAAATTTTATGTAAACGCCCATGGTTAAAGCGAAACGTTACTGTTTGCTAAGAGGATTAATTCACGCAAAAAAGTCACACTGTTTCTACTGCACAATACATATTCCGCAGGTCTTATTTTTGTACACCTAACTAGCACACTCTCGGAAGTAGTTATTACTTCAACAAAAACAACACCATAGCTAACAATACCGTCACTGTAGCTATCCAATTAAAATTTGAAATGAATGAAAGAAAGAAGATCATTCAACATTTTCATCTTCCGCCACTTAAAAAATAATATCTCGTTGCTTGTGTGATACATGTCGTAATATCATGTCTAAAAATATTATACATAACAAAATAAAATGTTGCAACTTATTCCATCCCGTCATATTTAATACAAAATATAATAAATCCAACTTCAATATTATTCCCCTACTTTATTTAGATCCTAACCCCTCAACATATAAACCTAACTTTTATATTCGTACCAGTATCAAACACCGACCCACCCACTCACTGTGAGTGAACGAACCAACAACAGATCTGTTATGACGTCACTACGATCAATATTTTTAAGAGGGGTGTAACGGCTACGAGCAACGGCTACGGACTGTACGGACTATACCGTTGCTACGTCGTGTCGTTATAACAAACGATAGAGAGAGATAGCATGAGATTGAGAACAGTGATCCGAATCAGTGAAAGATGGAAACTGCGAAGTACTCAGGGAATTTGTACGATGTTTGTTATACCATCTAAAGCTCTATGTAAAAGATTTTAAAAAAGTATATAAGGTGCAGAATTGTCAGTTGTTGAAGGTCTAAAATTTTAACGTTTAAATGATAAATCTTAGGAGATTAGTAGATTTAAAAATCCAGAGAAACATTCAGCTGATACACTGGCTAATAAAATGGAATTTCTTTTTTGGTGACGGAAAAATAAGAACTGATGTTATCAGACGTTTTTTTGTATCAGCTCTAGTTTTAGAGATACCGGTTCATTGATTTGGCTAGTTTGATAAATATGATCAACTTAAGGAAATATTAAATATCCTTGCTTCTTTAAGTTTTAGGTGCAGCACGGCTAAGAATCAGCAGTTGACAGAAATTGGCTTTTAATTGTCCCAAATATCATGATTGAAAGATTCAAATCTGAAGCACAAAAATGTATGTTGGCCTTTGTAATTATTAGTATACAACTTGTTTAAAAACATTTAATATGCCTATAATCAGTGCCGGATTAATACCATTATGCACTAAGTAGACTAAAAATCATTTCGGATCAAAAAATAGCAAAGTGCTTCTAATTTTTAATCTGGTTCTGGTGACCGTATCAATTAATATTGCTTATAATAGATTAAAAAAATTATATTAGTTTTTCAAATTATTGTCATAATCAGTCAGATAATTAAAAGCGATCTAGACAACAAAGATTCTGAAAAACAGATTATTTTTTTGGTTATATTAACATTTTCCAATAAAAATGTATACCTCTAGAAATCTGTACAATCACAAAAGACTAAGCCCAGCGGGAATGGTCAAGCTTACTTTTTGTAGGTCGTTAAATATTAATATCAAAAAGGATTATAATTATAAGTAACAATAAAAGATATTAAAGATGACAAACAATCATAGGTTAAACAGATATCACAATTTATCGACGGAACAAATTTCCATGGAATTGTCAGATAACAAAAAATGCATGCAAACGTGGGCTGGTACCTAATACAATAATCAATACGAAAATTTGCGAAAACGAAAATAGAAATATTAAAAAATGAATGGCTATTGTTACAGAATAAAAATAAAATCAATATTTATTACAACCTGATTCTATAATTTACTTCCTGTTTGATTAATTAAGAGTAATAATAAATTGAAGCTATACAAAAGGGAATCTAAAAACTTTATTGATTTAACAGTACGGTGTTTGGATACTACAGACTGCAGACTGCACCATATGTAGCAAAATCTCATGAGGATCATAAATCTCATGTTTACACATGTATCATAAATGTAAAAATAGGGCGGGTAAACCAAATGCACAAGGGCTAACTTCATTCCTATCACTTCATCCCATTCAACTTCAGAGGCTATATATAAAAGCATTTGTCATTTTACTTCGTCACTTTATATAACAATAATTACTATCTTTATTTAATATAAATATTTTTCTTTCTTTATACTCGTATTTATTAAGCTAAAATTTAAATATAAAATTAGAATCCTTAGCCTTAGAATTAAGGAATATTCATCAAAAAAGTATTATTTTCATTTACTGTTTGAACGAATCTTCTTAGGACCCCAGTTCTTGTTTCGTCATAGAGACTGCTCAGTCACTTACAAATAAATATAATAATTAATATTAAATAAATTAAAGAAGCACGCCGCATGCGCTCTAAGTACGAGTGCATTCAAAATAAAAATTAAACAATGCAAGAAACGCATACTCTGTTTTGCAATTAAAATTTGTAAAATTAAAACTGTAGGTGTAACAATGATTTACCACCTCTGTATTAAGGAATAACTAAAAAACACAACTACATATAGTAAACCTATTCACATGCACCCTGTGCAGCTAGTTCATTCACTACAGGGGTCGAACACCCTTAGCTCCATTGTAGAAATAATGTAAGTGTATCGTGTATAATCTGCAATAGGGTACAGTCAAGCTAAAAGAATTTAAGAGGTCAGGGACCAAGTAAGAATAAATAACTTTTTTAAAAACTTTAAATATTTATATCCACAATATATAGCTCAATACCAGAGTAGGTCTGATTTTGAATATATTTTTAAATTGGTGATCGTAATGAAAATTAAAAAGTTTCGCTCCTCTTTTCGCGTTTTGTCCTTCTGTAATATCTCCTTATCGACGATAAAAATAGCCTGTATTTTTTTGGAGTATTTTTAGTTATACCTATTTTAATTCGACATAACATAAGCAAATTTTTAAAGTGGTTTGCTTATTTCGTATCTCGTATTATTTTTTCACGGAAGCTGGTCAAAGACGGAGTTATATTTTTGCTAATCAGAAATTTTTCAGAAAGTCAATCTTTTTATGCAGGATTGTTAGTTTGGGTAAAGTTTCAAGCCCACCCCTGACTACTGAGCCCTAAACCACTGTGCATGCGATTCTTTTGCCTGTTTACACACAAGGGACAGACTTTTCATGTAACAGTGATTTTATAGAAGCGTTCAATTTTCTTGGTTTTGTATTTTCGTTCTCTGAAGCCCTTAGGGTTTAGATGCTTTAACTTACCCTCAAATGACAATTTACAAATGCTTTAATAAGGGAAAATAACTAAATAAAAATACTTTAATATTTATCACCACTTCTTAAAAGCTTTTGAATAATAAAAAGCACTCACTTATATTACTCAAGCGCGCTTGAGCTTGACAATGTTATCCAAATATGATCACGTGCTAACATTTGCGAATAAGAGTACAATAAACTTAACTGGGAACTCTGCAACTTTGATAATAAACTACTCGTTAAACATACTTGGTTAATATTTACCTATAAGCATATCTGCTACATAGAGACACAATGTAAATGATACATTTACTTTACCAGATAATTACAATTAATTTTGATTGCATCTGTTAGTTTATTTTTTGGAGGTAATATAAAATTTATTATATTAATAAATAGTAACACCAGCAGAACCTTAACCCTATACTTAAGCAAATTCTTGCGGCAAAACTGTTTTATATGATGGTTTTGTATCTGCCTATCTATGACAAACTCTAAATCATTTTGTCCTGGTCTGCTTTCTGAATACTTTGGGATAGTTACCGTTTCAGCAAAGCTATCAATTTTAATTGATAATTGTTGATCAGCACTTACCTGTAACAAAAAGAAAAGAAGAGTTAATATTACTGTAGTACTACAATGAATGAACTATTATTATTCCTGGTAAACACAGTTACATGTATGTAAGATGTTTATAACATAAAAAAGTAAACGATTTTACCTAATATGCAAAGTATCTAAAATAAATCTACCACAAAAAAAATTCTTTTTAAGAATCAAAGGCTTTTAAAACAGCTACATATAAAATAATAAGTTAAGCCCATTCAGATTAAATATTGTTAGGTTTCCTTCAGTAAAAGTTTCATGAAAGTAAAGTATAGTTCAAATTACGAGAGTCAACGGTCACTCATGCTTTAAAGAAGAAGAACCACTGTGTCACTATTTACTTTATAATGTATATAGGAACAAATACGATAAAATTCACCATCGTATCGTAGATTTATACCAATTAAGTCATGAATTATTAGAAATACAGGTTTTTTAGAATCTTCTAAATAATAGAGCGATTGGGCGCATTCCATACGTTCGAGAACTAAATCATTAATTATCTTTCAATTTCTAGTATCCTTTATTTCTATCTTGTGATTTACGCTTTTTAATATTCACATGTCATTTTCAACCCGTCAGCGTCAATTAGCTCAGATTGTCAGTAGCTGTGCAAATAAAAATATTCATCAACACATTTTGACACTTATAAAGGGAAGAAGAGAACGATAGCCTGAAGCCGAATGCCTGAGAGAACATTATCCCTTATAGAAGAGCAAAAGAAAGAAGTAAATAACCAAGCGAAATGTAAACGCAAACAAAAAAATCAATTTCCTTTAGATATTAGATTCTCGTTGAATGCTTACTTTCCGGTAAGATTAGAAATATTATTAATAAAAAGGCATATTAAAAATAAGGATCTATAGAATATATAAATTATATAGAATATTATAGAGAATTAAAAATTCCAAACAAGATGGCATTTACTTTTATTTATTACATTAATTTTATGAAAGATTAGTGAGATTTTCTTAAAAATTTTATTTTTTAGTTTTCACCTCATGTCGATCGTTATTCTTTCCAGTGATAAATACATGAATGAACACCAATTGGAAATAAACGACTTTTTTAAGGTTAGATTATCACCCCATATATTATTATAATATTATACATACTTGTATGACTAGGTACGGATGCAAGTAGGAGTAAGTCACGAAAAGAAATCTTAAATATGCACAACGTCCTGTTTGTTGAAAATGCTATATTTTAAATTAGCCAATCGTAATAATAAAATAATAAATATTTGTTACACAAAACATATAGAACTATCTAAGGAATAAAGTCTCCGTTAGTCAGAAGGTTCAAGTCAAGGGTAATTAAACAACAAATTCTTAATTTAACAATTATTCGATTATCAAATGATTCATATTTCATGTCAGACTACAAATAATATTTCATGTTATAACATTCCAAGTAATATAGGACATGTAAACTGTTTTAAATCATAAATATTTGAAATTTCTACATAAAAATATATAGATAATAACGAGAAAGACAATATGCAACATATCGTTGTTTCGTACGACAATGCTAAAGCCTCCACTTCCCACTTACTAGGTTTAAGTGTTAATTTAAGGTTTTAACCTAAAATGTAAATATATATAAAATGTAAATTAAAATTTCACTAGTTCAAACTTACATTTAAGGTTAAAACTTTAAATTAAAACTAAAAACAGTGAAAGGAAACGTTTAACTTTCGTTTGTTAACTTCTGACGATTTTACAAATTTCTATATTTTTAATTTTGGCTAGTTATGCCCGCTCCAACGTGCTGGCTTTAATATCAGCTGATAGTTTAGCTAAATTTACATAGCCATAAACAGTTACCAAATAGGTGTCCAAGAATATTCTTTTTCTCCATTTAAAGGTAAACGACTATAGGTCCGCATTGCATACGTTAAACTCATTGGCTTTATAGAATAAAATGTGGAAGAGATAGAAACTGGAGGAAAGGCAATTGTAGCGACCGTTGTGTGCCTTGTAACGCATGCCGATCTCAGTTGTTGTTACAGTAAGCCCGTTGCTCTGGTTGTTTGCCTGTCTTTTCTACGTTTTATTCAATAAATCCAATGCTTTTGATTTGAGCATTGCGAAATCTGAACGCTTATTTTTAAACGACATAAGGCCTTTAATAGACATATTCGCACAAATCCAGAAATGTTGCCACGGTAGCACAAAATAAAAGAAAGGTTGGTATTGTGGAATAGGAATACGCATATACAGATACAGAACATGGATCGGATACGATGGAGTGTGCTCAGATCCTATATGACCACGCTTAAGACCACGTCAAGTGATCTAATATTTTATCACCTGCATAATTTGAGAATCATCATAGCTGCTCCAATCAAAGATGTTTCGATGTAATGCCTTGCAATCAGGATCGAATTAAGGCATTGACAACCTTTGGGCTACGGTTAACGTGACCCCCTGTCTAGGCACTATTTATTTCTAAGTTTAAGAATTAGGTTGCTTCTAGCTTGTAAAATAAATATAAAACCCCTTTAAATATAAATTTGTATTATATTGAAAAGTTACGCCAGTGCAGATGATCCTTTGCATTATATAACAACGTTTGATGTTTGTTCTGAAACAATGGGGTCTCTAGAGTGTTTCTATATTAAAGCAACGTTCTATTCTCCGAGTATATGGAATTTAATAATCATCTCGATGTTTGATTAACATCAAAATATAAATGGGTTGTCTAGGTTCGTGACACTCGCGTGTCCCTCTTTCCTCCACCACACCCTTCTCCCTTCAACGTAGTCCATACCAGCAAGAAACGGAAACGTGCTTCCGTGCGGGATACAATCCATTGTGTTCAAATTTTTATTGTTTTTTTTTTTTCACTAATATATATGGTGACAATTTCTTTTGTTTCGAGTAATTCTTACCATCGGTGTTGGATTAAAACTACGCGTGAAGTATATTAATTGATCTGGAAATACGTCGCTACGATGTATAAAGGTCCTGAAGTTGTTGTTGCTGGAGAAGAAGAACAAGAAGAATGTCTATTGACATTCCAGACTTTCAGAAATATTTGTTATCTGATCCAGTTTTATTAAACGGTGAAGTACGATGCAGAGGGATTACTGGAGGATTTGGGGAAGGGTTCCTGATGCAGAAGGATGAAATATGTTGTCTGGGAATACCTGCTCTTGAAATACATTTAGGACAGAGTCTGAGAGCAACCGTATTTTGCATTATGTTATTTTTAGCGTTCAAATATTTTTTTTTTTTTTATTTATAATTTGCTAAGGATCTCGGTCCTTTTTTCACTCATTTACATTACTCTATACAATACATTACAATAATATCTTAAAACTTCAAATCCCGCCATGCTCCACATCCTGCCAATAATCAAGCACACTGGCCACGTAGAATTATGATTTTCTGTATTATATTACTGCGATTTCAACAGCTAGGTTATATCTCGCTTTAATTGTAATATAGTAATTGTGTGTTTTTGTAGATTTGTTTATTTTTTATCTGTTTATCATTTGGTAAGTTCTCCACAACTCAGACCTAGACTCAAACATAGCTAAATTTTAAAATCTACGAGCTAATTATTTCGGTCACACAGAAGGCGTATTATGTTATTGATTACATGTAAATATTATCATATTCATGTTTAAATATTATAGTGCAAATAACTAATCAAAGTGCATGCACAATGAATCAAAAAAAAGTGCTAAGGTTACAACAGCCCACTCTACATTTGCACAACATTAAGACAGGTGGAATGTTCGCCGCCCACAACATTACTTTCACCCACCGCAATTTCCAAAACAGAAATATTTGGTGTAATCACTAAATATACAACTCCTACTATTTTTTTAATCATTTACCAAAAAAAATGTTATTTAAATAAATAAAATTCAAGAAATTACTTTAAAAAATACAAAACGAATACCAACTCGGTGATAATATTTGATAATACCGGGTTTTATCATCTCAAATTATGGATTCTGAATTATGCATGTGCATTCATTTACATTCTGATCATGCCAATGACTAGTACGTAAAGAAATTTAAAATATTTACGTGGTTCATTGATTTATTAATGATCGTGCTTTAGAACAAGTTCGAACATGTTTATTCAACTTCAATTTAACGTGAACGAATATTAAAGTCAAGACCATTGTCCTGATACTTTTAATATATTACATCATGCTAATAAAATTGTACAATGCCATAATGATACAAGAAAATTAATAAACAAATAACAGAAACTAAACTCATCTACTATTTGACGTAATATCTTTTACCTACCGTTACGTTTTATTATTTACCGAACTTTAACATAATTCTATTGCATTGTCATTAAATAAATGCAAAAGACATTAAAAATCTTATACTAATATATTAATTTAATGTCACATTAGAAAATCTTGTGTAAAACGTATATATAGATAACTTTTGTTATATAACCTTACATTATATTAACCTAACAAATGTTATATAATAGATTTCTTAGAATAGGTTAGGAAAGGAAATAGAATAGGTTTCTTTACTTGTTGTTATCAAATGGTTGTTCTTGTCTTAAGTAAAGATTCAATTATAAACAAATTATGATAATCCAGAAGAAAATGTTTTATGCACTTAAAAATGAATTTATTAAAAATAAAAAAGTTTTTCAACATTTTCTTCAATTACAGTGTACATGTGCAGACATGCAATGGTATAGGCACACCCAAAAGTGTTGGCTATTTTCCAAGCGACGTATTGATTTGAAATATCCCAACTCCCGGAGTTCCCGAGTTTCACTTTGTCCTGTAATTCTTTCAGGACTCTCAGGAGTTACTAGGCAGTACTCCTCGTTGTGTGACGAGCAATTTTGTTTGCCTAACGTAATGTCCAATCGTGTCGTAAATAACATTGCTATTGATTAACAGAAGAAGAATAGAAGATGATTAATGTTATACTTTGTTTTCTACTAATTAATTTCTGTTACGGATAAGTGAGGTAATTACAAGTTTTAGAGACTCGAAATTATAGCAAGCAATCATCCAAATAATAGCAATATACCAACAGAGCAGTAAAGTAGGGTGCCTGTATCAACATTTGTTAGGGGCCCAAATGATGGGTAAAGAATTTTCACAAAAAAGAAACAAGACGCTTACATTGAATTAAAATAATTATATATTGATTATACGTTATTACCTATATTTAATACTCTTAAGAATTAAGCTAAGTAAGTCTAAGAGTTTAAGTGAGATTGTGGATAACATTTTACGAATTTTTGCTTACACACGTTTGGGGCTCTTGTGGCACAGGGCCCCAATCATTGATACGGCAGATACGGCGGTAGCTACGCCACTGCAATAGAGTCTATTGAAATGTTCCAGGAAATGTAGATGGTTCTAATTGTTAATATATTATAAATTTTAATGGTGTTGTTCGATTGTATTTTTTATGAGCTTAAGTTTGACGTTTTAAGTATTTTCGTTGCATGGTGCGTTTCGTTGCGTTGCGTTGTGTGTTGAATGAGTTCCAAAAAAAATATTGTTTCTTGTCAAAGCCTAGAATGTTCTTCGTATAATATTACAACACTCACTCAATAAGTTCCTAGAATGACATATAGATGGCGCTATCGAAACAAATCCATATGGTTTTTAGATAATACCAACCTGCAAACAAATGTCTAAATTTCATGACATTCTGAGCATTAGTTTTTAAGTTACAGTGGTTTTAGTGACGCTGCTTTTTCAAATTCCAAAACAATGGAAAAATCTGAATTTCGTATATTGATAAAGCATTGCTTTTTAATAAGAAAAAATGCCGTTTTAGCAAAGCAATGACTTAACAAGTGTTATTTTGCCCACGGTATGTTTGCCTAGTATCTATGTTCAATATTACTGGTGCTTTTCAAATAAGATATTATAAAACGTTGGCAATTCCTTTTTCGTGTTTCGTAACAAATACATGCTGGCTCTGGAATTCTTGGCTTGAGAGTATTCTTATCAACGACTTAACCACCATGGCTGCTGAGAACACGCTTTTTTAACGTGAAAGAGGAAAGAATCTCTAGTACTTTTGATACTATCGGACATTTAATAAATAATAAATAATTATAATAATAATATATAAATTAGCATAATAAATAAATTTAAATATGCTAATTAATGAATATATAATCAATTTAGAGATTATGAATATATATTTATGTATAAATATATTATCATCGTATTTTCTTTTTTCTGGTTTCAATATGGAATCCTACTTCGAAAATCATTATGTGCATATTTCCACCATTATAAGAGTTTATTTATTATTTATATTTTTTGTATTACCTCTTCAATTTCAACAAAACCTGAATAAGCAGGTGTTCGCAGTGTTTGGAGCAGCTGGTAAGCGCAGCCAAGAATGGAGCAAGAAAGGAATAATTACCAAACCTGAAGAGATTTAAACATCAGGTAGAAACCAAAGCAGAAGTATTTACAAAAAGAAATATATTATTTAGTTTACTTTAAAATTCAATACAGGTAATTCTTGATTAAATTTTAACTAACCAATTAATAATTATCCCGTAGTATTAAATATTTTGCCTTCAATATTTTCTAACAAACACGAAGTGTTTAGAATATTAGATATGGATTAATTGGATCAATTTACGTAAATATTTTACTTAGAAACTGATTGATTATTAATAATATTATTTTTGGACTGTAATCAATACTTTATACATATTTTAAAGGCTCTAAAATTGTAGCTCTGACCAGCGTTTGCTCTCGTATTGATTAAAGGTATAATTGGTCTAACCATTCCATTAAATACTGCGATTTCTCTCTAAATATGCTAACAATTTAAGTACAGGCTACAAAAACTGTATCTATCTATGGGTCTTTCAACTAGAGCGGTCATTCGGTGGACTCGCGTGGGATATAGAATCTAATATTTCACACTAAAAAGGACAAGTAAAGGGTGCTAGGTTATATAAAATTAGTGAGTGAGCACTTGCATACGATTCAAATTTTCTTTATACTGCGTCGTTGACTTCCCACAAAATTAATCAAAATGTATTCAGTGTAAAACAACTCATGCAACATGCAAATTTAGTTGCTAAACAAAAACCCGTTTGCATGAACAACGAGTTAATGAAGGAACACCCTTAAACAAACAATGCACCACCGTTAAAAGGCTGGACACATTCACCACACTATCAACGAACAAACCCCCAGGTAAATCTAATAATTGACTAGGTGTTCCAATTACTAAGAAAACACGATGACCATTACGATATTATGTTATTGACAGGAACAAGGAATTATTTGAACGGGTTTCAATGTATGTGTGTGTGTATGTTGTGTGTGTGTGTGACAGAGGACAATGTTTGAGTGAGCACAAAACTGTTTGACGACTGTCAATAGAACTACGGGTATATTGTTCAGAGGACATAGAGCAAATATTGGTTTTTACCTGTTTCGAACTGTTGTTATATATATTTATGATTTCCATGTAAACTAGACCCACCTGGTTTTGTTGTTTCATGTAATACGGTGTTCTTCTAGTTCCTACGGCAATAGGAAACTTGTTACAAGAATATTGTTCGATTCTTTATTAATAATTTATGATCAGAATGCACGAACGTTTTATAGTACTCGTAGTTTAGATAGGTCAATTACTAAAACATGTGTTAACATCTCAAGAATGGGAAAGGCAATAGATAACGAGAAAAGAGAAAGGAAAGGGTGTGCAAAATGTGAAAGAAAGAAATAGAGACGTTGGAGCACATTAAAGAGACATGTGAATGTAAAATAAACAGTAAAAACAGGATTTGAAGAGAATGGCAGAAGTACAGAAGGAGAAAAAAGAGAGAAAACCACGGAGTCGAAAATGTTGCAAACTTTACAACACAGTACTCCACAAAGAGAAGAAGAACAAACATTTTTGGAAGTGGAAAAAGGATTAAGTTTAGTTTATTTTAGTAAATTTAAGTAATAAAGGCAATTAACTAATAGAATTAATGTAAAAGAATATAACGCCAAATAGCAAAAACGATAAATAACTACAATACAATAAATTTCGTGTTTTCGTTTCCTGGATTATATTTATATCTAAGAAAAAATCTTCAAAAAATGTTTAATGTATTAATAAAAGATGAATGAAAATATCTATAGACGAAACACACAGTGGACGACCGCTTGACGCTATCTGCTGTGCTTTCGGGTTTGATCTCCGGAACTGAATTATATTTTTTGGGTTTAGTTGTTATCAAGTTAAATAGGTTATATACATACATAATCATAAACTTGATAGGCAGTTGTGCAGCCCACACGTATGGAAATAGGTTATCAGTGATAAGACGCAGCATTAGAAATAGGCCGACGTTACATAAATTAATTGTTTTTTAAATAAAAAAATATCTATAATGTAAGAATTTAAAATCCAGTATAAATTAATTCCTAAAACAGTGCGATTTTTTAAATATTTAGGATACTTTACAAGTTTTGAACTGACAGAATTAGACCTTTAATACTTTATTATCCTTATTTATTTTCCACTACAAATAAAAGTATAAACTAAAGAATACTAAGCCATCTTTTTCAATATTTTACTCAATCACTCGCATACACTTTAAATTTAAATATGCTTATACCAATAGATATTATCACGTTAGCCTTGCGTATTCATTCGTCTATCCGCTAAAACATTGTTAAGAAAAAGAAATAATACACAAGATATAATACAAAATTTTAGTACCTTAGACCGCAGATCCGCAGTTGAATCTCAAATAAATTTTCTATAAAAACTGTTTGAAACATAACATATTTTCCCGGTACTGACACAGTCGACCAAATGCTAACCAAGTCAACAATCTGCTAAGTTTAAAAGCGCATTTTCCGTACATGTCTAACTGAAGCAATACACATGTAATTGTACCAGGTATGCAGATTCTTTGAATGTGTCTTCTAACAAAACAATACCATATACGTGTTGGTGTAGATAGACACAGATTTCTTTTCTCTCACAACAAAATATTAGCTTCTGTGTGCACTTTAGTGTTAAGTGCATCGAGTTCTTTTCTGTTAAGCGCAACTATTAAATTTGTATAAACATTCCAAGAATACGTGACATAAACAAATTGAAACAAGCATTGTAATACTTGCACAGTGCAGTAGCCTTTGTGTGTACGAGGATATCTTATTGTCGTGTATTTGCAGAGTTTTTAAAATATGCAGCTGCTAACATGGAGATAGATTGTTAAAGTAAGCGCATATATCGTCGTTTGAAAGATGGTAGTGGACGATAGTAACGTCAACTTCTCTTAGAAAGGATACGTGTCTTCAAAACAGGAACTTATTGATCCACCCTCGTGTGTTTTGTAGTATAGTGTAACTGGGTGTGTTTCAGATGCAGTCAAATGAATGACGACAACATAAATGACAAGAAATAAAACATTTTATTAGTTCAGCCTTCAGATAACTAGATGACAGCACCACTTACAGTTAATAAATGTCAAAAATAATAAAAAGTGTAGCACTTTATACAGTTTATGAACTTTTTAATATAAAAAATTGGTGGTTTATGTTTTTATTTTATGCATGGAATGGAGTACAAGTTTTGTTGCTTGTGCTTCTAAATTTAAACTAAATCATTAATATTTTCACACGCTGATGGTTGTTTATAAATACCATATGGTGGAGCGACAGTCCACACTCACAGTCGACACACTCGCTCTGTTTATTTTGGTTTAATTGTTTGCAGCAGCGAAAGTTTACCCATAAAGTAGCAGAAAGTACTAAAAATGTTAGGTTATAATTTTTTATGTTACATATACATTTTTCATACTGTTTGTGAAATTAAAAAACATGTTCGTCCTTCAGGCAATTTTTTATAGAAATAATAGGTAAATTTTAATAGAGGTTTTAATATAAAACTTTCTATATATGTTTTTGCGGTAGTTGAGATATATTAGCAATGGATATCAATGATCAAAATCAATGTAACTATTAAATTATTATATCTGTATGTAAATAAGCATATGCATCAAGTATCAACAGATACAAAAGCGTGGTTGTATTCCCGTTATTACTTACTGGTACATAAATAATGTCAAATGTCAATGACTCAGAACATGCGGAATCATATTTCTCTAATAAGAGTTTTGTAGTAATTAGTGATATTAAATGATGAGACATTCACACTAGCTGGCCGACATGTTCATTATTTAGATAACATTATCGTAATGCAGAGTATCCGATTGTGTTTTTGTGACTCTAAAGCGGTGTACACACCATCATTCAACATTCATTTTTCACTAGTTAGAAGTTAGTTACATATCATATTAAATTACATATCAAGTGCAGAATGAGTAATCTCTTGAACTATAAATAGACCGTAAAGTATGAAAGACTATTGATTAATTTAAATACCTACATAACCTAAAAGCATATCCCTAAAAATCCAACTGCTAGACATTGAATAAAATCCAAAGATAAATTTTTATACAAGTCTATAATTAAAGCTTTTATTACCCGCTCTCCAGTAAATCTAATTTTAAAACGGAAATATATTCATACACTATGAGGGTAAAAAAAAATATTTAAAATTCAATTTAAAAAATATAAAAGGGTGTAATAACGCATTTGAAATTCAATTTTCCTACTAACAAAAAATACACTCACCTTTTTATAAATGGTTTTTGAAAAAATATTTTTTCGTTATTAAGTTTTCTGACTTTTCTTATCAACTTTTTGAACACTTCACTGGCAATCAATTAAGAACAAGTTTCTACTATGAGAACTTTTACTTTAAGAATAAGAACTGTTTTTGGCGAATATTGAAAGGGGGCAAAAGGTTTAGCTACTTCTCTGGTTGCAATATCTGGTTAATATTTTTTATTTTATTATAGAAATGTTATGGTAATGTAGAATTAAAAATATATAATTCGAGTTCGATCCCTGGACCAGCGTTTTATTTTTGAATTTGGTTGTTATCCAGTTAAATTGATTACGTATATACCTAATCATAAATTTATTAGGCCGCGATGTCATTAACATATATAATAGCCAATAGTTGATTATAAGAGTCAACATCATTCGGTCATAGACCGACGTTAAATAAATTAAACAAAAAAAAATATATATAAATATATGCAAATCAATTAGATATATTTTACATACCTACCAAATGTTATACGAGATTACATAAAAAAAATTATATAAACTTTCCCTAAAAAAATTGGTCACCAACTTGTATGTTTACATGCGTAAAAAGTAAATATATATAGAAAACTTTTCTCATTCTAAAAAAATCTCACCAAACTTACTAAAGAATTTTGCTATGTAAATAAGTATACATATATTTACGAGTATACTTGTATGTATACACCATTCATAAATTTATTTTGGTTTGCTTTCAGATCAAGAGATATTACTATTATGGAATATTTATCTTTTCAATACAAATATTGAAAAAACTAACGTTCACTTTTTTTATCTCAGCTTATCTCTCTCCTTCAAGAATTTTATATTAAATACTAAAAAATGGAATACATGAAATGTCAGTACGTGTAAAGCAATCAATTTTTGAAAATAAAACGACGAAACATCATTAACAGCGCTATTACAGTAATCTTTCGTTCTTGTTCTCGTCTTTAACTGTTATTAATATAAGTGGGCGACATTTTTTATATTTCACAAGGCAAATAGTCTTGTATTTATGGTACTATATTATTTTAAAGTGAAATTTCCGGTGGGTTGGTGAAACCATGCATCTCCTGTCCTCCTGTGGGACAGATGTAAGCACAAGCGTGCAGATGAAGGCGAACTGTCTACGAACGCAACGCAGTTATGCACGAATATATACGAGTATATTAGGTGGATCGGAATTCACACTACTGACGCGTGGGGAAGTTAATTTCAGGCGTAACAGAGTACTGCCAGCGTCAATAAATGGGCTTTATGTTGTAATATATTATTAGAAACTATGCTTATTACTAAATATTGCATTCTGGGCCTTATTCTACCACGATTCATTTTCAGCAAACGCAGTCGTATGCGTGGAAGAACCTGTTCGAACATGTCTGAGGTGGATATTTGTTATAAGATGCATAATAGAATATATAGTACGTTAATTTAATAAGTATACATTTTGATAACAATATTCGTTTCCCAAAGGTAGATATTCTGCTATTTTTGTTTTCCATTGAACCATAATGCCAAACCGGTAAAAAGTGTTTTGAAAACGGGCTTGTGTCTTATGTCTTAATTTCTATAAAACTGTACTATACATATTGATAAAGTTGGTTACTAGAAACTCAAATGTCAAATTATTTTTTAATAACTCCTTATATTTCAGGAGATATTAACAATTAAAAAAGTCATTTTTTCTCTTTAATTATTAAAGGGATTCAACGTTGTACACATTCCAACTGCATGTAACATCACAGCCGCTAGTTGCTATCTCTTTTATACAACACAGCGTAAAAGGGATAGCATATTCAATATAGAACTCTGGCAAGTTTACAACTTACCAACCTTACAGCTCATAAATCTCTGCTATATGTATTTATATATCAAAATATCAAATATTATTTACAGCTATTTCAACGAACAATAAAATTTCAATATTATGTCTGCCGTAACAGGGTTAAATAAAATAAAAACTTATTACTCTTTGACTTGACTTGATTATTTCGACTACCAACAGCACTCACCTACTCAACAAATAACTGACGTTAAAATGCATTCACGTCATACAAATATGGCCGACCATTTCTAGAGCTAAAACTACAATTCAAATGTTTAATTGCTATATCTCCGTCAACATTTAGATATTTAATAAAATAGACACACCAATACACATTTATTAACATCTATTTCAATCAACAATTGAAAAATCGACCACTAAAAAATGAGGACACAACCCCATTTTCATCTTTTTCATATTTCTAAAAACTACTATGGGTTGTATAAGGAAGAGTGGGAAGGATTCTAGAGAGGTCAAACTGGAGCTTCGTAGTTTATACCTCTAACGTAATTTGGAAACTGTTTCCATACCCAGCTTTAATATAATGTGTCTACAGTCCAGTAAGTCCGGACTGACTAGATTTTTCATAACGATCGTCATTTGTGTGTTGCTCTGTTATAAGCCAGGTTGGATTTAAACTTCCTCTAAAAAAAAACCTGTGTGCGCTCCTGAAAAATCTGAAATATGTAGCACAATAAATTACAGTAAAAAGTAAACTAAAAACGAGTGTTTTGACAAATAACCCCGGTCTCGAAAGATTCAAGATTTGTCACCGTAGCATAAGCACCTTCAGTATTTTAAAATTAAACACCAACCACAATATTAAAGGATTACACAGAAGCAACTAGGTATCCTAAATATAGAACACAGAGCAACAAAAGTAAGCTCTAGGTCTAATATAACCTAAGCTAAGTTTATTATTTTATACTTCTACCAAATGATTCTGTAAACAGACGTGCTTCCATTTTAAGAGTTTTTGAAATTTATTGTTCCTTTGCTACATCCCTGAGTCTAAGGTTACAAGAGATCTACCGGATCTGCAGCTGTCGTCTTTAAACCAATCGTAAGACAGAACCCTGCGGGACGGACGGCGGAGAACTTCGGCCAAGTGTTTCTTTTTTTCTTTTTACCTAGCCCCAAGAAATATGCAGTCGCTTTTTGAAAGATACGATGTTGTTTAGGTACAAAAAATGTACAAAAGTTTTTTTGAAATACTACAGTAGATTTCCAACACTTACATTTTGAATAAAATATTTCAATAATTGTTATATATTTTTAGGTATTTAAAGAGATTCATCTAAAACAAGGGTGTCATATGCAGATGTCTAAGCAAGTCTGTCTACTCTTGATCTAAAACTATCAAAGATATAAACAATCTTGTCTACAATTCGTATTAAGGGTAAAACTGATGCGAACTTTAAATCAACCAAAATACTTACGATATAGCATTATCAATTATAAAAAAAAGTAGCTAAAAAAAGGTAATATATACAAAAACATAAAGAAGTATGCATAAATAGATGCTGGAATATTAGTTACGAATCGCTTTTTTTCTAAATCCTTACCCGCTAGTTTAATTATAAAAAATCAGTATTTTGAGCAGTGTCCTAACCTTAAGAAGTTGGAAACCATAGTAGACAAAATACAATAAAATGAAATAACTCATACGCATAGGAGTGTAAAGAATTCTTGTATCAAGTGAATACAAAAAAAAACCTACAGGTAAAACTATAACAAACACATGCGCAGACAATAGTTCATAGTAAAGGTATAAAGGTTATGAATGCTGACATAAGCAAAATCTTAAATTTATCTAATAAGGTTTGCTAAAAGTTTTTACCTGTTGAAAAAAAACATTAAAAAAGAAATCATGTAGTTCACATCTTGCAATATCATAAAGATGTGATGAAATGATTTTATCAAATTTATATCAGTTTCAATATTGATTAAAAAATAAAAACAAGAATGTTAAAAAAGATAAATTTGAAGGTAATTTTCATAAAGTTGAAATAACATGAACTAAGTCACTGACTCAGATGAAACAACTTCTGCTTTCAAACCAGATCTAAGACAGAGAAGTCGTATTATTTACGACTTTGCTCGATTTTATAAACAAAACTATTTATAGAGAAAGAAAGTCGTAATATTCAAAATATAATAAATTTTAACAACTATTAACTGCTTCTGTCAAAGAATCCCACATACTCGTGTTATTAAATTGTTTCGTTTTATGATATAATTTTGCATAATTCTAAAACCACCTTTTTACAGAATTTCATTACAGAGTCCTTTTAATTTAATTACAAAATTTCAAATTATTGTGAGAAACCGTAAGGCAAGATATTAATATTTAAAGAACGCATATTTAACATGCAGGAAACTCAGGTAGTATAATAAGACATCGACTTACAGATTGTTTAAAGGCTGATATATTATAGAGGTACAAATTAGAAAGATGTTGACTCTTTTGAAGTTTTAGATTGTTTAACCAGTTAGTAAAAAAGATAAAAAGGTTTAAAATTTATACCGTCGTCGTACTCTAAAATCTTGATATGATATTTTGATCCTGATGTAGTTCAACGAATTGGGTACAAAACTGAGTATAAAATACCAAACGGAATAGCTATAATGGAAAGCAACCATGTACTAAGTGAGAGATCTGGGTTCGCCCTTAGTGTGAGAGGATATTTTATTTCTTGGTTACAGATTCTGAATATGAACAAGAACGGAATAAACGAATTTCTCCACAAAACAATGATAGCAACCGTTGTTCCCTTCCAACTAGGATCAAGACATAAGACCTTGGACTAATTTGATAGTTGCATCCTTCCAATCAACTGTAGACGACACGACGTCGACATCCGTTCTAACGTCTAACCTATACAATTATTATTAAACCAGGTTTTTAATAACCTATAGAAGTTAAAGCAACTATGACACGACACATTACATGTGAAGGGATTAATTATTTCAATGTACTAGTATAAAAATAGGTAAGCTTCCCAACCACCGGTTAAACACGAACCTTGTTGGAGGATTTTTACAGTAGCTTTAAAACTAGTTTAATTATATTTAATTAAAATGTTTACCGTTCAAATCCCCGGCTATTTAAAGTGTATTTATGGTTAGCTCGTTAGTAAAGCTAAAAGGGTGCCTTAATTGGTTCATACCTGCAAATAGGACATTTGGAACTGTGAAAAATTTAGGTTACGATATAAGTTAAATATGTGTATTCAATACAGATACTTCATGTTTCATGTTTTTTTAATGCCCTCTCTCCTCCTCCTTTTCACGTCTTGTTACTTATTGTGAAACAGAAAATCATGGTTTTCTTTTGGTCTTATTTTTTTTTTAGATGCCGAATTTTAGACTAGATGAGACATCCCGAAACTTATAACCCTCCCATCTCCACGCTATTCTCTTAGTTATAACATATAATAAAATTAACGAATTAAGTTTCATTTATTTGTTGTTAATAAATAGTCAAATGAAATTGAATGAAATAATAACACTTGTCAATGTAGAAGAATTGCTATACTCGAATATGTAAAATTTAGTGAGTAACACTTATTATTCAATAGAATACAATAATTTTAACAAAAAAAATATTTTGAAATACAGTAAATATTAAAATCTTGGATGAAGACTTCTTTTACAGTCTCATAACTCCAAAGAAAGTCCTGAAGTTGTTACTCCATTGATGAAACGTCACTCTAGCAGATATTGAACTTAAAACAGTTCTTTAAATCCCAACAAAATAAAATGTTGTTAAACCATAAATAATGAATAAATGAATCTGTAAAAAGTCAGTAATTCAAAGTGACATTTGCGATGGAGATTAGAGCTGCAACGTTAAATCGTACACACACACACACGTTGCTTGGTGGGTCGTTCAGAACATCAGATGCCCGACACGTGTGTTGCTCACAGTCACCAAACAGAGTTATTCAGTCAAAGAAATTGAAGATGTGCTCTGAATTTAAATTAACTTTGATTGTTACAAGAACAAGATGTTTTATAAAAACTTATGTCGCTTTCAAAAATAACAAACGACATAAAGAAATGCTACTAGGTATTGTTATTACTGAGAATATTTGTAGTTCTACCAAAATGTAAACTATATTTATCATTTTTACGAATTGTTTCAAAAATATGGTTGAAAAATATTAAAGAAAGAATTGTTTTGTTAAGACATATGTAGATAAAAGTGTTGTTTGAAGAATTTAATTTTTAGTTCTCGAATTCTATTAATATTGTTGTTTAAAAATATACGAATAGCACATATTTTAATTATCTTTGTCAAATTATTTCAAACTTTAGTAGAGATTAATTTTGTTTAGCTATACATATCTCAGCGAATTATTAATGAACATATTTATATCCTTAAAAAAACTGAAGTGTAAATCGTAATCTCAGATTCACTTGTAACCAGTATAAATTTGTATAATCTCTAATAGATGATCCTAATATAATGAAATTTAAAGGACGGTCTAGAAAATTGCGTCAGAAGTGCCCAAAAAAAATGTTTGAAAGAACCTCGAAATGGACCTCTATAAAAATTAAACTCAAGACGAAAGAACTGCATTTTAACTTCTTAAACGCCTATAACGGATATTTCCGTTACAACTTCATATATCAATCGCCCAATTCATTAGTAAGACATCAACAAATATTTTAGTTTGATTACGGCGCAAGCAATATTCGAGTTAGAAGCTTTTCATATTCTAGTTTAGCTACATATTTTGGTTGCATTTATAAGGTATTGAATTAGACGATTGAGGGTACAATTTTAAATTTCAATTTTTCGAAAATGTCACTAAAGAATTGGATTGATCGGTTATTTGAACAAAACACGTCGTATATTAATAAACGTCGTTATAGATTGAATAACTATGTTTTATACGCATGGACGGTTGTTGCTTTAAAGTCCCGCAGCTTTCTTTGTTAAGTCAACTACTGTTATAAAGGATTACTTCATTGCTTTCATCTGGATTTCCTAACACGTTGCTCATTGTTTACAATCTTTCACTTAGTTCGACTTGTTTTTTTTTTAAATCATTGTTAAAGAACTGAAGCTCAGACATGTAAATACTGTTTATATAAAGTCGACGGGTTGAATCACACAGTTTTTGTATTTGACAAGTTACGCAACGTGTTGAAAACTACGTGTCTGTCGATGCCTATCATACAGCTCAAAGCTAAAAATAAGATAGAAATGTAAAATATGAAAAGAGCATGTTGCATTATTCATGTTGCAATCTGCTGCCTTCAGTCGTGTCGTCTGCATACGACTTTTCTGATAATGACCTGTACTGTGCCAGAGCCCACTCCTGCATGAATCATTCATGTTTTTAAACGTGCCTTCATAAACGAACATTGATTTAGCATCATATATCCCTAATATATTTACCTTTACATTATTAATAAAAACTTTTTAAACATTTTATATCTGATATAAATGAGAATACAAGAAAATAAAAGGTCACTTACCTATATAAGCCCAGCCTATTAGTATCAGGGCTGCAGCCCTTATCATAAAGCTTCTCCCCATTGTTGCCAACCTTATAGTTAACAAATTATCAATACGATAGACAAATTACAGAATATTAAACACTGAGATATCTTATAATAGAGGTTATTTTACAATGAAACACTAAAACACGCGATATACACTAACACTAACACGATAGATATAGATTATATATTATAAGCTTAAGTTAAACACGATTATAGACTAACTTCTATGATTATGATAATTTATTGTTAATAAGTTTTTATTTCGTAGGTTGGCCACCCGATGGGTGGGGAGAGGGCGTCAGCAGACGCTTCTGAAGCAGCTGAAAATAAATAAAATAAATATTAATAAAAAATCTATAATATAATACAATACAATAGGATCTGACTGTTTCAAATTTGACGCTATCTTACACTAAGGTCACTTTGACATTACAAATTTAACGTATATAGCTTAAAGACGCGGCAAATTACGAATAAAACACATATACAGCAGAATATACGTAATAGGGACAGAAGAAAGATCAAAAAGATACAATTGGAATTATATTTTCTCTATATGTAACAATTTATTTTAATAAGTCTTTTGTTAATTACTACCTGAAAATAATATATTTTTAAAATATTTGCTGAAATATTACTAAAATCTAAGTACGCAACCCGAGACCTATTCTGATCCTAAAATGGATCTTTGCCCCTCTTTTCATACTGAAAACAGTAAAGTGAAACTCTATAATAAATAATAAAATGTCAAGATTTGTCGTGCTTCTATCTCGTAAACAATAAATGATAACCTAATATTTTAAATGTGTAGGCTACGGAGTGGGATAAGCTTTTTGTTTACTTCTATATATCAAAAATACTAAAACGAATTCACAAACAACCCACAAACTTTTTGTTACTTATCAAATAATATTTGATAAGTAACATAGTCAACGTCATTTCAAATGCAACAATTTTTATCTCACTTCCTTGCTAGTTTTAGTTTGTGATCATTATTTCAACTTTAACCTTTACACGATAAAGTAGGACGAATGGAAGAAATTTATTTACACATACTTTTTAATAAGTCATAAGCAAAATATTTATAAATATACGTATTTTTCTCTACGTTATAAAATGATATATGTATATTAATTAAAATAAATTAGGTTAATTGAAAGTGGCACCGTGCATAGGAAGAACGACAACAATCGGTACTAATGAGTAATGCCGCGAGTAGGGTGCTGAACTAAAAAAATTAAGCAGCGTCCCTATTGAAGCAATATTCGGTTCAAATATTTTTCAGTTCTATTGTAAAACTATTTTTTTATCTTTAAATTATCATAAATAATATTTTCTTTAAAATTGACGTTTTCTGTAATGATCTTTGCAATATTGTCTTATCACAATTATCCAGTACGGGCCATGGATACATAATTATTAGCGTTATCTCTGAGTGTTGAATCTTTTCAAACGGTGTTTTCTCTATCTGTCTAAAGATAAGCCTTGTTGATATAATGTGCGTCTAGGTTAACGAAAATTTAAACAATACAAACAAATCGATCGCAAAACAATAACCCTCGGTTCAAAAAGAACAAGTATAAACCAGATATAAATTGTATGATACGTATTATACTTATTTATAAAATAAACTTGTGAAATATTTAAAAATAAATCATTAACTATCACCTAATTATATGTGCAAGACCTATATCTGGTCGTCTGACAAAAATAATTTATAAAAACCAACGATAAAATATAAACATTTATCAAAACAGACTGAAAATATTTCTACCGAAAAATGATGCAAGCAATTAGCATAAACATAACCTGCAAATTAAACTAGTGATTTTAATGAACATATTACAAATAATTCTGACGCGATCTTGACTCATTTTTACGAATAAAAATATTTGCAAAGTGAGTGAGTAGGTAGATTATTAATGAAAGACAATAAGAATGAAATTAGAACAGTGTTAGACGAATACAGGATTATCTGAAATCATAAAAAGGTTTGCTCTTTCGATTAACAGCCTGACAAAATTGGAATAATTCACTACAAAATATGTATAATTTCGGATAATGAATAGACGATGGAAATACACAACACTTTTGCATTCTAACTATAAAAAATTTAAGTGAACAATATTTGTTATTTTTATTCTTGTTTTGATAAATTAATATTTAAAAATTTGAATAAGAAAAATATAACATTAAAAATATTATATAAACATAAATTGCGGTACCTTACTTCATCATACATCTACTCAATCATAAAAGAATCTTTTTGGATTAATAGAATCAAAAAATGACTTTTCTGAATTAAAATTCACAAAATGATCTATGGAATCATAAAAAACACATTTTATGTTTAGCGCGTATGAATTCTAATCAGAAGAGTTAACTATAAAAGATTTGTTACAATAGACGATAATCGAAGCTGATTTTACCTCAAATATTAAAATGGGTTATTTGTATTGTTATTTTGATAAATTAACACAATGAAAATTTATGTCTGACCATATTTTCTATAAATTTAATTCAATTATATAAAATAAATCTCAGACCTACTATTGGATACCTCTGTACACAAGTTTTATGACACTCAACTTATTTATTGCGATACAAATCCGAGTTTTCTTGTAAATGAAATGACAAGGTTATGCACACAACCTTGAATGCACCTCACATAAGAAATAAAATGCAATTGTTACGAATCTCTATTTTTTATTATTAAAGATAGTAAGTAGGCCATAATATATGCTTGTAATAATGGGTGCAATAGTTAGTCTGCATTTCATGTATTCAATTAATAGATTTGCAAAGTTTACTTCCATTTAGTTCAATATTTATAAATTTGGAACTTACAAATAGAACTTAGTGAATAATTGTTACATCAAATGAATGTCACATGAATATTATGTCAAATACGAGTAGTCGTTCATTTTATTACGCAAAATATAAAATATTTACATTTTGTGTTCGCTAGGAACTGAATACGGTATTACTATTATTTAGTGTTGACATTCTCGAAGATTAACAGCAGAAAGTTTTATTGATTATATTTACGGATTGATGAGGTAATCGACAAAAAACTAACCGGTCAAAGACTTTAGATTTGTATATCTTTAACTATTTTTTTGGTTATCTATATATCGTTAAACTGGTTAAAATGGTTTCAATTAATCTGTTTTAGTTATTTTTATTATGAATGGTTATAAAACACACCCATTCTGAGATTAAATTAATTCCATTTCGGGATACAAACTCAGGCCATAATGTATTCGATCAACCACTTAAATCCGCGCAGAAAGACAATTTCATATTTGTATTATAAAATCAGCAAATATAACATTGTTTAAGTAAAGTGGTATCATGTATCACATTCTACCTGCCAATAATACATAATACAAAATGATAAAATTAATTGGAATGATTCATCTTTTGATAAAAACTTATCAATATAATCGTAAACCGTCAATACTTAAACAAAATTATCATCATATGAAATTTAAGAATTAGAAAACATAATCAAAAATATAATAGCTTCTTTTGGGTAATGAGTGACATTAGCCAAGTTACATCTAAGATGTATGAATTATTGCACTTTAAAGTCGAAGATAATCTGACAAAATGAAGGAAGCTGTTAGTGATTATGATGAAATATTATAATTATCTTAATAGTAATATTCCAAATAAAAATATGACCAATTACATTTAGTATGACATTTAATAATACCTAATAATACTTGAATCTTAGTTTGTATTAAACAATAAATTATATTCGTTAATATAAAAAGCCGGCTAAACATAATCCAACACAACTTGATTAAATAAGTTTAATAACAAAAATTTAAGGATTTAAAATAACTTTTCATATTCAATAAGAGGGTTGTTACAGCCCTTATGAATGGTAACATTATATGTCAGCCACAATAGGGCGGGGGTTAACTAATAAAATAAAATAAATGCAGGGATGCACACGATCTGCGTGAGTCACGCCTTACATGCAGATAAAGTAACTACTATCGATCCTAATTTGTTAAAAAAATTATATATAAATAAAACAGGTTCAAAATCCTCAAAAAATTGTATATTAAAACAACAAAACACATGCTTTTATAGTTGCATATTCATTTGGCGTATTATTATTAGTATTTGAATAAAAATATTAAGTAATAAAATTAAAACTTACCTAAATTATTATGTGATATTTTAATGAATTAATCCAATAATTTTAAAACCACATTCACTTTTCACAATAAAATACTATTTTTAAAGCGAAACACCAACGCGATCGAAAGTACTACCGGCTCGGGTTCGCATTTGCGACTGAACGAGTCAACTGGAATCAACGAAGCTGTCGCGGGATGAGGGGGCAAGACGCAACAACTCCTACAGCGAAAAACTGAGAGCAGTGAAGTAGGGGTGTCCACTTAAAAAATATATCGATATTTATATTCGATGTAAAATATTGGGTCCCAGCATCGATGTTTATCGATATATCGCTAGAAAACATCGATATTTTTTCACTATCGAATACTTTCCACAAAAATTTAATATTACCTTTTTCCAGTGAAACGCACAAAGTTTGTGGTCCTTGATTTTGTAAGTATGAATGTAGAAATAGAGACCAGAGTAACATAGCTAAACTAGTAGTGTAATAATAGTGATTTTCTATGAGTGTTACTTGAATAGAATTGTACTACTAAGATAGTGGTGAGATGACTGAAATAAGTTATACCTACATTTGTAAGTGAAATAAAAACGACAAATTAATAGAAATATTTTATTACATACCACAAAACTTGAAAACAGTAAAAGAAAAAAAATACATATTTAGTACTAGCCTTAATCTAGGTACCTGCAAAAACTTACTTTCACTTTACCTATTTAAGACCAATGCTCTTTAGACAAACTTTGCAAAAATAAAAGTTTACTTAATCTTTTACCTTTCATTCTATTTCTTTGTTGATTGACTATTTGAGCAGCCTTTGAAAATAAACGTTCGGATGGAACAGAAGTTCCGACAATAGTTAAGTATTTGAAGGCAATCTTATAAAGCTTATATATACATACATTACACAAAGCTATAGTATACATACATTGAGAGTGAATAGTCGATCGATCTGTCAGGATAGTTTAGATAATTAAGATGGTCACTCACAGATGTCACTATCTTAATGAACCTTATTTAAAATTGAAGGCATCAAGTAGTGTTAAAATTATTTAGTTCGTTAATAGATTCGACAAGAAAATAAAAAAAGCAAATATTCGATGTTTCTATAAATAAATATATCGATATATCGAATACAATAAATGTTAGTCAAAACATCGAATCAATCCGATATATCGTACGGAATACATCGAATAAATTCGATATATCGATGTTAAGTGAATATCCCTACAGTGAAGTAGTTTCCAAGTTCCAGCAAATATTCACAGCAGCAGCGCCGGCGTTCTGACCGAGACCGACGCTCAATAATAAAACATGTACAATCAGTGAAATAAATACTTAAATTGTATTTTACAGAATCCACTAAATAATATATTTATTAATTATTATACTTCTTTTCAATAAACAGCAGCGTTATTTAATAAAGTAAAATATAAGACAGGACAAACAAATTATTTCTAGACTGTTTTTTTGGGTCCGCACACAAAATCTAGAATATATGTACCCAGACGTTGACAGGCGTCGCTAGACCAGGGTGAAAAATGTATAATTTTATACTATACTTGCTAGAATTACAAATGTTTGAATTTTATACTATATTTGCTAGTCAGAGTACTCAAAGTTAAAAACGTCTGCGGAAAATTTGAAAGTAGACGGCATAACTTTATATGTCATTATATCCAGTATTAATTTGCAATTTAAAGAAGGAATAAGTATATACTATTTGCTCGTACTGCGGACGATTTGTTCAGAATCGTTTTAAGCTTTGTGAGACCAAGTAAATAAATTTAAATGAGCGTTTAAAAAAAATGTTTTACAGTTAGAATTATGTTTCTTGTCCAGATTACCAATTTTTAAATATTTTTCTTGTTTCACGCCAAAGTTCATTGCCAAAAGTACAAATTAATCAGAAGGGAAATTCTTTTAGTACAGGGCTCAGCGCTTCAACATCGTCGGTCCAAGGATTATTTTAGGACTGATTATACTTCATTTAGGTTTATAGGAATGCATTGTTTTTTGTATTAATATTATAATACTTTTAAAAGAATTTATATTTTATAATGGGCTTGTGTCCTATGTCTTATTTTCTATAAAACTGTACTATATATTGATAAAGTGGGTTACTAGAACCTCAAATGTTCAATTATTTTTTAATAACTCCTTATATGTTAAGAGATATTAACAATTAAAAAAGTCATTTTGTCTTTTTAATTATTCAATGTTGATTCAATGTTGTACACATTCCAAGTGCATGTGACATCACAATCCTTGTGTAAGGTTACCAACCTTACAGATCATAAATCTCTGCTATATGTATTTATATATCAAAATATCAAATATTATTTACAGCTATTTCAAGGAACAATCAAATTTAAATATTATGACTGCCTTAGCGAGGTTAAATAAAATAAAGACTTATTATTCTTTGACTTGACTTGATTATTTGACTACCAACAGCTACAGAACATTACCACAGCATTGACCTATTCAACAAATAACTGACGTTAAAATGCATTTCACATCATACAAATATGGCCGACCATTTCTAGCGCTAAAACTATAATTCAAACTTTTAATTGCTATATATCCGTCAATATTTAGATATTTAATAAAATAGACACGCCAATACACATTTATTAACATCAATTTCAATCAACAATTGAAAAATCGACCACTAAAAAATGAGGACACAAGCCCATTACAATATCACATGTGGTTGGCATGTTACAGCACGGCTCACTTACCACAATTTTAAATTTTCACAGCGAATATATTTTTCATGATGTCCATCTCAACACAATTTAAAATATAATGATGTTTTCATTTTCAATAAAAAGTTGTTCTCATTTTGCACCTCCTTTCGAACTACCGATATAAAATAATTTCAATTTAAGAAAACAGGGTGCAAAATCTGAGGACCATTTTTCTTTAAAGAAAACTGCTATAAGTAAGAATTTCTCCTAAAATATCTTTCTATTGTCAGCGTTGTCCACACTAAATGTAGGGGTATATTAATCACATTAATAAATTTTACATTGTTACATTAGAAGTATATCGATCAGGCGCAAAATAAAATGTTGAACAATAACTTTTTACATTATGTATATGTCTTTTAAAGAAATAAAAATGGCAGATTATCAACACAGTAGGCGAGAGCATTGATGTTTGACGTAGATTGTTCTTTTCGGGTTCGATCACCGAACTAGATTTATATTTTCTCGGTTTGGTTATAAAGGAAATGGATATAATTAAAAAATAAAAGTTGATGCACTAAAAGACTTAATTCACATTATACAATTGGAAGACATGGAAAATAATACACAATAATAAAGAACAGTTCTCCCTTAATAGAAGAAGTTCTTCCTCTAAGATAGAAACATTTAAAAAAATAAGCAAGGAATACAGGTATTGTTAAAATAAAAACAAATGAATCCAGAAAGATACAAGGAAAAAAATAGATATTGGAAGATAAATAAAATAATATAAATTTACATATATATTTTATTATATACTTATATTTAGGAAATTAATAAATATACTAACATAATAGTAATTAATTATTTTATAAAATATTTGCAAACTATTTTTCTTAAAGCTTGAAGTCTTATTTTGAATACAATATATATATTACTATATTAAATAAGTAACTATATAAAAATAAACTATTATAGATCTTATATTTCGTAGTCATTGCGTTTTAGAAAATAATGTAAGTCATCCTCTTAAGCGCTTTTGGGCCTACATACAAGGAAAAATTGAAAATTACATTTTCAAGTTCATAAAATATTGACGGCACAATGGCCGAGAGAGACAATACCAGGCGCTTTCAAATGCGCAACAATCTATTTTATCCAGAATACATTTGTCACTATTTATCTAGTGCGAATTTGTTAGGATTTCGTTCTATCCAGTGTAAATTTATCAGTTATGTTTTACATAGTGTAAACTTTCAGAGTTTCGATTGCACCCCTACCGATGTAACCCCTAAGCATGTATATTTTTTTATTCGAGTACCGGATATGTTTTTGTAACTATCTGGATTATTTTTTTAAAACGTGCTGACTATAACAATTATATGCATACATTATAATTGAAAAATAAGTATACTTACAAATACTATTTCTATTTTTGTTATAATTTAATTTTTTTATATTTAGACGAATTTATGAAAAATACTATGATAGACAATTGTAACAAGTCTTATTTACAAATATACGACATACAACAAAAATTAATACTACCAAAAATTCTTACTTTAAATAAATGCTAATATATATACAGGATGGTGTAACGAAAATGTGGTACATTCTTATAAACTTTTAAAATTGGGTAGACTTGTAGTTTTAAATTCTATAAAATATACGACATATGAATGTCATATGTGTTTCAGGTTTATTTAACATCAATCAAATTACCTCTTACGTAAGAAACGTTAACAAAAAGGAAATGTTTTACAATTTTATTATTTTTTGAAAAAAAAATTAAATTTTTTTTCGAATCGATTTCTTCCAAATCCGGCTCCTTTAAACATTTTAGATTAAATGTTACTACATGTTAATTAACTCAATTTTGAGACAAGGTTTGCAATTTAAAGAATCATGTAAGATACAGTCGGACTAGTTATACTTTAGCTTTTCAATAATTCAATATGTAAAGTATATAGTTAATAAAGTTTAAACAGTACATTGATTGAAAAACAGCAAACTACCCAATTACAAAGTGTAAGAACTCCAATTGGTACAATTGATTCTATACTTTACATATGCACAAACCTAGATACTTTTCGATTTCCAATAGATTTCGAATAGATGTTACAGTTTCAAATATCATAGATTTTAAATACGAAGTAATGAAAGAGAGCATAGAAATTTAATATTTCTATTATTGCTTAATGTTTTATTATTTTTATCTTATCTGTTCAGTTATTGCCAAAGCATTTCCTTTGAACTTATTTATTTTGTGCATAATGGACAGTCAAATAAAATTGCTATGGCATCAATCCTGCCAAAATATAGCTTCATCAATATTGCTTCATTCGTAATGCAATAAAAAAAAATCATTACCTAAATCTAAAAAGCGTAAATATTTACAATTATTTCGCAGCCAATTTTCTATAAAAAAATACGATTAGAAATAACACTAATTGTAGTATTCAAAAATATGATCTATATAGTTCTACAATGCTTAGCCAAATCTTTTTGATCGTTAATTATTCTACAGATGTACTCGTATTTCAAGTTAATATGAAGATGGGTATCAGTGCATCAACAACAAAAACTATACGATGTATATAATATTTAAATTACCAGTAATACTTTGTGTATCACACATAAGCTATACTTAACGTGTAATATCACTTATTGGAAAATGCCCCGTTGGTACATGTTGAAGTCTTATTAACGTAGAGTCAATCGAATGATATAATTTGTTATCAGATACTAATGCATTAGTACTTGTTGTAATATTTGTAGCATTGGTGTTATTATCATTTGTAGTAGTTACTATTGTCCCAGGCTCAATTCCATTTGTTGTTATATTTGTCATATTAATTGTACCATTATTTAAACTAAGAACAGGAACTTCTAGAGTTGCTACATTAGACCCTGTTATATTTAACACATTAGTGCCCACTGTTAGAACAGGATTTGTTAATACACTACTAACATTTAGTACTTGTGAATTTAGGGTAGATACATTTCCCGATGTTGTTTCTATAGGTGATAATCGTATTATTTGAGTTGCACCACTATGAGATTTTATGTGTTTTTTTAAGTATGTACTACTGGTGCATCCTTTGCCACAGATTGCACAAACGTAAGGTTTTTCTCCTGAAAAATAAACAAAATATAGATTATTACAAATATGTAATATTCACAAAGATGAATTTTATTTATAATTTATACATAATTTTTATATTATGTATTATTTATATTATAATTTAATTTTTTTATATATAATTTATGAATTTTATATATTAATTTATACCTGTATGAGTTCTCATATGTTGATTCAATTGACCACTTGTTGTAAAACGTTTATTACAAAAATTGCAAATGAACGGTTTCTCTCCAGTATGAGTTCGCATGTGAGCAGTTAAATCATGTCTAGCAAAGCTGTAAAAAAAAATAAGTAAATTCCAACAAACTAAACTAACTTTATACATACACCTTAAAGGATACATACCGCTTTCCACACACTCTGCAAAAATAAGGTTTTTCGCCCGTATGAATTCTATTATGCATTGTAAGTGTTGAAGATGATGCAAACTTTTTATTACAAACACTACAATTATATGGCTTTTCACCTAAAATTGGTTATTTGTGTATGAAAATTGCAAATTCTTATAATTTAAGTTATAAATATTACGCACCCGAATGTGTCCGCATATGTAACGACAAATTAGAACTTTGAATAAAAGCTTTTCCACAGACAGAACAAATGTACGGCTTTTCCCCAGTATGAGTTCTGATATGTGTAGTAAGTGTAGATTGATGTGTAAACCTTAATGCAAATAAAATTATTGTCATAAAAAACATTCATTAAAAACTTTCATTCAAGAAAATTCATTAATAAGAAGTAAAACAAAACATACTTTTTATCGCACATATTACAAGCGTGTGGTTTTTCAGTGGAGTGTGTTTTCATGTGTGAATTTAATAAACGGGAATCAATAAATGCTTTTCCACATGAACTACATATCCAAGGCTTCTCACCAGTGTGGGTACGTACATGAATTCCTAACGAATGACTGTCGTAGTAACTGTAAATGAAATAACAAGTCATTATATTTACTATTTATTCATAAAATATATGTAATACATAGATTCAATACGATTTCTAGTCAAACTTCATTATTTTTGTTTTATGTACAACGCTTCGATTTTTAAGATAAAGAAATTACAAAGAGTTTTTCTATTTCGAAATTTAATTAATTTATAAACATGAAATAAACAGATTTCTTTCCTGCGCAAAAAAGTTTACGTTGCATTCCTTTTTATCTAGTTTTTGCTGTTAATTAATTGCAATTTATGTGTCATGTGTGAAATTTCTCACCCTTTGCCGCAGACTGTACAAAGATGTTTCTTTTCTCTCGTCTCACCAGTATGTCTCCTAAAATGTCTAGTCAAAGAGCCCATTTCTGGAAAACCTTTTCCGCATACTTTACACTTATGTGGCTTATCAGTAAGGTGAATCCTCACGTGGCGTTTTAATTGCAATGCAGCTGCAGAACATATAACATGCATAAAAAAGCGATAATTACTTCCATAATAAAATTTGAAAACACTCACAAGCACATTCCTTCTTGCAATGGTGACAGGTATGTTTTCCATCTTTAGAATGAATGGCTGAATGTATATCTAAATCACTTTGTAGTGTAAATCCTAAATGACACTCTTCACAAGGGTATGGAAATGCCTTAATTTCACCTTCTAAAACGGTATGTTTACGCATATGCCTAGAAAGATCGCCGGATTCATTAAAACCCTAAAACATATATAAAAGTAATAACAAATGAATGTTATTATTATTCTACGCATGTTTTTACGAGACGCACCTTCTTACAAATCTTACAGATATGTGGTTTAATATCCAAGTGAATTCTCTCGTGACGTGTTAGTCTTCTTTGGTCAGGGAATTTTTTAAAACAAATCTCGCATTTATAACTTTTACTTTTCCTTGAATGGCATCTTACATGACGGTCTAAATCTTCTTGTTGCAAAAAGCTACAGAGACAAAATTACTTAATACAATAATTATAAAATAAATAAACACTTTTAATTTGAATATATTAACCTTTTACTGCAATAACTACAGGAAAATTCATTCTCTTCACTATATTCTCCTAATCTTCTTTTTCTTGCTTTTTTTCTAACTGGTTTTACATCAGGAATATCTTCATCCGTCTGTGGATCTAATGTTTCAACAACATAATCATCTTCATTGTCATCATCATCATCATCATCATTATATTCGATTTCTTGTTTCACTCTCCTTGTTTTTCGTTTAGGTCTTCCAACATTTTTTATCTTATTCCTTCTACCTAATTAAATGAAATATTTTTGAAGAAATGTATTTACGTATCTGTTTTATTCATTAACAGGTAAGTACCTTTTTTAACTCGTTGAGACAACAACTGTTCTTCCCATACACTTTCGGGTTCTGAATTGCATTCTTGAGCATTTTGTTCATGAGCAAATTCGTCTTCCGTAATTACGTTATCTGAGTCTGGTTTCAAAGCATCAGGATTTCTTATTTCTTTAGAATTTTCCATAAAATCAGGCTTCAATTCAACGTGAATATCCTTATCATCAAAACTAAAATATATATACATATGTGTTTGAAGGGAACTCGGAGAATATACTAAATACCAAACACTGTTTTAAAAGTAACCTGTACTCCACTGTTTCTTCAGCCCACGGAATATGGCATATTGGGTTTGACTCCAGCTTCATTCCTTCCAGGCAACCCTATGTACATTG
Source organism: Panorpa germanica (assembly GCA_963678705.1). NCBI lineage: Eukaryota > Metazoa > Arthropoda > Insecta > Mecoptera > Panorpidae > Panorpa > Panorpa germanica. The sequence goes on along the minus strand of OY783212.1, from coordinate 6,134,471 downwards.
CAAATAATAATAAGAATGCACAACTTTGTAACAAAAAAATTACAAGTAAGTTTCTTACCTGCGTTGCGTAATTTCGTAAAGTGTTGTCGGATTTTTCGCATTGTTGTTTGAAATAATAACATCGGTTTATGTAAACTAGGCATGAAAAACAAACTTGACTTGGAAGACCATCGGTTTCGGTGATCTGTCAGTTAAAATATTTGTTGACAATTACATTTACAATTCTATACATATGGTCTGATAAAATTGTTCTAAAAGTTACATACAAAAATTTGTTGGTATAATAAATTGTAAACAATATAAAAATTATTTGAGTTTTGTTTACAATTTGTGTTAATCAAATATAAACAATCATAAAGTTACGTAAAAATCCGCGCATGGTTAATTTTTAATTTAAAATGAAGCATAAATAACAATTTAGAAAATCTAATAGTTTCACAAAACATTAGAATAATTACCGTAACTGCAGCAAAACCCATTATCATGTCGGCAACGCATGACTCGAACAAGGGTCTCAAATCTGTCTTCTCTCTCAAACATGTTCGACAAATTCGTGAAAATTGTTCAGGTAAAACGATTTCAACTTCAATATCTTGTGTTGTTACTTCGCACTCGTTGGCTATACCAATTTCTGTTGCTTCACCGTGGCCTAAGGAAGGCGTAGATTCAACCTTGTCATTGAGGTTATTGGAAGACTCTTCTAATTCTATAACAGCATTACCATCGACTGCACCTAAATGCACAATTGTATTGTCAAGACTAACCTCTAAAGCATTTATTGCAACACCATCTAATTGTTCATCCATTGTACAAATAATGCACTCAACCGGGCACACTGACGCACTCACAAAGATACGCAAAATGGCGGAGAAATATAAAGAATTGTATAAAAAAAATAAAAGCTTCGACATCCATAATGGATACAGAGTATATCAGCCGTTTTAAAACGGCTCTTTTTTTAAATAAATTTAATTGCAGATTTAAAATGATGCAATTATGAAAAAATATGCCGTTAACGATATTTAATTATTAAAAATAGAATCATGTATATTTACAATTGAACGCAATTCATTTCAGTTGTCATGATTGTAGTACAGCTAGGGTACCATCCACAGATTATCTTTGATCCAAAGCATCTCTCATACTACTTAAAAATGCTTAGACTCAGAGTAACATTAGCGTTTTAAGAGTCATTAGAGTCCTAAGAAAGAGGCGTCTAAAACATCAAAGCCTTAAAAACAATGGACAGCTAATTGTTTTCTTTCCAGTAACAATTCACTCAAATGTAAGCCAATGCCAGATAGTTTTAGATATAAAATATACCTGCGATCGTCGTCTAATTGCTCTTCATTTTACTAAACTGCGAAATAATTAAAAACAAGTGGTGATTGTAATTTTTCTAAATAAAACTCATGTCTTTATTATTAGCATGTATTTTGTTATACTAGATAGCAAAATTTTATTAACAGTTTTTATTTAAAAAACTATATAAAATATTTTTTAAATAATAATTCTAAATTTTTTAAATAAATATTTTGAAGGAATTACATAACTATATGAAAATATTAAATAGTATGACACACAATATGATAAATATTTTACAATGAATATATACAAAAATAAATACTATAAAAAATGTTTATGGATTAAAGAATAATCCAGGATGTGGTTTAGTAAAATCTAAACTGGGATGTCCTTTTGTAAAATCTAAAGTTGGGTGGCCCTTAGTAAAATCTAAACTGCTGTGTCCTTTTGTATAATCAGTCACTCCAATATGTGTTTTCGTGTAATCCACATGTGACTTTGAAAATTCTATATGAGTTTTAAAATCTGTACTATTTTTAATAAAATCGGAATGAGTTTTCATAAAATCTGGTTTATTAAATTCTAATTGTCCTTTTGAATAATCCGTAATATGTACTTTATTATAATCATGTGTCTTAATGTAGTTTGTGTGTTGCTGTTTATTGTAATCTGTTTGTTTTGTATAATCCGTTGGAATTGAATTTAAATCATCATGTGATACCAGTGCCATAGCCCCAAGCGAAGAATTTTGTTGTGCCATATTTGTTGATCCCATAGATCCTGATTCCATTGCAACTCGTGATGGTGCTATTTTACTATGACCTTTCCTAATAAAACAATAATGAATTAAGTTATAATAACACAATTACAAAGAAACAATCTGCTAATCAGTAACACTAGAAGACTAATATGTATGATTAATATTTACCCATCAGTATGTTGCTTTATATGTCGTTGAAGTGCTGATGATTGATTGAATCTGGCATTACAATATTTACAACAAAATGGTTTTTCTCCAGTATGGATCCTGCCAGAAAAAAATTAATTGAAAGAATTGTTTGTTAGCATATATAAAATTATGAATATCGAAAAGCATTTAAAATAAAAACTGTACATAGAAATCTATATTTATAATTTCCATAACTAACATAAGAATCGTTACACAATCTCCACCTTATTTAGGTAATGTTTTACATAAAATATCCGTAAGATATTGCAGTTTTAGTAAATTTAGTATCTTTTCCTGGTAATATTTTTTATGTAATAGATGTGCTTGATAATTAGTTTATGCTAATAATTTTTATAACACTTTTGTGGTATGGTAATAAATTTAACGTAAAAGCTAAACGCTTTACAAATAAACCTGTTATAAAATTATACCAAGCCCGTCGGGACAGGCTTATTCTCAGTTTATACCTGGTATAAATTTTTTAAGAGGTTTATTTGTAAAGTGGTAAATGTTTTTTTTAAATTAACGTAAGTGTTTTTAAGAATAATTAAGATATGCAGTAAAGATACGTACCTAAAATGACATGTAAGATTAGAACTATTTGAAAACTCCTTTCCGCATTCCGTGCATTTATGCCTTTTTTCACCGATGTGTACCGTTCTCATATGTACATTTAAATATGATGTCTTATAAAATGCTTTGCCACACATTTTACAAATGTGATTTTTAATTCCCGTATGTGTTCCAGCGTGACTAGCTAGCTCTGTAGATGATTTAAATGCCCGAGGACATAAGCTGCATACAAAATCGCGAACTCCTGAATGAATTTTTTGATGAGCATGAAGATTACTTGAGGTTGAAAACATCTTACTAAAATTTATACCACATATTTTTATATCAAATTGTTTATTAAAAAATGGTCTATTACTCTGTTTCCTTTACTTCTAAAATATGTTTAAATCACCTGCATATTTCACATTGAAATGGTTTTTCGCCAGTGTGGGTTCGCATGTGTAATGCAAGATTACCAGTCTGAGCAAACTTCCTTTTGCATACCTGTAACGTACATTACAAAAATGTAGCAAATGCAAAAAATCTAAGATATTCTTTAATGTTTATTTGATGTAATGTACATTGCATTCGAATGGTTTCTCGCCCGTATGCGTCCTCAGATGAGCTTCCAAGTAACCACTATAATTAAAAGTCTTTCCACACTCAAAACACTGTTCTGGTTCTTTTAATAAGTTCAACTCCCTCGGTTTGGGACCTCGTTTTTTCTTTTCCTTTGGGGGTTGAGACAACTAAAAAAAAAGAGAATTTTAAGGAATGCAAACACAATGTAGCTTATAAAAGAAACTTTGCGTTTTAACTGACTGATTTACTTTGTATGCTGCATCTTGTTGTTTTCTTTTCGCTCTTTGCCTTGCTAATAATTCTTCATAAGTTCTCGATTTCGGCGCTCGCTTTAATTTTAATTTGTTCTTTTTGGATTTTTTTTTTTGAGTTTGAAGAATTTCTTGTAAAGGCTCTATCATATCCTGAGCCATTACTGTTTCTCCCACGGGAGAAGTTAAAGGCATATTTGTGGACACAGCAACTGCAGCGGCTGCCGCAGCAGCTAATTTATTACAAATGTTAGAATGAACAAACCAATTTTAAATAATGAAAGTCACAAAAACTACCATTTTGTTCAGCATCTCCTAATATTTCACAGACAACATTCATTGCAGCATATATTTCTTCATCTTTAACTTGGGTGGCATTATCACTTATACTAGTTTGAATACAAGAATCTTCCATGCTAAAATAATATTAAATAATTTTACGTTTCCTTAAACTAGCATATAACTAACAACACTTGTTATATATAGAAACCTTTCTTGTTTAACATTGTTTTTTAAATCCGATGAAATGTCTATACCAAGATACTGTCTCAATCTGATATCAGAACTTTCACATTGTTGTTTGAATTGATACGCTATTCCAAGTCTATAAATGCAATTATTACATATAGCAGGGGGTAGTCCATCATTTTCAAAAATCTGAAATAAAAACAACTTTCTAAACCTAATAAACATTGTATAGGAAACGTAAATTGTTTATTCTTTGAAGTATGGATTATAAAGTATGCTGAATTTATAAAAGTAATGTTATTGACAGTGACAACAAATATTTGTCTAATAAGAAAGATCATAACCTTTACAGTTGCACAATTCATCATCATATCAGAAGGACGCATAACAAATTCCAATGTAAATACGGATGTTAATATTCCTTCTTCTAAGCAAACACGACAAACTTTATGTACATCAAATTCCATATTAATGTCCATAATAGTTTTACTTAAGAAGAGCGTCAGGACATGAAAGCCCCTTTTATAAATTACAAGACGGAATATTGTTTAGTGGTTATTAGTTATAAAAGGACGCCGTCGTACGTATGTCTTTACTACTGCTTTTTAATATTCGATATCATATTAAACACAATATAAATTGATATAAAATGCGCTTGATTATTCTATCATGATATAAACTTTGTTTCGATAAGTTTGCACCAAAGATGATATATACTATAGATCACATATATATAGATTTGCACATCCGAAAAGCACAGGTAAAATGACCAGAGATAACTTTTGGTAATCTTTTTAAAGTTGCCATATGGGATTTCTTATTTTTTTAAATATACTACCTGTATCTGTATCTCTAAGCATCTAAGAATTTCACATTTGTTTGTTCATATTTGATTCAATTTGATGTGTCAAATTCTGTGGAAGTTGTATTTATATCGGTTCCTATAAAATGATATAAAAATTATTTTTATTTATGCTCAACTGACTTAAATACTCTTCATAAACGCTCACCAAACCTAGTGTTGATATTACCTTATTAAGAAAAAAAATCTCTTTATAAATTAATGAAGTATTTTAGTTTTGCGTGTTAAGTTTTGTTTAAAAAAGAATAAAATATTAAGTTTGATTTATAATTTTCTGAAAACCGCATTAATTAAAGATAAAAATATATTATTTAATAAATTCAGAATATGGCTGGTATGTATTTCGAAAATGATTTTAAATCTACATCATATTTATACTCAGTTTTAGCTTGCAGAACACATTCCTTGCAAATAATGTTATTTATTTTACAGTAAATACTAATAAATAATTAATTCAGTTTTTGTACTAAATTATAGGTTCAGATTTTTTAACAAATGTGGTTAGAGATTGCATCGTTTCAATAGAATCTCAAAATCATGGCAAAATAAGAGGAACTGTTGTTGGAGTGGATGCAAATAAAACGTGTTTGACATTAAAAAACATTACAAACACATTAAATGATGGAAAAGAAATATATATAACTGACAAAAGAAATTACTTTTCTAATGATATTAATGCACTACAAATATTAGAAAAGCATGAAGAAATTATAGAAAAAGTAAAGGATATCAATATTTCTGAAAATGAAAATTCAGATATAGATACCACAGCAAAGAATTATGTGTACATTGATAAAATTAATGACATATATAAAGATGCAATAGAAGATCTTAAAAGTTATCCATATATTGCTCTACAAGGTGAATGTGGAACAAATGAAGATTTATCAAATTTTCACTTATTAACTATATCAACGCCTACAAAAATTTATATATATGATTTGCATTCAATTGGTCATATTGATGAAAAACTTAAACAAGTTTTAGAAAAAGAAGATTGGCCGAAGAAAATTATGCACGATTGTCGAGTGATCTGTAAATTTCTAAGTAAAACGCACGGAATATCATTAAATGGAGTATTTGACACGCAGGTTAGCATATAACTTTTTTCTCAATTAAATGTAAGTTAATTGATTTAATTCATTTTCATTTTTAGATAATCGATCAACAAATAAGACTAAAAGACGATCCTGCTGCAGAAGAAACCGATCTTTCCACTTGCATGACAACATATTTAGGAATTGATCATAATATAATATCTGTAAGTATAAATCCTCTATTCAATTTAATTTCTTAATGTAACAACTTAAAATTTAATACGTAAAATGCTTTTTCAGCCAACGGTTTCTGGAAATATTTTGTACCCATTATCAGAAGATTATAAATTATTAGTGGCAAAGAATATAAGCTATATGCATTTATTATCGGAAAAACAGTACAATATTATAATGGAGCCCATTAAAAAGCTCAATGATTTTACTCTGAATCACAACATACAGAATTGCTATACAGAAGATTATGCAAATTATGAAGATACAAATTTAACTGATCTGTATGACTTTTTAGAAAACTTATAGTATTAGACTGCATGTGCAAGTTTACTAAACCAAATAGTAATAATATATTTGTTTAGTCTCTGACAGTAAATACGAATTTTCAAATACATAATTTTTTAAAATTGAAATGAGTGTTTTATTGTAAATATTTTCTATAAATCAATTTTCATGGCACAGACAACCCCATATGACCGCATACTAGGAGTGCTATGTAATCTTTTTTATGGGTACATGAGGTACACAGGTATAGTTCAAATTATGAGAGTTCAGAGGCGACTCATGATTGAAAGAGGCCCATATAAATAAACAAGATTTATCTCTCTAATTCGTTTCTATACACATTATTAAAAAATTAGTGAGACAGTGCTTTTCCATCTTAGATTGATACGGTTTATATTGTTTCAAGTATGATTTGAACTAAAGTAACGATCCCATTAGTCTTTGGATTCGATCTCCGGATCAGCGTTATATTTCTCGAGTTTAGTAGTTATTAAAGATTAATTGATTACGTTTACTTATCATAATCACAAACTCCTTAGGTAGCGATATACGACACCATAAAAACTGCAAACATAACAATAGATTATCGGTGATAACTCAGCATCGGAAAAAGGCTTATTTGGGCTTATTGTTCACATTCAAATATGGTGTAGTTTACTGTGTTTGTATGGTTCGTATTTCTATCCTTACATTTTCATTTACGCACACGACACGAGAGACATCTGTAAATAGTTTTTAGCATGACTGCAGTACACTGACTGACATTGACCTTGAGTAATGTCAACTAAAAAATAACAACAAAACCGTATTTTGACCATATTGCAAAACAATGGAGAATCATAATTATATCAAAGTATAGGCATTTTAATAAAAACCTAATAGTGAGTGATTTTTTGCAAATGCCATCGCTTAAACTTATTTTAAAAATACTATTTAAATATTAGTCTATTATGTTATACGTTCTTTTAACTTTAAGTTATATATAATTATATGTAGTTATTTAGTTATAATAATTATGTGACATTTTTTTGTTAAACATGGATTTAAAAGTTGACGAATCACCTTTAAGTACTCCAAAAAGTCAGGACGGAACTAAAACTCCGTCATCTTCAAAATTTTTAACTCCATGTCGTCGAGTAGGGTTAGGTCGTAAGAAAAGACCTTTTCAAGTGCCTTGCTTGGAAAACTCTTCACCTTTAAAGGAAGGCCCCATTTTTCTAAATAATACAGGAACTCCAAAGCGTTCTCAATCTGATGGTGAAATACTTCCAAAAAGAATTGCAATCCCAGAAATGCTAACTCCGAAAAAGAATGAAATCGAAGAAAAACGAGATCAAGTCAATAGTAATTTAAAAAAATCTCAGGTCATTTCTATTAGTAGTACATCTGATTATAATTCTTATGAACTTAAAAGAAATCTTCAGACGTCTGATGAGGAGAATAAAATAACATGTGATATGATAAATCAAATGGAGAAAACTTTAGAAACAAAACGTATTAAGTTGGATATATTAAAGAAGAAAGAACTTAAAGATGTTTCTGAATTAAATGACATGATATTAGTCTGGCGACGAGGCTGTAAAGAAGCCCTGGAAGATCTTCATGAATCATGGAGAACTCAACTCCAATCAGAACGCCAAACCACTATCGAAGATGTGCTAACAGCACTCAATATCCCTTGTGAACTTGTGCAATATGATCCAATTAATCACGACTTTATTGAATAAATTGCCTTTTGTTAAAGCTGTGAACTATTATTTATTTATATATATATATACACACAATTAAAGTTACATATATATATATATTAAAACAAAATATTTATTTATAATAAACATGCTACTAAAACTAATTCTTTTTCTTAAAATCGATGTGGCCTAATTGGTTGTTCCGGATCAAACAATTTAGGGTCCTTTAAAAATGCTGTATCTTTAACCATATAGCTCATTAAACCAGCATTCTGAGCTTTTTTAATTTCTCTTTCAACTTCCTCCTGTTTATTTGTACAAAGTCCAGTTATATGTTTTCCATAGATTCGACCAGTATAAGGGCTTTGAAATTGCGATAAGAGTTTTACGTTCTTATAATCAGGATGAATATTAAACTTGCATAAAATACAGAATCTTTTCTCTTTCTCAAATGGATTAGGCATATCTATTGGTTGGTCTGGATCAGCATTTGTAGATAAAGCCTTAAATGAGATATTTGATAGAATACCCGGTTTAGAAAAAAGTCGACCTGAAACATAACCTTAAAATTAAAAAAAAAACTTGGATAACGAATTAATAAATAGTTTACATTGATACATACATGTTAATCTTGATAATAACATTCTCCTCAAATTTAAAGACATTGTTTTTATTCTGAAAAAGTTTTAGTTTGACTTTATTCACGTTATTATTTAACGAGATTTAATGACTGTTTAATGACTATCAACAGCAACCATTTAACTAGATTATTAGCCACGGGAATGCATAGGAAAACGCATGTAAGTTTTGTATCAGTGATCGCAGTTGGCACTCTTTAAATAGTCGGATATTCAAAACCATTTAAAAAGCTTTATTAACTAATTTAACATTTAAGTTTATTTACCATTATTTACTAATAAGAATGTGTTTTTTAGAAAAGTATTGTATAATAACATGAATCTGTAATATATAAATTTAATTGGATATACTCTTTTGTGCTCAATTATGATCTGTTATATATTAATTGGAATTTAATAGTTGTACGGAAGACTCATTTGGGCCATGTTTTATATTTTATAAACATTTTCTTATAGTTCATGAACAATAAACACTTTTGGATATTAATTTGCTTTACTCTTTTGCAACAGCTGCAACTTTGTGTTTCAGGTTGAAGAAAAATACAATTTGGTATAACAAATTATTGTATTGTAAAGTATAATAAATCTAAATTCTCCTTTAATATTAGGTCTACTACAGAAAATTATTCTATGATTAATGTAACATAATTTTTATAATAAATTTCATATTTATACAATTTCCATATTATGATTTTACATCGATTTTTCGAGTTTTGTATTTTCAATTATCTGATATACAATAAATTAGTAATAAACAAATTTATGTAACGGTTTTGAAATATTCTTTGGATCCTTTCGGGTCGGGCTTAATAGTTCTTGAATTTTTCTCAGGATTCCAATTGGCAGGACAAACTAGAAACAAGACATAATTGTATTTATATGCATTTCATGATCCTGCCAGATCTAGGGCCACCCTTGCATATCTATCCAGTTCATTTGCAAGACATCCCCGAATATTGAGTATTGAGATAATGACGAAAACAATATTCGAGTTACAAGTATTCCCTCGGTATTCGACAAGCTTATTTGTATTATTATTTTGTTTGGTTGAATCAAATAGAAGATACAATTTTACATATATATAATTCACAATTCATATTTCGATTTTTTGGAGATGCCCATTAATGAACTGGACGATCGATTTACTAATATGGTAATATTTTACCTTCACCATGCGCTTCAACAAATTTGAATGCTTGAATAAGTCGCAAAGTCTCATCAACAGAACGTCCGACAGGTAAATCATTGACAGACATTTGTCTCAAAATTCCCTATTAAAAATGAAAAAAAATTATAATTTTTGGAAATTTTGGAAATCACTCACGGTGCTGGAATTCTGAATAATTATCTCACCTGAGGATCAATAATAAATAAACCTCTCAAAGCAATGCCTTCTTTTGGGAGCAATACATTATACTCTCGTGCAATGTTTTTATTGAAATCAGATAATAGTGGGTAGGCTAAACCTCCAAGTCCACCTTCCTAAAAATAAGAGCAGCTCTAGTTATACAGCGAAAATAATCCGATAATATCAACATATAACATAAAAATATAATACTAACCTTCCTTGGCGTGTTAACCCAAGCAAGATGACTGAAATGTGAATCTGTAGAGCATCCAACAACCTCGGCACCTTCAGCTTTGAAGTCTTCGATACGATTACTGAATGCTATTAGTTCCGTAGGGCAAACAAACGTACTAAAATAGATTTTCGTAAACTAAAGATATAAATCTTGTATTTTGGTAATGTTAAATAGGTGTTGGATAAATTTGCTTACAAATCCAGAGGATAGAAGAACAGCACAAGGTATTTGCCAGCAAAATCAGTTAATTTTATATCCTTGAATTCACCATTAACTACAGCTGTACCTTCAAAATACGGAGCAGGATTCTGTACAATAGGGCCAATTGGACTACGCAGTTGCACATCTACAAAAATTAATAACAATATTAATAGAAATATATGTTAAAGTGTTTATAATGAAAATATGTACCTGTTTGAAAATATTGGGAAGATATAGATAATCGTGGTGTTAACCGTGTAGTTGCTGCTAAAAACTAAAATATAACCTTATTTTTTATATAACAGATATAAGTAAGAAAAAGAATTTAATATATTCACTCACGGTTTTTACTAAATTTCTTGAAAATAATGCCATTTTAAATATTTGACTCGTATAAACTGCTATATTAATAAATTACTTTAAAAATTGTAGAATGACGATGACAGAAGTCGAGTAAAATTCACAAGTCATATAACTAAACGTGCTCAGTTTCTGATATTGAATGGTAATTACTTTTATTATGACTGTACGATACCAATTAAAATCGTATAGGAACGTAGATACAATTATTTGTCTAAGTGTTATTTAGGTTGCATACAGTCTTGGCGCAATACTAAATTTATTTTAAGTTTTTTCAGGCTTAATTAAAATATACATACTAAAGGCGGGTGTTCAACTCATAGTTATCGTAAAAGTTAGTTAACATGGTCAGTTAAAGAGTAATACCAGTAAATCATTTGGTCGATCCAGTACCTGCTACAACCGGCAGAATGATTTGATGTTATTTTTCGTTAACTAACATTTGCGATAACTATGAGTTCAGCAATAGGCCCTATGTATTATATAAATGGTTTAAAAATTTGTATTTTATATTTTAAAATAATTTTTGCCACTACATTACTTTTAAACATTTAATTCGTATTTTATGACATATGAAAAATATAATAAACAAATAGTAAGAACATTAAATATACATATATTTATTTAGTTATACAATAACTAGGTACACATTTTATATTATATATGAGTATTTTGTATTAAAATGCAGTGTTATTGTCACTCTTGACTTCATACGCCTGTCCACAGTTATCGCACTTATAAACAAGCCTGGGCACACGAGTTCCGTCTTCTAATATTCTATCTGCCCCTAAACCATACCGTATTTTATGAAAGCCTCTCATTTGACAAACATTTTGGATTTCAGAAAATGACCGCATTGCGTCTGTGGAATTATTTGAAGATTGTTCACAAGTAGTTTTATATTTAGTTTTTGAATTTTCCTGCTCTGTAGCAGGAAGAGTTTTATATATATCTTGTCGATTATTAAAATTGTTTAAGGGAACATCATTCGAGTCACATTGCGTGTACTCGTTATAATATTCTTCATGATTATCAAGTTGAGATTCAGTATCCTCATCAGCCCATACAGTAACATCAGGGTTTGGAATGACTTCATTTTCTGGTATATTTATAACTTTTTCATTCTTAGGAGAATGAACATTATTATCATCTTCATCGCTTAGTACTATAACATTTTGTGAATACGTTAGGTTCGATTTCCCACTGTAACAATAGGTAATCAATATTTTACAGAAAAAAGGGGACCTTTGGGTAACATTGCTAAGTTCAACAAAAGAATGATATAACCCAACGTTTTCTTAAAATAGTTCTACCTATTACCTGTTTTCAAACACAACATACGTATTGTTGTCAGTCGATAGTGGTATAGATGTTTCAGTAGTTTCGAAATTGTCCAGACTTATAGATACATTACGCTTTCCAAAGTCGGATGGGATTGACACAAAGGCTGTACTTTGGGTCACTGCTCTTTTAGGAAGGTGTTTCCAATCAGACACACATTTCCCATGGTCCTGAAAAATTTTCCAAATATAAATTTGTACCCAACTATAACTATATAAAATTATAGCTATCACTAAACCTTGCCTGCGAAGATGGAATAGGATCTGGAAATTGCGACGTGGGCCCTATACTAAGTCTAAAATGTTTTGAACAAACATATGAGTTTTTTGTTATGTTTGATATATTAAGCTCATTCTCTTTTCTGCCGCAGCAAGCAATCCAAGCCTTGCACCGTTGCAGACTTATTTTTGGTTTCGGAAAAGGAATAAATGAAATACCTTTCATATGTTCCTTATGTTTATATCTTGAATCACTGTTACAATTTGCATATGCACAGCGCATTTTTAATTAAAATAAGCAAAACTCGGCGTTAAGTTCTTCTGTAAAAACTTCTTTCTTACAATTACCAAATTATCTTATTCAGTTTTTTATTATATTTTTACATCATAAGTTTGTCATGTATTTATGTATCATAAATAACCAACAAAATATGCTCCAAAAAAGAAACCATATTGTTACCCTAAAATTGTTATATGAATAAAATATAAAATATGAAATATGTAATAATATTTTAATAAAACTATATCGTCAAAAAGAACAAATTTATCAAAAATAACAATTTTGACAGCTGACAGCAGTTCTTCATGGTTCTGCAGTTCACCTGGGTTGTCAACAAATTTAAAATTTACTTTAAAAGAATATACCAGAGACGATGAGATAATAAATTTTACATCACCTTATCAACGAATGCGTCAACTAGAAGCTTACTTCACATTGCCAATCAATTTACAATAAATTTTACTTTCATTTCATTTGAAAAAAAAAATGTCGGCATTTACTGTCAGTCTTAAATTTATAATAGCTAATATGTTTTTTAACAAAATTATATTTATATTAAATTCACTAATTTTTATTTCATTATTTGTAAAAACCAATGGGGAATGGAATACGAAAGATTATATGAAGAGAGAACATACTTTAATGAAGCCATACCAAGGTGAGAATTAAATATAAACGTCGTCATCAAGGTTAAAAAATGTTATTTGTAGTACTTAGTTACATTATTAAGTGGATAATGTGTTAATATGATAGGATCTGGAATGTCTATACCATTTTGGGACTTTATGGGAAGCACTATGGTGACATCCAATTATATAAGAATAACACCTGATCAACAGTCTAAAAGTGGTGCTATTTGGAATTCTGCTGTAAGTGTTTCAAATCTGCAATAAATTTACTTTTTAATTATATTAGAATGTAACTAAGTTGTTATTTTTGTCCTATTAAGTTTAGTGAATCTTAATTGTTTTATTGATTCATTCTATTTGTCAACGCTGTCTAGACTTTACACTCATGAATATTTATACATGTATGTAAATATATCTTAAATAATTATATCTGTACAATGTATGATATGTATAAATATGTTAATATAGCCATGCAATTCAAGAAATTGGGAGTTACAAGTAAACTTCAAAGTGTCCGGAAAACGCAAAGATTTATATGGCGATGGAATGGCCATTTGGTATGCTCAAACAAGAATGCAAAGTGGACCAGTTTTTGGTAATATAGACTATTTCAGTGGATTAGCCATTATATTGGACACATATAGTAACCATAATGGCCCACACAATGTAAGACTTGATCGTTGTAATGGCTTTAACCATACAGATATCAGTTACGGATATTAATTAGTGTCTTAATTTAATTATAGCATCAACATCCATACATTAGTGCAATGGTGAATAATGGTACTCTTCACTACGATCACGATCGAGACGGTACTCACACGCAACTAGCGGGCTGTGAAGCAAAATTTAGAGATTTAGATCATGATAGTCACATAGCGATTCGATACGAAAATGATGTTCTTACAGGTTAGTAAGATTATTCAAATTGTTATTTATTTCAAATTATTATAATAAAAGAAATTATTTTTGAATGCAGTTTCAACGGATTTTGAGAATAAAGCTGGATGGAAACCCTGCCTGACTGTTAAAGGAGTTCAGCTTCCAACAGGGTATTACTTTGGTGCATCTGCTACAACCGGAGATTTATCAGATAATCATGATATTTTGTCTATAAAGCTTTTTGAACTGGATGTGTCTGGCAGTGTACGTATTTGTTACATAACATAACGTTACCGAATATATTAAACTTAATTATAATTATTTTACATTGTTGATTTAGGTTGGTGCTGAAGATCGTTCGAAGATATCTCCGTCAGCTTTGTTATTTGAATCTCCGCGAGATCATAAAGAAGACCCGAAACCATCGGGACTTTCTGGTTTGAAAATCTTCCTTTTAATGCTTGTTGGAGCTATAGCTCTTATAGCTTGTGTTGTAATTGGAATTATGTTTTACCAGAAACACAAAGAAACTAAACGAAAACGATTTTACTAATAATAAAAAACGGATACATGCTTAGCTTTTAGTTTTAAAATATAAAAGACCATGTTATTTTCCAAATTTAGGAAGTATTTTTCAATATTTAAATGAACTGAATTTTTTTATATTTATATAAATATTTGACCAATATGGCATAAAAACTAAGAAATCGTCGACTTTTCATTATTATTTTTTAATTGCTCAATTATCTTATTTTTGTTGTAGCATGTCAATTTAATATAAAATCTTTACAAAAACATTTAAAACAATCTTTTATATTTATATTTGGTGGTGCATATCGTATCTTATTTTAGTGTAATATGAATGACGTAATCTACTGTTAACAAAGAAAAATGTAATATATGGATAAAAAGGTTTTGTTTTTATATAATATTTGTGTGTATATATAGCTATTTATTACTTTGGTAAAATAAATACGTAAGAGAAACCAATTTTAGAAATCTTTTTCAGTTCTTATGATTTCGTTTGAATATGGATCATATTAAAAAACACAATTTTGTATTAAGCAATATATATATACAGTTAATCTAATTTTTAATTTAAAACATGGAATATTGAATTTATTTAGAACAAACCAATGAAACATTATCAAGATATTTCACTTTAAATAGCAATCAATAATTCCAGTTTTACATCAGACTGATATCTTAACGTTAAATTCTATGTTAAGTAAAAGTAATAATCAAACAAAATCCTTGTATAATTTAAGCTATTAATTTATTATGTTATCACTAGTGTAAAAAACTTAATAAAACAAACATTTTTAATACTTAAAATATGTTTTATTTCAAGTTCACCACAATAAAGAATATACTTTTATATGTATTTTTTATTTTAAAATGTACAATATAAATATCTACAAAAATACATTACAAATAAAAAATGAATCATTATTTAAAAATTACTATAGGATTGAACATAAAGTTTAAAACACTTTTTGCACCGGCAAAAAACTCATTAAAAATATTTGAAAAGTTATTTATGGAAGTATCAAATAATTTGAACGAGGATAGTTTTGAATCTAAGCAACCTACACAACCAATTTCATAAATTTTTATATTTGGTTTTGAATTCCCCAAGCTAAAATGTTTATCATTATACAGTCTTCCTTTGAATGAAATACGATCATTTATGTGCAATTTTTGAGTAAAATTTGAAAACTCATGCGGAGCTTTTAATAAAACTTCTGCACCTTTGCTTAAAATACCTGATTGTATGTGAAGAGAAATTCCATATTCGTATCTACATAAAAGATTTTGATTAATTTGTATTTTTGGTTAAATAATACGTTTAAAAAAAGTCATGTTATACCTGTTCCAATAATCCAAGTTGCAATAGTTTCCATTTTCAAGTATTTTTTTTACAATGTAGCATTCTTTATCATTACAATGTACATTATTTTGTTGTCCAAATGTACATTTAATATAGTTTCCAAGAAAACTTGGAAGTTTTTCTGTAATTTCGTTAAATACATTCCTTACAGATTTTATCTCTAGATCTGTTACGTATCCTTCCCACTTCACTTTAATACCATTCAGTTTTGCACAGTTTATTTGTGTTAAAACTTTATTCATTTTATCCCAAGCTGCCTGATGACACATTTGTTGAAACATGTCCCACGATAAAAATTCAAAGTGCTCAGTATCGATATCACTTTGTTTATCAATAATAAGTGATTCGTATATGTTGACCTCTGGTACATTTATTACTGAGATCTTTGTTTTATTGTTCTGGACGTATGGCATTCCCAAAAATACCAATGCTATAATACCAAACAAAACCTAAAACATTACAATTATTTGAACTTAGTATTTAAATATATTTTTTTAGAATAAACCACTTAAATTCAGACGTGAAAACAGAATATTTTACCTGGAATATTGTGACATATTTTCCAAATTTTCTATTTGGTGCAAGTACACAAGACATAATAATAGCAATTATAAACATTGCTAAAGAAACACCAGCTCGCCATACAATATCAACAGTTGAAAGCCAGTCTACAGCAGCAACAACAGGAAGGAAAACTGTCGCTACTGCAACCAATGGTAAAAACAAAACGCACCCCACCAACATTAAAGTTCCACGAACCAAACCAAACATTGTAGCACCTTGAGAGCTTATAATAAAAATTTGCAACCAGCTCAGAGTAACGCAATGAGGAATAAGATATTTGTAAACCCCACGCCAATTATTCTTGTGTGCCATTATCACTAGAATACCAGGAATTAAAATATAAAACAAGACCCTAAAATTTAAACAGAATTCTATTCCGTTTCCTACAATATATGATGGAAATGTAGGAACTTTGAGATCCAAAAACCGCCAACCTTGATTCACAACAGCATCATTTTCATATGGATATTTAGCTAATACATTAATGCAGAAGGAAAACAACGTAATAAAATCAACAGACCGATAGCTATTACTTTTTATGAATACCACTAAACTGATGAATGTTAGACAAAATGAAATAACAGTGAACTCGGATTGTGGAATCCACTGTGCTGCGACAATTGGGTACAAAATGAGATTTATTAATAAAGCTACAAAAAAATGAATATATGGTCTTATTTTATTTCGGATAAATTGAAATTCCGCATCTCCATTATTTAAATTACCATCACTATGACGTAAAAATAAACCAGACCATATTCTAAAATCCACAAACTCACGTTGTGTGCTTAGCATTTCGAAAGTACTAATTATCATCACTATAAAACTTAAATAATAAAATCCCATTGGCACAAATAGTAACATATTTTCGGTGTTAAATAATGAATAGCAAAATAATAAAATCAAAAGATGCACGTTGCTATATCCTTTTAGAGAATGATTTGCTAATTTTAGTAGTTTATAATAAATAAGTTGTAATGTTAAAAGAGGATGAAGAAGAGGTCGAGAAAAAAATGGTATATGATCAAGAGCATTGGGTGGGGGCACCGAAATTGTTAATGCCTGTGTAACTGGTGGCAGATAACCGTTTGAATACGTCATGGCAGCTGCGACTAGATTGTCTTCAGTTATGTTTCTATGTTCATGATTTAAGTACCCTGCAATTGACATGGAAATATTATATATTCACCAAGATAAATCACAAACGAATATCATTTAATTTAGCATACGCTTTCTTGATTCCGGTGAGGCTTCAATTGCAGATGCGTCTTTCAACTTATTTATTTTCCTTTGGCAATGATAAATTTCTCTCATTCTATCTTCCAGTTGATTTACCGTAATATATTCCTCACCATTTGATAAACTTTAATAATATATATATATATATAAGAATAAAATAACATTCGAAGGATGTTTTGTACGGATTCAAAGATATTTTTTATTTTACCTTGAAAATAAATCTCTAGCTGCTTTACGAGCTATCTTTTGTCCAGGTGTCATATCTAGACAAGCTTTTATATCACCATAATTGTCTTCTGTTATTCCACGTCCATCTCTAAAACATTGAGTAAGTAATGTAGTTGCTTCTTCATGATCCTGTTCTGCTGCTCTAATAAGCCAATACACTGCTTGGCGGTTATTAGCTTCCCGAACAGCAACAAGTTCTGCGGATAACATAAGCGTTAGATTTTTTTAGAAGACTGTAAATTGACCACGTGGTGGAAATTAGTTTACCGCAGTTATCCGACAAAAGTTGTTTGGCCAACTTAACCTGAGACTCAATGCATCCATCTTCAGCTAGTTGATTTCTTAATTCTGTAAACGATAATAAAAAATTAGTTGAAATAGAATTTAACAAATCATAAAATCATAAGAAATTGTAAAAGTTATTAAGGACTACTGTTTCGTTTACCGTGTAAATTCCACTGCTTACGTCCTGTGTTAGTTGTTCTGACAGCGGCTCCAGACATATTTACAATTTTATTTCAGAAAAATATATAAAATTTAGTTAATACACAGTAACTAAAAATGTTACTATTTTAAAAGTAAGATTATTATTCTTCACTATTTCAATTGTTGACTGTTATTCCAGAACAATCATCTTAAACAGCGCGAAAGTAAATATTTTGACAGAAAACCTTTTGCAAAATTATTAAATGACAATACAATAACTAAATAAATTATACTCTTACAATTCCGATTTTGTGTAATATATTTGCATGTACATTAATTAGAATATAATATATTGATAAAAAATTTGAACAGCTATCCCAAAATTGAAATGACAGTTCGTACACTAGCTTGATAGGTTCTTTTGACATTTAGCTTATTATACGAACTTCAGATCAATCAAGTCTTAAGTAATTTTCTTAATTTTAACAGTTTGTGACAGTTTCTTGTTGAAACAAAAATTGGGATTTATATGGTATAATTTTTTTAATATGTAATTGATCTTGTGGTATAGCCTTTAAATTTTGCAGTTGAATTTCTCCTCTAAATGTTTACAAGATTTAATTAGTTTATGTAGATATCTAAATATATATATTTTTGCTTTTAGTATTTTCCTAAATTTTTACTTTACAATGGATTCTGAAGTTAAAGTTACTGTTAAATGGAGTGGAAAAGAATATGAAATTTTAAATTTATCAGAAATTGATACGGTTGCAACGCTAAAGAATGCAATTCAGAAAGAAACTGGTGTACGACCGGAACGGCAGAAATTACTTAACCTCAAATTAAAAGGTAATATTTTGAAACTTTGTCGAATACGACTAACTCAGACTAACTTAACATCCAAATACATAAGAATATAGTTGTCGATGTCTCATGATTTTCTGAGTTTAGTAGGTAGGATTAGTGTTTGGTATGCACACTATATTAGTTATTTTTTAAACAGGGAAAACTCCAGAAGATGACACCCTATTGCAATCTTTCAAATTTAAGCCTGGGTTTAAGATAATGCTTATGGGGTCTTTGGAAGAGGATATCGCAGATATGGAAAAGACACCAGATGTACCCGATGTAGTAAATGACTTTGATATAGAAGATGAAATTATATCTATTGAAAACAATGAAATTTATTTGGCAAAAATACAGAAACGTATTCGAGAGTATGACATAAAAATGTTAAATGAGCCTCGAGAAGGGAAAAGGCTGCTTGTTTTAGATATAGATTATACACTATTTGATCATCGATCAACTGCTGAAGCAGGTTAACTTAATTGTATATAGATATATATATTAATAATTTGGTTAAATGTACCATATAATTATTGTTCTAATATTTAGGCTATGAGCTCATGAGACCATATTTGCACGAGTTTTTAACATCCGCTTATCAAGATTATGATATTGTTATTTGGTCAGCAACAGGCATGAAATGGATAGAAGAGAAGATGAAATTACTTGGAGTCTCTACACACACTGATTATAAAATAATATTTTACTTAGACAGTCTTGCTATGATAAGTATCGAATTGCCAAAACATGGTTTAGTAGATGTGAGTATAAATTATAATATAAAGAAATTATAAAAACGGTTTTGTAATCAATGTTATTTACCCCTTTCTACTGTTTAATTAGGTAAAACCACTGGCAGTTATTTGGGGGAAATTCGAGCAATACTCTCCTAAGAATACTATAATGTTTGATGATATTAGGAGAAATTTTGCAATGAATCCGAAGTCTGGTTTAAAAATTCGTGCATTTCGAAAAGCACATTCTAATCGTGACAAGGATAAGGAGTTGATATATTTGGCAGAATATTTAAAAAAGATTGCTGATCATTGTGATAATTTTGAAAAACTTAATCATAAGAAATGGGAATCTTATCGTCCGGATAAAAGGAGAAGATAACTTTATTAAATGAAATATTAATTAAAAAGTGTAAAGAATTTTTTTCTTATATTAAAATCAATGAAAATCTTCTCCTAATATTAAATAATTTCTATAATAAAAATGTAAAATTAAGCAACATTAAAAATAGGAATTGTAATAAGTCAAATCCGTTCATAATACAGATCGTTTTAATTAATTAAGCTAGTATTGAAATCTCTAATAATTTAGATCTATTTAATAAATAAAGAATTTTATAAATATAATGTATCTTTTAGATTCCCATCGGGATATAACATTGGTAACCAAACAATCTATTTCTTAAAAAAAAACGTTACATACTTACAAAATTATGTAACGTTTACATAATTTAAAATTTGATTACAAATACACACATTTAAATAATACATCGGGATGTTAATATTAATAATAATTTATTATGTAATGTAAAATATTTTTTAACATACATCAAATTTCATTTAATTATTGTTGAAACGATTTCAATTAAAAACAAAATTAATTAGAAACATTTTTGGGGGTGTATGGTGTAACATTTATTAAAATTAACACATGGAAAACCTATTATTAGACAACAACAATACGTATGGTGAAATGATTCGCACAACATTTACTTATAAATTTTTTGTACTACTTACAATATAATATAACATAAAGATATTTTACTAAAAACATTTACCAGATAATATAGAATATTTAATTATTTTTCTATACAAAAATGACTAGTTACAATAATTCCTATACATGTAATTTAACGTTTAATATGCTATTGTAAGTACAGCTTGTTCTTCACACGGCTGTTTCTCGGAAAATCTGGATAGGAAAATCTTGTTTATTGAGTTGCACGTAACGGGTGTAACTGCTATGTTCTTCAATCGGAGTCTCGCCATTATACAGTTGAAACTCAGTCTTTGGGAGTTCCACAGCACCTGTTTCCATTAATTGACTAATTTGATATAATTCCTAATATTACCAGTTATATTCTAACAACATGTATTACGTTCATTTCAAATAAAATTTCACACGTGAAAAATTACAACGTCAATGCATGCTGCTAACATCGCAAAAATGTAAAATAAAATAGAAA
The DNA here is from genome assembly GCA_963678705.1 of Panorpa germanica. Classification (NCBI taxonomy): domain Eukaryota; kingdom Metazoa; phylum Arthropoda; class Insecta; order Mecoptera; family Panorpidae; genus Panorpa; species Panorpa germanica. Next base: position 6,112,732 of record OY783212.1, on the reverse strand, counting down.
CTGGTAATCAATCCAGTGCAGAAAAAATATAAATCACAACAGAGCACATCCACAGCATTTGTTTTTTAATTTCTCTGATGACTTTTCAGCTTCATTATCTTTCAATTGAAGATTATTTTCAGATTCTCTTAAAATAGTTTCTAATCGTGATTTTAATTGTCGAGGTGATACCCCATGCCTAGGTGATATGGGTATATCATTAGGAATTTTTGAAGGCTTTATATCAACCGTTAGTTCTGTTATTTCAGCTATAGTATTATCGTCATTTATATTTTCTTCTAAAACATCAGGACCTTCTTTATCGGAATCCAGTTGATCTGATTCTACAGCTAATTCGGCAGCAGGTGAATGAGATTCTAAACTTTCAGGTGTATATGGATCTTGGTGTTTTTGTTCTAATATGTACAAAAGTTGTGGATCTATTCTATTAACAATTATGTCACTATCGTAAGAATTATCAAATTTACTACGAGATTTTAAATTTCCGTTATTTTTTATTCTAAATTTCCCACATTTCTTGCAAATTTCTGATACTATGTCTGTTTCAGTTTCTCTCCAAAAATCGCATAAACAAACATTTAAATTAAAATCTGTGTCAGTTACATTAATTATAGGAGATATGAAATTCTCTAGAGATACAACATTACAATTATCATTGGAATTACGGACACTACTTCCTAAAACTGAACTGTGTCTATTAAAAGCGGACGTGAGATTATGTGGCAACAGGAAGCAGTACTTTGGTGCATGTTCATGCTCACAACATCGAATAGTACCTTGATTGGGAGACATCCACATTTGGAGGAAAACCGGCTGCAACATACAAATATAAATATTAACAACAAGATCTACCGTTGTCTGTTTCCATATATAAAACTTAATAAAATGATAAATTGACGGCACTTATTCATTTACGAGAAAATAAGTTAATAGTGACCTATTCTAAGAAAGCATGCAGGTTACAGTTAAAGCATCCACTAGTATCATGAAATTGTTTTCATTGATTTTAATATGAAAATATTATGTAACTTACATATAATATAATACATGAGTTTACCCAATACATTTAGTTGATTTGTTTCTAAATTGATATAATAAAATAGCAAACTACTTAGTAATAAAAATAATGTTATTCAAAAGGTATAAAAGCGTGTGAAATATTTGAATACAACTTTACAGATACTTTAATGTAAATATTTTCATGCTAAATAAAGTATAAGATTATATTATCCTCTCCTACAACAAATAATAAAGGAAATCACTCTGTTAGACTGATACCTTAGTTTGAAATATTGATGCGTATATCCAAATATACGGGCTGCATTAACAAAATGTACAACCATAACAACAGAAAATGTTTCGAAAACGTAAGTAAGACATTCTTGATAATTTTGTCTCCGCATTAATCCTAATTTGGAAATATGGATACAGAGAAACTTTTCGTATAACTTTTCTGATCCTCTGGATGTAATACCAAACTCAAGAAATATTATTTGTTCGAATTTCACGCACCTTTCTATTTCCGGTTAAACTATTTATAAGTTGTTGTAACCTTCAGATAAGAAAAGTCATTTAGAAAAATGTCAATGTCTTTGAAATATTGTACAATAAAATAATTTTTATCTAATTAAAAATAAATCTGTTATTTCTACTGAACTGCAAAAAATGTATCTTGTTAGAGGATTTATGTATCGAAATTAGTAAATATGGGTAGTTCTCGGTAGCAGAGTCTGAAAACGTTAAAAACGGTAATAAAAATTCCGGGTACTATTACCGGGTTTGAAAGATTATAATACGAGTATAACACAATTATCATTCCATTTATTTATCTTATTAATAATGCAAGTTAAGAATTACCTTTAACTGCTCATTTCAAATGTAAGAATATATTTTGGGTAGTAAAGTATTAGGTGCATTTATTCATTGCAAATATTAATGCGATGTCATCACCTTGAATACGAATATAAAAAAACATGTGGTAGTTATTTACCTTGTGGTCTCCCATACAAGTATGCTGCCCTATCACATCATACTTTGATTCCCGATTTTCATCCTGATTAATAATGGATTTAGCAGTTTGACTCATGAGGATACGGTCACACCATGCTGGGCACCGTGTCGACATGTAGCTCTCTGTTAAAGTAATGTCTTCCTCAAATGGGTATGTTGGTGCGAAATTTATTGGGTGCTCAAATAAATGTTCTTTAAGAGATTCAAGCTCCTTGTCATACTGGCGAAGCTACAAGATTTATTTATTATAATTAAGTAAAGTTAAATATGTAATCACTAAAACAAAATTGTCTTAAAAAGAGTTTAAACTGTAATAGAAGTTGAACTTAACGTACCCAGTCCTGTTTAAAAATAGATTGATGGTCCGAATGTGTAAACTCCTTTTTTCCAACCGTTAAAACAACTTGGCCTTCGTCATCGGCGTATTGCATTTTCGTGTAGTCAACACTTTTGTTATTCTGTATTCGTGTTGCAGTCAAATTTTCAGTCAATTTCTAAAAAAAATCATCAATTTAATTTTTGTTGCATTGAGGAGCTCATTTAAAATTATTTGTTGATTTACCTCTACTACTCCTTGGGTATCACACCGGAAATTAAAATCTCCGAACACAAAGTATGGCGCCGTTCCGTTCACGGTATCTCGATGAAATCTGTAAAAGAAACCATTTTGAGAACGATATATGAAGATACATATCTTCCAAGACGCAAGAAACACGATTCTATAAGAACAACCATGTTACATTTTTGTTATTAAAAATGAATTTTCTTCCTGTAGTTGATATTTTAAATATATGTTTATTTATCTGCTGAGATCCTTTTAACTACACTTTTAAAATAGAAATATAGACTACTTTATCAATATTCGAATATAGAATTCAAATCTCGTTTGCTTATAACCAGAGTCGGCTTTCTAGAGCATGAAGGCATCTACTTTGAGTAGGTTTAAATAACCTGTAATTAAAACTCTACAAATCTCTATATAACAGAATTTAATAATTTCTATATTAGAGTCGTTTTTTTATCATGTGTTTTTATAAAATACATTTCTAAAGTAATAATTAAATAAATGGATCTCTAAGTAAGCAATGTAACAATATTAGTAGAGATAAGAGATTATGTTTTATTAATTACGAAATGTCTCTGTAGTTAGGAAATCCTGCTTAAAAATTTGTCCTGTTTAAAAATGTACACACTTGTAATAAAAGATCATATTGCATACTTTTCAAGAACGGTAAGAGCACATCCGTATGTAATCAGTTAAAAAATTGTTCAATCAAATATTTCAAATACCATTACTTTATATTTAAATAAACCTAAATGTAAATGTGAGGGGAGAAGACAAGAAATTTACTCTATTATTTTAATTTTAGTAATCTCCCTGGTCCTTTGATAAGGGTGAGTTATCATCTCGTATGTATATCTAGAACAAAGCATCCCTAATGAGCCCGCAAGGGTACTTTAAAGTACAAAGAGTATATTGTTTAATTATGTCAAGAATTAATTAATTAAATACCTGTCTAGAGTATGTTGCAAAGCTCGTCTTCGACTTTTGCAGTACACTGAAGGGAACGATTCGCTGGCGGCAAGATTGGAGGCGTCGTGGAACAGGTGAATGTTTACCAGATCTATAACGGTACCATGGAGACTCCAGCGGGTGCGAAGAAATCCTTTGCGAGACCATTTACACTATAATGGGTTATACTGATTTAAAATCTTAAGGGGGAATCCTATCAAACTACCTTTAAGTCTTTAAGAGTGTTATAACCTAATTTGATTTGTAATTTGCGCCGCTCTTATACTAGGACTGTACTACACTGTAAGAAAAATTGGTCCAAAGAAATCCTACAGAAAGAGGCTAAATCTAAATCATCTTTTCGACCAATTCTTTTTACAATGTACATACCTGTTAGTGAGTTGCATCTTTTAACACCTAGAAAAATTAGATGATCTTTAATATAAATCGAAATAGGCGCCAATTTTGTAACTTTTTAACGACACTCTTAAACGATATTAGATACTATTTTCTTTGCCTCTTTTGTAAAGGGTTATTTAAGGGATTGATTAAATTGATTGGAAAATATAATTTTATCAAAAATGGTCCTTTTAAAAAACGCCTAATACTAAAAGACATCGGAAATAAGTTGTAAAATAGAACTTTACAAATAACAAAGTTTACAAATAAATCTGTTATAAACTTTATACCAGGTATAAACTTTATACCTGGTATAAATTTTATAACAGGTTTATTTGTAAGGCGGTTAGTGTTTTATACTGAATTATATTTAACAACGAGAAACCTATTAATTTTAAAACATTTTGTAATAACTAAAAATAAGACCCTAAGGTACAGAATTCGGTTGAATAAGGTTTTAGAATTTTGTTGCATATATTTTTTGTTTCTATTTTACGAGCCTCTTTTGGAGCTGTGTGGTAAAGGAAACAAATATGAACTTACCTCAGGAAAGAAATGTTGAGGGAATTTTGATTTATCTTTGGTAGCAACTTTTTCTATGTTCCCAGTATAGATTGATGATCCTTCTGCTTGAACCCATGTCTGTGTTGTAAAATCCCAAATTTTTGGTGATTTTACGGAGTTATGTACAAAGTATAAATTACCTAAAGCCTGTAATTAAAAAATAAAGTACATTATGATAATAAAACTTAAATGATAGATTACGGAAGCTTTGTGTGAGGATTTATAAATAAGTCTGACTGCAAATGATTTAGTTTGTAGGATGCCTTCAAGATGGGGCATTGAATGAGGCTTTTTACTTTCAATTTTCAGAAAACCATTTGCTTTTTCTACTCAGCATTCAAATTAAAAATTCTATGCCGTTAGAAACTACAAAGTTATCAGTTCGTAAGCTATGGTGCACCTACATTCCCAGTAAACAATTTGGTGAAGTGCCCTATTTAGTGACGTTTCTATCACTATTTCACTTCAATTATAGTTCGCATCAACTTTATCTTCATTTGTATTCCGACAGGTGGAGTAATTTCGCCATTTCTAGCTGATAAAGTAGACATTTTATATTAAAAAAATGTGAGAAACTGAACTATAAATGAACTCTTTAATGACAAAAAACCTGGAAATAAATCCATGCCACTGTTTGGCCTAAATTTCTTTTAACTACTTTTTTTTACAGTGTAACTAAATGGACAATTCGTTTAAATAATTTTAAGATCTGATCTGATCCTGTAAAACGTCCTTTGTTCTCTTCGGCTTTACAGTATTCTAAATGTAGTCGTTTCTTTGCAGTATGAGTGACACGTAAGCACTTTTCTTGTGTTTTCAGACATTTTTTATGCCTATATTTTATGGTGGTAATATATTTTTTTATAATGATTTATGTATACATATATTATTTTTAATTTCGCAACAAAAAACATTTAATTAGCTATTAAAAATGATTAATACCTGACGATTGCCCTATTTTCTATTTTAAGTTAGTATATATCATTATTTAGTCAATGCTCAATGTTTTATAAAGTGCACAAATGTCATCACGTTTCCTGACCATGTAAATCGATATTATTTTTACTTGTTCACAACCTTCGCAATATAATACTTCTTGGGATACACAATCCAGCTGTTGTAGATATCACACACCCACGCGAAGGGCGTAAGAACTCAAGAAATTGTGACAAAATTTGACAAGGGGAAGAGATCTCTTCGAGACAGGGGGGGTCTGAAGCGTTGTGACGTCATACGCAGCATAAAATGTATATAAAAAAAATTGCAAATAAATAAAGTTAAAAAAGGGAATTTTGTGAAAAAAAATTAAAATTCTTAAAAAGTGCCGTGAGTGCCAATATAACTTTCTTATTTTATATAGGGTTAACGAAAAGTAATTTATTGAATAAATTATAAATTACCATGAGGCCTATGAAAAAAGAGAAGGTAATTTATTCTAAGAACCGTAAAATATTAAAAAAATATGTATTAATTGAAACGCGTGACGTCACACCAAGGAGCGTCCCCTAATGTGATAAAGACGAAGGGAGGGGAAAATCAAAATTGCGGGAAATTTGTGTGACGTAATTTATGTGGATGGCACCATAGAGCAGTATTTATAAGAGATAGAATATAATCGGATGTGGCGTACCATGCGTTGGAATTTTCTATAACGTTGGATCACTTTAATAATTAAAGAGACAAAATATCTTTTTTAGTTGGTAAAATCTCCTAAAATATAAGGAGTTATTAATGGGAGTTTACATTTGAGGTTCTGGTAGTTCCATTTTATAGAAATTATTTCATGGTTTACAATCCTATTACATCTGCTGAATTTACCTAAGCTATTTAATTTAAAATGAAAAACTGAACATCAAGAGTTCAATATCGCTTCAAAATATTATAAAATAATGTCGATATGCTATATATACGTATTTCCTTTAATTTCCAAAAACATACATTATCAATAATTCCCGTACCATTTCAACATCCGAATGTACATGTATTCATTTCCTATATACTCGTATGTACAGACACAGTGAGTATTCTATTTCAATATACTCCACATACTTTTTATAAAAATTCTCGTACTTTTGTACATTTTATTCCAATGGAATTTAATTTTGCTGAACAACTTAGCAAATTCTGAGCGACGTGTGGGTGATCACGTCATTGCCGGGGGATGTATATAGGGGTAACTTCGCACAGAGACGCAAAAGGCAGGAAACGTGTTAGAAAAAGTATGAGTTAGAACAACCTGCTAAAGACAGGACTGCAATTGGAAATATAATATAATTATAAGACTCGGGCGATTAATTCAGGTCACGTAACAAAAGGTATCTTTCGATATATATTTACGTTTTCTGACGTTAATTTTATTGTTCTCGGTATTTTTTTTTAATGACAATGTAACAGAATTATGTTAAACTTCGATAAATAATAAAGCGTAACGTTAGGTAAAAAACCACATGCATTTATTTTATAGTGATATGTAAGTTTAAAAAGGACAAAGTACAAAACTATATAAAATTCTTTGATCCGAACAAATTTTACGAGTCGTAATAATTGGGTTATAAACTAATATTTTATGATCGTATCTTTTGGATTGTTATAGAAAATATATGTTAATATATGCCTATGGGTTTTTTAACCTGATAGCCAACATTATCAATATATAGAACAGTTTCATAAAAATTAAGACATGGTTTCGAACCCAATTCGCACCGAATGGGCTTGTGTCCTATGTCTTAATTTTTATAAAAGTGTACTATATATTGATAAAGTGGGATACTAGAACCTCAAATGTCCAATTATTTTTTAATAACTCCTTATATGTTAAGAGATATTAACAATTAAAAAAGTCATTTTGTCTCTTTAATTATTAAAGGGATTCAACGTTGTACACATTCCAAATGCATGTGACATCACAATCCTTGTGTAAGGTTACCAAGGTATATGTATTTATATATCAAAATATCAAATATTATTTACAGTTATTTCAAGGAACAATCAAATTCTAATATTATGTCTGCCTTAGCAGGGTTAAATAAAATAAAAACTTATAATTCTTTGATTTGACTTGATTATTTGACTACCAACAGCCACAGAACATTACCACAGCACTGACCCACTCAACAAGTAACTGACGTTAAAATGCATTTCACGTCATACAAATATGGCCAACCATTTCTAGCGCTAAAACTACAATTCAAACTTTTAATTCCTATATCTCCGTCAATATTTAGATATTTATAGATTTTAGATACATATTTTATTCACAAGCTCATTCGAGTTGAGATAAGCAAACGAAATGTACTGGATACTATGTCGAATTACCGTGAAGTGTTCAGCCGAGCTGTAGTCTTCATCTAAGTACACGTGCACGGTATCAAAAGATTTCAGTTCTGAAGATTGGCAAAGCGTGTCAACAAATTCTTGTACGTATTGCATTGATTTTTCATAAGTTTTTCCACCAACTTCTTGCAAATGAAGTGCTATAAAACTTGGAGACAGTCTTGATATTGTATTTAAGAATTCCGCAATCCATATCGACAGCATTTGCGTAGGCTGAAACAAAAAGAATAAGAATAATGTAAAATAAGGTTAAAAACCGGAAAGGATACAGACATTACACATACAAATAATAACAATCAGAATGACGTATGACGTATACCACGTCCCTTCCGTCTTCCTTCCCCCCCCGTTACGTTTGGGTTTGTATTTACGTCAGAAAAGAATGCGTGTTGACGTATGTCGACTTGTTTCTGTTTATGTATTAACTATTCAAGTCATTTATTCATTTTATTTATTATATTTACAAGGTCATAAGTGAAATGGAAATTATTATTCCAATGGCTCGTAATTGTAGTTCATTGTTTTACTTTCCATACAGAGCAGCATAAAAGAATGCAGTCTATTTAATTAGGCTGGAATCACATTGGACGCGTGAACCTTATCGCCTATAGGCTTTCTGTCACAATACATCCGTTTTTTTGTAGCACCCTTTACCATGACAGGAAGTTTCTATTTGAATGTTTATTCTAGTCTATTTTAAAGTCATATTAAAGGAGTTTCAATAAGAGGTGTTATTTTAAATCAACAGAAAAACGCAATATTTTCGTGAAAAGTGGTGATATTTTTATTTTAATCCAAATTACAAATTCTGAGGTTAGTCATGGAACACAATATCTGCCAAATGTCACCGCTACAATGGCTGTATATTGAGAGTAAGAAATAATGCGAAATTTAAAATGACAGCTCTTGTTAAAAGACATACATATTCGCATATAACGCGAGCTGTACTAAGGGGTTCATGTTTAGAATATATAAGTACAGTACAAATGTAAAGTGGTGCATTAATAGAAATTAAAGTATAAGGAGCATCTCAGGATACTAATGCGAAACAACTGGAATACAAACTATTCAAAAAGTTGACGGAATAGCAAGAACAGACATAGCCGAGCGACAAAAATACACAAATATACGGTTCCAATGCGAGTGCAGCCTTACAGTATATTTGAGTGTCGATGGCACACATCAGACGTATTAGATTTATCACATCGCACGACCGCAATGAGCTACTGTTACAGCAACTGAAATTGGCTACACAAATGACGTCATCGCATGCATTGCAAGAGTGCTCTTCGAATCTATTTAACCATCATATAGCAATACTAAAAACCGTAAGATTTTCACTCAGCTGTTCTAAGTTCAGGTAGAAAATGTAGTGCAATGTAAGCTAGCAAGTGTAAAATTAAACTGCAAGATAAGTAGAATCTTGGAATTAGCTTTTGTCAAGCTAGCAAATGTAATACACACTGTTAGATAATTTTCTACCTGTAAATTAATATCACATCCACTAATAACAGTTATTTAAATATTTAAATACTAATTGTTTAATCAAGGATAATGTTAAAATAAGGTTCCTTTGAGATTCATGAATTTTAATGGCTCCCTTTTAGTGGATCTGAACTAGGGGCATATTAGGGTAAGTATAGTAGTAAAACTCGATGCGAGGGTTGCTATTAGAGCAGGTTATTGGGGTAGAGAGCTGTTGAATCAATTTGCTGGTAAATCTAATTTCAGATAAATTATTGAGGGATTTATGGTGACCACATATCTCCCCCCCCCCCTCTCTCTCTCTCGTTCTTCATCCCCACTTCGTACCCTTTTACCGTTACCGTAACGTAGCAACAAAATGGATTAGTGATATCACCGACAGGTTTAAAAATGGAAAGGGGCCTTTCGGTTCGCAAACCCTACAGGGCTACAGGTATGGGTATTAATACTACAGCAGGCAGGCCCGCATTTAAGGGAGGGCAGGTGGGGCTGCTGCCCCGGGGCCTCCACAATAAAGATACTACAAAACACTAAATTTATTAAAGTCTTGACGGAAAAATATTGTTTCTTTTATTCGGAAAATAATTAGGAGCCTCACCACCTCTAAATCCGGCGCTGACAGCAGGTAGCACTACCAGTACATGGGGATGGGCGAATATTGAATTCCTGTTTCATTTTATCTAGTAAAAATTTATAAATAATTAAAATGTTTTAATGTAGAACCGGAAATCTAATTTTACCATTATAAACAGAACCGGCCTTTGAAATTGAATTATGCACGAGGGTGGTTTGATAATCCAATGACTTTGTTTTTGAAAAAGCGCTTTATTTAGCAACATAGCTTCCAAAGTTTTCAATTTCTTTTATTCCTTCCAAATAATAGGTTTTTTCAAGGCAATCAAAATAGGCGTTTGTTCTAGTGATTTCAGTGACCTCTTTGTTAGACCCACATCTCTTACCGCCCAGTCATTTCTTCAGGTTTGGAAACAGGAAATAGTCAACGCTGAACAGACAACGTAAATTTATGTCTTATCTATTTACCGAAACGTAACATATTTTTTAAAACATCGTAAGAATATCATTAAATAACGTAAATCACACTTAAAATCTTGTGCTATAGCTCCAGAGAGACTTTTTAATTGTGTTAAACATAAGGTTTGCCCGGTAAAGTCCTAGTGAGACAACCGTGTTACAGTTCGTTACGTTCGAAATGCCTGACAAAAAACTCATCGGGAAAAAGTTTTACTTACTTAAGAAAAGTTTGATCTTTGTAAAATGTAATCTATTTCATAAAACGAAGTATTAGTGAATGGACATTCAATTTTCATCATATAATAAAATAAATCACCAACAACCTCTGAACAAATCTTTTCTCAATATTTTCTTATTGCAAAAGTTCTTTAATATAAAGATTATCTATTATAACGTCCAATCAAAACTCTTATCCCTATCTGTATTGTCTGTTCTGGCTTCAGCAATCTTAAGTCCGGTACAGACTACTGCGACTCCAACATGCGACATCCAACATTTAATATACAAATATTTTTATTCATAAGTTGACGTTAATTAAACATGAGTGCGATTTGAACATGCGACATTCATTTAACTCTACCAAACTAATAAAACTCTAAGAGGCATCGGCGTATTTTTATTATTTGCTGTGTTATATCCATTTACCATCTCTGACGCAGAAAAAACCAAGATCCTTTGCAGACTAGAACAAAATATTATTTGTGGTTGCCTTATCGTATATGGTATATGAGATTGACGCTTGAAAAAATACATAAATAAAATATCCTGTCTCATTTGTGGTCTACAACTCAAATGTAATGAATGAATCTTACATATATTACGTTTACAACATACAAAAACATAACATACAAAAACATAACGTACAAAACTGATTGAATTAATTCAAACGAAATGATGGTGATGTATTAAGTTAGTTACATGTTACACCGGTGTGGACGTGTTGTGCAACTTTTTTCCAACAAATATTGGATGTCACTAGTAGTGTGTACGAAACATTAAATCTTACATAAGCAACCCACAAATCTCTTAGCGGACATTTTTATCACCTTTGCTCCCATCATGATGGTTGCTTGACAACCATTCGCATTTTATTTTATTTTTACCCTCTTCTCGTTGTATTATCTTTCGTTACATATTTTTTATTCGCTGACATAATATTTCTTACCCTAGCTCTATAGATAATCTTACTTATATATCGTGAGCTTTGAATTGGTTCAGTCTATGTTTAAGGTTTTCATAGTCGTCCGCAGAAGGAGGCAAACGGGGCTTACATCTTTTTAGAAATGTTTATTACGCAGTGTATTTACTATATCTGAGAATTTACAAAAAGGTAATGTCTTGGGAATTTCGTAAATTTAATTTTCCCTTTCTGGAAACTTTTCTACGGACTCCCATGATGATAACTGGAGGGTTTATTTTACAATTCTTTTGAATGCACAGCAAGTTAGAGAAGTTCATATATTATGTATGCATACAAGAGCTACTACTACTACAGTTTTCAAGTAGACTACAAGATGCCTTCGTAAAATATTAATGTTATGTTAGGAAAACGACTTCGACATTGCTGTTTAAAAAATATAGACATATTAAAATAATAAACAGGGCTGCATCGCCGCAGAATTAGATGTTAAAATATACAGTTCACTATTTTTATGAGTTGAGAAAGAGATTGTCAGCTAAGATGGTCGCTGCTGCTCAGTGCCGAATTTGGAGGTGTGGAGGCACTGGGGCAATGAAAGAGTGGAGGCTTCTAATTATTTTCGAATAAAATGAACAATATTTGTCGGCCAGTCGTTCAAAAATTTATTGCTTTTATCTCTATTGTGGGAGCCCATCTCGTGTGGAGTCCCCGGGACGGCAATCCCGCCTGTCCTCCCTTAAATTCGGGCCTGTTGTTGCCACAGACGAAGCAATATGTTTACTAACAAAGTTTTCAAATATGAAAAGTTCGCTTAAAACGGACAATTAGTGTATAGTAATATAGGTATGAAGACATATTTTGGGGTATAAAAATAGCATACTCATAACAAGCTGATATTTGCTTTGATTTAGTATGCTATCTATTAGTCATTTATTTGTATTTAGCATGCTATTTACATATACACTGCAAAAAGAATATCAACCGTCTCTCGATTCACTAGCATACTTAAAATAAATATGCTACTAACTACCACAGGCTAGTAGATAGCATTTCAGTAAAGTAGCGTACCTTAGACGGGCCCCGTATCAAAATTTGTTGGGGGGCCCAAATAAAGGGTCAAGATTTTTCACAAAAGGAACAAAGACGCTCGCATTGATTTAAAATAATTTTATATTGATTATACGTTATTACTTACAATTAATACTCCTAAGAACTAAGCTAAGTACGGCCTAAGAGTTTAAGTGAGATTGTAGATAAAAATTTTCGAATTATTGCTTACACAAGTTTGGGGCCCTTGTAGCCCGGGAGCCCCGTATCATTGATACGGCAGATACGGCGGTAGCTACAGCACTGTAGCATTTACTCGATATAAGCATGCTTTCGTGCTACTATTGAGCTTATGTATAGTAATTTAGTACACAATATTTAAGCCTATATAAAATAAACTGCAGAAATGTTTACGCGTAATTTTTCATTTATTTTACACAATGTAATAAGAAAGAAAATTGCCGTCTATTTAATAATAAATTTCCCATTATATGTACCCCTAAAGAAATGAACAATAAAAAAACCTCTTCAACTTCTAAATGGTTTCCCTGGAATCATTATCAGTGTTCTTCTTCTTCTTCTTTAAATGCTCTACTTTATTACACATTTTATTGTTCTCTCTACACTTCAGTCTCCTGAAATAGAAGTATACGTACTACAAGATATATATTATTAATCAAATGTCGAGAATGTAAAAAGCAATTTAAAATTAATTTGTTTTGTGCGTTGAATTGGACTTGAACCGTTTTAATGAATAACACTTGTAAGTGAAATGTCAGTCACATGTCAGAGTCAGTCTTAATTAAAAATTGTTTTAGAAAACAATGGACGTATGCAGAGCCGAACGCAGCATGTACGTGGGATCCCCAATGACCGAATAATAGATTAACTATTATTTTTAAACCCAGTCTGCCACTGGATACAGGAACTCCTACATCCAGTAAATGACACGGCGTGATTTGTACTCGTTTATTTTTAGAACAATTAAAACATCAATTATTCTTGCGAAACATTCCCTAATTTAATTCGCACATAAATTAGAGTTGAGGGTCATTGTCAGAGTGGAATTAAGGTCTCTATTCTAAATTGCAGTTCCACGGAAATATGTTAATAAAAATCGGTGAATCAAAACTGTGGTTATTGTACTATTTATATCAAAAATAGATTTAGATTTTTTGATCTAAACAAAACGGTATTGATTTCGTGTATCATAATCGTTTACGGTTAAGTTTATGTCAAAATTTCGGTAAATAATGTTATTTAACAACAGTTTTCAATCTCTGGTCAAAATATTAAAACAAACAAACAACTAGATCTGCATGATTAACACATTGAATATTGAAAAAATTACCACAAAAAATGGACAGTGCTTTCCAAAAGAAAATCCTATGCTAATGTGGGATGAAAAGAATATTATTTTAAAATGAACCATAAGAATATACAGAGATGCTTCCTAATATCTAAAAGTCGGCAAATTATATTATATCCAACCAAATTTACTAGCATGTTGTCCTTGCGTTAAATTCAGTTGTATCCAGTAACAGTTTACTGCCTTTAGGGGCTGAGAGATCCAGAGTGTATTATATTACGGCCAATTTTCGTCGATTTCAAAGTTGTGCCATTCATAAGATCTAATTGTTTTCGAAGTTGGGTTGTTAATATTTCGATTTGCGTTGCTTAAGTAAGTAATAGAATTTTAGTAATATTTTAACTATTATTTTTGGATTATGAATTTTTTGATAGTTTGCTCGAGTACAAATTAACATTTAAAAGAGACAGTTTTATGTAAAAATGTTGAACAAACAATGACATCGCTAGAGATAGTCTTATCTACGTACAGTGCACATTCATTCTAACACCCGATATAATTTATTTTGTTATAATAGTCAATAATTACATGGCTTTCTTTAATTATCACACAGTACAGAAGCACAAGTCATCGCATCGCTGACACCAACGTCCAGACGTCAGATGGACCATGGACGTCACACAGTTACAATTATATGATAGTTAATGTAATTATGATATTTCAGACACAACACTTTATAAGTTCAAAGTCCAGTTTAATGTTTTTGTTATTATTTTTTCATGTATTTCTTTCACTGTGACAGTTTTAAAACGCACTCTGAACTTTGCACTCTGTAATTTGTTTCTATAATTAATAATAAAATGAATAAACGCAGTTTATGAGTCAATTAACTTTTTACGGAATCCCCATTTCAAATATATTTTAGGTTAAAAAAAATGTGTTTCATGTAACTGTCAAACAGTCACAAACTTCAGAATGTTCCATTGCAGCAAGTTGTTGTGCTATTAAAATTATAAAGGACTAGCTGCAACTAAAAGTAAGACACAAATTCTTTACTTAAATGAAACTTAGTAATATTTTATATAAACTGGTCTTGTCACTAAAATATTTTTTTATAATTCTAACTATACAAAAGTTAACTTTATGATCCTTTTAAGGCTTAAAAAGGTCTTTCTGTCATTTACGGAGTGGAATAAATTAAGATAGTAGCTTGTACAATAGTTAACAATTATTACCGATATAAATTAATAAATTATGAAATAAAAATACAACATAACCTTATAATGCAATAGCTATAACAATAAATATCGATTTTCGTCGCTTATCCTTGGCTTGAAGAGTTTCATCCACACTTAAAACTCAATGCAAACGATGAAAAATGGGAAAATTAAACTCAATGGTTCTCTGGATAGCATTGACAGGTAAGGAAAATGGGACACTTGTGTCTGTCAATCTATATTACTAGTAGCATAAAATATTTGACAAATTTGCACTAAAAAACATTGAAAGCTGCAACTCGTCACTGTCAAATATTCTAACTTTTTTCTTTGCTTGGATAACAGAGACATTTCATTCAACTGGAGGCAAACTCTTTTATGACATTAATGCTAAAGCAGGTACGACGTACGCAGGGATGGGAGAATATTGAATTTCTGTTTCATTTTATTTTTGTAAAAATTCATAAATAATTAAAATGTTTTAATATAGAACCTGGCTTCTACTTTTAAAATTATAAGCAGGGCCAGCCGGCCTTTCAAATTGTGGCATGTATATTTTCCAGGTTGAAATACTATTTGTAATATTACAATGTATAAATCCGGTCCTTTTTAGACTTACCCGCTAAAGAGGAAACGTACCCCATTGACACGTTCTATTATTTACCGAAACGTAACATTTAAAATATTATTTTTAGAACCACACTTAAATTCTTGTACTACGAGTATAATGCAAAAGAAGAGTTTATTTATCTATTTTAAATTTTCTTTTCAAAGTTTATCGGACCAGGACTGTACAAGATTTTCCCGGTAAGGTCCTCGTAAGGAAGATGCGCTACATTCTCTACCAGTGCCTTATCAGGATGTGAGGAATTCTTAATAACGGCCCTTAAGGATCTTTGCAACATCCAGTAGCTTTATATAATCTTGCATAAAAAGTGTTACTGACTTTAGAAAATGTTGATCTTTGTAAAATGTAACCTGCCCTATCTTATAAAATGTAGCCCATAACAGAAACATATCATATGAACGACTGAACAGTGAGCAAACTGCGGGAACGATTCTAGGTACATACGACTTCCAAATGCAATAACGTTAAACGCAGAATTTGTAGCCAAAAATAAACATGCGTCATTATCAGCAACAGTTTTCATACGACGCACATAGATCAAACGATAAAACTTATTAATATTCCGTTTCTCTTCTGTAACCAAACAGAATTTCACTTGCTTATTCATTCCTTGTTTAATATGCCAATTTGTTAATGGTGGCTTTGATTTTAAGACTTTTAAGGTAAAGCAACGCACGAAACTTACCAGCATTTACATAATTGGTTCTGGAATCTGCTTTTCTGTTTCGTGGTACGATACAAGAGGATACAATATACAACTTTGTGTAATATATTTTGCAAATACCATTGCTGCTAACTTCATACATAGTATAGAGTGGGTTGAATGCTAAATGTAATGAAGTTGGCTGTTTGAAGTTTACTGATGTGTAAACTAGTAGTTTCAAACTAACTCAATGTTTTAAATTATAAGGGTCTCTCACACGGGAATAGACAATTTGCGACGCCGACTATTTTCAGTAGGGTGCATTGACGATGATTCTATTTTGTGTCAATACACTACTGTTTGGAAAGTTTAATCGTAGTTCATTTGTATGTAAATAAAAGGTTGTTGTAATATCCGAACGTGTTGGGATAGTACAAAATTCTGTTCAGAACAGCGCGGTTCTCTTTTTCTTCGTATCGTTAGAGTGGAAAATAGCACAGATCTATAATATGCACTTTTATTACTTTCAACACAATGGTGTATTGATAAACATTAAAGTAAAATCTTCTTTTCTTGATATATATTTTCGTACTAATGCGAAAAAGCTTCACAGTTGGTGATAGAAAATAATAGGCCAGCGTTAAATAAATTAAATAAAAAGAAGGAAACAAGTTTATTACATCATACTGAAATGTCATAGGTCGGACGTTGTCTGTTCTAGTGAGAGATCAACCTATATTATATATTCATACGTTCAAACTGTTAGTTCTAGCAGTGAAATTGAATGTAAATTTATTCTATTTGATGTTTGAATTATGTGTTTGTATCTTCTTCACCTTATTGCTGCTTTATTTTCACCGTAAACTTTCTTAGTGGCACTCGGAAAAACTAACTCGTATTGATATATTGTTTGTTTTAGATAAACAATTTGTTATAAAAAATAACAATTAAGAATAAGAATAAATATTTTTAACACTGTATTAGGTTTAATTAAAATTAATCATATATAGTTCAACTTATGAGAGTTCAACGGTGGCTCATACATAAAAAAGGTTATAAGAGCCGTATAAATAGACTATGCGATGATGAATTTTATCTTATTCGTTCCTACATACATTATAAAAAAAATTAGCGAAATAATGCTATTTCAATCACAGATTTATACGACATAACTTTTAACAAAAGCATATCAACCAAAAACAGATATCCACTATAAAATGCAATGGGCTTGTGTCCTCATTTTTTAGTAGTCGATTTTTCAATTGTTGATTGAAATTGATGTTAATAAATGTGTATTGGCGTGTCTATTTTATTAAATATCGGATTATTTATTGACGGAGATATAGCAATTAAAAGTTTGAATTGTAGTTTTAGCGCTAGAAATGGTAGGCCATATTTGTATGACGTGAAATGCATTTTAACGTCAGTTATTTGTTAAGTATAGGTCAGTGCTGTGGTAATGTTCTGTAGCTGTTGGTAGTCAAATAATCAAGTCAAATCAAAGAATAATAAGTTTTTGTTTTATTTAACCCTGTTACGGCAGACATAATATTGAAATTTCGTTGTTCCTTGAAATAGCTGTAAATAATATTTGATATTTTGATATATAAATACATACAGCAGAGATTTATTATCTGTAAGGCACTTGGAATGTGTACAACGTTGAATCCCTTTAATAATTAAAGAGAAAAAATGACTTTTTAATTGTTAATATCTCCTAACATATAAGGAGTTATTAAAAAATAATTGAACATTTGAGGTTCTAGTAACCAACTTTATCAATATATAGTACACTTTTATAGAAATTAAGACATAGGAAACAAGCCCATTCAAATGTTTAAGAGACATATACTTCAGTTCAAAGGCGTCAATAAAGAGCATGCTCCGATTCACACAAATAGCATAGTTAAGAAAAATACACATATAAAAACAGAAAAATTAGGACCGGGGTCCTAAGAAGCCCGTGAAGTAGTAATTAAAAAAAAAAAAAAAAAAAAAACAGAAAAATAAGCCTTTAAGAGAAAAGCATGATTTCGTGCTACCTACCAGCATATGTATGGACGTCATTATGATCGCTAGTAAGGTTAGTTGCCTCCTCATAAAGCAGTCCTTTTAGGACTTCGCTAGTATAAAATATATCAAACATTGTGTATTTCACCGAATGACGTAGAATGCATGACTGTAACGCTCCCAATAGTGAACGGTACAGGAAATGAATGATATGTATTGATAAGCATAATAATATAAACAAAACAGTATTTCATGTACATATACATTAGTATACAATACTCTGTACATACAGTAACAGTATTTAGTTAAACTTGATAACGATAATAAACTCCATGACAGTTTCAGACTGCAAAACTTTCCTTGCCTCCTCCTCTTGTTCCCTCCTACCCCTGGGTCGATAACTAGTCGCCACCACAACTGATATAGAATATGTCATGAAATTAAATTATCTATCGAAATTATTATTTACAAAATATTACATGAAATATGATGATTCTCTAGTAAAAATTAGATTCTCGTTTCTTTTGAAAATACAAGTATAGAACTGCTCGCTAAATATATTTATATGTATATTATATAACGTTTATGTAATATATACGTGATATTAGCTGTAACAAAGTCAGCCTAGTCGAAAAGTGTTTCGTCGCTCATAAAGTTTTCAATGATGCGTATTTAACAATTTAATAACTTAATAACGGCGCAAAAGACTTTCCACGACTGTTAAATGTAAGCCTGGGTTCACACGGCATTGTACTACACGTTTTTTTGCAGTGTAAATATTATCGAATAAACAGTAGCACATACATTTTATATATGTGTTCGTTTTTTTGCAGTACAAACTTCGTGTGAATAGTTCTATATTAATACTGCAAAAAACGTGCAGTACAATGCCGTAAAAGCCCAGCCTAACTGACAAATTACGGGTAAAATAAAATGGAAACAATATAACGTCGATCTGAAATATAAAACGGATTCTGTATTGACATAACTTCAACAATTTGAAACTGTCTTAATGTGATCTGATTTCATACCATGCTAAATGACGTAGTATTCGTCTCTTTAAATTACACTTTTAATCGCAATATCTTCTATAAAAAGGTATCTATGCAGATAGAAAATTGTATAAGTTACTAAAAGATGAAACAGTAAGCCAGAGTATTGATACTTGACGGTGAGTGTTTTGGGTTTGGTTGTTATCAAGTTAAATTGATTATGTTAAATTTATTAGGCAGTGGTGCAGTTCAACTGAATTAGAGTTCGCCGGTGATATGAAAAAATGTCGGAAAAAAAAAATAGGTCACTAAAAGCAAATTCAAGTTGCGTTATATTCTACTTCGGTAACTACAACATGATGGCACAGCTGACTTGTACAATGTTATCAATAAACAATACAATTTTATAAAATTTATAACTATTATCCGTAAGATTATGTAATAAACCACAAAATGGTGGAAAAAGCACAAATATTAAAAAAAAAAACTTTTTCAACTTGGAAATCATTCCAAGTAGGAGAATTGGTTCAACTTTAAAAACATATACATATTATATATATATATATACATTTAAAAAAATGCATTAAAAATGAAATAGATGTAAAAAGTTGTATTTAAAAACGGAGCAAATAGCAAATAAGTTCAGCTCGTGTTCATTGCTGTTGTATTATCCGAGTATTACAACCAACAACCAACAACCAACAACTAACAATGGCATATGGTGTAACAAATGTGAAGTGGAACGTATTTTTAAAAATTATTCATTATCATTTTTTTTCATTTGAATAAATAATTGGACGAATATTGAGATATAAAACCGTGTTAATTAATTGAAAAAATCTATGATACGAGTGCATACAGGTACAAGCGGAGTTCTACTCAAATAAAACATAATTAACCGTAATGGATATTGGATGTGACATGCTGTTGACATGTTTACTCGTTCATAGAGATATTTTAATTAAATAGTCTGCATGAGCATTTTATACCGTATGCAGTAGGTCTGGGGAACCTTTTATGAATTTGTACCAAACTGTATAAATAATATTTTTGGAATAGCTGGCTTGTCAAAAATTCTATTAAATGACCCTTTATCTATGCCATCAATTGTATCTAAGCAAATATTAATTTTTTACTGAGCCACTAGATATTTGTCTTAATTGGTGATGCCCAGCATTAGCGTACCAACAAAAAATCGTTGTCGTACTATCTGTACTTGTATATCTTATAGTTTCAATATTTACACGGTACACAAAAAGTACCGATATTTTGTAAGAGATAACATGGATCCCAGACAAGCGTTATATTTTCTGGTTTTAGTTAATTAAACTCTGCAGGTTTATGTGTTAAATATTAATACTAATTTTATTAGAAATTTAATAGACAAAGGCGTTTTAAAATTAAGAACCAGTTCTTAATTTTTTTAAAGATTTATTATTGTCTGAATTTGTTAAAAATTCTATTAAAATGCACTGTATATTTTATGAAAATTAATATTCAGGGATCTGAATTTTTTTCTAAAATATGCTTCAAAACGGTTATAAAGTTTTTTGTGTACAAATATATTAGGCTACAACACCATATAATTTTTCAACTACTAAGGTGTTGTAGTAGAAATGATATCAAAGTATCGACACTTTTCTAAAACTCTGCATCCCTATAACTCTTAGGCCTGTCTCAGTATGGGACCGTATTTAAGCGACGGCGTATTCGGACGTAAATCGGCGGTTTGAATGAGCTACAAAGCAAACCGCCTATGTGTGTCTCAGATGTCTGTAGTCGTGTATTAGGGGGTGTATTGGAGTTCTTTAACACTTATATAATTTATCATGAGAGCAAACTTTAACTTTAATTTTTATCGATGCACTACTGGTATTAAAGGGACTTTAGCATTTATTATATATCTGAGTTCTGGTGGGCGTGAATTTAAATTTAGTTCTATCCTATTGGTATGGGCATCCGTGCCCATGATTCACTGAAATACAAACATAAATTGCATGCAGAACATACCCATGTCGCCGATAGATTTCATTTGACCGCGTATTGCAGCGTAACAAAAGGCGATCTTAGGTATCCCCTCCAGTATGACGCGGCTTTTTGCATTTACAAAGGTTCATATAGGGTATCGTTGTAGTAGTGGTAACGCTTGGATAAAATTCGCCTTTATACGCTTCTAATGTGCGAGGTAGTGCCGCCCGTATTCGGACTGCTTTGTAGCGTGCAGTCTGAGAGCTCCAGAGCGATCTCATTACATTTACATGGTTCGGATAGGTAAAGCGTAGTAGCCCGTATACGTCCGGCAGAAATTCGCTTAAATACGGTCCCATACTGAGACAGGCCTTATATATCTGTAGTAAAACTGACGGACGGAGAGATAACAGCGGTGCGTGTGTTTCAATATCACATTCAGCAGCCGGCATATCTCTTCACTTCACCGGTCGTACTTATTGATTTATGTTCAATTATCCTAGCTGGCAATTCACTTCATGGATAATGCATTGAATTTCTAATCAAATATTGATCAAATCATTTCCCGTGAAGGTTGATCTCTACCTACAGCAACTGTTTATCAGTGCCGTACTGCGGTGGCAGCTTATAAAAGGTGTGAAATGAGACAAGTTTAGGTTTTGTTATTGCTGGATATTTAAGGATTTGTGTTTCAATAGCTAGACAATGTATAAATTGTTAAAGTTCTAGTCTCTGTTCTTAATTTTTTTAAAGATATATTTTGATCTGAATTTATTAAAGTATTCTTTGAAAATGAACAGTATATGCTATGAAAATTAATATACATGGATCTGAATATTTTATATACCAGGGCCCTATTCCTGAGTCTTGCGAATAATGATCGTGATCGAACAGATATGATTTATATGAGTGAAACATTTTACGAATCACTTATAAAAAAATATTCCTGAATTTTATTATTAATTATTATTATAGTTCAGGAATACTCTTTTAAAAGTGATTCATAAAATGTTTCACTCATATAAATCACATCTGTTCGATCACGGATATTATTCGCAAGACTCAGGAATACGGCCCCTAGTTCTAAAATATGCTTAGCACCTATTCTAAAATGTATACAGTTTCTTTTTTAGATTATAGAGTCTTTCTACAAGAGCTGACAATTTAAATTTCGCACCATTTTTGAATTGTCAAAATACAACCATCATTGCGGTTACATTTGGCAGATATTGTGTTCCATCACTAACCTAAGACTTTGTTTTTTGGATTAAAAAACTGATTTTCTACTGATTTAAAATAACATAACTTTAAAATCATCTAAACAATGTATTTGAGGTCATTTTTCAAAACATATTTGTTTTGTGTTCTTGTTCGGAAACATCTATTATTTGTTTTCTGTCCACGCTAAATTCTATTCTTAATAAACCCAACTTACACAGAACAGTCGGCCGCTAATAATCTAATAATATTTATCACTGATATTTGAATAAACTAAAGATTCTTTCCCAAATAGAATTTGTGGCTTCTTTTAGTCAGCGCCCCATGCAGCCGCATCGTCCTCGCATGCCTCTCAGACCGGCCCTGATTAAACCTGGTAAAGAATACAGCTTTGAGGATGTGTTGCTACTGACGAGACATAAACAAGTAATTCAATTCCCAAGATGACGTCTGCCTTATGACGTCAGCGCTTCTTTTAAATAACTCCAGCTAATTTGATTTACATGAACTATTGTTTTAAAATACGAGCGTAAATAGGAAGTAACACAAACAACCTGTTTAAAACAAAGAAATGAACAAAACAGTATTGTATAATTAAAAGATAAAAACATGTATAATTAAAAAAGGACAATAACCAGTTATAAAATAACATATAACTAAGAAGCAGATGTAACAGCAGCAGTAGAAATATAATAATAACTAGCTTTTACCCCCGTCGCAAGCGACGTCTGTCTTTTGTGTGTAACTTGAACTTCATGTAAAAATTTAAATTCCACCACAGTTTACCCTCGTCACAAAGAATCTTTTTGGCGTGTATCATTTGAATCCAATAAAATAATTTGTAATTACATATTATATTTAACTCTATTTTTAAATTGAAATAATAAACTCGCACACATATACATTAACACATATAAATTGACTAAAAAAATATATTTTTTTCAACAAAATATAAAATATTTTCAATTTATTCGTTATTGGACCAACTTTTTTTCAAAATTTGGGATTTTTTTTTTCGATTCGTAAATAAGTTACCAAGGTTAGCAGCTTATATACAAAATTTCAAATTTCTAGCACAATTTTTACTCTCGGAAAATACTGCCCCCAAATAAAATTTTGAAATTTTGAATTTTTTTTTATTAATACTATACTTAATTATTCTAAAATCCAGAATATAAACTTTTTCCAAAGTTCCCTACCGGGCCCCCGAATTTCTTAAACCCTCCCTTTGTCAATTTTTGAATTTTTAATTTTTGAGAAATGTCAGCTTTGAATACCTTAACACACATGCAAAATTTCAACTTTCTATCTTTTACGAATTAAAAGTGATACAGCAAAAAAGGGCTCAATTTTTTTCCAGTTTTTCCAAAATTACGGGTTTTCAGGAAATTCAGGGAAAAATCTGGGGACGCTAAAAGTCTTAGAATTTTTTTCTCTACGAAATAGGAAATTTTCAAAAACATTGATGGAGCCGTTTTCGCGCTGCCATACAAAATTCAGTACCAAACATATAAACATATAAGAATAGATTCAAACAGTTGGAACATTATAATATAGGATAAGAATATAAGAATAGATTCAAACAGTTGGAACATTATAATATAGGATATTTTGTAAACTATAGCCCTATCTCTATATATTTCATATTTCTGGTCTTTGGCCCCCAGCGCCCGCCGCCTCTGGAAAGTTGCAATTTTCTATAGTGTGTCTTTAATGACACTCTATATAGGGCCCACGTTCCAAATATCAACGTTCTAGCTCTGTTGCAACATTGCCCCCAAAAAATCACGCCGCTACTGAATTAAAATTTTGGTAATCCTATTATTGGCAAACATGCACAATTAGTGTCTTAATACATACCCTAAGCTATAATACTACATTTTCAATATTTTTGGCTTTTACTGTCTCAACTCCCGCCGCCACTGGAAATTTGGGGCTGTTTATTTTTTTTCATTAATTATTGTCTACAGCGAGCCTACATATTAAATTTGAACGTCCTAACTCTATTCTAACATTGCCCCCAAAAATTCGCGCCGCTACTGAACTCAAATTTCAAATTTCCAACTATTGGAAAATGTGCACAATTATAATCTCAATACACATACCAAATTTCAGTTTTCTATCTTTTCTAGTTCGTCAGATATTTGCAAAAGTATTTTTTCGAATTTTCCAGTTTTTCCAAAATTACGGGTTTCCAGGAAATTCAGGGAAAAATCCGGGGACGCCAAAAGTCTTAGAATTTTTTTCTCTACGAAATAGGAAATTTTTAAAAAGATCGCCGGAGCCGTTTTCGCGCTGCCATACAAAATTCAGTACCAAACATATAAGATCATAAGAATATAAACATACAGTTGGAACATTATAATATAGGATCGTTGCAAAGTTAGAAAATCTTTCTTTTACGAGAACAAAGGCGTAATTGGAGGCCATGTTTCTTTTTTCGCGTGATTAAAAGTTCAACCTTTTCTCTGTTTTACGCAGAGACTAACCCAGCGGTTCCCAAAAGGGACTCTATTTTAATGAAAATCGATATCTTCACATTATGGTTTGTTAACCTCACAATCACTTAAGCAATCTAAACGGTTCGTTCTATATCAAGATCGTCATTTAATTATATTCATTTAAGGTTTAGGGGCATTCATAAATTACGTCACACAAATATTCTGGTATTCAAACTCAACTCCCCCCCCCACTTGGTATGATGTCACACATATTAATCAATTTTTTGTGATATTCTATACTTTTTTCAGAAAATGATATATTTTTTTAAACCTACACTATTCTTCAAGGCTTCTGTATTTTATATTGCATATGACGTCATACAGATCTGTGTGTGACGTAATTAATGGATGGCACCAAAGTTCTTGTACCTCTTTAAGTTGAAAATAATAATTATTGTACTAGCTACTCAAATTTTGAGAGATCCTGAACAAATATTTCGTATTTATATTAAAGTAAAAGGGGAGCCATTTTTCTTGCTCAGTGAGCTCTTCAGAAACGTTTGTTACATTCAAGAAATATTCTTTTATACTAAAATTAAAAGGTTCTTTTATCGCGCCGGAGGGGGATTCGTGTTACGTTATATATGTGGTTCTTGGATCTCTGCTAATACCCATCTGATACTTAGGTTTCATTCGGAATAAAAAAAATACTAAGCTCAAACTGAAACCATGTTACAGATCCTCAACTAAACTCTCTCTCCCTCTGGACAAACTACAAACTGTCTATATCAGAAGTGGGAAAACTTTAGAAGTAGCAGAATCTACCTTTAGTAACAAGAACGTTTTCCCAGGCTTAAGCCTAAGATATATAGGGGTATACCGAGTAGTAATTGGTAAACTAAAAACAAAGCTATATGTAATCCTCATACAAGTATGAATGCTATGTCCTCACTTCGAGCTGGAGTGACGTCACAGTATTACGAATAAACTTTCTGTGAGCTAATTTTTGTGACAAAATATGTAAATATTTAATCAGCTTTATCAATCAAATAAATATTAAATTAAAAATATATAAAGTGTTCGTTACAGTAATTAGATATAGTAATTAATTTTATCAGATAATTGTATATATAAAATAATATGGGCTTACGGAACCTTGATCTTAAAATAAAATTGTCGTTCATCAGCTACTAACTGCTAACTGGTGTTATGTGTTCCGACTGCCGTGTCAAAGTCACACTGTGACGTCTTTGTTTTAAGGAGGCAGGGCACAACTGTCAAGTACACAGTACTGTTTGTATACTTTGATTAGATTCGTCCGATGCACACTATGCTGACCTGTGAATACTTCCTTTATACAAATGATAACGGGCTTGTCAACTAATGTTTTACAGGACGTTTTTTTAATTGTTGATTTAAATAAATTTAAATATAATCAAAAGTAGCACGTCACACCAGAGGCCTGACGCATCGAAAAAGCATGGTTTTCAAGATATCGTCAGTTTCAAGTTTTTTTAAAAATTCTCCATTTTTTAACCAGCGTCTTTATTGGATAGCTCTCTCTTTTAGTTTTTCTAGTTCTACGTCATCGTGAATAGTTACTTAAGACGACACAAGCGTTATGTAAAATACTAAAAATTGCTGGTTTAATCATATCCTCAGCCAACTTCGTCTTTGACTAGCAGCCGTGAAAAAAAAATACTAGACATGAAATGCGCAAATCATTTTAAAAACTTGTCTTTGTTATGCCGATTCAGGAATGGTATTATACTTGTATCTATACATTGTAGTATTCGAGATTAGTTTACCTTTTTAACAACTATCGTAATTTAAAACTTGATGGGATGCGACGATCCAGCTATTATTAGTAAATGACGTATCACACACACACAGACACACGTATGCTTCTCTGTTGTATAAAAGAGACGTGACGTATTATGCAGTGGTATTGTCTATAACTTTCCCATTTATTATTAAAAAGGCTATTTTAATTGTTAATGTCACCTAAAAAATAGAGAGTTATTAAAAAATAATTGGATATTTGAAATGAAGTCATGGTTCACAAACTCGTTATAGACGTTTGCACTTTTGTAACTTGCACGTGGATTAGTGAGATATCACCAAAGATTGAGTTTTAAGATAACGACGAAAACAATATTCGAATTGTATGCATTCCAGCGATATTCTATAAGTTTATGTGCAATATAATTTTGTATAGAATCAGGTAGTGGATTTAATTTTACTCCAAACTCCACCAAAATTTCGATATTTAAGAGTTGTCTCTCTAATAACCTGGACGAACGGTATACAAGAGCACCGACAGATATAACGTGTTATGTTATGTGTGATCATTTAAAAATAGTTCAGTTTCTTACACTTCAAAACACTTTTTTAATAATAACATATAAAACGTTACATCATTTATGTTTATTAAATGATAAAAACAGCCGTAAATATATTTCACATGCTGTAAAACAATCATGAGGAACATAAGCTCCTAGGTTAATCCCTAATCTATAAACTACGTGAAAAACACATACACTTTGGTTAAAATAATATTTTGATTTATATCGTGTCTGCTGTGATTCCGTAATTCACTTCTAACGACGTGTGCATACTAAAAGTACTACAGCAGCAATAAAACAACGTCTTTTGTTTCAAAATTTGAATTCCGTAGACATTTTTTATCTTATTTATCAATTGCAGAGAAAACTGTAATTTAGAAGGTGCTTCCGTTTGTTGTACAGGCACGATTTTTAACTATTATATAATAAATAATTAGCGCGTAATTGAATATTTAATAATTTGAAATAAAATGTTCTAAATATAATTTTGCAGCTACTTTAATACAGAAATAAAATCTGCCTATTTTTATCTCCAAAATTTTTACATGCGCGTTACATTTTATTATTTACGCATATTTTACTTATCAGTAACAAAACATTTTACTATAATTACACATCACTTAATAAGATTATAGCATAAGATATAGAGGGCGCCACTTTACACAAATCAATATAATTTTTAGATAGTATCAACCATTAGTTTGCGAATTACAATTGTTTTAGTGACACTACCGAGTCCGAAAAACACTTGCCCTAGCCATTGCTTTGCTTAAACTGTAATTTTTCCAATTAAAAAGCAATGCTTTATCCAGAGGCGGCCTTAGGGAGTGGCAAGCAGGGCAAACGCCCGGGGCCTCGCTCGTGTAGGGACATCGCATTCTCGCGCAACAACCCAAGTAGAAAAAATCATTACTATATATCTATTTGAACCTTTAGAAATCCTACTAGAATCACTGCGTCTTCTTGTAAGGCAATCATGTACCTTAGTTTATCATCATTAATATTTGTCGTCTTTGTGCTTCTTAACTTTTATGAAACTTCAAATATAAAATTTTATAATTTTATCATTGAAAATACTTACTTAAAATTTACAAATTGTCTCGCAATGGCTAAGGCCGCCCCTGGCTTTATCAATACACGAAATTCAGATTTTTTCATTGGTTTGAAAATTATTAAAGTTGCGTCTCTAAAAACTACTGTAACTCGGAATCTCATAAAATTTTGACATATATCGTTTAACGGTTGGTACTATCTTAAAATCATGGATTTGTTTATAGTGGCATCATCTATATGTCATCATACGAACTTATTAACTAGTGTGTTAATATTATTAAAGTTATATGTATAAATATTCCAGCAGAATTGATTTGATATGCAAACTAGTTATCTATAGCACAATTTTGAGTATGACGTATTAGACCTAATTTTTCCAAGTGAACGCAATTTTAAATTTTAAAAACAATACAGTAAACAATTTGGTGAAGTCCTATTTTGTGACGTTTTTATCACTATTGCACTTCAATTATAGTTCGCACCAACTTTATATTCATTTGTATTCCGACAGGTGGAGTGGTTTCGTCATTTGTAGCCGATAAAATAGACATTTCATATGAACGACTGTGAGAAACTGAACCCTTTCATGACAAAAAAAATCATTCGCATCTTCAATATGATGTCAAAGTGACTCCAAAGTGTTTACTGGGCAATTATCTGCAGCTCCGTCAATTTTTTTTATCAAATCATTAAAAGACTCAATACAGGAAAGTAAACTTCAACCATTGCGGTCGCATCTTTTGCAACATTTCCTCTGGTTTCTCCCAAAAAGCACATAAATTACGTAAAACACGAATCGTGTGACAACTGGCATGGCGGCGTATCGTTAATGTTATGCAGCACAATTTATTAGTATTATTTTTTATGAAAATTGTTTTTGAAACACGAATAACGTTATAAAGAATGTCAGATTATAACGATAATCCAGGTTAGGGTTTAGCAAACAGCAGCAGTAGCCCCTAGTAGCACTCCCTTTGCGTGACTCCCAGAAGGGTGGTTATGGTAGTGGCTGTGGTTGACCTATTTACAAAATATTTTCTAAATTACATATTTAAATTCAGTAGGTGGAAGTGTGGTTATGGGTAATAATATATTTGTCATTCTCCTAGTATTAGTACTTTGTTCTAGGTCAACGTGAAATACCGCCCTACTGGGAATAATAATAATTCCCTTTTATAAAAATGAAATGTTTTTTTTTATATATTTTCCAGTCATTTTTAATTTGTTTGTTTTTCTTATATGGAATCACTTTTAATTAAAAAAATATGCATTAAACTTAATACACTTAATAAAACAATCTTTTTTAAGGTGATGTCGTGCCTGTATTAATGTCAGTGGCAAACAATTCGAACATTAACTGTAATGTAAATAATGTCATAAATTTATAAAATAAATGAAAAATTGTTTGTACCATTTGTTTTAATTCATCGAACATTTTTCAAAAACAAAAAACCTATTTTGGGTATTGTAAAAGTGATTACTACAACAACAACAATTTATGAAATTTGGTTCTTGTTTAGAAATAGTATGCATTACTTTTTTTATTGCTAGTTTTCATGGAGTATTATACCATTTGGGAATCTTGGATAGGTGCATCAATTTAAAAAAAAAACTTGCCTTAGTAGTGTTCATACTTTCTTTTTACCCCACGATGAGTGAAAGTGGACTGAAGTAAAAATCTTTCAAAATTTTAGGGAAAAAAATAATTTAGATTGTGTAAAAACTACAGACATTCTTGGATTTTTAATGGTTGTGGTGGATAGCAGTGCTGCTTAGATTGCCAATACAAAAAAAAACCAGATATATTTGAAAAATTGTGGTCATGGTAGTTAAAAATATATTAAGGGGTATCAATTTTCGAAAGATTTTAATTTTTTTTTTGTAATTTCAAAACAAAAATTAGATACACTTTTTTTCTCAAGTAGACATGGCAGGTTCACCCTCTAGTGCTCGCTTATCGTTGAATCTTGGGACACGTTTTATAAACAAAAAAATATATAAAACTAATATGCAAATTAAGTAAGTACTCAATTTTCCAATTTTCTGACTGTTACACATTAAACGTTAACATTAGATTAACAATAATGTTACCCGATGTAGTAATTTCAAATAATTTCCTAATTAACAGTTATTATCAATATTTCACAGTGCAGTTTTATTATTTATAACTTAGCTACATGAATAATAAATAAAATAGCCTGATACAAATTTAAGCATCATGTTACAACTTGATTCACAGCTTAATAGTTTGACAATTACTGAAAGTAAACACCACTAGACTATACTGAACTTATTTTTCTTTACATATTATATGAAGATTGTCATATGCGAAGTTCTCGTACATCGCATCGTATCCCCGTCATTCATCGCCGCTGTAGATGACGTATATAAAAAAAACGTTATAAAAACCATAGTTTATTATTGTATTAATATATATGATAAATAGAGCATCGAGCGATATGTTTAATTTATGAAAAATAAAGATCGCGTGCTTAAAATAAACTAACAGAAGAATCCATTCAATATAATAACCTTCTGATAAAAATATGTTAAACAGAAAAATCTAATAATACGAATATAAAATAATACAACGTTGGACTTTGTATACGAGTATTTCATGAATAGTTTGAACTGTAGTAGCCCGTTTGCCCGTCGTATTGGCAAGTTCCCGGGGCTCGACACATTTACACTGGATCCTTTTCCTCCACATTTTTATAAAAAACATATGCGTACCTAACCATGGAAACCACTGCTCTATATGGTTACTTTATAGCATAATAAATTATTTACAAATCGCAAACATGCAAATAATTGAAATAGAATAAATTTAAAAATAATGTTTATACGTCGCTAGTATGAGCGTACATAACATACATTTCACATTTCATTCATCACTGCATTGTTATTCGTTTAAAAATAACATGTTTATTGAACAGAATTATCAGCTCTAAAATTACGAGTAGATAAAATAAATACAAAATGAAATTCCAAACGTCCAGTTCTACAAATATTTATTATACATAGTTGAAATATTTAACAGTTGTCGATCCGTTATCATTAAAAAAAAAAATTAAAACTTAATATAAATTTTAGTTAGCATTACACCCATGTTTAAGTTTTAATTTAAAACGTCTACTAGGTGGTCTTTAATTTTGTAATTTATAATCATAATATGTCCAGCGATCATGGGCGTCCGCATTAATTTTCAAATAAGGGCACCATTGTCTAGAGCGGCTGAACCAGAGATTATGAAGAAGAACACAGCTACTGGTTTAAGTTAGTGTGAATATCTATAGATAAAGACATTTTTCTAAACGTATAAATATATAAACGTAATCCAACATATTCATTTCATGTTCATTTGTGAGTCATCTACGAAAAATCGAAATTTGAGTTGAGTATAGAATTGAATTACATGTAAAATTATACCCTGATTATTGTTATCTGATTCAATACTCTGATAAATGTTAGCAAACAAAATTAGAATGCAGATAAACTTGTGAATATCGCTGAAATGCATATAACTCTTAATATTGTTAAAATATAATATTCGAAGATATTAAAAGAATTATAAATTATGTATTGTAAAATGTATATATTGTTCAAAGTGCTAATAACTGCACTGTTGATGCACTGAAATAAATATATTAAAAATATATATATATATTCGAGGATGTCTCACTAATGAACTGTACGATCGATATGTCAGTCACTTTTACAATTATAATTTCAAGTTAGAAGATATCTTATTTTAAGTTGAAGGTTATAGCGTTCTTATATTTCTTACTTTATTTATATAATATATTGGTTATTACTTAAAAAAAAACCTTATGCATACACTGAAAAAAAAATGGTCGTAAAATTTCACCTTTAGACACCTTTTTCTTAGGCTAAGACTGCACTGCGAAAAAAAATATCCACCATTAATTACGTTACACATAACACAGAGGAGAGGGGATTCTCAAAATGTGACAGGATGTGATCCAGCCGGAGGAGTCATTGGATTTGTGATGGCACATCTAATCTAAAATTAGATTTTAAAAAAAATTAAGACTAAAAAGCAAAAGTTGTGACGTCTCAACAGAGGGAACCAGGTACGCAATGTGTGACAATGTGTGACGATTGATTAAAAAGTCATGACATTTCTATGACGTAATTTCTGGATGACCCTTTAGCAGGGAAATAAAAATGTTAATAATAATTTCCGTGCGACTTTTAAGTCAGCAGAGTGCATGCATGTACATTTACATATGATTCAATGTATTACGCGGTATTCTTTTTCACAGTGCAGCCTTAGCCTAAGAAAGAGGCGTCTAAAGCCGACATACATTATTTACAGTGTACCTACAAATTATTACCTTTAGTATTTAACAACGTAAAATACTTCTTAATGAAAAATAATAAAAGTTATGATGAGTCTTAAGATAGGAAAACCAAAAAAACATGTTTTCAAAAAAAACGGAATTTTTGTTTACGATGTGATACAAAATAATATCTGTTTTGAATAGATAGGTGAAACTGATGCGGTCGCGCTCCTGAGGACGCTTCTGCTATTTGTTATTGAAAATAAATTTGTTTATGGGTAAAATATGTATAATATTCTAATATTATGCAGTATGAGTATTCGTATGTATATAAAACTCTAGCAATCACTGCCTTTATATATACCAGACCGTAGTTTATATGTACGTATATATTCTAGTACAGGGATGGAAAACCTTTATATCTGTGGTATCTTTCATAACATAGTCGTGCACGTTAATCACTTTTGCTAAGTGTAGGAATTAAATTACATGACAAATCCGTAAAGAAAATTCTGAACGGAATGGCTGCAGGTTCCCCATCCCTGTTCTAGTACCTGTTGCTTCTACTATCACCGTTGCTATATCGATACGTGATTGTGATTTAAAATTGATTTGATTTCCATACATGTTATTTAAATAATCAAACTTTCCTTTTATCCTTATCTGGTTTTATATACATTTAAATATCTAGAATTTTGTTAAAATATTGAATCTAGAAAATATACCAGTATTTTTTATTCACTTTATTAAAGTAAACTAACATTTTAGAGTAGGTCTTCGGATTACGCGGTTAATTCTTTCTAGCGATTTTCGTGCAAGTCGAAAAACCATATTTGATAATAGTTTTTAAGTTCTATGAATTGTGGGAAAATACTTGTTTGTTAAACATTTTCAAACATTAATTCGCTTCTGAGAATCCGCGTATCTCTGAATCCCCGTAATTCGAATCCGTGTAAGTCGAGGACTCCAAGGGTGTATGCCATCAGGGTCTGCAATCTAATCTCTATCGATAATAAAATACTTTCTTCAAAACATAAATTATACATAGAGCCCTAAAAACATATTCGCACTTGAGTCTGCTTAGGTACAGTGGAAAAACTAAATTGGGTATGAGCGTTTCTGTGGAGATTGGTTTCTCTTTAATGATCGGTTTCTCGTTGTCAGTATTGATCCAGTTTCTTACAGATGCGAAGGATACTGATAACGGGGGAACCTGAGGGCTCCTGCTCTTTGACAAATTAAACACTTTTAAACATTAACCTTTCAGAATCGCAATACCTTTGTCTAGCTATATTCAATAAGATATTAAACAACCCCAATTTATTTTACAAGTAGAACAAGAACTCAAATTTGATTTTGATTTTGTAGCGTTTGAATTTCTCCTCGTTTTCTTATGGCATTTTCTATGCGCTAATGGTGAGTGAAACTGTACATAAATGTCAAAATTATATTAAAGTACATTTCAATGTAATGTAAAATATAATGCTGTTGTATTGTCAATACTTTTTGTACTGTCTGTATAGTGTACATATAAATGGATCTCGGATTTAAAACATTTTACGAGAGTAGTTAATTGTCTCGTAAAACTGGCAAAGCATATATTTGTCTTTTATATACATTTATCCGTTTATATATTTCTATATTTAGGTATATACTCGTAGTTTAAAGCCTATAATTCAAATGCTTAAAACAAGGGCTTTGAAATGAAGGGTTGAACAGAAAATTCTGTATTTGCACGCTAAAGAAAAGTAAGATCCTAAACAAATAAAGCGAACGTTAATTAATTTATGCGTTATTTTAATTTCAGTAGGTGGCTGTAGCTGAAAGAAAAAACAGTTTAGAATAATAAATAATGTACGAGTAGTTAAAACACAAGCGGTTCTGTATTTATATTGAATAAAATATTTAAATTATCGCGTGGATGTCTGCGGCAGCTACGTGACAAAACACCGAATATTTCATATTCAACGAATATGCATAAATTTAAATGCAAAACTCATTCTATAAGATAAATTGTAATTTATAACAGTCAATTTAAATAATAATAAATTATTTTAAACAAGAAATTTAAAAAGACTTTTCTATATAGACATTAAACTTTTTAAATATTTAATTCACCGTATCAAAACAATTATGAGGATTTAAAATTTAAATCCCTGTCCATTTAAACATTAAATACTCGTATAAGCAAAGTTAAACCGTAACCAAAACATGATAGTTCCCGTTATGAGAAATATATTCAAAAGTAAAGCAAAAGTATTTGTCAAAACTTTAGTAAAACTTACATCTTCAAAAACGCTGCCGACATTGGCGGTGACTAGTAAAATCGGTAAGCTCTGAGTATCCATAATAACGACACTAATTTACTATAATAATTAATATTTTTATTTAACTATTTAAATCACTAATATAATTATAACGTAAAATGAGGTTATGTTTCAATACCAATTATTATGTTATTTATTATATATTTTCGCACTGTCATTTTAACAATATATAAAATTTGTTGTTTATTAATTGTTTTGATTATATCACTATTATTTTTTTAATTTATATTTGCTTTTCTTGTGCACTGTTTGTTTTTGTTTAATGTACATACTATGTTATTACTACAGACTCGATGCTATTTATGTTTCCATATGACAACACCCACATAATTTTGAATAAAGTTTGGTCTGTTGAGTTGTTGAGGAGTATTGTCTGTACTACGAGTAATATAGCACTAACACAACATGTCGGGCTTAAATCTTTTCATACACAACAGCGATAGTTTAACTTGGTAATACATTTTAACGTAGTAGTGACGTACGAGACACTGTGGCACTGATTGGCAACCGCTCCTGGATGTGGGACTTGTGGATTCGCCGCTATCCGGCAGTCAACTAACAATAAGGCGTCTCGCGTCAGTATTAAAACCGTCTATAGTATGTACTTCACTACTTCCTAGGTCTCAGTACTAGTTCTAAGTCTTACTGAACGGGAAACTTGTCATTTTCTTTGTGTTTGTAAGTGTATTATTATTTTAATGACTTACAAATATACAAGTACCAAGGAATTAGTTTTATCTTTACGGTTGTAATTTTAGACAATACCCGAACGTATATTTACTCTATTATCTTTATTTACAGAAGTGCTCAAATATTAGCAATAATTTCGCAGCAGTATTTTATTAAGGTGATACGTATGTTTATAATTATGTAATATTTATGATTGTTTCAAATTTACGTTGTTTTAATTTCGCATAGATTTTAAATTTAGTCGTGCTGTTTTTATATTCAAACCCTGTTTAACCCAGTGGGCATGTGGGTATCGGTGGGTATGTTGATCTGCCATCGCTGTGACGCACATGCGCGTCCGATATATTGATCCCACCAGACGTTGTACGCATGCTCAAAACCTACTTGGTGCGACGAGTACAGAGACAGAGTACATATGCACGCATGCACATCGATACATAAAAATACAATCGCACGTGTGATATTGACTTGCGGTTGTTTCTGGTCCAACTCAAATGAATCAATGGTGTTCAAGTGACTTATAATTAATTGTTGAAATTCTTCAGTTTAAAATACTTGTTGGTAAATATTTTCTATCATGTGATTACGCATGGAATGTTGTTTATAATTTACTGCTAATTATAGTTTAAGCTATATATAGTTGACCCATTTTTCTCAATTATTAACTTTTTGTTTTTTATATAATAACTGCATGTTCGCCTGAAGTAATTTCAAAGTCCCTAATCGGTTTATTAACATTACAATTTGTGTTTGCCTGACTGATTATTGGGCACAGTCTGTTTCAATGCACTAGGAGTACAATAATTCTGTTCTGTATTATATATGGATAAAGTTTGCTCAAATATCAAACAAAAATTATCATTTTTATCTCTTAAATGGGCTTGTGTCCTATGTCTTAATTTCTATAAAAGTGTACTATATATAACCTCAAATGTCCAATTATTTTTTAATAACTCCTTATATGTTAAGAGATATTAACAATTAAAAAAGTCATTTTGTCTCTTTAATTATTAAAGGGATTTACTGCTCATAAATCTTTGCTATATGTATTTATATATCAAAATATCAAATATTATTTACAGCTATTTCAAGGAACAATAAAATTTCAATATTATGTCTGCCTTAGCAGGGTTAAAAAAAATAAAAACTTATTATTCTTTGACTTGACTTGATTATTTGACTACCAACAGCTACGAAACATTACCACAGCACTGACCTACTCAACAAATAACTGACGGTAAAATGCATTTCACGTCATAAAAATATAGCCGACCATTTCTAGTGCTAAAACTACAATTCAAACTTTTAATTGCTATATCTCCGTCAATATTTAGATATTTAATGAAATAGACACGCCAATACACATTTATTAACATCAATTTCAATTACCAATTGAAAAATCGACCACTGAAAAATGAGGACACAAGCCCATTTATAAAAACATCTCTAATAATCCTTTTAGACGATCAGATCATATCTTTTCAGATTTGGTTTTAAATCAGACAGAATGATCTGTCTATACATTCACATCTGCCGTTCAGATTTTATTATTTGAATCTGAAATATATTAAAGATCTTATCAAGTAAAAGAACCATTACTTAGATGCATTCGCTTCCTATCTTTTCCCTTCTATGTAATGGAGTATGAAAGAGAACCATAAGAGTGCATATTCAAATGTCACACACTACTTACAGTTGCCTCGAATTGCACATAAAATTTTAATATTATAAAGGTAGTAAACAAGTATATATATATAAAATTTATTCCTCGTTATTTTATACACTTGAATACCAATCGGATAACGTTAAAAATATTGTTCTTAAAAGTGCTTTACTCAGCTATACTTTGATTTGCTGTGATCACAAATTAAGTATAAGACGTAAGACGTACTGTTACGTTTTTGTTGTCTGATTTCTAATTAACA
The DNA here is from genome assembly GCA_963678705.1 of Panorpa germanica. Lineage (NCBI taxonomy): Eukaryota > Metazoa > Arthropoda > Insecta > Mecoptera > Panorpidae > Panorpa > Panorpa germanica. Next base: position 6,075,138 of record OY783212.1, on the reverse strand, counting down.
TTCTAAAGCAAAACGTAAGACCGATAGCAGATAAAACAAAATAATAGTGTACAAATTGTAAAGTAGTATCACTACAAACAATTTGTCGTATCTTAGCAATCTCGTATCAGAGAGCGGTTAGACAGTAGTCAAACTGTGTTCGGAAGAACATATGTGGTAGTACTGGGTAGTACCACGACTTGCACCTCGGCAAACGAGCGTTTCGGCCGATGCAGACATGCTGTCCAAAGCTTCATGTAATGTCACACTAATGTCTAATAGGATTCCAATCACCATTCAGAGTGATACGATTCGCATCTAATGGGATTCCGATCAAAATTGTTTGTATTGATGGAGCCTTCCATTAATTACGTGACACGAAAAGAGCGAGGTGGTCCCTAGTTTTCAAAGTGTGACAAGATGTGGGGGAGGAGTCATAAGTTTCGTGACGTCACAACTAATCTAAAGTTTGACTTCCAAAGAAAGGAAAAAAGACAGTACCAAAAAAGTACAAAAGAAGACTAAAGGAATGTTCTCATTTCAAATGTGTGACGTCACAAAAAGAGAGAGAGAGGTTGTGTTAAAAAACCATAAAATTTGTGGGACGTAATTTATAGATAACCCCTAAAACTAGATGAATATAAAAACTGATTACAATATACAAAAGTAAATAAATAAACTAAATTTAAGGATTGGAAATATGTTATTAGATATTCCAAGTGCAAAAATAATTTTGATAGCACGTACTCTAAAATTCTACACATATTTTTCAATAAAAATTCAAAACATCGGATCGTAAAAGAGTGTACGTATTTCACAAATCAATTGTTTATTTTTAAAACAATTTTATCGCATGATAAATAGATTTTTGAACCAACATTGTTTTGAAGTCCAACAACTCAAATAGTTTCAGCACTGAGAGCGGTATTTGTGGTAAAAATGCGGAAGTCCACTTAGACATGAAATCAGATTGCAAAAACTATTTAATGTATCTTCTATTAAGGAACGTCTCCACTGGTGCATTATACTGATATGGTACGGAAGCTCCAATGTTCTCGTTCTGATTTCTGTCCGAAACTGTCTTCTGTTTAGTACACAGATGCTTTTCATATAAGCTATCTTTTATCGATAAATTATACTCATTTTTAATCGATGTTATGAACCGTTGAACAGGAGGTGTTTTCTGTAGCATTCCTAACCCTATTCATTGGTACTTCACAGTACAACTTGTACTACTTAGCTGTAAATACAACGATATTCAAAATATAGACCTTTTTTATACAGTAGACTCTACAATCCGGCACGTTTGAGACCGCGATAATCAAATTTGCAGTATTATTCAACGCCAATTGGTATTCAAAGATAAATATCACTTTATTATGACTACATTTAATATGAACATCTAGAATTTAATATTCGAAAGAGTATTACACCATTCTATAGCAAGTACGGGGGTTCAAATAAAAGAACATGAAATAGAGCACAAAATTTAATTGAAGCATTGCATATTTATTTTAATGAATGGTGATACTTTTATCGGTTTCAATGCGCTTGTAAACCATGTTTTAATTTCTATAAAATTTAACTATATATTGTGATAGACTTGGCTATCAGGATCAGTCGCAATATTATAGGAAATATTAATATTTAAAATAGTCATCCAAAGTTATAAATGACAAATCTGCGTGTGATATATATTCGATGATTTGCCATCTCTATACAACAGTGCATATGAGTCTGTGCGTGTGTGTGTGTGTGTGTGTGTGTGTGTGTGAACGTCATTTACTAAAACTGATAATGATAGATTCTTATCATATACATCTGGGTCGTGTATCCCACCAAGTTTTATAGTTTTTTATTAATTGTAATGTTTTTGTCATTAGGCACTACATTCTTCCGCTTTACATCAATAAATTACATATCATTGTGCTTAATTACATACTACCTATCCATTCTTCTCATTTCTTCCAAAAGAAAAAAAATATATACAAACAAAACCAATAACTTGAAACCCCTACTGCTTATCTCTTCCTGCTACTCCTGTTTGTACTCTGCCCTTCCTTCTCTCTATCTCAACACAAACTTCTGTTCACTTTTTACACTTTTGGGCTCACTCCGGAAGCGGATACGGATGCTGTTCTATTCCTACGAGTTTTAACTGCACTTCACAGAGTTTCTTAGCGCTGCTTTCATCAAGGGCAGTTGCTCCAGAAGCGGTTACTCTACTGTCACTTTCTATTTTCAGAAGTACTTTCTGCTTCTTCATCTCTTAACTCTCTCCTTTCATTTTCCCTAGTCCTCCTTCATTCTCATCATTTCCTCACTCCTTGTCTTCTTTGTCTCTTTGTTACTCAGATTAAAATCACTTCTCCTCTGGCGTTTTAGTTAAAAAAAGTTTTATAGTTATAAACAGTGGTTTAACCCACACAGCACTTTTAATAAAGTTAACAATGCAAGTTTGCATATCCAGTTATTGCAACGACTACAAAGAAAGCAATTCTAGTACATCGCGCAATATAGATATCAGTTGCTTGGAGATATAAATCCGAAAGGAAATTAAATAATTAATGTTTCATCATTGGGGGAACACTGAACCCACTAGGGGTTCCCTTCATCATTTTACTTGTTCTGTATCTCAATCTGTATCAATTTCTTATGTATAATTATGACGTTTTTTTCCACACGATTTCTTATAACACAATACGGGACGTTGAGTGCTAAATGAATAAAACATGAAAAAAGTAGGTAGGTAATGGTTTACAAGGGTCTGATCGAAAATCAAATGAACACATGATATGATACGAATAGAATTTAGAATAATACGTACCGTATATACGAATTAAGATAGCATTTTTATACTGTACAAATATGCATTACTGTCTACACTTTGTTATACGCTACCTATAATCTAAGAAGGGATTCCTCCACTCCCATTGAAATATTTATCTTTGGGATAACCAAATTAATAACACGATGAAAGATCCATGACGTCACTGACTGTCTCACATATAGCTTTAGGAGAAAACTGGACAAAAGCGAGACAAATAATACTGCTGGACTTAATATTTAAGAACATATGGTAACCCTACTTATAGACACCTATTATACTCGTACATATATTTGTTTGATGTATTAGAATTTAATGAAAAACTATCAATAGTACATCCCGCATCTGCATAGCTTGCTGCTTACTGTACAAAATGTAGTATGCCATATAACTGCGTGTGCGTGTGTGTGTATGTGTGACCATTAACTATCGCCTACTGTACACTGAACATACTTTAATTATATGTATTTATTATTATTATGTGTGGAATTTGAATATGCATAAAGCGAAGCACAACAAAATAACAGCTCAATGCCATTGTTTATGTTGAGTTGAATAATTATAGGTAACCGTAATTATAAAATTAAATTTAAAAAGGTGATTTCCTAACAGGCTTGTGAACCATGACTTAATTTCTATAAAACTGTACTATATATTATTAAACTTGGCTATCAGAACCTCAAATATCTAATTATTTGTATTAAGTCACATTATAGAAGATATTAACATCGAAAAAATATATTTTTAACTAAATCCAAATCTTAATATAATCCAAAGTTATAAGAAATAAATCTGCATGAGATATCACATCCAATGATTTGCCATCTCTTTTATGTAACAGAGATATATACGAGTGAGTGTGTGATACATAATTTACTACTAACAGCTGAGGCTTGGATCCCATCAAGTTTTATATTATTACATATTTCTCTGTGACGTCATACGCAGAGCTAGCAGGAGAAATAAAACCTAAATTCAAATTTTACACAGCTATATATCTGTCAACTTATAGATGTTTATATAAAAGAAACGTCAATATACATGACAAGCCCATTATATTTATGTCAGTTAATGAAAATGTAATTTAAAGGGCATGAACAATAAAAAAATAGAACCTACGTCATTCAGTGACATGATAGACAATATTATTAATAATAAATTGTAGAAACTATTCCATGGCCTTTGTTTTTTAAAAATATTGTTTTCTATATTATAAATGAAAAACTGGTGTAACTACACGTCAAATGTACTTGTCTCTTATTCACTCTCATTGCAAACCATGATTCTTGATTAAATTTTTCGGCTTCAAATTTGCAGAATAATTTGATAGTGATATCTAAAATAATTATACAAATCATTCTATTGATATAGACATACTACACAACATACTATTTGTTTGAAAATTGCGTATACACCAAAATACATCGAGTTTGCAAATGTTAAAACTAATTTCTGTTCAACAAATTTCAGGAAAAACTGAAAATGAATCTCCTCTTCAAATTAATCGCAATACTAGGTATTGCATTTTGGAAAATGCCAAATGCAGTAAAAACTGAAAATGTTTTCATATCCGAGATGTTTTCTGTGAAAATAGAACCAAGATTATTTAACTGGACATTTCAAGGTATAGTACGAGTACATTGAAATTTGTTGTTGTTTTCAGAATTTAGTGTTACAAATTGTGAAGGAAAAATTTACTATAAAAAAGTAGTCGTTAACTTTAAGTTTTTAAAAAGATTTACCACAAAATGTCGTCACCTAATAGCTAAAGCTTAATATTAATGAAGACAGAAATAGGATTACACAGTTAACAGTGTGATACATTACACATTACGTTTAATCCATTTTGAACGTCTGTAAACCAAACACCTGTTTTTAATACAAATACGTTACACACTAACCACCAAATTAAATTAACAGTGAGCAGCTTAAATACTTGTTTTTAATAAGATTATCCTATTTACTCAACAGTTTGAGGTTATTCATATGGGATGTCCTGCGCTATTGACGTCCACAAAGTGCAAAATATTAGATTCCGTTCTAGTAGCCTAGTATAATAAAGGAAAGTTCAATCGTCTGTAGTTTGAGCGAAGTATTAATGGTTTGTTTAAAGGTCCTTGTTAGAGGATCAGATTAAAGCCTGCTGCATATGTAGCGTGTTTTAACCCGCGCGGAACGTGTTTTCAACCGGACGACAATATCATTATCGATATTGTCGTCCCGTTCCGTCCGGGTGAAAACACGTTCCGCGCGGGTTAAAACACGCTACATATGCAGCAGGCTTAAGATGAACGATTCGTTTATCGCATGTGTAAACACTAAAATGTGTAAAACACTGAACTGCAGATCTAAACGTCAAGTAGACTTGATATAATCTGATGGTATTGAAATACCATACCGTCAAATTTTTGTTTTGCATCAGATCTTACAAACTGTATAGGTAATAAAATATCATAATTCCCAGTAAACAATTTGGTGAAGTGCCCTATTTAGTGACGTTTCTATCACTATTTGACTTCAATTATAGTTCACATCAACTTTATCTTCATTTGTATTCCGACAGGTGGAGTGGTTCCGTCATCTGTAGCCGATAAAGTAGACATTTTATATGAAAAAATGTGAGAAACTGAACTATAAATGAACTCTTTCATGACAAAAAAATCATGACGCATCTTCAATATGATGTCAAAGTGACTCCAAAATGTTTACTGGGTTCTTTCTTATTTCTTCATCCTTTTCATTTCTTTTTGGACTTCTGCAGTTTGACAGAAAGACAATATTTACAAGTGTCTGCACACTTGATATCATTTGTTTTCAACAGAATTGTATACAGTATACTATCTCTTTTCAACGAATATACATATAATGTGTACATAAGATTGCTATCTTTCTCTTGTCTTGACTCGATTTCTTTCTGGGTACAAAGCATTTTACCGAGACATTTTCTATACATTAGCGAAGTCACAGCGAATACCTTTACCACTGATAATTTCAGTAATAAATATTTTATGTTTTTCCAAATAGGTTTGACGGAGCAATACAGTTATCGAGGATCTCTACTTGGCTTTCCCGATCTTCCAAGCTGGGTTCGCTATACTTACAGCGCTAAACAGCATGCCGGATTTCTGTATGGAACTCCACCAGATGGCCAAAAAGATGTTCAAGTAAAGATTATATTAAGCTAAGAAAAAGTGTATCAAATTTTATCGTTAGCTATAATATCTAAGTTAAAATAAAAACCGTAAAGATATAAATTATAATTGTATTGTACTTATGTTGTTAGATTGAAATTGTCGCCTTAAACCGCCAAAACTATGAGACCAGGAGAACAGTCATGGGATTATTCATCAATGAGAAAGAATTCCGTGCTAAACATGTGGTAAATATTATAAACACTACCACGGCTGCACTGGGAGTACTCGAACCAGTGGCGTAGCTAGGTAACCAAGAGCCCCGGTGCAAACAAAAAAATCTGGGCCCCTAACTAAACTGTTTAGTACTGTTGTTATAACTAAAATAGTAACTATTGTTAGCGATATTACGCTCTAAGACTCTAAGTACAATCCTGCAAGTACATTTATTTCAGCTTATTCTCAACATAAACAACTCTAGAATGCGTACCTCTGCTTGAGAGAATTATGTAATAGACTTAGACCCTTGCCTGGTCCATGCTTCCCCCCTTCCTCATGTTCAGCGATAAATTTGTACACAAGTGAGTATGAAATACACTCAAGTTTTGTATGCATTGTCGGGAATAACTATTTACTAAGAGTATTACTTCACTGTGAAACTGTTCAAATATAAATATAAGTTATAAAAGCCCGAGGGCCCCCTGAGGTTGGGGGCCCCGGTGCACTGCACCGACTCGCCCATACCTAGCTATGCCAGTGACTCGAACACAAAAACTGTTTTTTTTATTCCCAGTAGCCATACCTGCTCTGAGCACAATACATTATAAAATAAAATCTATGGGCTTCCTTTAGGTGAATTTGAAAATAGATAATTTGAATGTGGATGACATGTTTGATCACCAACGAATGAACCGTCTGTTAGATGTATTCAAAAGAAAGTTATGGCGGGAAGGTAGTGATCTTTATGTAACATTTTTGAAATCAGCTATTGAGCTGGGTGGTCGTTTTCCATTAAGACCAAGTGAAGGCGAAGGGTAAGTTTTGCAAATACATCACATTTTCGATTACTACTTTCAAATTATTTTAATGATACCTATTTTTTATTTCAGTGTCGTGGTGAGATTAGGAAGCACAAATCCTTTTTCAGCAGAACTGGTCGAACTCCAGGTGAAGTATATTTGAAAAATTAGTGATATATTAATATTCCTCAAAGCTATCAATAAAATATGGAGTTGCTTTATTTTCAGGAAGAAGTTAAACCGTTGTTTAAACTTAGTTCATGCCCAAGAGATTTTAAACGAACTACTGTAGAGAGATTATTCCGAGATGCCGGTTTTGCCTTAGATTGGTGCGAGTTCAGATTGGTAAGAAGAATGCACTGATATTATAATCATTTCAAATAGTTTTTACATTACTAGTACTAAAGTAATAATTTACACTTCACCTACTGTGAGTGCGCCGCTCAAAATACTTATTTTGTTTAGTCAGAAACTAACCACTGTGTACAAAAGTTAAACGAACGACACCTTACGGCGAACTTACAAACGTCGAGTAAATCTGCATTCAGATATTACTTATTTCATAGTATTTAAATTATGTCAGTTCTCAGACTATAAATCCCAGTAAACAATTTGGTGAAGTGCCCTATTTAGTGACGTTTCTATCACTGTTTCACTTCAATTATAGTTCGCATCAACTTTATCTTCATTTGTACTCCGACAGGTGGAGTAATTTCGCCATTTGTAGGCGATAAAGTAGACATTTTATATGAAAAAATGTGAGAAACTGAACTATAAATGAACTCTTTCATGACAAAAAAATCATGACGCATCTTCAATATGATGTCAAAGTGACTCCAAAATGTTTACTGGGATATACATTTCTATTTTTTAAAATAATACCACCTTTATTTTGTAACATATTTTAATCTCCTAATATGAAGATTTAAAGAGTCACAAACTATATTGATCATAACACTTTATAACAAACGGAAAATTTGTTAAAAATATATGTAAAATATTTGTTTCTTTTAGTTGGAAGATGAAACGTCAGCCCTTCGTCAGCACTCAATAATCTCAAAGCAAAACAACGAATTGGGCGCCGCAGATCGTTGGATGGGAATCAGCAAGGAAGAAGTTCCTATGAGAAGTTACGTTCATGAGTTCACATTCACAATTATAGTTCCAATGCTGATAATGGTCATCCTCGTCACCATTTTATCAATGATTCTGTGTTTCCAACATGAAGGAATGTAAGTAATTCAAAACTAAATATTCAGTTTCTATATATAAATATTTCATAATGTATCAAATTTCTTTATAGCCACGATGAACTATCTGAAGCATTTTTCGACAATATATTTCATATTTGCACTGATTATTATTACAGGTATTCGAACGATGTTTTAGCGTTCAACTATTTAACAAAAAGTTTGTTTCTTTTGTCACTTTGTTGTAACGGCTATCATGGAAGTCAAATATAGTGGTTTGTTTCTGTGATGACTGCTTCTTCGTCTTTTTGCACAGCTATAGTGAAGTAAAATTCGATGTGAAGACACTAGAGGTCGAAATTCACCAAAAATGCATATCATCTGGATCATAAATTGGCTTGAAAGATGACAATAGGGTTGGGAAGCATAGCAGAGCTTCTTTGAATCTGCATTATATCAGATGGGCTTGTGTTCTCATTTTTTAGTGGTCGATTTTTCAATTGTTGATTGAAATTGATGTTAATAAATGTGTATTGGCGTGTCTATTTTATTAAATATCTAAATATTGACGGAGACATAGCAATTAAAAGTTTGAATTGTAGTTTTAGCGCTAGAAATGGTCGGCCATATTTGTATGACGTGAAATGCATTTTAACGTCAGTTATTTGTTGAGTAGGTCAGTGCTGTGGTAATGTTCTGTAGCTGTTGGTACTCAAATAATCAAGTCAAATCAAAGAATAATAAGTTTTTATTTTATTTAACCCTGCTAAGGCAGACATAATATTGAAATTTGGTTGTTCCTTGAAATAGCTGTAAATAATATTTGATATTTTGATATATAAATACATATAGCAGAGATTTCTGATCTGTAAGGTTAGTAACCTTACACAAGGATTGTGATGTCACATGCACTTGGAATGTGTACAACGTTGAATCCCTTTAATAATTAAAGAGACAAAATGACTTTTTTAATTGTTAATATCTCCTTACATATAAGGAGTTATTAAAAAATAATTGAACATTTGAGGGTCTAGTAACCCACTTTATCAATATGTAGTACACTTTTATAAAAATTAATACATAGAACACAAGCCCATTATTTTATAAGATGGTATATAAATGGCAACACTATTGACAAATCCATATGATTTTTAGACAGTACCATCCTTCAACCGATATGTGTCTGAATTTCATGACGTTGTGACTATTAGATTACAAGTTACAGTGGTTGTGATAAGCTAAACGACACAAAGAGTACAGCGATGTATGAAATAGCTATAAATATTTAATTTGTTGTGACAAGCTAATCGGCACTGTGACAATCGAACAAATCTAATAATATACTAAAAATATTGTTTTTCTATATCTCTAAAGGAAGTTCTGAGTTATTGGTTCATATTGAATTTATAAAAAATCATTGTGTTTTCTGTTTGGTTGTTTGCTATTTTATTGCTTGATTTGTTAAAACTAATACTAACGTTTAAATTTAAAAAAAATGAAAAGTCAGATACTGGGCAACTAATAAGTAAAATTCCAGACATTTTTGAGCAAATTTTGAGATTCATTTACAATAAAATTTGCCTTTTAAATTGGGAAAATTGGTATTATTTAACTGGGCTCTAATCGATCGCTTTTTTGCACCTTGGGAATACTTCTTCACTCGTAATATGGATATTAAAAAGGAAATTGTCTGTTGTGTTACGTTGTCGTGTTTGAATCAAATTTAAAATATAAATTGTGTAGTAATTAAATAATTATTAATCTAATGTTTCTATATTTAGTTCTGCAAGAAACAAAAGGACGCCACCTATTCAGATGGTTCAGTATTCTGCCGTTCAGCGCGCCACCAGCACCTTGCGCAGTTTGTCAGCTAATCGAGATAACTTGTCCGACAACGTTAGTAATAGGTCCCACAGGTAAAAAACCTATTTGTGATACTAGAAGTCAGCAAATTAGTTGGGAGATAGTCTTAAAACTACGAAAACAAATTTACTAATTGAACATTTAGTGAAATGATATCCTCGGAGCTATCGTTTGCCTAATTAATAGTTTTTGTTTTTAATTAATTCATAAAAATGATAGGCTAAATTAGTGCTGTACTTCTATTTTACTTTTTAGAGGAAGCTGTTATGGTTTATGATTAAAAAATAGCTGGGATCACGTGGATAGCCTGGCAAAGAAATTTATTACCATCGTCTATTATCATCTTTCAAACGACACCAAATAAAATTTCAGATTGATTCATAGGTTTCATTTGAAATGTGTAATAAACTTGTTTGGTGTTATTCTATACAATAGAAAAAGGGGATCGATTGAGCTTTTCACTTTGGGATGGAAAAATTTGCTGCAATGCCATGTGTTTTGCAGTCTGAATATATAGTGAGTTTTCCAATTGCAGAGCACACTGTGACTTTGTACCATCTGTGTCTCTGTTTAATTGGAACATATATTAGTTTGCTGTAGTTGGAACATTCAATGCTGAGCATAACGCCGCATTATGCATTATGGGACATTTATATACTTTAAGATTTGCAAGATCAAAATATGTGGGAAATAAGTTGAATTATTTTTTATTTTATTAATTTCGAAATAATTTTGAGACTATCTGCCATCCGATATAATAGCTTATATTTTTACATCTTTATTTCAAACAATAATCAATGGTGTTCTTTCCAGTCCCAACAATAGTTTGAATCGAGCTTACAGCCCCAGAGGAAATACATATTTGAGACCACATCCTCCTCCGTATGTACCACCAACTGGACAACTGGAGCCTAAAACTTTATATTGCTGATTTCATTACTACAAAGTCATTACTAGTTTTATTAAGCTCGGTTTAATTTATTTATAAACACGGACCATAGGTGTTGGACCCATTATCAACAATTATTATCTAATTACCTTAAAGCAGCCTTTAATTAAAGTTGGAAATACCTGCTGTGGCTATTAAAACAAAACATCTAGTCATGATATACAACAGATTTGCATTTCACAGGTTACATGCGATAATATATTATTTTTTCCTATGTTAATATAATTTATCGCACTATCATTATTTATTTAATTCTTTTCTGAATATGACGTCGATGTATTACGTCTTCTAAATGTATGCCGTCAGTATATATTAGTCTGTGTTAGTCAGAAATGAATTTACGGTGTTTCCATGACGTCAGTATCATGACTGTGTAATCATAGTTACCTAGATGTAATTGTAGGTAAAGTTACGTATTGATATCTGATAACAAATATTGTGTAATTTACGTGTATAGTTTTTGTAATAGAAGTACATACAATAATTTAAATTACAATGTAATAATAATAATACATTTCTTGATTAAATTTAAATAATAACATTTATTTCCATTTAAATTTTTTATTTAAAGTATTCTAATTTTTAATATTAGGTAAAAAAAAATGGTAAAATATATCATAACAAATTCTGCTAATAAATATATCAGAATATGAACAGATCCCCCTAATTTATATGCAACTATAGTAACAGTGTGCATTAAACGCGTTGTTTACTACCTTTATTAATTTTATTTTTTCGGGCAAAGATAATATTGTCGTATAATTAATAGTGCAAGCCTCGGGAAAAATTTGTAAATGGTTCTTCCTATTATTGATTTCTGAATAAAGACTTTTCTTAATTGACTTTTGCAACCGTGACCTGTAACGACTTTCGTTTTAGGTGTTGCAATAGACTACCTAGTGTAGTTGCTATTTTTCATTGATGATTCACCTCAAATAAACTTTATTGATATCCAGTAACAATTTATCTGAATTCATTAACCGCCATAATCTCCATTTCAGTATCTCAACTTTAGATTTGTATAAAAGATTTATTTCGTCATAAAAGTAAACAAAGGACTCGACGATTCTTATTATTACTCGACGATATTGTTATTTCAAATACTTTAATTTATTGTGTTTACAAGCATTAATCTGAAATCTTATTGTGTTGCGTTGTAAAACTAAATGTAACGTAATTAAAGTAAGAATTTTGACCTTTATGCGAAACATGGTCCAAACAAGTTTAATATTTAGAAAAATATTGCATTATCTTTAGAAGACATCTTTAACGTGTTATATTACATTTTATGCGTAAATAAACATACGTTTCATATAGTTAATGAATTATTGGGTTAAATTCGAGTCGCCTCTGGCCCGAGAACTGTTGTTTCGATACCCCTGGATTATACAAATGTGATTTTACAGCACATGCGCAAAACTCAGATAGTCAAGTTTATGTTATGTCACTAGTGTCACTGTCATTAAAGCACGTTAAAGTCAATTTATTGTTTTTATTTATTTTATTGCTACAATATTAATTAAAATTTTGATGTAATAATATTCTGCAAAGTGATTATTAAAAATGACAGCTCCAAAAGTTATTTTATTGGCTTGTGGATCATTTAGTCCACCAACGCCTATGCATTTTCGAATGTTCGGTAAGTTTATTCTTTTAAGGTTATATGCAGTCATATATTACATACTTATATATGTTATATATACTGTAACTTGCTATAAATGCAGTTGTAAAAAATCAATAATTACACTACGACGTTAATATTGAATGGTTGAAATTTTCCATCGATACCAGCTTTTAAAAATGATTAATGATGAAATGACATCATAGTTATATTTATATACTCATGTTTAAACAAAGATTACCCATTTTAAAAATTATGTATGCATAACATGTTATCATCCAATACTTTTTTCTCAGTATGTTTTAATTGCATACACTATTTCTATACACTTTCAGAAATAGCTAGGGATTATTTACATGCATTAGGACACGGCAGCGTGATTGGCGGTATCATTTCTCCGGTACATGATGCATACGCAAAGCAAGGTCTTGTTTCCAGTACTCATCGGTGTGAAATGCTACGAATTGCATTGAAAACAAGCGACTGGATACGTGTATCTGATTGGGAATGCCAACAAGAATCATGGTCACGGACAAGAATGTTATTGCAATATCATCAGGTATATTACTTTACACACTATCATTATGATGATTGAGAATCACTGTAATACAATATGACTGCATTTCGTTGCAGAATCATGTGAACTCGGTATTAAACGATATCAACGGCACAATGAACGATGCTGATGCTTCGTGGATGCCTCCATCTCTGCTTGATCGATCAGAAGGTTGTACCGGACCGGTAAAAGTGAGATTGTTGTGCGGAGCAGATCTTCTTGAATCATTTGCAACACCTGGGCTGTGGGAAAGTGAAGATGTAAGTAATTCCACTTTCCGATATTAGCGAGTCACATTTATTTAAAGATAAACATTTTAATTGTTTTGGAAATATTTTTATTACAGCTTGAAGCTATACTTGGACAACATGGATTAGTTGTAATTACACGAAATGGTGCTGATCCTGAAAAGTTTATTTTTAATTCTGATCAACTTACAAAATACAGAGTACGACTTTACATATAATTATTACGAATTGACTTGGTTGTTACTATTTTACTATAAATTACTATATTTTTCAGCGTAACATTACCATTATTACAAATTGGGTACCTAATGAAGTAAGCTCGTCAATGATACGTCGCTTGCTCACACGCGGAGAATCTGTTAAATATCTATTAGATGATGGAGTAATCGAATATTGTATAAGAAATTCTCTTTATGGAGCTTCAAGAGGAGCGTGAGTTTTATTTTTTTTTTATGAGAACTTATATATTTTTGGGCAATAGGCAAAAGACATATTTTGTTATATTAATAATTAATACTTATATTAATACTTTTGTAAATATTTTCAAATCATGATAAATATATTGAAACGTATACTTTTCTGTTATTGCGGCTTTTGGATATAGTAAGTATACATTGTATCCCCCGATATCGAACGCAAATTCAGTATTTCTTACTCCATCTCCATCGGATATTACCATGAAATCACCATCAGATTTTGAAATAAAGCTTCAACCAATTTCTGGTTTATATGAAACCATGGATGAAACTGATAATTCTTCAAAACAATTTAAACTTAAATTTGGCAACAATATTATAAAACCAGACACTATATCTATGCGCATTGAAGATTACGATAATAAATCACCAACTCGTTCATTTAAACCAAATGTATTTTGTTGTGCAGAAACCGTTAAAGTAAATAATTTAATAAATAAATCACGTCCTGGACAAGCTGTTAAAGTCATGACAGATGCATCTGGAAATCACACAGTAATAAAAGAAGAGGTAAGTTCAGAGAATATTATAGCACCTGTGAAAATCTGCACATGCGGCTTTAATGTGGAGTCAATCGATTCGCTTGATATTGTTGATCAATTTGATCGTTTACATGTTGATTCAAAACCAAGCAGCAGAAAATCTTCTAAAAGTTATGAAGATGTTATTAAATTTATATTTACTGAGCATGGTATAAGAGTTATTAGTGATAAAGAAACTGTAGTTTAAATAGTGCCCATTGTTTAAAACTATATTATCTAATCGTTCAAAACCTAATTATGAGACTGACTGACAAGTTCTAGATATAGGAGAATGAAAAATAGGACTACGTATGTTTTATTACTGTATGATATCAGTCTATTGATTTTTGTTTATAATTAGGTTCTGAAAGTTAAGTGCATTATTTTTTTAATTCAAGTTTGCATGTTTTTTTGTATTGTAGGTTTTTTTTCGTTTGCTACATTATCATGAAACTTCTAGTCGATTAGTTTCAGAGAATAATAGGAAAAATTATAGAACTATGGTAGATAAGTATATAAAATTATTAATTTAAAGTTACCCTTGTCAGGTTAGATAATTCTTAATTACTTTATTTTAGTATCATATTTAGTTCGAAGAAAAAGTATAATGCTTGTAAGTATTAGATCACTTAACTTTGGTGTAGAAGTAGTATACATTTAAAATTATGGTTTTAAAATGAATAATGCAAGCTTCTTCTACTTAAAATTTTGCTTATTATTACATAAACAAATGCACGGATATTAAAATAAAATTGTAGCTTAAAATGCTATCAGTACTATTTTGTAGAATATTTATAAAATACATTTTCAAGTGATGTGCCAACAATAACAAAACAATCAAGTATACTCAAAGTGATATTTTACTTCTTAGATAAAATAGAAATTTCTCGTGATATCCATATTCTTCTCTATTTACATATATATTAATAGGAATTGATTAAAATGTTTATCTATATTCTAAGCTAAGTTGTTTACACCTAGTAAATAATGTAGAAGATTTTAAACTGTTAAGAGCAATGATAATTGTTTTGAATATGAGTAGAATAAATAGAAAGTAAAATATTTCAATCTAAATTATTTAGAAAATTATAGATATAAATTAATAAAATTAAACAATTCAAAAGTTCTTGAAATGTAATCCATTTTATTCAACTTTATCTTGTATTTGAAATTGATAAAATATATTAGAATTTTCATGTTTTTTCGTAAGTGTTTCAAATAGATATTTGCATGCTCGTATATGTTTCAGGGACAGGTAGCTCAACCTGCATGCCTTCTATAGCTGTGCCCTGTGTCCCGCAATCATGCTGTTATTTTCCAAGCGGTTCTGTCAGTTACATACAGCTACCATTCTACTCCTAACAGCTACTATTTCTTACAACTTTAAACCCTTTACATATCTATTTAAAGGTACGTCATCACAATATATAATAATATCTATTTATGTTATGAATTATTAATATTTTTAATAGAATAATATTACTAAAATAAATATTACTTTATCCTTTTTTATATTAAAAGTTTGGAAATAATATTACATTATTTCTTCTACTGGTATAAAGATTAAGGTGCATTTATTATAATAACATATATATAAATATATATGTTAAGTCTTGTAATTTATTTCTAATTATTTCACTCGTAAATCAGTGGTGATCTATAGCAGTGATCGGCAACGTTATTAGTCAAATATGGTAGTACAATGACTTCTTTGGAGAGGCTGAAATTACTTTTTTTTTCTATTACCTCTCACGCGAAATCAATTGTATCTAGTCACAATTGATTTCCACCGTCTTTTTGAAATTACCTTTTTCTTAGCTCTCACGCGAAATCAATTGCATCTACTCATGAGTTATGGCATCACTGATATACATTAATATTACTGCTCATTTTTACAAAAACAATATTTTTTTTTTATGAATTTGCATTTTGTCATATTCTTAACTTAAGTTGTTTATAACAAAATTGAAGTATGAAAGAAAATTACAAATAACTAGCATCTAAAAATAAGCACAATTGGCCAAAAAAAATTATATGATAAAAAAGTATTTATTTTTAGTATTCCTTGTGACATATTTTAGGATATAGTCACATAGTTTTTAAGTCAACTATTGTAGGTAAGATTATTATACTTTTAATACTAGTAATAAAGATAAAGCTCAAATATTAGATTTAACAAATATATTCACTTAAGAAATTTAGTTTACATGATTTCTATTATGTTATACAAGTTATATATAGAAACATAAATAATTTAATTATGTTATTTAATTCGTATCAAAAATTACATTTTATTTTTTAGTTCGTTATACTTCTATATAAATTATAGGTTTATATTTATTACAGAAATATTTCCAGCACAATTTAATTATTAGAAAACATATTTTATTATACATTTCTCTGTTAGTCATATATTAACAAGTAGTACATAATGTATTTTAGAATAAAAAATATTTTAAAGAAAAAAGAATCAGATTGCTTATTAGATGTTATAGAAATTTAAAATCAAATATATGTATCATAGGTATAGATTTGTCTAGTAAATTATTACTGTATTACAATAAATAATACATATATTTATCAAAACAAGCACTTTTATTTATTCTTGAATTAAACAAAATAAATTTCCTCCCAAATTCTCATCTTTCCATTGACAATTTCCTACTCCATTATACAAACCGTTGATACTCGAAAGCGATCATTTTTGTCCTTTACAATATACGCTGTGCATATGTTGTATGATAAATATGTTAAAAAAAAAGGTTGTAAATATATTATTTACTTTTATTTTATTCTTTCATCGTTCCTTATCGCTTATTGTAGCGTACATCTTTTTTACAATCTTTGTAGTAATTTTATTATAAAAGATTTGATGTATTAATTAATTATATTGGTTATAGAAATTGAGTAAGACTTTTATGGTTTTTTATTCAGAAAAATGTTGCCTTTCTTTATATGTATTGATAATAGGGCGTCATTTTTGTATATAAAGTTCACAGGAAAACAATTATTTTGTTATAGAACTAGAAACTACTAATCTAAATATAAGAAGAAAGTAAAATGAGGCGACATTTTTTCTTGAACGCCATTTGACATAATTCTACTATTGCATTTATACAAATTGGAGTTTAAATATAAGTTATATATTTTAGTTCTTAATATCAATCTTATTTGCTATAGTTTAAATAATGTATTTTTATTTAAAACTTTTCATTCTAAATCTAAGAAAAATATAGTTTGGTTTGTAAAATTTGTCATTATTCATGTTAATGTGAATAATTTTAGAAGATTTAGTTTTTTCAGTGTTCGTTGCCGAATATTTTTATAATAATCGGTATAATACTAAATTCGACTTAAGATAAGTTTAGATTTTAAAATAGGACTACAATTTTTGTTGTTTCTTATTGTTACTGCTATTATTTATTTTCGATATATCTACACACTCACACCACGGTGTTGACTGTTTATCACAAATTAATTTAATATTTAAAACAGTAGCTACAAAACCATTAATACTAATTTCATATTTTTCTTCTACTGTGTACTGAACATTATGAAGTCCAGTTTTACGGTCTCTTTTTCTGGTGACCTCTCGTTGGTTAAAGCATTTTACGGTATCTCTTTTGCGATGATTTCTGTCATGAATATGCCTAAAATAAGAATAGAATATTGTAAATTTAATAAACTTCACTGCATGTTCTAGTTATAAATAAAGTGATAATATTTGTACAGCGTCTTACTTGAATGTATTTTCAGTGCCAGTAGTAAGATTTTCTGGTCTACTTACAACCAAACCAGCTTCCTTAATCCTCACGTAAAACTCATCATCTTCTAACCCCCAACCCCAGTATTGATTTGACATTCCTTCAACAAGTTTAAAATGTATTCGATTTAAAAGTAAAATGCCACCAACAAATGATGGATAATGGTATTTCGGATGATAGGCAGGCCCCGCTACATGAAATGGTCCTAAAATAGCAACACAGTTGTTAAAAGCGCAGATGAAAATATATGGACATACTACGGCTATTTCTTAATAACCTTTCTCTGGATATTTATACGACAAATTATCATTTAGTGGAAGGAGATCCACGTCGTGCATAGCAAGGTAGTCGAATTTATCTTTTGTTTGTAAATACCCAACATTTATTAGGGAAGCTCTATTAAAACGATATCTATCGACCTGGTTTAAAATAAAAATGTGATGATCTATATATTGCTTCTTCAAAAATTTACTTATATGTGGTATGAAATCTAATAATTCTTCAAATCGTTCTCTATATGGCACAAGAATGGCTAGTTTATGGTTGCTTCTGATTTTCCAATTCTTTTCTAGTTTTTCATGTAGTACTTCATTTGAAGAATCATAAACAGAATTTACTGAAAATTTAATATGATTATATTAATTTGTTTTTATTTTCTGTTGAATGAAATCTGTTTATTACCTACTGACAGAGGCAAATGCCCAATAATAATCCATGTAAAAACAAAGGTTATACAAATACATAAAGACAATAATCTGAAATATGGAAAATTTCCAACCATGGTTGCAATTTATTACACGTATAATTCTTTAAACTAAATAATTTCATTTCTATAAATTTTTTTGCCTATTTTTTGACATATTGACACACATGCTACCTGCCATTTTTCTTTTATACCACGTGACATTCAATCTATTCGGATTGGTTTAAACCAGTTTAAACAAATACCCGCGACTTTTGAAACAAACGAACTAATATTTCAGTAAATAATTTCACACTGTTAAAATTAAATAATTACACAAAAAATTTACAATGCCTTCTGAATATGATCTTAGTGTTATTCAACTGGAGAATATGCTAATCTGGTTAGATCATTTCCCCTTATCACGACCAAATAAAAAAATTAATCGTGACTTTGCCGATGGCGGTAAAATATATTACTTGTATTATACAAATAAAATTAAAAACATTTTTTATTGAAATATGTAAAAATAAATATCTTTTAGTTCTTATGGCAGAAATTTTGAAAGAAACATATCCAAAATTTGTTGATATACACAATTATCCTCCTGGATGTTCATTTACTCATAAGATGGATAACTGGTTAACACTGAATCAAAAAGTGCTAAGAAAGATTGGACTTGGTTTACCAAAACATGCTATAGAAGATTTGGCGAATGCTGTACCTGGTGCTGCTGAAAGCATTTTGTGTAAAGTTAAAGATAAAATTGAAGAATATCGAGAACAACAGAAGGGTGACAGTAATATGTGCGAGTGTTTTAGGCCCGATAAATGCGGTAAGAGTATATAGTATATCATTTTCTTAAAATACTGTTAATTCAACGTAAAAGTTAAGAAACTTTATAAGTATACTGTATCACTATTTAAAATAATTGTTTTTCTCAGGTGATATTTTCTTTGTACCACGCCACAAACATCATGAGGATCACTTTGATGTTTACCAAGAAAAAGTAGTTGTGTATTCATTGTACAACAAATTGATGAAAGAATTGGATGAGAAAAATGAGGCTGTCAATATATTAAAACAAAAAGTAAGTTACATTAACATTACTTTTACTGAGCTGAGCAACCGGACTATATATTATAGACAACCGTGTCTATAATATATAACTAAATCAGGTTCTCCGTAATTATGGTGGGCTATCTACTAGGCGCAAAATATATACATTAAGATATTTTACTAACTCCACAGAAAAATTACTCCTGACATTTTCAATATAGTCGTAACAAATTTAATAACATGTAATTTCAGAAATTATTTATGTTTGTCCTTCAGTTAATCGTAAACAATTACCATAATGCCATATTGTAGAAAATTTTGCGGTGACACGAATGAAGCAGATGTTCCAGCCGCTTCAGGCATTAGTGCATGAATACGATTGTTTTCTTCATACTTTTGACATGCCTCTAGTTTCCACCAGATAGAATGGAGTACGTGTAATATTTACACTGCATCTTAAGTGTTACCCGAGTCAAATTTTCTACGAATGCCCATATTATTTTCGGGTTCGATTACCGGATCAGCGGCATTCTCGTATCTTAAAAACAGCCTGAATTGAAGCTGCAGCATCATCGAAAGTAGGCCAACAATAAATAATTTTTTTAAATGACCAAATTATTGTTAATCTTTTCTAACATAGGTGAACCATTTGGATAGCCTTTTGCATTTAAAAGACCAGAGAATTTCTGAGATGTCCAAACAGTTAGGACGCAAACCGAAAAGTGCTAGCGATGCCAACGAATACAATAGTAATTAAAAGTAGAATGTATGTAATTACTTTAGATTTTTTTTGTAAGAGTTTCTTTATAATTGTGCAAAAAGTGTAATGTCTTTAAAAATACACCATTTGTCTTTAAAATAAACTTTAGTTTACTGTTCAAGGTAGTCAAGTGAAAGTTTACAGCAGTTTTACTTACTTTCCTTTTCGTGTTACTAAATAGTCGGTATGTATAACTTTCCAAGAGTGAGATATAAGATATGCTCATATTCAAAGTAGTATATGTTTAAATTTAACGTAGTTACGTTTTGTGAAATCAACAAGTAATATTTTGTTAGTACACAACATAATGGTTCGTTCAGACCTGTGGTACATCAACACGCGGCATGTTTTATGTTTCACTTATACTCATTTTAATACTGTGAGTGTGAGTGAAACATAAAATATGTCGCATGTTGCTGTTGCTCTGGTTTGGAGGAACCATGCATACATAGAATATAACTTGCATGCTCGGTGTTTATGGGAAAAGGTTAGAGGAGGACACTGATTTCATTGACAAGTTTTAAGTTTTTATTGAAAAAGTGACCAATAATACAAAATTTATTTTTTAATCTGTGTTTTTTCTTTAATAGTGGGGTGTCTTATACCCGTCTTGGGTAGAGATAGAAAGATAGTTGTATTGGTGTGTCTATTTTATTAAATATCTAAATGTTGACGTAGATATAGCAATTAAAAATTTGAATTGTAGATTTAGCGGTAGAAATGGTCGGCCATATTATTTGTAATGTTTTGTAGCTGTTGGTAGCCGAAATAATCAAGTCAAGTCAAAGAATAATAAGTTTTTATTTTATTTAACACTGCTAAAGCAAACATAATATTGGAATTTTATTGTTCCTTGAAATACATAGCTGTAAATAATATTTGATATGTTGATACATAAATACATATAGCAGAGATTTAAGAGCTGTAAGGTTGGTAACCTGTAAACTTGTCATTTCTGTCAAGAATACATCTCTTTTACGCTGGGTTGTATAAAAAAAAATAGCAACCAGCGGTTGTGATGTCACATGCAATTGGAATGTTGTACTACGTTGAACCCCTTTAATAATTAAAGAGACAAAATTACTTTTTTAATTTTTAATATCTCTTGAAATATAAGGAGTTATTAAAAAATAATTGAAGATTTAAGGTCCTAGTAACGAACTCTATCAATAAATAGGACAATTTTATAGAAATTAAGACATAGGACACAAGCCCATTGACCTGTAAATGTTAGACGTATATGCAGTACTGGACCTGTTGGCATATAACTTGTTTGTGTAGTTTATGTAAAAGTTTAATACTTCTTTTGTATTGTGAATGAAAAGTAAATAATGAATTTCTTTTATTGCCAGGCATTGCGGTGTGGGTTTATTGTGGTTTTACCTCTACGCGGTATTAAAAATGAAGACAATGAAAGTCAGAACAGAATCTTATGAAAAGATTTTTACTTCAGTATTTCGTGTCCAATTGAAACCAGTTTCGTCATAGATATAGAAAGTTCTAGATAATATACAGTTGTACATTACGTTTACTAGGTTGAAGGAAATATAATTCTACTAATGTTTTATAAACTGAAAAAATGTACATATATATTTAGATACAGATAATAATAAAGTATTAGTTACATTTTTAATAGAAAACGTATATAGATAGAGAAATGTATAGAAAACTAGATATAAGAATAAGGATTTAGTTTAGCTGCAAAAAACATTAAAATTGATAATCATAACAATTGATCAACAGTTTTGATTGTGTTCCCGGTAAACACAAAACATGAAAGTTACCTTAGCTTCATTTCATATTTTACTTAAACAAAACTTACCCAGTAAACATTTTGGAGTAAATTCTATTTCATTTCTATTACTTTTCTTGAGTTTTTTTTTGTCATGAACGCGTTTGTTTTCTATTCAGTCGTTCATAGGGAATATCTCTTTTATGAGCTACAGACAGCGCAACGACTGCTAGGTAGGTTAGGGAATCAATTTGAACTAAAATTGGTTTTCTGTGTTTTCCAACTTGTAAAACGTTAGAATTGAAATATACGAGTAACTAGAACTTCACCTAGCCATTCTATTTCACCAAATGTTTACTGGGTAGTAATACTTAATCTATTTTAAAAATTGTTAAACCTTAAAAGGATCTTTTAATATAGAGTTATTTTTTAAAAAGCCAAAAAACAGGTCACAAAACTTAATATATTAATTAAAATTATTCACGTAACAGGTAATTTTTATTATGTTAGATAACTGTGTGTATCAGGTCCTCACGACCACTATTCTAAATCTCTCGTTAATGCTCCTAAACGTCATCATGTATTTCCCCACATTACAAATTTCTAATTACATTTTAATAACTGGTATAACATCTACATTGTTCTATATCGTCCATGGTCGATGAACGCTGCATGGTCATGGTCATCGGTGTCGTGCGCGCACGTCTCCAGGACGATGACGTCGACGACGACGGCTTCGCAGCTACAACCGGAGATGCCGTTAACAAAAGGTTCATGGTATACGGATCGTGCTTTAACTTGCCTTTAGTTTGATTTCGTGTTCACCGAAGTCAGCGACTGAATTCTACTAAAGACAGGTAAAAAGATTTATCTATTTTAAATTATAATATTTATATTAATTTTATAATTGTTAATTTCTTCTTTTATTTAAAAAAAAAATGCGATTTAATAAGTGTTAAATTTAAATTAGGAATAATACCGGTAAATACTGTACTTTCTTATCATACCGAAAATAAAATACATAATGTCATTCACACCATATCAGAATGTACTGATATCATCTGCTTATCTTTCAAGTACCTATATTTACTAGTTACTATTAGTATATAAACCTAAACGTATATGAAAATAGAGAAATACAAGAGCTAACTTAATCTATCTATAATTAAAGTGCATATAATGAAGTAATAATTCTCTAAAAGAAGCATTGTGCTAACCCAAGGAAATGTGAATTTTTTCAAAGTAAATAAACGAAATAATAATTTTTGTGATTATCTCGTTATTAGTTTTAAGATAAAGCCACGTATAGTGACAGTGGCGCCGCAGTGTGAAAAGTTAGTTACATTTAAATTAAATCTATAACCATAGACAGGTAAATAGTATAATTTAAAGAGATTTGTTCAATATTTTGTAACTGTTTAAAAAGATATATGTATTTATTGAATACATAGAAATTATGGAAGAGATATTGGTAAACGGTGTTAAACTATGTTTATTTCCCTACTTATATGGAAGCTCTAATAAAACGTCATAAGAGAGACTAAAATTTCATTTTCGTGTCTCTTTAAACTGCACTTTTAATTATCGGTTGTCGATATGCTCTATTGGTATTTTTTGTGTTCAAAATGGAAAACCAATCTCAAAAAGCAGTGTAATGTAATTTGATAACAGAATATTATTCAGTGTGTATGTACACCGCAATTGCATAGCGCATAGCGGATGCAATTATATCTTTGTAGTATTTGTGCACATCCCAGTCCATCTCTTTATATTTCACGGTTTGCATAACCTTCTCTAGTCACAATTGATTTTTCATGTGCATGATCTGCATGATCAGTATGTAATTCCAAGTTTTCTAAGATTATATAGTCATTTAAATTCTCAGAATTAGTAAGGTTAGGTTTGTAAATACCTAATTAAATTAAATTTAGTTTGAAAATAAATTTTTATGTACATATTTTATTATAGTTTCTTTTACATGAAAGTAAAATAAATATTTCAAAAATTAGAAACTTTTTTTATGTATTAACAATTATGTAAATATAATGGGCTATGTATTGGCTGGTACATACCAAGTAATTAAAATTAATGAATTGTAAAGTATTATTAAGTTGTTTACTGTTATTTGTTAATTTGCTAACATTAACATTGATTGTACGTGTACATTCATGAAATAATTTACTCATATTTAATTTAATTTAATAATAAGAGGGGGGGGGGGGATGTACTGTTTAAATTGTTTTTTAAATTTATTTATATTATTGTACAACATATTAAGTTTATTGTGTAAAAATTTGAAGTCAATTGGAGTAAAACTGTCGTAGAGTTTTAAGTCTTCACTTCTCTGGTCTGCTTTAGTGTTACTTTGAAACTTTTAAATGCGGTTTTTCACACATAGCTTTTTCAGAGTCGGTGCCCTCTCTAGCTCAAATTCTACTAGACCGATTCTTGCGAATTTTGCACATTTTTTCTTTACATAACCCAGTAAACATTTTGAAAGTCACTTTGACTTCATATTGAAGATGCGTCATGATTTTTTTGTCATAAAAGAGTTCATTTATAGTTCAGTTTCTCACATTTTTTCATATAAAATGTCTACTTTATCGGCTACAAATGGCAAAATTACTCCACCTGTCGGAATACAAATGAAGATAAAGTTGATGCGAACTATAATTGAAGTGAAATAGTGATAGAAACGTCACTAAACAGGGCACTTCACCAAATTGTTTACTGGGAAATTCCGAGGTAACGCTGTCGAGTTTTTTTAAATTTTTAATTTAAACGTATTTTAAAATAACAAAGTTTCTGATTTTTTTCATGAAAAATCGGTATTTTGACTTTTAAGTGCTTCAAAAACTTGAAAAAGCAATAAAAAAATAAAAACTCGACAGCGTTGCCTGGAGAAACTAATCAACTAATGAAATCATTTTGGTTTTTCGATTTCAGAAAATCCAGTGATGAGTTATGAGTGGCACCGCAATGTTACTTTTTTGTGAGGTCTGCGGAGATTCATTGTCAATGCCTCATTTCTTGATATTTATTTATGAAAATTTCACAAAGTATTCTTCAAATGTCATTTTATCATGTAGTAATTATAGAAATAATTGTACATGACCTGTGTCGTTAAAAAACATTACCGAAAATATGCTTCTTTTTTATCGTTTTGTCCTTACCCCGCTCTTAACGTCGACCTATTTCCGAAGCTAATTCCTATCACCGCTAATTCATAACTCCCTAATGCTGTTATGCTTATACAATACATCAGTGTATTGAAACAAAAACTAAAGTCAGAAATTGTAATATAGCGCTGATCTGGGAACCGAACCCGAAGAAACTGAAATCTGTGATCATTTTACATTGAAAAATGACATACAATAAATGATATTAATAATTTTTTTTTAATTTCAGCCAAAATGGTGGACTTTTCGTCTCACCTGACCCAAGCAGTGATTATAGTAGGAGTAGTTGGATTTGTAACTCTCGTTGCAATCCTCAAACTGTACGTGTATCTAACATGTGGCAAATTCAGAGCCAGGACAAAGATGGACGGTAAAACTGTTATAATAACAGGCGCTACAGGAGGCATAGGAAAAGAAACAGCAAAGGAATTAGCTAGACGTGGGGCACGTGTCATTTTGGCTTGTAGAAATGTCAACGCGGCAAATATAGTTCGAGGTAAATCTTTAATACAAATATTTTACAATTATTTAACAATTTAATTATTAATATTATTTTACAGATGAAATCATCGAACTAACTGGAAATAATAACGTGATAGTGAAGCAAGTAGACATCAGTAGTCAAAAGTCAGTCCGAGAATTTGCTGCAGATTTCTTAAAAACAGAAAAGCAGCTACACGTTTTGATCCACAACGCTGGCACCGCAGAAATGTTGAAAAAAATAAAAACGGAAGATGGTATTGAATACACCATGGCAACGAACCATTACGGACCATTTTTACTAACACATCTTCTGATAGATGTTTTGAAGCGTACAGCTCCAAGTCGTATTGTAATTGTAGCTTCCGAATTATATAAATTGTCTTCAGTGAATCTCGAAAACTTGAACCCAATCGATACTTTCCCAGCTTACTTGTATTATGTTTCAAAGTTTGCAAATATTTACTTCTGCAAAGAATTATCTCGTCGTTTGGAAGGAACAAATGTCACTGCAAACTGTCTCCATCCTGGATTAATTGATTCAGGAATTTGGAGAAATGTTCCTTTTCCTTTAAACTATGCATTGATGATTTTAACAAAGGGATTATTTAAAACTCCGGAACAAGGTGCGCAAACTTCTTTATACCTCGCTATATCTGAAGAAGTTGAAGGTGTATCTGGAAAATACTATATGGACTGCAAGGAAGCTGACCTTATTGATTCTGCACAAAATATGGCAAAAGCTAAAAAGATATGGGAGAAATCGGCTGAAATAGTTAAACTATCTCCAAGTGATCCCAAGATATAAAAAGTATTGTAGTTTCGATTATATTTAAGTTAAGATACGAATATGTTCTTTTTTATCTCTATGTATATCTATTTTAATAAATGAGTAAGATGGTTTCATCTAAGGTTTTTATAATAACCTGAATCTTTTAAATAATTAAATGGTAAAGAGTATTATATTTTACAAAGTTGAAATCTGGTTTAATTGGTTTGATTCTAGACTTTCGGATATAAGTAAGCTCAGCGCCATCAGTTATTCTACCTCCGTAACATATTAATTACATTCCAACATAATATGTTATTTTATAATGAAATGAAAGGAAAGTATTCAATTCTCAAATAGAACATGTATAAGTAATTAATAATTTAACAACACTCTTTATTTATGAAAATTATATATTTGAAAATTAAAATGAATTTGTTTAGATGGAGCCACATGCTTGACTCATGTTAGATAGCAATTTATCTGAGTTCCATCCCGCTATCGAGATACAGCAGAAGTTTACTATGGCGGGATCAGTTCGTATCGAAATCATACTTACCTGGCGTAGGGGTTACCGTGATCACTAAGGCGGTTCCCCCAGGGCGAGGCTCTTCCATTGCACTTCGGTTGGGCTGACCCTTGCGATTATTCCTAATGTGAATAACTCGGGCGCGTAATTTTTGGTAGTCGGGACTGCGTTCGCGCTGTCCCGGAATAATCTTATAAAAATATATTAATAATTAATTTCAGTACTATATTGAGTACTTCTATTCATATTAATTATGTTAGAGTTTTAAAACACGTTCTCTCTAATTTAGTGGCTGTAAAGGTAAATAATAAACGTCGATAGATCCGCATGGCTCTTTCATTTAATGTTTGATGCGAGCCATGTGCAACAAATTGCTATTTTGAATTGAGGATGATTCGTGAGTAATACAAATAATAAAATGCAAAACAATTCGAAAAATTTGCATTACGTAAGGGATAGGATTGGCCTGCACCATAATTTGTGCTAGGGGCCCCCTGATCCTAAAAGCGACCCTGCCATAGTTACTTGAAATAATACTGATATTTTACTCATTCTTAATGATGTTTGTTTTATTCAACCTAATCTGTTTAAACTATATACTTTCTTCTGGCATTATCTTTAGCCTCAACGACTGGCATTATCTTTGGACTCAACCACTTTGGATGATTACAATTTAATGCATAATGTCGCTGCAAGGCAGTGGCGTGCAATGGTTACATTACAAATAGAGTGATTTATTGTTTATAAATTCAAAACCGTTCATGATTTATTATAAAATGATTAAAATACGAGTATTGACTTATATCATTTCTAAATTTATTGGTCTAGTAAGTAGAGTGACTTAGCTATTTTAGTCTTTATGATTAGAGTAATAAAATCCAACTATAAATTAAAATTATACGGAATTAAAAGTAAAATAAGAACGTCAACACTGTAGATAGTGTAGATCTACGCGATAGCTAGCACAATAGACGAATAAAACTATAAACATTTTGTAAATAATTTATGAACAATAAACTTTTTGAATTTAAATACTCGTAGTTTAAGAAACAATAAAAATAAAAATAGGAATGTTGTCCTAAGTGTTAAGTTTGAATACTTTATTAGCGCATGTTAGTCGCCATATTTTGATCAAAGTAAGTACACAGTTCTAAGAAATTAATAAATTAATTGTTTATTTTCCAAAATAAAGAGAACAAGAACAGATGAATTTAAAATTTATATTTGTACTTTATATAAGTTACTTTAAAAAATGTATATGGTTGAAGTTACGAGAATTCGGCGGTGACTCATATTTAAAACAAGTTGTGGGGTATAAACTGCTGATATAACTAAAAAGCACTGACTCATTTATTTTTCTATAATGTATATAGAAACGAATAAGACAAAATTCATTTTCGTATTATAAATTTATACCCCTCTTATAACCTCTTTTAAGTATAAGTCACCGCCGATCTATCGCGATTTTGACTATACATATATTTTAATGCAGTGTTCTAATGAATCTATAGTTACATTACGTACCTAAATATTTTAAAAACTTAACCTGTTAAACCCCATTCATACTCAGTTTTTAGTTTTAATTTAAGGTTTTAACGTTAAATGTAATTTTGAACTTGTGAAATCATGCGTCAGTAATACGAGTATACCTTATTTTGTAATAATTACTATCTTTATTTAATATAAGTTATGTATTTAATATAATTAATTTTATTTCTTTGTATTTCACAAGTTGAAAATTTTCATTTTAGGTTAAAACCTTAAATTAACATTAAAACTCAGTGAGTGGGAATGGGGTTTTAAACACCGTTATCTGTTACGAAAATGATGTTAATTAATATACAACGTTTTGTCAACATATTTTACTGATTTTTGGAAAATAAATCTCCTTTTTGTGCATCAGTAAACTTATAAAACTGTTTAAGAATTGTTCGTAGAATTAAAGAGTTCTTAAGTAAATATAACATTTGTATAATAAGAGCTACAAGTAAAACAAAAGCCTTCAAGGTATTTCAGATAAAATGAAGAAGCTGTCTCCAGCTGTTAAAGGTATTACGTTTTCCTTAACAGCAATCGCTGTACTTAAGCTGTTCGCCTATTTAACATGTGGAAAATACACTGGCAAAACAAGGATGGATGGCAAAACGGTAATAGTGACCGGCGCTACCAGAGGGATTGGGAAGGAAACTGCAAGAGATTTGGCTAAACGAGGAGCCCGTGTCATACTAGCTTGCAGAGATACCACCACAGCAAACGCAGTACGAGGTAATCGGGTTGTGTCGATTTTTTATTCTGTTATTGCACAAATATTGGCGTTTTAAATACAATGCAATAGAAATATTCAAAAATGTAGGGAAATATACCTATTTAAAATTTGAATTTTATTTTATTGCGTAATATTCCGTTTGTTATCCTAGTAGTTGATGTCGTCACATACTAAAAGAATATAATAAACAATGTTATTTATTTTTGGTGGTACATCATTACATTATATTGAAACATTATGGGCCGATGGACCAGCTGCATCTCTTGTACACTTATCTTGTTCCTTAGTGGGGAAGATGGTGAGTATTAAAGGAACAAAAATGATTATTTCAATCATTAGTAACTTAAATGATATTGCGAATTCAATAAAAATAATTGGATATTTGAGGTTTTGATAGGCAACTTGCAGTTTTATATAAATTCGGTAATGGTTCACAACCCAATTGAAATATGAATATTATACTGCATTGTAAACGCCGTCTAAAATCAATCAATTTGCAATGTTATAGATGTTATTAACGATTGAAATAATCATTTTGACCCTCTAATAATAATTCTTTACATTCTTCCATCTACCCAGTAAACATTTTGAAGTCACTTTGCATTCACATTGGAGATGTGTATGATTTTTTTGTCATGAAAGAGTTCATTTATAGTTCAGTTTCACACAGTCTATGAAATGTCTATTTTATCTTCTACATATGGCAAAACCACTCCATCTGTTGGAATAAAAATGAAGATAAAGTTGAAGCGAACTATAATTAAAGTGCAATTGTGATAGAAACGTCACAAAATAGGAACTTCACCAAATTGTTTATTGTGTACCAGTTAGAAACGTACTTTTGCTAACGCTGTTAGCTAAATTAGAGAAGTATAGAAGAAATGCGCGATATAAAACCATATATAAATTCGATTACTTACTTTAATTTACCGATTTCGTGACGTCAAGAAATGTTAACCTGTAAAACAAAATTCAAACTTTAAATAGTAATTTTGGATATTAAATAAAATATATTAACAATAATATAGAATTACTGAAATCAATCCCTTGATTACCAGGTAGTTTGCAAACACTTATTTAATTCAACAATATTTATGTTACAGGTGAATTTATTGAATCAACTGGTAACAAGAATATAGTGGTAAAGAAGTTGGATCTGAGCAGCCTGAAGTCAGTACGAGAATTCGCTAAAGATTTCTTGGAAACGGAAGAGGAACTCCACGTGTTGATCCACAACGCAGGCACAGGCCAATTGTTCAAACATTTGAAGAACGAAGATGGGATTGAGTATACAATGGCCACCAATTATTTCGGACCGTTCTTATTAACCCATCTCTTAATAGACGTTCTTAAACGTTCCGCCCCAAGTCGGATTATACTAGTGTCTTCAGTGTTATACAACTTTGCTTCTTTGAATGTTGATAATTTAAACCCTATCAAGAGTTTTCCTTTGTATGTCTATTGCTTAACAAAATTATGCAACGTATATTTTTGTCATGAATTGGCCCGAAGATTAGATGGAACTAATGTGACGGCAAATTGTCTGCACCCTGGATTAGTTGACACTGCTATTTGGCAAAATAGCTCATTCCCTTTTAATCTTATATTTTTGGCTATGTGTAAGATGTTTTATAAGGGAGTTGAAGAAGGGGCTCAGACGTCTATTTATGCTGCAGTTTCGGAAGACCTCAACAAAACCTCTGGACAATATTTCAAGGACTGTTCCAAAATGGATGTACGTGGTTTCGCTCAAAACATCACAAAGGAAAAGCTGTTGTGGGAAAAATCAAAAGAGATCGTTCAGCTTACAGAAAATGACCCACAAATATAGAATTACTTGTATCTTGTAGAAGCCACCATTTTAGATACGAACAAGAAATAGTAAATAAGAAAACAACCCAAGTTTATATATACAAATTATATTTAAATTACAATGTTAATTTCAGTTTTATAATATATTTTATGTGTAATAAATAATTCATGGTTACAAAGTAGGATGTAGATTATGTTCCATAACTTTCCGCATATTAGAAGAACGAGCTTGTGAACGAACATTTTAAGGCTAATATCTTGTCTCTTGCATTTTTCATTCTCCTCTGCATAAATCTAAGTCGGACATATTTAAAGCTGAATCTAAAAGAAAGGACATGTTGTTTTTATTACTGGTTTTTTACATCGACTAGTTCAAAAATTGGCAGTCAGTTTACGACAAAAAACGTATTCCTTCACAAACTAAATTTGTTCAATTAGCAAATATTTCTAAATGACATTATACGTACGTTAATCTTTTCGTTTCAAGATTTTTGCTAGTTTTAAGAATCCTCTTCGTCAGGATGTACAACAAGGCGGCTCACATTGAATGGAGTTATATTTGTACCACCATGTTTCAGTACTTTATTTCTTGATTCAGACAGCGAATGTATTCTTTTCGACGCTGCATATATTAATATTAACTTCATATATTAACTAAACACAGTTACGTATGTTTAAGGTTTACTTAACAAAAGTGGTGTCAAAACTGTGGCAGGTTTTACACCATCACGGTGTAAAAAGATAGTAAAACGGAATCGTGAAAAGAAGGTTCGTTACCTGAACGATAGAGTGACAGTGTAGACCTTTTAGAGACGCTGGGCTCTTCCTCGTGTGGTCTAACAAATCCTTTACGTTGCACGACCTTTTCTTTTACAAAACGAATTGGCTTATTCGTCAATCCGGGTTTTGAAATGCAAATGGTATCTGTTTTGTTTTCTAATTGCTCTGTATTATCTTTCTGAAATAAGTATAATGTATAATCATCGTAAAATAATATTAAAATTCAATAATAGGAGTACTATTCCATTGATAAGAGCATACACCAGTTTTGAATCTGTTTTGTATTAGTGTTGTAAGTTTATATAGTTAAATGTCGTGTAGTTACAGTTTTCATAAAAATGTCTTTAAACGGGCCTACTTATGATGCAGCCTTATGTTGAACTGTGTAAGTATTTTAGCAAGGTAAATGAAGTAGGTTAACGTACCGCTTCAGTGCTGTCTGCTTTATCCTTAAGTTGTTTCTTGGGTTTCTTATTTTTGGATAATTTCTTTAATATACCTGCTAAGCTGTTACCTTTATCATCGCTGCCACTGAAAATTTAATTGATGTTAAATTATAATAGGGATTGTTTTACCACAATGTGTGAAGTGTATTTATATAAATCAGGATTCCGAGTTACTTGATTCGGCCCGAAAATACGCCTGGATTACATGCAACATCAATAACATTTCCAATAAAATAAAATATAGCTGTATAAGCTTTCTCGTAAGTTAATAGTTTTAGCAACCCCCCTTGATAGAGGCCTCAAACAAATGTTACAAAATCTTTTGTGTTTTGTGTAAATTTGTTTGACAGTGATTTAAGACTGCTGTGGAGAAGAGTACTGAGAAATTATATAAAATAGAAAACGAAAAACTTACTTCAAGCTTGACTTTCTACCTTTATACATTTTGTTCTACAAATGTCAGGCTCTGAAAATTAAATTACATACTCATCAAAACTAAAAAATGGTTTCCATATTTACATATGAAAGTAAAAATTGCTTTTACGTGCAAAATAAAATGTTTTTCTTAAAAAATGTCAAACTTTAAGCGTTCACGCACAATTTATACTTTTTACTTCAGAAAGAATGAAATTGATATATGGCTTTCAAATGCCTTAAGATTCCTTTTGCAAATCCATTTTATTTATTATATTTATTTCTGTTTATTTTTCTTTTGTTAAATCATTTCGATATATTATAATTTTTTTTAAATTGTATTCAATATCTATGTACATAACATTTTAAATTTTTTTTTTTTTTTTTTCAAATAAATAAGTGTTTTAACAGTCTACTTGATTAGGAATGTATTGTCAATTATATCTTGGTAATAAATTTACGATAATTAAACGATTTTGTAAATTATCTCTAATTATTTAGTAATATAATTTATTTCACAGCTTTCCTTTTTTGGAAATGCGTACTAAATGGTTTTATTTTAAGAACAACATGATATATCTGGAAGCGCTCCTGGCGGCCATTACCTCAACCATTCGAAATGGTTTTAGTATGTGAATAATTTTAGATAAAAACCTTTAAAGTGATTCTTTTAAACATTCATATCGGTCACGAATATGTAATTTTGACACTGACCCTTTTAGAAGTAAGTCACTGATATATATGACCTTCTCTATTTGAAAATGTACTTTGAAGAGTTGTATAACTTTGAAATGACTTTCATTAAACCTAATACGTACGTTAACTTAGACCTTTTTTCGATTTTCGGCTAATTCAATGATCCTTTTTGTTGGGGTATAAGTCAATGCGGCTCGCGCCACGCTAAACGGATTGTCTCTTTCATACGTCTGACTATAATTGTTTCTTAATATCTTTTTTGGTATAGAGAGCTCCTTTATTCTTTCCGACGCTGTATAAAAAAATTACATGAAATTTTTAATCAAATGGGCTTATGCACTCATTTTTCAGGACTTGATTTTTCAATTGTTGATTGAAATTGATGTTAATAAATGTATATTAACGTTTTTATTTTAATAAATATCTAAATGTTGACGGAGGTATAGCAATTAAAAATTATAATTGTAGGTTAATAGTCTGTACTATTATTACGGTTACGTCAGTTATTTTTTCTATGGATAAGAGTTTTGTATTGAATATGCTATCTCTTTGCCTCTTTGCTTGTTTTATATCGTTGAATCCATTTAATAATTAAAGAAAAAAATGCCTTTTTTAATTGTTAATATCTCTTAACATATAAGGAGTTATTAAAAAATAATTGAACATTTGAGGTTCTAGTAACCCACTTTATCAATATATAACTCCGTTTTATAGAAATTAAGACCTAGCACAATGTAAATTTAAGTTGAAAGTTTTAAATCAAGTGCAGTTGATCATATCCTCTTGTATTCATTACCTATGTAAAACAGGGCTGTAGCTGGCACCCGAGAAACCTGGGGTGATGTCTTTTCTCTTACTCTGTGTGGTAAAGACAATCGTAACAGATGCGAAGTGACCTCGCGCACACGACCTGGTTTTGAACCTGAGGCTTGATCAGTGTTTTGTTTTCTATTGACTGTCTTAGGTTGAGCTAGCTCCAAAATTCTTGGACTTATATAATAAGTTAATTTCTTACGTAGAGCACGAGTTTTCTCCGATCCTGGTGTTTCAAACTAAATAGACAAATAGGTAATTCATTATTTTGAAACTTATACTAAGAAACTAAGTTATTATTCTGTCCACGAAAGCATATGGCATAAAGAGCGAAGGACCATTTTACAGATTGTGTATTACCGTACCGAGGCATGTTTAACTCCTTCCTTTTCATGCCTTGCCCTACATCTCCATGTGTCCTCTTCTGCTAATTCTTTAGTTGAGTCGGCGTCAGTTGTATTATCTTCCTCACTAAAAATTTAATTCATATTAAAATAAAAGATAAGGTAAATAAGTAAGAAGGGATAAGCGGATCGTACGATTTACATTTAAGTGCTAAGATAAATAGTTTGTTTAATAAAAGTTGAATCAGTTTTATTTTTTCAGTCATACATTTCATGCGTATTCAAAGATGCAATTAATATTCAAGTTTTCTTGAACAAACTATCAAAATTAGAATTTGAATCGTGTAAAATCATCTTAAACTCTACTGAAAAAACCGGATATGCAAGTTGTTGATTCCAATGTGAGATAGCCTTAACAAATTCATGTATATATAGTTATATATTCTGACGTTACAATCTCCAACAATGGGCTTGTAAACTCATTTTTTAGAGCTCGTTTTTTAATTTTTGTTGTAGTAAATGTTAATATATATATATTGTTTTTATTTTCTTAAATATCCAAATGTTTACTGAGTTATAGCTTTATCAAATTTGAATTTCAGTTTTTTCGCTGGTTTTACAAGGTAATAAGTGTTCGAGATTATATTTTCTTCTTGGCAACCTTCGTAATATAATAATTCTTGGAATACACTGCTTGTAGTACCTAAACGACGTATCACACAAACTCGTATGCATTTCTGTTGTTAAAAGAGATGTCCTATTTGCTACATGTGACGCACATGTATTGGATCGTTGGACCCCTTTAAAAATTAAAGAGACAAAAATCTTTTTTAATTGTTAATATCTCATAAAATGTAATGACTTTTTAAAAGGGAATTGGACACTGGAGGACCTGGAAGTTTTCTTTAGGAATTGAGACATGTCTCACAAACTCACGTGAGTCACACGTCAACACGACTGTCTTCAAGACAATTATGACTTACCAGACTGTGGCAAGAGAATCTTGTCTACAGTGTGTGTTAAACCTAAGAAGTAAATGTATGTGAATGTCATTTTATTAAATTTCTATATAATTTTTAATTTTTAAGATTGTTTTAAGATAAATAATAATTACCAATATTCCTTTCCTTCGTCGCTCATTTTATTCTGCAAATTTATGGATTTATTAAGGAAATACTAACACCTGAAAGTATCCTGTAGCATTTACGTTACAGGCACTGTTCGTGTTTAACAGAATGCAGCTTCATATTTGAATGTATTTGCCAAAATGTGAGTAATACTTACAATCGTTCATTATTTATTATTTCAATTACATATTTTTTATCGGAGCATACTCGTACTAGTGTTTCTTTACTTTGGAATTTCAAAAAATGCATTTCTTTGAATTTAATTTTTTTTCTATTTTCTTCCAACTATTTTACTAATACCTTATCATTCTTTTTTGAAATCAATATAATAATAATTTTTCAATTTTACATAATTTTTTTCTGATAAGTAATGTTTTTGATAAGTCTACTGGATTGCAATTTTAAAATATAAGGTCAGATTTTCTCCATCATTATTTTTTTTTGAAATGACCTCAAAATTTTAGTTTTAACATATATTGTAACGTGCCAGGTGTATGTTTACGATCTTATATGTTTGGTAGTGAATCTTGTATGGTCGCTCGAAAACGGCTCGATCAATGTACTGAAAATTGCCTATTTCGTAGATAAAAAAAATTCTAAGACTTTTAGCGTTCCCGGATTTTGCCGGTTTGGAAAAACTGGAAAATAGTTGGGCTCCTTTTTTGCTGTATAAATTTTTATTCGTAAAAGATACAAAGGTGAAATGTTGCATGTGTATAACGCTATTCCAGGCAATGGGGCGAAGAGCTAGTATCTTATAATAAAAGCGCTCCTGGTTGTAACTATCTCATCTATGTCAAATAGATTCACAAATGCAATAACGCTTTTAGACCTGTATAAAAGACTGTGTTTATTTACATTTAAAAACGAGATACGCGAATGATTTATTTGGCAGGTTTGAAAACATGGATGTTCCAACTAAACTTAGTAATATTTAATCAAAAAACATTTAATCCTTATAAGTTTCTATAATCCTAATTATGCTAATTGAAAAAGGTAAACTTATTTTAAAAAAGATGTAAACTAGGTCACAAATGGTTGTATAACAGGTAAGGATGTTAAGGTAATAGATAACTATTGTTATCTCAGATGACTGTTTAGCAGGTGCCCTATTTGGGCTAATTCATTAAAGCATTGCCCACACTGATAAAACCACTGTTCACTGGCGTAGATTAATGAAGTGCATTTTCCAGGGGCTACTTAGTAATTGCAAAGATTTTGTTTACAAATATGTTCTGGCACTCCATTTACAAAAAAATGTAAATGATAAAAATTTATTAAAAAAAATATAATAATGTAATAGTTAAAACCAGTTAAAACACAAAATACAAAAAAAGGAAGACACAAAAAACAGCATTTACATTTTTCTTGTAATTATAATTATCTATTATAAAATTATAATAAATAATATTGTCGAAAATGAATAAAAAATCCAAATGGTCACCCTGTCCAAAACCAAAAAAAAAAGTTGAAAGTATTAAAATAGAAGATATAAAATGGAGTGCAAGAACAATTTTGTTGGCGATGCCCAAACATTCTATTGCAAAATATGATCCGACGTATAATCTATCTTTCGATGTCAAATATAACGGGGGGCGCCCCTCCCCATATAGGCAGAAGAGCATTCGTGGGCAACCAGGTAGGTGTGGTGAACGAATCCCCGAGTTGGCAACCCCAAAACATGTGACGAAAAAGTACCAGAAACCGAAGGAGATTTACCATTCAATAGTTCCATTAAGCGTCCGGGAATGCGAGCCCCGACCGGAAACAGAAAAGCTCGCGGAGCCAAAAAAACTGTATGTAGCATAGTCCAACTCGACTAAAATAATGTGTGTGTGTGTGCTGTGAGATTTATTGTTGTATTTACGTCGCAGGCGGCTGATGTTATTTGAAGAAGAATACAAGAACAAGTTACCATGGAACCAGATTAAAAAAGTCCGAGAACGGATTGCCAAATCTCCTGATAAATTTACACCAGTAATGGAAGATAGATTTGCGTATGTATTGCGCCTAATTGTACGCCAGTACGCTATTTTGAACTTTAGAACGAAACGAAGAAACGGCTTGTGCAAACTTTTTTTAGGGGTTCTTTTTTTAAATCAAATTATAACTAGCTTGTATCTACGTCAGCTTTTGGGTATTTGAATACATAGAAACGCCAATATACATATATTAACCTATATTTCAATAGGAAATTAAAAAAACGACCACTAAAAATAATTATTTATTACGGAACATTTGCAGTCCTCCTCCAAAAACTAAGAATTGGAAGAAATCTGACTGGGAAAATCACGAATCTAATATAAAAAGGCTTGCAACACCGAAACCAGTTCACAGACCCCCTCGCACCCCGGTATGCTTATTTCAAACGCAAATTAAGCAAGTTATGCAATACTAAACTTTAACGATATTTACAGAGAAAACGAAAGCCATTGTCCTCTCTTCTTTTTGGAATTAATGAACTGTCTAACCCAAAGAGTATTTACACTAAGGAAATTTACTATGATTATCCTCCTGTTTCAAAGGCTGCAATGTTGTATGAACTGTCAGATCGAATTCTCGAACTCTCAGCTCCGAAACCTGATTTGAGTAATCAAGCAGATTTCTATCCGTTTAAGACATGTCCAGAGGCATTAGTATATACAGGTAAAATATTATTTATTTTCTATTTTTGATATTTGAAGATTAATTGCTTATGAACTTATTTGTCAAAATGGCTTAAATGGAGACACATCATAATTTTAATTTTGTTTGTTACACACTACAGCTACTGAGAGAATTATCAGCTTGGCACAACCAAAACCAAAACAGGACACACGAGATATGGATATAAAAGAAAATCCATTCGGTGTGGAGCCATCCGCATTGACGTACAAAGCGACGGCCCGCATCCTTAAGCTAGCAACACCAAAGTCTTGAAATGATGGTAATACATATATATTTTAAGTACATTTTTAGTGTTTGAATAATTTATTTTGAACTTTTGTTTCAGTTGTGTCTGTGAGTTTCAATGTCCCTGTTAAGCAGTTGCAAGATTATGGCGGATATTGATCCAACATCCAACCCTAACCTCAATCCAATGTCTCCTATTAAAATAGATTAATGAGAACATGGAATCCACATGTCAAGATCTTGATCATTCCCCAGATGCTATATGATATAGCTGAAGAATGTGTTAAATGGGAAATTTACTTGATTTCAAGAAAGATCTGCAATGGAAGGTAAATGGAAATACATCACTCTCAGTATCCTTGCAAGTTATCGACTTTGAGATAATCAAAGCAATTTTGTCTATTGTATATTTATGGTTTATTTCATATAAAAAAAAGATAAACAAATTTAACATAAAGCAAAAAATAACCATACCGTACCGTTACCGTATTGCATACAGTACATAGTTTTAATGTTTATGACTATATTTTCATAAACAATGTGCTTGTGTCTTCATTTTTTAGTGGTCGATTTTACAATTGTTGATTAAAATTGATGTTAATAAATGTGTATTGGCGTGTCTATTTTATTAAATATGTAAATGTTGACGGAGATATAGCAATTAAAAACTAAAATTTGAATTGTAGTTTTAGCGCTAGAAATGGTCGGCCATATTTGTATGACGTGAAATGCATTTTAACGTCAGTTATTTGTTGAGTAGGTCTGTGCTATGGTAATGTTTTGTAGCCGTTGGTAGTCGAAATAATCAAATCAAGTCAAAGAATATCAAGTTTTTATTTTATTTAACCCTGTTACGGCAGACATAATATTGAAATTTTATTGTTCCTTGAAATAGCTGTAAATAATATTTGATATTTTGATATATAAATACATATAGCAGCGATTTAAGAGCTGTAAGGTTGGCAGCAGTTGTGATGTCACATGCATTTGGAATGTGTACAACGTTGAATCCCTTAAATAATTAAAGAGATAAAATGACTTTTTTAATTGTTAATATCTCCTAGCATATAAGTAGTTATTAAAAAATAATTGGATATTTCAGGGTCATGTAACCCACTTTCCCAATATATAGTATACTTTTATAGAAATTAAGACATAGGACACAAGATCATTCAAGTTGTATTTATTGTTGACAGGTCAGGAAACGTGGAAGAAAGCTTGCAGAACGTCTTACTTACATCGAATGATTTGAAGATTTGAAGTATTGTCAATTGATGCCAATCATATTTTGCAATAGCTAATTTATAAAGATCTTGTGCATTGCTAGTAATAAAATTAACAAAATCAAAATCCTTTTCTTAAATTTATATACAATTAAGTACATCAAGCTAATTAGTTAATAGTTAAGAATGTGAATTTGAGTCAGGAGAGGTTATGACGTTGCAATCTCGTTGTTGGTGTACATCGACTATTTGAATGTCTAGTTTTTATGTCTTTAATTCTATTTTCAAATTAAAATATTTAATGCGTGCAATAATAAAATAATTTTTCATATAAATTGACTAAAAAATTTATTTTCAAAAATATCAAATATTTTTCAATTTATTCAGTTCACATGAATCAAGTAGACTATTAAATTATATTTTTATTAATTATTACCAACAAATTACATATTATTTTAATTAAAAAGAAAAATTATAATATTTAAAATGATAAAAAAAATTAGAAAAAATTATGAAATGTGAAAAAAAGAAATATACAGTAATTGAATTGAAATAACAAAAGAAAGCTTCAGGATAAAGGGACTGTATCTTAGGTAATAGATTTGAGAGGTTGTACATTAATTAAGAATTAAATAATGAAATATTTAATAGTAACTATATTAATGTCAGACGTACATATAGAAAAGTACCAATATTGTCGTAAGATTTGCAAACCGAGAGAATGACAAATTTGACAACGATAATTGAAGATTTCCGCCCAAAAAGTTTCTGTCATAAGTATTACGTCATTTTTTGTGGATTTCCCACACGAAATCAACTATCTAGTCAAGATTGTTTCCGATTTGTCTAAACTTACCTCCTTTTTAGCTTCCATGCGAAATCAATTGAAAAACTCAGAAAATGAGATATTGTAATGAAAAAAACCTATCAACTCTCATGACAATAAATAAATCCAGGTCTGGGTGAAAAACCTAGTCATATGATTTGGATGAAGTTTGTCACGTTACGCTGCATTGTTTTAACTAACATAACCATCAGAAAAGAATTTTACTTATTTTACAAAATTTCCACTTTTCAGTTCTTGATATTTCCAGAGAAAAATGGCTACTAGCAGCACGTCGTTTTAGTAAGTATGATAAGAGTACTAATCAATTCTATGAACCGTTGTTTGTAAAAATTGACACTGGCTGGACACTCAATATTCACCCTAAAAATATACAAATGTGATAACTAAGTTAATTTAATCACACAAATTTTATGGTTATTAAAAGCACTCTCTCACCGTCCCCATTGTCACATCTTGTCACACATTGAGGACACAATTTAAAAAGAATACTTTTCCTAGTTTATTTTGCATAATTGATTTTTAGATTCCTGTGACGTTAGGTTATGACTCGTGTCACGTCTTGATCACCTTCCTTTTGTGTGTGACGTAATTAATAGATGACCGTTCTTAGGGCAGATGCATTATAAAACGAAACTATGAAGTGTCATATTTAAAATATATTCTAAAGTTTCATTTTGCAGTGAGGTGGATTACAATGACATTTCTAGTCAAGATGACACATTTAGTGACAAAGGAATGCAATGTGATGAAATAAAGGACGAGGATGCACGTGCAGAATGTTTGAGAAGAAAAGCCATGGTAAGAGACTCTTCGAAACATTATGCGATGTTAAGAAAGCATATCGTTTAAAAATTATAATATCGCGTAAAGCTACGAGAGTAGTATAGAATATTTCATTGACATTTTTTTTTTTAAGTGTTTATTTCTCAATAAAAGATATTTTTTCGGCAAAGAGCGCTTTATTTATCAACATAGTCTCCTTTAAGCTCGATATATTTACTCCAACGTTTTTTATTCCTTCCAAATAA
Source organism: Panorpa germanica (assembly GCA_963678705.1). Lineage (NCBI taxonomy): Eukaryota > Metazoa > Arthropoda > Insecta > Mecoptera > Panorpidae > Panorpa > Panorpa germanica. Next base: position 6,033,116 of record OY783212.1, on the reverse strand, counting down.
TAGGTTTTCTCAAGGCCCTCCAAATAGGCGTTTGTTTCAGTCCTTAGAAACAGGAAATAGTCGTAGGGGGCTGAAATGTTAAGAGTATGCTGGATGACCACACACTTATCATAATAATAAATGGCAGTTGACGAGAGCTGCGCGGAAAATTCCAAAAGTCACTGAGATATCAAACTACCCTCGTATGTTACCGAATAGATCTAATTAACTAAAACTAGAATTTACTTTATTAGCAGAGGCATAACAGAAGACATAATGAGTATCTGGCAAAACCGAAACAAATATATGAAAGAGATGACATTTCCGAAAGATCATATGTTACAAAAGCAGCTCTTGTGTACAAGGCATCGCCTCATATAAAACAGTTGGCTATACCCAGACCGAAACCACCTCAAGAAAAGATTCCTCCGCGCGTACAACCAGCTGCTCTTACATATAAAGGTAAATTTCGTGTTACATTTAAATCTCTTAAGGCAATATTTCGCAATATTACATTTTTATGGGGCCTCGGCAAACTTGAATATAGGAATACTCTATCATTTCTGAAGCTATTTATAAATACATTGAATAGAATGAAATATGTGATAAAAATAGTATTTAAAATGTAGCTTTTCCTTTATACATACTGTTAAAATAAATGTTATTTTTTATTGTTAGCCACAAAAAGAATAAAAGAACTTTCGCAACCAAAACTTGTGGTAGCTGTTCCTAGGTCTATAGCGAAAATGAAAGATCCATTTTCAACCTCACGAGTACGACTCTCAGTGCTGTACCTGCCAAATGTTCCAAACCACCGGATTAAAGAACGAAAACCTAACAAGCAAAAGATAAGTAAATCAGTACGTATTAAATTTAACTCAGTCACTCCACAAAATGTATGAATACTATGAATTAATGGAATTTAGAAAAAACAGTTTCTTTATGTATCAAGAGTACCTTCTTAAGTAGAAATTTTATCCGAGATATCGATCCTGTCTGAGCCTGACTAAGGGGCCTATTTTGTAACTGCTTACCTGACGTCTGTTATGTTCTGACGATTTTTCAAAGCCCTATAATTTACAAATTAGGCTACTTATGCCAGTTCCAAGGTATGGGATTCATTTTGCTCTTTATTTAAAGTTTTCTGAGTTTTGTGTAAACTTAGCTTAGCTTAACTTAGCTTGGTTTATAAAATATAGGCCTTTGAATAATCATCAGAAGGTAACAGACGTCATGTAAGCAGTTACAAAATAGGTCCCTAAAAATGGTTAATCAGGACATACCCGATAAGGCCCTAGTTAGGCCCTCAAAAGGTTCCTCTAAGGACGCCGCCGGGTTGTCATAAGATTATCCTGACCGAGACTGGAATGTTTACGAACTCTCAAAAATCAGTTTGAACAATTCAAAATATATATTAATTACAATGTGTAATTCTTTTACAGGTCGCGACACAGAAATCAAAGGTGAATAAAGATAAAGAAATTCATACAGAAAAAGAAAAAGTTCCTTCAGAAGATAGTTCTTCAGATACTTCTACTTCTTATGACATCATGTTTCCAGAAATGTCTACAGTTTCGTTTAAAATACCCAAGAAGCGTATATAAGCTGACCTTATTCAAGAAAGCTTAAAACATTCAAGACGTTTGAAGGAATCTTAGCTGAAAATGTCGTGCTATTGTTCTAATATGCAGAATATCATGGCAGGTATAAATTAAGAAACTGTTTTGTATTGGTTCGTTAGTAGTTCTAAAAGGGTAATATTAACTGAAACAGATTTAAAAAGACACATTTACAGATTTAGGTATAATATGCAACTTTTGTTCAGTACACAATTACGGATGAAAGGAAAGGGACCAGTGGGACGTAATTAATTGAAGCCAGTCATGAATATATACAATTGATTTTGCGTAGCAACTAAAGGAAAATATTCGTTTCATTTTTATCTGCAAATGAAATGTCTTCTAAAATGTAAATAACACATATGTAACGAAATCTGTCCGACTACTACAAAAATGAAGCATTTTAGGATTTTGTTTATGGCACCCAACATAACCTAAGTAACCTAATCTTAAGCAAGTAAAACAAACAAATAATCTCATGGTAACCAAAAATTTTGGTAAAATGAACAAAAAAAATTAATTTATATAAAAAAAAGGGAAAGTTAAAATGATAATATAAAAAAAATATAAAAAATCAAAATTAACGAAATTTAAAAAAAATGGGAAAATGTGTACAGAAAAAAACAGCAGAGGTATCCAGACCACCTGGGCCACTAAAATTTAAATTTAGTGATAGGGTGTTATATTTATCTACCCCTAAACATATAAGAGCTAAACATGATGAGTGGTATCTCAAATCTTTCGACACCTTCTATACGAAGGGTAAAAAGTCGAAGAATGAGAAGAAGAGTATCCGTGGAGAGTCATACGAATGCAGTGAGCGAACTGTCACCTTATCAGAGCCGAAACGCAAAGGTAGGAAGTACAAACCTAGGAGACCTATTTATTACCATACCGTACCTAAAGCTGCGCGGGAAGCGGAAGCGAAGCCGGAAATCGTTGCATTATCTGTTCCACACAAATGGTAAGCAAAAGAAATACAAATTCGTCATTTTATTTTTCCACATCCTAAATTCTATGAAATTGTTGATACAGTTTGTTTATATAAGAACCTAAATCAAGCACTTCTTTCTTAATTGGTCACAATACTAGATATAGAAGATATTAGTAATTAAAATAGCCACTTCAAGAACTGGAGGAATTAAAGAGACCGTTTACATTCAGTTATTTTCTAAACGTCATATTTACACGCCAATTCCATGATTCCATTCTTACATTTATTTGTTAGAGATATATTGTTAGTTATGTATATAGAAAATGTTACAGCCAAGTGAACATTTTGGAGTCACTTTGCCATCATATTGTAGATACGCATGATTTTCTTGTCATGAAAGAGTTCATTTACAGTTCACTTTCTCACAGTCGTTCATATGAAATGTCTATTTATCAGCTACAAATGGCTAAACCCCTCCACCTGTCGGAATACAAATGAAGATAAAGTTGATACTAACTTTAATTGAAGTGCAATAGTGATAGAAACGTCACAAAACAGGACACTTCACCAATATGTTTACTGCGAGCTATTGAAGTTGTTTTTTTATATAACTTAAAAATTAAATTACAGGACATTGCTTTTCTCGAAGCAAAGGTTAGAGGATTTGAAAATTCCAAAAGAAAAAATTGATAAGATAGATGAACTTATTAAGGAATCTGGAGAAGAATTATCTCCGGAAATGGAGGCTCATTTCCAGTAAGTATTCTTTGAATTCTTTGTTACTCACTTAAGTTTAAACGTATCTGCTACATAAATATTATGTAAATGTAGTAATTGCTTTTAACAGGTTCTAGAATTAATGTAGCTAGCTAATAAAGTATACTAAAACTTGCAAAATTTGTTTTATTTATTTCAGAAATCGTAATTTGACAGCAAAGAATTTTTTTTTCCTATAACATGAAATTAATTAATTAAAAACTAAATAAAACTAAACATTATAACTTTTTTAGCGTATTATTGATTAGTATTGAATATTGATTAAGTAACACATGTGTACTTTTCAGAAAACCGCCGAAAGAAAAAAAGTGGGCAGCTGGCGACCAGGCATTAAAGGATTCTGTAGAACGGTTATCTGCGCCTAAAAAGCAGCGTCCAAGACCACGGCCTCCAGTCAGTGTTTTAATACATGTTCTTTATATATTTGATTATGCTAAAAAAGTATACTAGAAATACCAACGCCTAAGTATGACAAAGACATTACTAACGAAGTCTACCTCGCAACTAGTTGACTGCAGTTTCCTAGAGCCTTTGTTAGGTTATAATTATCTAGGTTAGCCGAGTGTAGAACCAATTATTTGCTTGTCTTCAAGTCTAGTTGAGAAGAAGTTCGGAACATTTGCCTTCTTTCTTGTATACTTTCTTTTGCGTAACTTTTCAACATAAATATTTTAAAATAATTGAACAAGTTTTGAAATTGTTTGAAATAATATGTTTATACAATATTTTAGGTTAGAAAGCGTATGCCATTGGACTCTTTGTTGGTGAGAATTGTGGATGTTCTCTACGCGCCAAGGAAGCCTGACGTATATGATCCAACGTACGGATTCAGAGTTTCTCCACTTGCTTTGACATATGAAATCACGGACACAGTGACAGCTCTAGCTGCGCCGAAGCAAGACATGAGCGGAGAACGATACATCCCTGGTCAAATTAATCCATTTGCTCTAACATACGTTGGTGAGTTGAAAGAAATTCCATTACTTTTTTAATTATTTACCGAGGTTGAACACCTACTTACAAGGAACCTGTAATATATTGAGCATGGTTTGATTCCTGAGTAAAAAATATGTTTATTCTTGACTGGTGAGAAAGATTTGTAAACAACTATATTGAACAATCCTCACCGTGATCGATAATGAAATTGAAAGAATTATCTTAATTAATACTGTTATCAATTATAAAATCTATTATCTTTTGTTCCTTTCAGCCACGGAGAATATGATTAAGCTCGCTACACCAAGAGCTAAAGCCGCAGTGACGGATTTGGATGTCAAAGAAAATCCATTTGGTGTTGAGCCCACGGCTCTTACCTACAGGGCAACTGCAAGGATTCTCAATTTGGCTAAACCCAGAGGAGGATAATGTATGTATAAATAATGCACAAATCTCTGTTGTTTCAACAATTAAATTATTATTAAATTTTGTATAGATTAAATTTGGACAGTTTCTTCCATTCTATTCGTATGTATCCAAGTTGGATTGGTTTAACGCAAGTTGGCATTATGAAGAATGAAGTGTACAAATAGTCTGTCTTCTAACGTTCATCTTCGTGAATTGCATTTAAGAGATCATATTGGGGTAAAAGGTTACTTTATCTACTGTTTAAAAAATACTCAATAAAAGATAACCTAAAAATATGCAACTGTAAGTTAAAACTTAAATAAAATATATTGTCATTTTAAATTATGCTTTTAGTTTACTTAGTAATTAATTTTATAAATATTTCCTATATATTGATTAAGTTGTCCTTCGGGAATTCAAATAGGAACAACAATTAGGTTGTGAAGCATAACTGAATTTATATCAAACTGCACTGTCTATCTGGTGTAAAACCGGCATAATACAACAACGATAAATAACTTCTATTATAAGTCCAAATCACGATAGTTCGGCGGCGACTTATATTTAAAAGAGGTTATAAGATCGGTATAAATCTATAATACGATAATGAATTTTATCTTATTCGTTTCTTTACACATTATAGAAAAATAAGTGAGTCAGTGCTTTTTAGTTATATCGGCAGTTTATACCCCACAACTTGTTTTAAGTATGAGACGCCGCCGAACTCTCGTAACTTCAACTATACATATTATATTCTATTGACTTCGTAATATCAAAAAAATATTAAGCGGTAAAACGAAATTCAAACTTTAAATATAGATATATCTCCGGCAATTTTAGGATATTTAATAAAATATTTCAATAAATAATTTAAAAATCTACCCCTAAAAAATCAGTTCACAACTCAAATGTCATTTTATAGTCCGCTGATGCTGAATCTCCTTAATAATCATAAAGACAAAATTAATTAATTGAACATTTGAAATTCTGGTAATTAATTTTACAATACTAGTATGTAGTATACTTTTATAGAAATTCAGACATGGTTCACAAGGTCATTTCGCAGGAAAACTGTCATAGTAAGTAGGCTAAAAGTGACATAACAATTTTTGTTTAAAAATGTGTAAATAAACCACAAAAAAAAAACTCAAAAGAATGTAAAAAACCAATAAAAATGTAAAATAAAAATAGTAAAATATAAAAACTCCAAAAATAAAGAAAGTAACTGATAAAAAAACATTATTTAATAAATATCCAAAAATAGAAGAAACAATACAAAAAACATGAAAGATAAAAAACATAAAAAAGAGAAATGTGAATCTCAAAAAGCGCTTCCAAAAAGACAAACTAAGTTCAAATGGAGTACAAGAACTAAGTTCTTGGCAACTCCTAGAGATGTAAGAGCAAAGCACGATTGGGAGTACGTCCTATCATTCGATACGAAGGTTACAAAGGGGAAACCGTCAGTAAATGAAAAGAAGCCCTCTAAGGGTGGTTCTGGGGGTGGAAGGACAGCAGAGTTGTCTAAACCAAAACATGTCAATAAAAAATATGTCGCACCAACGGAGACATCTACAGGTGTATCTCCAGCAGCAAAAAATGGTTCAGCCAGTGGTCGAGTTACGGAAATTGCTGCACCGCGGAAGATGTAAGTGGTAGGGCTAGGCAAATCCATTCATTACAACGAAAACCTTCCTCATCCCTTCAACGATCTCGGCCCTGTATCTACAATGAATTAAATACACACAAAACTGACTGTATATTATTTATAAAATTATAATTATGGCCTAGTTTAGCATTTTGTAAGCGTTTTAGTAATACAAAAAATTATTACATTGTAATGGGTTCGTGTACCATACCTATACTGTAAAGATACTGTATGTACATATATATTGATAAAGTTGGCTATCAGTACCTAAAATGTCCAATGGGCTTTTGTCCTCATTTTTTAGTGATCGATTTTTCAATTGTTGATTAAAATTGATGTTAATAAATGTGTATTGGTGTGTCTATTTTATTAAATATCCAAATGTTGACGGAGATATAGCAATTAAAAGGTTGAATTGTAGTTTTAGCGTTAGAAATGGTCGGCCATATTTGTATGACGTAAAATGCATTTTAACGTCAGTTATTTGTTGAGTAGGTCAGTGCTGTTGTAATATTTTGTAGCTGTTGTTGTCAAAATAATCAAGTCAAGTCAAAGAATAATAAGTTTTTATTTTTTTTAACCCTGCTATGGCAGACATAATATTGAAATTTGATTGTTCCTTGAAATAGCTGTAAATAATATTTGATATTTTAAGGTTGGTAACCTTACACAAGGATTGTGATGTCACCTGCATTTGGAATGTGTACAACGTTGAATCCCTTTAATAATTAAAGAGACAAAATGACTTTTTTTAATTGTTAATATCTCTTAACATATAAGGAGTTATTAAAAAATAATTGGACATTTGAGGTTCTACTAACCCACTTTATCAATATATAGTACACTTGTATAAAAAATTAAGACATAGGACACAAGCCCATTAAAGGGATAGATTACTATAGCTTTCAAAATGTCCAGCATAGGGAAGCTTCACTTTCTAGACCTCCTCAAAGAAAGTAGGCTAGAAATGACAATGAAATTTTTGTTTTAAAATGAATTTAAAACCCCAAAAAAATCAAAAAATATGTTAAAAAATCAATAAAAATGTAAAAATCAATATAAAAAAATAGTAAAATATAAAAAAACCAAAAAAAAAGTAACTGATAATCATAGTTTAAGAATTATCAAAAAAAATTAGCAAAACCGCAAAAAAATGAAGTGTGGCGAGGAGCTTCCAAAGATCCAAACGGAGTTCAAATGGAGTACAAAAACTCAGTTATTGGCAACGCCTAGAAATGCAAGAGCAAAGTATGACTGGGAGTATTATCTCTCGTTTGATACAAAGGTGACAAAAGGAAAGCCGTCAGTAAATGAGAAGAAACCTAAAAAGGGATCTGGGGGAGGGGGGAAAACGGATGAGTTAGCTAAACCAAGACATATCACAAAGAAATATGTCGCACCGACGAAACCATCTACAGGTGTATCTCCAGGAGCAAAAAACGGTTCAGCAAGTGGTCGAGTTACGGAAATTGCGGGACCGAAGAAGATGTAAGTAATTACAGCGAGATGATATTGGAGACAAGACTTTCTACATAAAAGTACTGGTGTTGTTTGTGCTAGTTTTACTTTTTAAATGATTTAATCTGACATAAAGTCCAAAGTCAAAAACTTAAGGACAGTTAGCATCTAAGTAATTTCATAATTTCTTTAGAATAATTATTTATGTACTTAGATTCTATGGAAATTAATGACACTAGTGTCAGTAAAAATCAGCTGGTACAAATCTTTGCTGAAAGGTCCTGCTACTGTATAATTTTTAGTGATCTTTAGTCTGTATGATTTTTACTAGAAAGTACTATTTTAAAAGTGTTTCAAAGTTTAAGTTACCTATGAGTAAACATTTCTGGTGGAGTAACATTTAACGATTCATTACTAAACCGTGTCTGCGAAGTGGTGTAAGTTTTGTTGCAGCTTGTTCAGGCGTGAGTTAGTTAAGAAACAGTTTCTTTACAATAACAAATTCATAATTATAAATTAATTAGATTGTATTTACAGTGTTTTTTCTTTGCATTTAAAAATAGAATGTGTTGCATTCTAATTTCTAACTACCGTGGCCGTGATCGTTGAAGCAACGGCGCGTGGTTTCAATATTTAGCTATTTGGCTTCTATGTTTTTCAGTTACAAGTTACCAATCAGGGCATGTGCTAGATGCAATCTCATGTGGCGCCAAGATGAGAGGCGCCGGCTTAAGCTTAGCTGTATATATTTACAAATTAGTACTTACTGTATTTCGTTTCTACAATCGTTTAATTAGACACAGTAATCAGGGCAGATAAGAGATAGGGGCGCCAAACAGTAAAATATTTTACAGTAGGCCACCCTATAGAGGAGTGAAACGTACGGTTAGGTGAATCTTTGAAATAAAGTGGGAAAGACGCCAAGATATTTACGAGTATATTTTGTATGACATTACAATAATAAATAATTTTCTAAATTATAATTATAGAAATTTGTATCATACACATAAAGACAATCGTTTTGATAAAGAACGTAAGAAGAAAATAGAGGAGTTGCTGAAATCATCTACTTCAAAAGTACCACCTGATGTTCAAGAAGAAATAGAGTAAGTATTTAAGAATATATATACTAATTAAGTAGAACTTCAGTAAAATAAGTATATATATATAAATAGTATATTAAATAGTCTATTTTAAAGTATTTTAGGTTTAGTTAATATATAAATGTTACCTTTAGTCTAAACAATTTTACCTAATATATAATATAAGTGACCAATTTTATTAGTACCACAATCGTAATACATATTACATTTTCTTACATTAAGTATACGATCAAGACTTTATATGAGTCTTTGAGAAAATATTAACACAAAAATGTAATTATTAAACATAAATGGCTTTGATAAAAAATTTCAAACTAAATTATAATTAATAAATTTGATCAATTTGACCCTCTTAACTAACACTTTTAAACGTACAAACTTCTTCAGTAAAGAAATCAATGGTAAGAAAGAGAAGGAGAAGAAGCTTACTGAGAAGCAATTGAAAGATCTGCTAAAAAGAAATGGACCGCGTAAAGAAAGAAGGAAGCGTAGAATTAGGGTATGAATTGCAGTGATACCTCATGTGCGATCACATAAGTGAAAAATTTATTGATAATGGAATAATATTTTCTTAAAACTATTACAGAGAGGGCCACGACGACACTTATCTTATCTTCTGTTAAGAATTATGAACGAAATGTATCCCGGCGAACAGATATATGTTAAACCAGACTACGATGCTCCGTTCCGAACGGACAAAAATGCAATGAATTATAATATTACTGATCGTACCACGGAGTTAGCATTACCCAAGGAATATCCAGATATAGGTCCATTAATTCAACTCGGTGGAGTTCATCCAACTGCGTTAACTTATACAGGTAAAAACATGTTAAAAATAATAAGATTTTCTACGGAAGTGAAGCAACAGTCAGACGTTTAATACAAATTGTAAATGTCCATGCTAATGAATGTAATGCTGACAGAATTTTTTCCCGAATTGGAAAATCAGCTTTTAATTGTGAAATCTATCACTATCACGGAAACGAAATGCAATCTGAACTGTTGTTCGTTTTCACTAAATATTCTATTTGGACAAACGAGTAATGGGTACATTTGCTCTGTGTATATTTAAAATTATCGATTCGTTTATTTACTTGTGATTTCAGCATCTCCAACTATTGTGAGATTGGCTGCACCTAAACCTAAACCAAATATTACTGAATTGGATATGAAAGAAAATCCATTTGGTGTAGAACCGAATGCCTTGAAATATAAAGCAAGCAAGAGAATTATTGAGTTAGCTGAGCCTAAGTAAAGGATTAACAGGGCATGCAGCTATGAAGGTAATATTAAGTTTATTTAATTTAGTTTATATAGTAATTACATTGATACAATCGCATGAGTTTGTAATCTGTATTGATGTAAGCGTATTATTTTTGTAATTTTGATAAGTTTGAATTATTTAATTCCATAATTGAGTTACTAGTAACTCTTTCGATTTGTCGCTATAAGAAAATTTCGAAAACCATCTTGCACTACTAGATGACACATTTTAAATCTTGTAAACGAAATCACAAAGTGGTAAGTTAAAAACGTTTATACTTTTAATTTAATAACGTCAGCCTTAACTAATTTTTTAACAATCTTCATTTCCATTATTTTGTGTTATAAAAGGTTAACTTTTAATTATAATTTAAAAAGAAACAACAATTTAAGTCAACTGGCAATATTTTATTCATATATTTAATAAATAATTTAATACATTTCTAATCAATGAATTATGAGCTCCTATACACTATTCATAAGATGGATTAATTATTAAAATTAGCTACACTATATATGAATTAAGAAATTTGTATTCAAAACCTATTTTATTCAAACATTCTAAATTCTTATTAAAAGTTGATATTATCTACTTATCAACATTAACACATTCTACTACAGTTTATTTGTAAACGGTATTGTTTGTGCCAACTAAACTGGCAAGAAATATTCGTCATTTCAGCAGAATGGGTTAAATTATAAATGAATTTTAATTTAAAACAGAATTGCAATATATAATTGAACTATTTAGTTATCACTCTTAAACTTTACACGTTATTTCTGCTTTACACCATAACTAATATTTATTAATGTTCGTAATTCTAACATTGCATAAATAAATAAATAGACAATTATATAGAAATGAAAAATATCTATAAATTATATTAAGTAAACTCATCAAGAGTCCAGTCCACTCATGCATAACATTTTGGTTCGAAAATAAAAGTACAGATTATGTAATAACTTTACTTAAAATGTGGTTAGACTTTTTTATATTTATAAAATGTACATGAAAGGTTCTACTTTAATTATTTAAAGGGAATTGATGCTTCTAGTATATTATTGTTATTTTATGAGTTATATATTAAAAAATAAATTAAAATAACGTTATTTAAATAATATTCTAGTTACTATATACAATACATAAACACGAAATAAAATAGGTTTTGATTATAAAAATACTAAAATGTATTTTTGATTACTTCAAGTTAGCAATAATAGCATGTGTAAACTCATTAGTTGAGTTATTCCCTCCTAAATCTTTAGTACGAACTTTTCCACCTCGCAAAACACGATCCACTGCGTCGTTTATTTGTTCACTATAAACATTCAGATTCACATGCTTCAACATTTTTGTTGCACACAAAATCATAGCCGTTGGATTAGCAATATTTTTACCAACAGCTTTTGCAAACGTATGACGAGAGCCCTAAAATTACACAAAGATATAAATGAAAAATATTGAAGATGAAGTAAATATTTAGTTTTCATGATTTCTTTTTTTATAGTTAATACCTGTTCGAAAACAACGCAGTCTGGAGAGTAAGAAGCTCCAGCAACAACTCCAGCACCACCAACAAGACCTGATGCCAAATTATCAACAATGTTTCCATATAGATTTGGCGTTACCAATACGTCAAATTGTTGTGGTTTGGATACCATCTGCATGGTGCAATTATCGACAATCATACGTTCAAATTCGATCTTTGGATAAAGTTTGGCCATCTGAAACAACATATTATTATGAATGGTAATTAAAAAGATAATTAATAACTAGTGTTAAGATAAGCATTAGAAATAACGATATTATAATATACCTTCTCACAACTACGAAGAAACAGACCATCACCCAGTTTCATTATATTAGCCTTATGCACAGCCGTGACCTTTTGACGATTATTTCTAGTAGCATAATCAAATGCAAATTTAGCAATACGTTCGGATTTGGTTGCAGTAATTATTTTTAGGCATTCAACTACTCCAGGTACACCTTCATGTTCAAGAGCACTATACTCTCCTTCAGTTTGTTCACGGATAATGACGCAATCGATATTCTAAAAAAAAAATGTTGGTAAAATGATCATATTGCTAAGTTGTTAAGCTATTTGAATAAGTTGGTTATGTTGCTCACCGCATGCCTAGATTTCACTCCGGGTAAGCTCTTAACATGGACAACATTAGCGTAGAGATCAAGACTATTACGTAATTTCATATTAAGTGTCTGAAGTTCTCCTGTATGAGAGTAGTCAGGAGTGGTCAAAATTCCCTGAAATCATAAAATGATTAAATTCCCTATTTTATATACTTAATTTTAATTTAATTAATACCCTTACTTTAAGACAAATGCGATTTTTAGATATAGAATTTGCTACATCCTCTAAACTTGCACTTAAAACTGGATTTACTTCAGAGAAGAAAAAAGTTTCAAAATCCACAGGGACAGATGCTGCCTGAAATGATATATAAAATATTAAACATGATATATAATATTAAAGTATTTTTATTTTAGGGTTTATTGAGATACACTAACTTTGAACACTTCTTGAACGGAATATACAAGCTCGGGTCCAACTCCATCTCCAGGTATCAAGGTGCATTTTGTACGTGACGTTCTTTCAGCACCTTGTGGATTTGCTTCAGCAGTGCCCTATGTAACATATATAAAGAATAAATACATAGAAACTGAAGAATAAATAAACTATCCATGTAAACTCTATTTAGATATATAGTGTGTTCTTTAATTTAAGAAAGTAACATACCTTAAATGAAGATATGTGTACTCCTCTTGCAGTTGCCTGGAAAATAAAATACAAGCAATATAACAATTATAAAACAAATAAAAATTGTAAAACTTTATTAGTATTTTTCTTTTCTGATATATCTGTAAACTAGGTTAGGTTATGTATCTTAGGTAATTTGTTTTACTAACTTGAAAAGCAACCTTGCTTAAATGTTTGCCTATAATTGACATATTGTTTCACTCCAATATTTTAACTTAAAATAACTAGTGAAAGTAAATAAAAATAATGAAGAAAATTATGATAGGTATTAAATAACTGAAAAAATGGCAGCCGCAAAATCGCAAAATTATGTCGCACTCTATCGGTAAAAAGCATCACAACTAAGAGAAATTGTGGAATATTACATTGCGCTGGAAGTTTATTAAACTGACATCAGATGGCTCATACCACTTAATAGTACTGGCTTTAAACAAATGAATTATTATCGCCAAGTTTTTGTGACGTCAGACTTTGGAAGGGAAATGGTGGCGTGTTGTGAGAAGTGATCGTTCGGGACATAAAATATTGTGGTCGTTTTAGTGATTTAGCGATCAAAATTTCAGACTTTAATAATTATTAAAACTACGTACAATCATGGAGAGAAGCAAACAGGAGTTCATAGTTGGAGGAAAATATCGTTTAGTTCGAAAAATCGGTAGTGGCTCATTTGGTGACATATATCTGGGCATCAATATTACAAATGGAGAGGTATGTACATTATGAAATTATTAAAACATAAATGACAATTTGCTTTGTATTAAGTATCACCCTTCCATCTTACATTTTATTTCTTTTTCTCTACTGGTGCTAAAAGTATTTTATATAATTCAGCTAATGGAAAACAATGCCTCGTTGAGAAAGTTAACTGTGGCAGCCATTTAAACATAAGTCCTTTATTTACATCATCTGGTACTGACGTTGTTGAATAGCTTTGGTTAATGGTTATCCTGTTGCCAGAATCTTTTTTGTCGTAGAAATAAATATATATTATTTCTGGGAAACCGCCTTCTATGTTTAATTTCACTTATTTTATTATATTGTCGCGCTTTTGTCTGAGTAAGTAGGTTAGCTCTGGGTTGTTTCTAGTCCGTTGGAGCTCCGAACTACATAGTTGCGACATAATTTACAAGGATTATGTTATAAGAATATGCAACTTTCATTGCTTTTAAGCTGTGTAGAAACATAAAACAATTACTATCTTTCCAGCATGTCTTATCTGAAATATGTGTATAACCAAAAAGTGTTGACAGATGGTCTGAACTGAGCAATTTTGCAATAACTGATTTCTTTGTAATTAGTTTAATTATTGAATAGCATTTAATTTTATGACAAACTAATGCTGATTATAATTAAACACATATTGAGCATCTAGATTTTCTTAGGAACTCATTTATCTTTTGGCCAACAAAACATTATGTTTTGGTATCTGTATTTTTGTTTCTGGTATCAACAATTTAGTCTTATATTTAGTAGATAAAGAAATAAACTAACCACAAATAGTGATTGAGCTTTGACCATTAGTAATAGCATTATAGATTTGAATTATAGAACGTTAAAAATAATCAGAACGTAGTGCATATTTTACAGAATAAGGGAAAATGCAGATGTTTGACTTTATTCAGTAAATTTTCGTCATAACTGTAATTTTTTCAAAAGAATATTCCGGGGGTATTCTAGTTAGTAATTGTATTGATTCAGGATTACATTTTTTCGACGTATAATAAAATCTTTATTTGTCACCAGGGTCGCATTTTTTTACTATTTTTTAGTTACAGAAAAGGTTTCACAATTACCTTTGTCCTCTGTCAAATCAACACTATTGGAAAATACATTTACAGTAGGTGACATAACAAAATACACAAAAGTTTTTCCATTGTCTTCCACATGAAATAGTAAGTTTATCCTTTTGCACTCCGACTTTTTTCTTACTTTGGATTACAACTACCGTATTATAATCCATGACATAATAGTGGCGTCTTTGGAGTTAGTTTAGTGAAAGTTAACTCTCAAACATTTTTGATTTGCATTTTTTATATTTCATGTTTGTTAGTTTACTGAAAGGCAATGGTGCAATAGCGGCGCATAAAGAGTGCAAACGTTTGAAATTCTCTGTATAATAAGTTGAACATTGAAAAGTTTACATTTTATAAAAAAAATATATTTGAACAATGTTATGTTTTGAAATTTTTATCAGATATAAATAATTTACCACGTTTATAAACTAGAAGAATTTGAATATCGATATGTTATATAATTTAACGAAAATAACAACAAACTTTCTAAAATATATTATGATATTTTATTAGATCGTCGTTTTCTATTTTCGCTTGATCATGTTATTGAATGTTATCATTTAAATATAGTATGAATGAAATTTATTTTGTAATTTTTCGCAAAATTAAGATACACATTCTTGACCCGGACTTGTAAATATCTTTAATCAATATTATTGGTATCTATGATATTTATTTAACGTCGGCCTATTTCCATCGGTCCTATCACCGACAGCTATTTAGCAATAGCAATTTTTAAGAGGTCATATTTGATTACTTACTGCTGCTTAATGAATTTATGATTATATTTGGTATATAGTTAATTAAACAAAACGTTCCAACCTCTGTTAAAATTTATCGCTCAAGTTGTCTAAAACTGAAAACTCAACTAAATAAGTTCACTATCGAATAAGTTTGTAAACATAATCTAATACTGCTGTCTGTAAATTAAATGAATTTGTTATTCGTATTTTCTTAGCGGAGATCTTGTCTATGATTTATCGCGATCTTGTTTTTGTTGTAGACAAATAAGGACAACATCATCATTTAAAAACAAACAGGTTTACACTTATGATCAGTCCATAATTATTCCTATGATCCTATGATTACTTGGTGAAAATGTTTTTCTTGTTTGACACGCAACTTAAGCTAATAGCGTTTTCTATTCATGAAATGTTGTTCTCGAGTTACACATCCTTGGATCTGGCGGTACACAGGACGTCATTGATTTCATTCATTCTCAGTCAACTTCGTTTAAGAATTAGATGGTATTTGTTACCGCGCCTCAGACGTTTCATTCATAAAACAAATGCGTTTACTGCTTTCCGTGCTGATAACTGGACGCTAACCTTAGAATCCATACCCTTTTATTACTCAACAAAAATTATATAGCACCTCGGTTTTAAATTGACTACTTGAGCAACTGTGCAAATTTTAACGCGAGTGATATATCTGGGTCCAATTTATATTGAAATTTAATTTAATTTAGTTATCCAATAAATTAAATTCTACTAATCGTTTGAGGGTGATTATAAAGAATACAATATCATTTCATGTTTGAATCTTTTATTCTGGAAACTGGGAAGCACGTTTTTAAGAACAACACTGCTTAATACAACTCGTGTTGTAAATTTCATTTTTTTAATTCGAACAAAAAGGATGTATAATTTAGGCAGTTTAGGTGGAATGGTTTGTCTATCTAATGAAATTGAAATCTTTAAAATCTCATAATGAAGAAATTCCTCACTTATTTGCGACATGTTAGTTTCTGTATATTTTTTTATACTCTTATTCTAAAATTAATGCAAACTCAAAAAAAATGTGTTTGCCTTATTTCTAATAATTGCTAGAGGCGTAAATTAGTGTAGACTAAACGAAGACAGTCTTTAGACTGATTAATATATGAAGACGCGAACATTTTTTTTCTAGGATTGTCTTTATTGCATGCCTTGTCTTAAACACGAAAAAGTATGACAAGACGAATTTTTATATTAGGTTCTTTGAAGTAGTGTATGTGCTTCTACCTTTTAAAATTCTACAAATAAATGTTATGGTATAATCCAAATCACGAGAGTTCGACGGCGACTTATACTTAAAAGAGGTTATAAGAGCGGTGTAAATCTATAATACGATAATGAATTTTATCTGATTCGTTTCTATATACATTAAAGAAAAATAAGTGGGTCAGTGCTTTTTAGTTATATCGGCAGTTTATACCCCACAACTTGTTTTAAATATGAGTTGCCGTTGAAATGTTGTAATTTGAACTATATATATGCCGTATAGTTAACAAAAAAGAAAAATTATTTAAAACGTACTCTTGACAGAATTCATGTTTTTTAATTTGAAGTACAACATGTGACTGTTAGTTCCAAAGGAGTGAAATTTAGATAACGATAAAATGTGACTTGTACCTCTTTGGATATGCTTATTCAGCAATGCTACTATCGATTTATAACGTTATACGTATTAATTATCATAATCAAAATTTAATCAAGTGTCTAGCTTTCGCTTATAACTGCGTAGCATTATTATCACCCCCACCCTTAGGTGGGTGGACGTCACATTGCTGTTTGCTTACGTCTGCGTGTAATTGGAAGGCTACACTGCTGGGGGTTATATTCTCGTGCGTTCTTATGACGTAATAGGTTGATAAACGTGACGTACTACTTTTTGGGGAATATAATAATTTTTGGTTTGACTTTTAAATCTATTATATTATTATCTTTCTTAAAAGAAATTAACAATATACTTAACAAAATAAAATTAAAGACAAAACGATTTAATAAATGAAAACCAAGAAATATTTGTGAATTTAATTTTGAGAATGTATTTTTGTATACTTGTTTTTATATTTTTATTGGATTTTTAAAAACAATATGCATCTGTTTAGACGCATTATGTTCAGCGAGAAAGTTGTACTGTTCTACTGTTGTTTTTATAAAAACTCGCGTATTACACTAACCATGGCCTTCTAAAGGCAGACATAGCATGACTGTTATTTTATCGGACACCTGTTCTAATATATCATAGCTTAAATATTAAAGTACTTCTATAATGGAAAATGAGGACAACAAGCGTATACGAGATACAATATACCAGTATTTTGTACTTAATTTGAGTTGTGACATATTTGAATAATTAAGTTTCTATTATTCATTGTATACACGCAACGAATAGTAAAACAGTTTGTACGCATTTTTCGGAGGTAATTTCATAGGTTGGACAAAAAGGGACACTTACGTAGGTAGACTGTTTGATCTATAAGAGAAGGAAAAGGTAAATTGTAAAAATAAAGGGGGTTTTGATCAGATAAATAGTTTGTTCAAGAAAAATTATTTATTATTTAAAAAAATTTAAAATGATACATTAATCTCATATAAAAAATTATCTGTGTATATATGAGTAAGAAACTGATATATAATATTTATCGGAATCTGATTCGTATCTGTGCCCGTATTCCTGAGTCTTGCAATCAATAATCATGATCGAACAGATTTGATTTATATGAGTAAAACATTTTACGAATCACTTTTAAAAAAGTATTTCTGAACTATAATAAAAATTATTAATATATATTAGGAATAGTACAGGAATACTTTTTTAAAAGTTATTCGTAAAATGTTGCACTCATATAAATCATATCTGTTCGATCACGAATATTATTTGCAAGACTCAGGAATATGGCCCCTGATCGTGTAAAATCACTTTTAGAAATGCATACTGTTTGGTCAACGCTTTTTGGATACTAACTTCGGAGGCAATATACAACTGGCTTCCTTTTTTTTGGGTATTACCCGAAAGTATATTTGTTTCTAACGATATTACTCGCTGTATAGATGTAAAAGAAAGAAAATTTTCATCAATTTCATAGAATCCGAACTCAAAGAGAATTTTACATGAGAAACATGTATTTTAAAAATCTGTTAACCACATTTTGAAAAATATATTTGTAAAGTTAATATTTTATTAATATTACAACATTTAAACATCTTTACCGTAGCATTTGACAAAGGTCTACAAGCAAAGAACTAAACCATTTTTCAAAAAGTATGAATATAAGAATGTTATTACTTTTACTATATAGCAAGCATTTTTTAAAATAATACACATTTATACATGACAGAACTCGTTTAGATAAATCCATAAACATGTACAAAACTTTCTGAAACTTTTACAATAATTTAATCGAGAACTTTTGATATTAAAGAAAATTCATTTTTATCAAAAAATATAAAATAAATCTTTGTGAAGGAAGAAGATAGATACGTTGATATCCTTACATACACATTTATTATATTTGTGTTAGTTCAATGCTATAAACCATATATAAAAGTTTATTACAACAGAAATTCACTAAATCCTATATTTACATGAGAAAAAATTCAATCAAATTCGTTGTAAGGATGCATCTGCAATTTTCATGCATAGCATATGAGCATGCAACGAATTATTTCTAAATATAGCTTAACTTTTGTTTTAAATCATTGGGGTCACTAAAATATACTATTAAACACTAAAAGGGTTACCAAACATAATAATAAGTGGTTGTCCATGAACTACATGGCTTGATTAGGGGAAGGGGGGAAGTTAGAGTGAAGCTATGTAATTTTTTTCATTCGTTTTATATGACACAAGGAATGAGGGCTGTGGAGTCGATAAAAAAGACAGTCGACTCAGACTCCAGGATAATTTTATTCATACGCCTCCGATTTCTGCTTCTACTCTTACTGTTTTAAATACTAAGACGATATGGAATATAAAAGGGATATATATACCCGCTAAACACGGTCTTGTTATTCAAGCTTTATCTAACACATCAAATTTTATCAATTACGTAAACGATTTTACCTAAGATGCAATGTTTTGACATATTTTACTGTTTGAGAAGTATATCTACCCTTTTGTGCATTAGCATATTCACAAAACTGAATGATCCCTAACGTTTGTTTTTAAAACAGTTTTGAAAAGTTATTCATTTTACAACCGTGCTATATTCTCTGACTTGATTGATAATTAAACTATTCTTTTAATGATAGCTTTCCATTTTAAAAATTGATTTATGACAGTTCAATAAAAATGTACACTTCATTCAATAGTACATTAAAGTCGCCACAGACCTGGAAAATCGGAAAATCCGGGAATTATTAGAGAATTTAATGCAACCTGGAAATATCAGGGAATTTCAGAAAATTTCAAAAAATTATTTGAGTTTAATAGCAACTGTTTCATATATAGTATATTATATTTCATTTAAAATTCAAAATGAAATGAATCAGAAAATTTAAAAAGAAAACGTATAAGCTAATGAAAAAAAAATTGGCGTCAAAAAAAAGCTAAATTTTTAGCTAAAATTCAAGTTATTGATGATCAATTTAAAAATCTTCAATAATTTTATTTGTTCAATATAAAGAGTTAATTTGTTCTAGTTTATACTAGTTATTAGCTTATTTTTGTCTTACTCAATTTAAGTTACTTTTTATTCGCGAGTAATAAATTGTATGAATGAGATAAAATGAGATCAGGGAAAAGTACGAAAAACTTTACTGGAAAACCTTCAATTATCAGTGAAATTTGAAATCATATCTTTGTGGCCACCCTGTACATTTGCATTTTTATTTATTGTTTTAGAAAATTGTTATTACTTAGCAAAATATGGCCTGCTGTCACACTTGTATGTACAAGCGCATGGATCCAAAACTATTTTGCTAATTATGTTATTATTTGATAGAATTACGTTGTTTAACAATTTCATTCATATGTAAAACCCATTGCGTTTAAATCATTATTTATACAAAATAAATTAAACTCCAAACAATATCTATATCAGTATGTGAGGTCTCTTGTATAACATAAAAATTACCAAAAGTAAATAGGATTTCTTTTCTGAAATAGGCCAACGTTAAATAATATATATATAAAGAAAAAAAGGAGTATACACGATTATATTGATTTTCAAACTTTTCACTAGTTTTAGGGCGAATAAAATGTATATACGAATATGATATTAGAATGAAAACGTAATATAATTTATTTCTTGGCATTTCCTATCACGTTGCTTTTCCACGTGATTTGAACGTATGCGTCTGTATTAGAATCAATAATCGCACACAAGTATCGGCTATTTATATCCTGAACTTCGTAGAGTGTTTCATTATATTATTTTTTCTTATATAATTTTATTTATATATACGTATTTTTTCTCTAAGGCTATTGTATGTTTATATCTTATTATCCTTATTAAAAAAAAGTATTTTTAGAAAACCATAATATGGCTTTAAAGTTTACTTTATTTTAAAAGATTGACAATCATTGTGTTTGTTTATTATACCAGCTGTTATTGATTATACAAACAATTCAGAAATGCATAGATTATTCCAAAAATTATAAATGTACTAATATTGACATTTTATATGTACGAGGTTAGACACTAATCGATTAAATGAGATGATACAATTTGTGTTTAATATCTTTTTAATTAAAAACCAAAATATATTTTTCTTCTATAATTTATTTACTAAATTCATTACGTTGAACATTCAATGTAATGAATAAAACCTAGGAGAGAAGTGAAGCGGAGGTGAAGTCGAATGCAAGCGGCATAGTCTAGTTTACTCGTATAAATGCGTTCAGCTTATTATCATGGTTCTAATCTACCGTACACACTGGTGCGACATTCAACATTTGTTGTAAGACGTTGTACAACACGTCCACACTTGTGCGATATTCAACTTAATACGTCGGAAGCTTTCATATTTTGCACAAATTTCTTCAACCTGCTTTAGAAATAAATATGTTTCTACAATTCGCTTTTCTTGTCCGTTTCCTTTCATTAACTAAACAGAATGGCCCATTCCCACTGACTGAGTTTTAGAGTTTCAATTTGTAAAATATATTAAATATCAATTAATTAATTATTAATATATGAAATAAAATTAATTATATTAAATACAATACTTTATATTAAATAAATTACTGACACAAGACGCATGATTTCACAAGTTACAAATTACATTTAAGATTAAAACGTTAAATTAAAACTAAAAGCAGTGAGTGAGAATAAAGTTTCTCATAAAACTCAGTTTTCAGATTTTTATTACATTGCATTAGTCACTTCAATTATATCAACCTATTATTATATCTATGACTGTGTTTATTTCATGATGGCGTCTCGATTTCAACACACAATCTCGGGGGATTGTTTTAGTGATTCAACCTCGTCCCATTTCAACTTACTTAAGTGGCCTTATTACTGGTCTCATATTTCTCAATGAAACCACTAATTCTACAATGGATGCAGTATTCTTGAAATACTTATTTATTTTTGCTTTTAACATCAAGCAAAATGTAAATAAGTTTCATTTTTATTATTTTTCATAAAACTTTTTAACACGTAACGATATTAATGGTGATTATCCTTCTATTATAGCATAAATATTTTACTTTTAAATTAATTAAGATATTTTATTCATGAGAATTCACGCATACTTTCTTATACAATATATAAAAGATTCTACCTTTTATAATAATATAATCATGGTTTTTAGAGTTATGTAAAGTTTTTTTTTTTAATTACTTTTCTAATTTTAATAACCTTAACTTCAGAGTTAATTAATTATTCAGTTTATTATGCAATAGAGATGTAGGGTAATTTTCATTTTTATGTTCATTTACATAAACAGAGCTCCGAGGTATTTAACTTTACTTTTAAAAACTCGTAAATATTGGCTATGTTTAGCACAAAAAAACTGCATACTAAATTGTCTGGTCTGAAATTAAAATCATGATCAAGTATTAAAAAAAAATTGTCCAAAATTTAACCTATCATTTTCTTAAATTGTAGTGTTCATATATCAATGACTTTTTTGCTAAAAAGGGGCCATTTTTTCTTTTCAAAATATTAATTTTTTTAAAACATGAAAATACATAATCAGATTCTATGAATACATACAGTAACGGATCTACGATTTTTTCAAACCGGGGCAAGAACTTGACATTGGTGCTCCCCCTACCCCCTACATACTGCGAATTTTTCGAATTTTTTTTTATTTTCCCTTTTTCAAAAATGTAATTTTCCCACAAAATAATTTATATATATATAATTAAACCAACAGAAAGTGTGCCTTCGAAATTTAGCGAATTTTTCCCCCCCACCCTACATCTCAGCCTATATATATATATATATATATATATATATATATATCTATATTTTAGTTAATGTTTCAATAGACGTTCTACTTTTCTACCAAATTTTCATCTCGGTACCAAATTTGAAATTTTGACTGATATATTTTATACCAATATATAACCTACAAACTTGTAACATCTTAATACGGAACTGACTACGTCATTTCAATGAACACGTGAAATGTTTATTTTCATAAACATGTGAAATAATTTAGGTAACGGCGCGTAACACAATGAATTAGTTTATGTAACAGATCTACAAAGATGTTTAAATAATCAAAACTCAAATAAACGGAGCCGTTGAATTGTGCGAGAGCACGAGTTGGTTATTTGTAATCAGTTAGCGGAAACTGTGATTATTATTTGTTGTAATAGTTTACGTCTTAAAACAAAAAGCACGTTGTCTGTAAATTACATAACAGACTAATTTTATGCTAATTGACAAATTAGAGAAGTTACAAAAGGATAAGAAAGACACCAAGATTGTGTTGAAAACATCAGACATACTTATTTCATAACTTTGTGAAATATTTATCAATAAGTTTGTAGGATGACATATACATGACGCTGCTATTCACAAATTCATATGATTTTTAGATATGTAGTACCAATCGTCAAACGAATTGTGTTAAAATTACAGATTTTTCCATTGTCTTGAAAACTACACAAGTAGAATAAACTAATGGTCGGAATGTCATGAAATTTTGATATATATCGGTTGAAGGTTGGTACTATTTAAAAACAGTGGCAATCTATATGTTTTGTATATAATTACAATACTGTTTAGTTACTTAAGTGATATTTTCATTTTTTTACTTTAAATTTTTGTTCGTTAGAAAATGTAAAATTATGTAACTTGATAAAATATATGTTATTAATCTAAGAAATAATTTGAAGTTGCGTTTAAGATGAATTAGTACATATCTTCGTATTTATGATCCTTTTTTTGTTGATGGCGGCAGTATGCAGATTTATGATAGCAATCCTCAATAATTTAGTCAACATTACATTGCAGGCAAAGGAATTTCATACTGATGTATGCTAGTTGTGAAAGAAAATAATTTTTATTATCACAAGAAAATGTATTTTTTTATTCTAATTAATTTATATGCAGATGACGTTATGAAATATTTTAAGCCAAAATAAAAAAAATAACGGATTCGAGAAAAATATGTCTTTAGTTTTATAGCATTTTATCTAGTCCACTAAACAAGGATTATACAAAATAATCAATAAAACTAATAAAAAATTGATTTTTTGGACCTTTTAAAGTAGAAACTCACCTTAATAGTAAAAACATTTCATTAAAGCATGAAATTAGTATTTGAACGTTTCAAGGTTCTATGAATCAAAGTTTTACTGCTATGTTATTGGCACAGTTATTCAATTATTTATGTTTCCGTTTTTGTATTACGTAATATCAAGCTAGCTCCCTTAGCTGCATAATAAAACTAATTGTTAAATAATGTCAACGTAACCATGAATGCCATAATATCTAGCCTGAGTAATTTATAGCATTATTTTATTTTAATAACAAATATGTGGGTGTAACTATGAGAAATACTGTTATTGCAGCGAAAGTTAAGATACTTTATTTCTTTATGATGTTTCAAATGAAGCAATCCTATTCTATTCAATCCTAAAATTCAGTTGGCTATCTGTAAAAAGGGATAAAATAAATACTTTTTAATAATTTTAAACATTTGGAGTTTATTTATTAAACATTGTCGTTCAGTTCGATCTGTAGTTAAACTAAAATAACTGTCCTCCGATTTTACATTATATAAACGTAAGAAAATATTAGAAAAACCGTTCCTCCTGGAATGTACTTTTTAAAAATTGAATCCTATAAATTGTTTGAGTATAAATGTTTTTTAATGTTTTTCCTTTTTAACATGGGGACACACAAAAATAATTTAGGTACATAAGTATGCATAGAGTTAGGTTCATTCGAGGCAGAAATCTGTCTTACATTATCACTCCAAATTTCAGCTCGATCGGAAGATTAATTCTTGAGATAATGACCATTAAATTTTGAGCTATCATGAAACATCGAGAATAAATTAAATTTCGTTGAGAAAATGCTTTCTAAAATGTGGTTAAACAAAGAATTTCCACCTTAGATGGTCAAAACATGGTGTTAATGCGCTATTTAATTCTATGCTATGTTTTGTAGCATATCTATACTCAACGGTATGAATCGCAAGTTCCTTAGATTTGTTAGAATAAAATATCTATATCCGCTAATAAATATTACAATCAAATGAATCGAGACAAGCATTATTAATATAATACAAGATATACGATTATGTGCTTGTTTGAACATGTACTAAATTTATTACAATTTTCTTAGATTTTATTTAATTGTATTTTTTTTTCTTTACAGGAAGTTGCTGTAAAACTAGAACCTATGAGAGCAAGACATCCTCAATTGCTGTATGAGAGCAAATTATACAAGATCTTGCACGGTGGAGTTGGCATTCCACATATCAGGTTAGATACATTCATATTTATTTACATTATAAAGCGTTTGTAACGTCTATGATATATAAATGTTACGGCCAAATTTATATTTACTGAAAAAA
The DNA here is from genome assembly GCA_963678705.1 of Panorpa germanica. NCBI lineage: Eukaryota > Metazoa > Arthropoda > Insecta > Mecoptera > Panorpidae > Panorpa > Panorpa germanica. The sequence goes on along the minus strand of OY783212.1, from coordinate 6,007,664 downwards.
TAATTTCGTAAGGGTTATATCAAAGTAAATCCCATTAACCCTGAATATCGATTGCGGAAACATTCTTTCTCCGTAACTGTCATTTAATTGAAGCCAATTCTTATTTCTTGGCAGCTTCTGTCGGGTTTTGCAGAACTTTGCCAAAATGGAGCTCAGTTTTTATGTAATCATTGCAATGTTGTTTTATATTGTAGTTAAAGTTAGAGTGGTGCAATTCACCTTTTCCATGTTTTCAAGAAATTAACATATCAAACGAATTGACTTATCTAGATTTAGTTTCTACATCCAATTTTTTTTTAAATTAGTATATTCTTAAATTTGATTCATAATTGTGTGTCTTATGTTTTTACTTTTAAATATAATCTTGTTAGTGTGCGTCTAGGCTAATACACAACTAGTACATTTATAATACGATTTACAATATAACGATGTACGATGATGTTTTTGTAACCGTTTAAAACCGGTTTAAATAATATTAATTAAAATGTATTTGTCGTTGAATTCAATGTGACTTTGCTAACGGTAAAATACGAATACATAAAATTGTGTTCATATAAATGATAACGCTCTATTGTTATTTACTTCAATTCAGATCAAACCCCTGTTCTATTAAAGAACAGATTGATACTCACTTGTACAAAAAGCCTTGAACAGTTGTAGAATATAATTTCGGAAAGATTTTTCTTTTTAAAATGGTGAAATTCAACATAATGAGTCTTAACTAATGGGCTTGTGTCCTCATTTGTTAGTGGTCGATTTTTCAATTGTTGATTGAAATTGATGTTAATACATGTGTATACTGGCGTGTCTATTTTATTAAATATCTAAATATTGACTGAGATATAGCAATTAAACGTTTGAATTGTAGTTTTAGCGCTAGAAATGGTCGGCTATATTTGTATGACGTGAAATGCATTTTAACGTCAGTTATTTGTTGAGTAGGTCAGTGCTTTGGTAATGTTTTGTAGCTGTTGGTAGTCAAATAATCAAGTCAAGTCAAAGAATAATAAGTTTTTATTTTATTTAACCCTGCTAAGGCAGACATAATATTGAAATTTGATTGTTCCTTGAAATAGCTGTAAATAATATTTGATATTTTGATATATAAATACATATAGCAGAGATTTATGAGCTGTAAGGTTAGTAACCTTACACAAGGATTGTGATGTCACATGCAGTTGGATGTCACATGCATTAAAAAATAATTGAACATTTGAGGTTCTAGTAACCCACTTTATCAATATATAGTACACTTTTATAGAAATTAAGACATAGGACACAAGCCCATTGTCTTGTAGCCGAAGTACTATTAATATATGTACTTCAAAATGGTATTACGAATATTATTTTTGTTAACTCAAAACAATGACATTACAAATATTTAAAAAGTAAGTAATTTTTTGTAAGGCTTTTATTAGACCTCATTTATCTCACTGATATATAAGAATAGGGTCATTTTTGAAATTTTTATTTTGTTATTTTTAAACATAATATTTTGCAGATTATTTTAGAATTCATATTTAAATTCACTTACTTGTCTGGGTACGGTGGCACAAATAGTCGACAGTCTTTCGGGTTATATTTTCGGACAAATATTGTATATTTATGTTTTGCTTTTTATTGATTTTATATGAAATATACAACTTTAATTAGTATCAGGTCTGTTGTGTTAATCAATCGTATGTTATATCATTTATTTTAAAATAACGCAAGTTTTATATAAAGTAAGCGATGTGCGTTATTTTCAAAGTAAATTACGTTAAGTATAGTCCAAATCACGATACTTCAGCGGCCACTTATACTTAAAAGAGGTTATAAGAGCGATACAAATCTATAATACGATAATGAATTTTACCTTATTCGTTTCTATACACATTAGAGAAAAATAAGTGAGTCAGTGCTTTTCAGTTATATCGGCAGTTTATACCCCACATCTTGTTTTAAGTATGAGTCGCCGATGAACTCTCGTAATTTGAACTATATCTTGATTTTTTTTCTATTTATGAAGACATATATAAGTTCCACTAACAAACGAATCTTGTATCCAGATACAAAATGTTACATTACATATATGAAATTAGCAATAGACAACTGGAACTCGTTGAGTATATTATTATGCATATGTTACTTAAATTAAATTGTTATGTCATCTAATATATTTTATTCGAGTTATTATTATAACCTTGTTCAGGATCAATGACTTTTATAGACGGTAGTGTTATTGTATTTGTCTGTTGAATCAGAACGAAACGGATTCTATATAAGTTATACAATAATTTATTTTAAATATTAGTTATTTCTAAATGTATAACTTACTTGCATATTTACATATTAAAAGACGGGTGTAGTCTGATTGAATTTATGAGTAAGCCTCAGTGCATATTGTAGACACGACTGATTTAAGAAAAATGATTCTTTGTCATTAAAAGCTAGTTGTTCACTAACTACGAGCTACTAGTCATCAAATAGCGACAATACGTATTTATTTGTACACACACATCCATAGTAATACAGAATTGATCGTGACAACTACGCAGTCCGTTACTGAGCACCTTGTTTGGGTTCTGTTGTCGACATAACCACATAAACTCACTTATAGCAATATGAAAGCATTGTTGCCACATCACTACTACTGTTTTATTCATTTCCCGAGTAACTCACGAATTGAATTGAATAACGACATGATCGATAATTATCAAGAAATTTCTGCAGTACATTTGGAACAAAAAAAATCTTATATATTCTATACTGTATTCTCCATAAGTGTTACAAGAATTACAAAATTTTGACTTAATTAATTTCTCAATCAAAGTTTTATTAAAATTTTGCGTTAAATTCAGTTAGTGAACAACTACCTTAAGCCAGCCTTATCATAGGAGGCCCGTTCTTATTTTTTCCTATGACTGTCTTAGGATAGTCTTGTCTGCATTAGAATAGGTAAAAACTAAAAAGCCTGTTTCTTTTTTTTTTGTGAATGTATATTGTTATAAACTAATATTCTTCAAATAGTACGATAAGCAACATATATAAAATATAGACTTGCTACTATAATGTACTTACCTAAAAACTCACCTTAAACTTGCGTTTCAATTTTTAATAAAAAACGCCTCATAAGCATCATTCTTTACATTTTTGTATAATGCTTTTTACACCAAACTACTAGTGTAAAAATAATCTTATCAGCTTACAATATAAATAAACAATGTTATATCATATGTTTGCAAGCACTAGATCATATTTCAAATGTCTAGTATTTTTTAAACGCTGCATTCGAGTATGACGTTCGTGACTCAGGATTTTGTCCAGTTATTTATAAATAGATTCGGTTTTATGTTACAGAGTTTCCTCCAGCTCCAGCTCCAGTTTAAATATAAGCGAGTAGTTCTTTAGTAGCTTATTTCATTCAATTTTACTGTCTTCAATTTTGGGTTTATACAAATTATAATTCATCAAAAAAACATAATACACCAGAATTGGAATGTGACTAATTACAAAATTATTAGATATCTAAGATCCTTCCTTATACACAACTTTATACCTAATATAATTTTCAAGAATTTAAGACATGGAACATACCCAATTGTTATTCGAATTTTTGTTGATAAAATCCTTAAAGGGTGGAATCACTTTGGTTATATTTACATTATGTGCGGTGTAGAAATATTAACACATAAACATATTTCAGAACATTGTCCAAAAGTATAATCCTTTAGTATTGTTTACTTTCTGAATACGTATCGATCCGAGAGTGCTAGTAGTAACCACACATCTCTTATCATTGGGGAAAACACATTTGTAGAATATCCCATTACTCATACACAAATATTATTACATTAACAAAATAACCCTTTGTTCCACTAATGATGATAGGTTAATAATCGAAATCGAAGGTTGAATATTTAGTGAATTTTAATGGTTTATAACAGTGGGCGAGGGTATTGATTTCTGACGCCAGACTTCTGTGTCTTCTGGTTCCATCCTCTATTTTTTTATCAAGTTAAATTGTTTATGTATACATAATCGTAAACGTAATTAAGCAGCGGTGTACTTTATAATATCTAGATATGTAAATTGTTTTAAAACACTGCACATCTAGTTTAAAGAGCATTACAACGCTGCCTGCCACATATTGCTGTCTATCAAAACAAACTAGTGAATTAGTGAATCAAAAATATTTTTTTAAATATCAACCTTTCGAAAAATTTATTTATTTGCAGTCGCAGATAAATTCAGATTCCATTCTATCTAGCATAAATTTGTCACAAACTCTATTCAATTCAAAGTGATTTTTCTATTGCCAAAGTCTATGTATTCCAAATCCGGGGAATTTTACCCCTTCTTACTTCTCCCCTCTCGTTAACTAGCTTATGGATAGATGGATAAAGAAATATGACTCTTTAAAAAATCAATGCGAGTAAGTTCAATAAAATAAAATATTGACAAAACTTAATATTTTATAATACATTTATTTTTAAAATCCTACGTTAAATAATTTGACTTCTTATTTCTAAGTAGAAATAATACAAAGTGATTAAAAGTATACATAATCAAAATATTTAGTATTATTCAAATATTCAGGCACGAAAAAGAAGTTTAGTTTTTGATTGTTTTTTTTTTTTAATTTATTTACAAAGATATTAAAATTACAAAGATCATTTATCCTGGCTGTACATATTTGCTTAAACTTATTTATGATATTATGACGTAAAAAATTAGATGACTATTAAACAACTTTAATAACAAAAAAGAATATTAATTATTCGTGAGCAATTTACAAAAACCTATTATTTTAAGAATTGAACGCATTGATTTCTGAACGACTCATATATAACTAACATACTGGTATACAGTTACCATTTGCTAGTACACAGAATGTATTTAATCAATAAATAATACATATCGCTTTCAAGTTTCCATATTTGTTTTGAATTTGTTCTTTCAGCTTGTGAATTATTATCGTGTTGTTTATCGATCTTATCGGAGAACCTTATTAGCAGCAAGCAGGTAACGGTTCGAAATATATTATAGTAAAACCGTCAAACACATTTACGATATGAGTATACCTCGTATCCGTGTTATCCAATATATAAAATCATAAAACGATTCGTTATATTAGATCTCATAAACCGACGGGTATTCTATTCCTGTATGCATCGTTTTACTCTATGAATAGTTAGTACCGAAATACTAAAATACTTGCAGGCATTGCACCAAAGTATCTTGTACCTACATTCACCGTTAACTGCTTCTATAATATTTGATAGTTGAGTACAGTGCCGGCCCAAGGGTATAAATAGTGAAACGATTACATTAGGTGCGGAAACAAGGTGAGGCGGCAAACTTGTGGTATCACAGAATAAAATACTGGTTGCACTGAATTTCACAGTATTTTGGTTAATGTTTTGTATGAAATAACATTCACATTAAACAAACTGATATCATTAAACGTCTCTAGGTTATAATGGATCATCATTGATTATTACAGACTTTGATAGATAAGTTAATCTTATAAATATGTATCTATTTACTTGATACATTAAATATTGAAATATTAAACTGAGCTTCAAATATTACATGTAAACTGAAATTGTTAAGGTTATTGTAGCCCTACCTGCAATGTATCTAATTTCTCAGATCTCTTGATCACTCAAATCACATTCTTCGACTTTAATTCTTAAATATCTTTTGATAAAGTAATACGGCTCCTTAACTCGTAGTTTCTTAGGCCTTGTTCATATATATATATATATATATATATATGTGTTCGATTAATCGTGCTATTTGCCGGTTATTCCAGGTGAATAGGCGGGCACGATCATTCGGCGAACCACACTTGTTTCTAAAATATGGCAAATATTCATCATCTAAACATTCGCCCAACTTTTGATACATTCTATTAAATAAAACAGAAGTAACAAACGTTCATGGTCCGGATTGTAGATTATGTTTTAATGTCATAGTCTCTCCAACGCAGGCAAAGCCATGGCTGAACAAGTATTATTCGACTCTGTATTTTTTCTCATTAAAAAGCAATGCTTTATTATTACACAAAATTCAGATTTTTCCATTGTTTTGAAAATTACAAGTAGCGACATTAAAACCACTGTAATTTGTAAATTAATTGTTGAAATGTCATAAATTGACATATCGTTTGAAGGTTAGTACTATCTAAATCATATGAATTTGACGAAATTTGTTCGAGCAAGTCACATTACATGCCTCTGCTTTGTTTATATGATAAGTTATCTGTAAATATAAATCTCACATTCTCCGTTCGTTCAAACACATTAGGAGTACACTAAACGTACAAATAAATGTTATTTTAAAACTTATCACTTTGCAAATAAACGTGGATATCATTCATACAACTTCTGACAAAACAAGTGAAAGCTATGAAGAAAAGTTACATTTTGTTTGATAAAGAAAACAAAAAGCAAACATTTCTTCTGTAGTTTTATTTAATTTAGTTATCAAGTAAACAATAAATATTTACTGAATTTATTGTATAATGAAGCATTCGAAAATTACGGAAGTCTAAGAACCTACTTATATCAAATTTATGCCACGTTTTGAATAAATGAATGAATTAATATTACCTTTATAACATTATAAGCGGAAATACAGTATATTATTAATAACGTAAGCTGTTAACATAACCAAGAAGTTTTAAACGTGCAGTTAAGTTAGAAGTATGTGTGAAAACGCAATAATCAAATTAGGCATAAATTTAAATAATATTTTAAGGAAATAAAATATTTATTGTTCCATATAACCGTGATAATATGTAATCCCTGTGTTGTTTATTTTAATATTACCTTGCAACTGTAGTCATTGATAATTAAAGGCATAAATATCAATTAATTTTATATTCTTGCCCGTTTTTTTAAAATTGTATTTTAGTTATGTAATTAAAAAAGTTCTTACAATTTAAACAAGTTTTTACGTGATAATTTTGCTTTGAAATGTAAAGCGCCATTCCCTTAAAAATGAAATCTACCATACCATATAAGCACACGTCTAAAGAAACAATCCAGTTGAATAATTTCATTCCTGAATATCATTCTATAAAACTATATGTTTACTTTATTGATAAACCTTTTCGAACGACAAAGTGGGCGAGAGCATGAATGCTTGACGCTGCGTCTTCGGGTTCGATCCTCGGTTTTATTTATGGGTTTGATTATTGTCGATTAAAATTGATTATGCACACACATAATCATAAACTTACCAGGCAGCGGTGTAGTGGCTTATAATGAAGGCACGACACTACAATTGTTTCCAAACACAGTAGAAATTTAAAAGATAGCCACTCAAAGCAAGAACATCCAAATTTAATATTGAGTGACAATGAATAAAATGGATCTATCTAATTTTAATTTGTTAATGACTGTTGAAGGGATACTAGCTAGTCCATAGTAGAATCCATTGCGTAATATCTTCCAATAAATGAAAAATTAATAGCAAAAGATATTTTATAAAATATGTGTTCACAGAATAACTACATAAAAATTATATTAAAGTCAGTTTAGTGCCATTATAAAATTGTATTTAGCTACTTTTTTCGATAAAACACAAGCGAAGACCTAATTCTATTATTATTTTATTATATATTATTTTTTAAACCAAAAAATATACGTATAGAGTAATTAATAATAATCCATCAAGTCCATAGCCTGTCAAATTATCACGGTTCGCTAAAATTATTAAAGTTCTATCTAACAATATTCTCTAAGTAAATGTGTTATTAATTAGATTTTATCACAAGCTCTGAAATTCAATTATACACTGTTAATATTTTTTATTAAATTCTAATATTAGCAATTTCCTTTGGCACTTGCGGCTAAGTTAATTTTAAAGACATTATCACTGCAATACCATAACCAAAAGACCGGAAGGTGTATGATAGGAGACTTTTAACAATGTTACATTACCAATTATATGACGTAATAGGCAATAGATTCATCAAAGTGGAAACTAGTTCCGACGAACTATCATTAACATTATTTTGATACAAATTTAATTACATTACACATTATTAAATTATCTAAGTTATTGCAACGGAAACAACGGTTTTTTTTTAGGAATCCGGTGTTTATAATGGTGCAAAACATATACTTCCTCATTTTTATATAGTGATATTTTTTTTTTATTTTTACCAATATTTCCGCTTTTGTAATTTTTATTGTGATTACTCATTTGTAATTCAAATTTTATAATCTCTGAATACTATAGTAAATACAATGCATCAATATTTATTTGATTTCAAACATATTTGGTATATACACGGCATAAACACACTACACCTATACACACTACTCATTGCAGTCCTCAAAAAATAAATATTCATCCATGTTGAGCATGTATGTTATGTTTTCTTCAGTCCATTCCTTCACGAGCATAGAATGTAAAGACAACAAAATGTACGGTGTGTGATTGTATTGAAACTAAGCTAATCCTTACAGAAATAACACTAAATTAAAGCACCATTTTTCTAAATAAAAAACACCATCTTTAAAATATCCTCTATCTTAAAATAATCCTCACTCTTGCACATTCTTGTTAATAATATTACTAATTTATCTTAAATTTTGAAGTGAAGTGTACTATTAGATTATTTAATAATTGACAATTTAATTTAAAAATTATTGGATTAAAAGTTCATTAATAAATAATCTGGATACCAAATTCAAAATAGTAAGATTAATAGATTAGGTGGAACTGACATAATAATAAAAATAACAGTGAATTCGAGTTTTATAAATTGTAAAACTGCCTTTGGGATAATATTCGTAGCTTGGCTTTATCGTACTATCTGTTACGTATCAATTTTCAATACTCGTTTCGTTTTTAGTATTTAGAGTTATAATTGTTTTTTTTTTTTTAAATACGCTATGAAATTTTACTTTGTACGTTTAATGTAGTCTTTATTCAAACCGTACAACTGTAGCCAAAACAAACCGAAAATTCAAATCCTAAATACGTGGTGTAATAAAGTAATGTAACATTAATGTACTATAATGTAAATTAAGTGGCATAATATTAATTAATTAAAATTATAATACGCTGAATTCCAAGTTCATTATTTTTTTTTCTTGCGCTATTGTATGGAGAAAAATAAATATAAACATAGCATATTTATATTGAGAATATTTTAAATATTTGTCTATTATTAATTTTATTATTTGTGCAATTACATTCTCTTAGACATTCATTATTAGATTCCTATCGATTCAATATTTTACATATATATGTAACTTAATATATAAGCAGGGTGGCCACAGACCTGGAAATCCGGGAATTATCGGGGAATTTAATGCAACCTGAAAATTTGAGGGAATTTCAGGATATTTAAAAAAATATCAGGGAATTTATTTGCGACACTATTTCATATATAGCATATTATATTTCATTTAAAATTCAAAACGAAATGAATCCGAAAATTTAAAAAGAAAACGTGTAAGCTAATAAAAACAAAAATTTGGCGTCAAAAAAAGCTAAACTTTTAGCTGAAATTCCAGTTATTGATGATCAATTTAAAAAATTTCAATAATTTTATCTCTAAATATTAAGAGTTAATTTGTTCTAGTTTATACTAGTCATTAACTTATTTTTGTCTTACTTAATTTAAGAGACTTTTTATTAACGAGTAACAAATCGTATTTAATTAATCTTTAAACGCCAACTAAGGCAATGAGATCAGGGAAAAGTACGAAAAACTTGACTGGAAAACCTGGAATTATCAGGGAAATTTGAAATTTCTTTATGGCCACCCTGATAGACACTTTAACGATTCACACTGTTTATTACATTTACAATTTACACAACGATCGTTCTTTTTTTTCACTGAAAATCTATACTTTCACATTTAGCCGCGGCCATTTTTGTCAAAAATAAATATTTTATTATATTCTTTGATTGAGTACCAGATAATATTATGCAAAGACTAAATATATTTCATTATTGGTCTGCTCAAACCATTGCATCTACTATATATATAAATGATTTTCAATAAAATATAGTGAAGGATACTTAAAAAGACCATAATCTTTAATTTGCACGCGTATTCCCACAAAAAATTCTCTTACCGAACAAAAACTAGATTTAGCCGTTTAACAAGGAGTAGGATGTTATCTCAATAAAATTTTCAATGGTCAATGGTAATGTTTGCTATTTAAAATTAATGGTTCTCTTCTGAACACCTTATGTTTAAATCCTTGAACCACCAACAAGTTTAATTCGAATTTAAACCTTGAATTAATATAATTATATACACATATACATTTTAAGGTTATATGAAATTATTTTCAGATAAAAAAAAATATTGCAAATAATTAAGTTAATGGCGGCGTGTCATTTTTTTTTATCTTGTTATTCGTTATGGATTTGTAATTTGGAATTACATAATACATCACTCAATAAGTTCGTAGGATGACATATAGATTCATATGATGTTTACAGAATTATAATGCAGATAAACTTGTCGAATGCTTGTAACTCGAATATTTGTTTCGTCGTTATATCAAAACATACAACATTTGTGAACATTTTTGAATGTGTCTCACGCTACTCACAACAGAACGCTAATAATGAACACTACTAGACAAGGTTAACTTTATTTAAATTCCTTGAAAATTAGTCCCATATTCTCTTTTTTTTCTTTAGTATCATCTAAACTTTGACTACCTTATCTTCAACTTCAATTCTTTCTAATAAATCTTCCTGATTCCCCTGATAATATACTCCAGGGTATGGTATTCAGCAATAACGATTTTACAGAACATAAACACATAATACTTAATCATTGACTAGCAGACCTTGTAAATTTATTTAAAAAAAAACCATGTTTAATCAATTTAACGAAGAAAAGCTATAAAACCTATAGACCATTGGGTACTAATCAGTGATTTTTAAAGCAATTTCTTTACACTTGAATTAATTTAATCAACGATATTTCATTTCACACATGTTACGTGATCGCCATGTTCCTGTCGATGGTAGACAGTCGTCCCACGTCCTGTACTCCACCCCCCGTCTTCCTCACCCATCTAACATCTCATTACTGGAATCGATGGAATCAAATGTTTCCTGAAAATATTCTATTTCTTCCCATTGTTATGAATTAACGGGAATATGATTTCTATAGAAACTGTAATTAAAATTCATGTTTTATGAATTATAAAAAATTAATTAACGACAAGTGGTAACAATTAATTCAATTTATGATTAAATATTTTATTTACATGTGTTTTTACACCATTTACGAGTATATAATTTAAGAACTATCCACGTCACATGCAAATGGGGGTAAAGGGGGTCCCCAAAGTGTGACAAGACGTGATAGAGTGAGGTAAGAGTCATCAGTTTCGTTCCAAAAAAGGAAAATAAACATGATCAAAAATTTAAACAAAACTAGACAAAAGTATTTTTCAAATGAGTGACGTCACAACAACGGGATACGTTTGAAAATTACCAGATGGTCCTTTATATCAAAATAACGTGGATTAGTCTTTATATCCCCATCATATTAGCATGTGATGTATTTTAGTGGACAAGAACCTGACTGGCCTGAATAACCTAATGTTATTAGCTACAATAGTGTGGATTTCATATCATCTGATACTTTACCAATAAATTGTGGTTAGTAAGGTTTCATAGACCATCATCAATCACCTGTTATCGTTATTGCGTTGTCGTTATTTTTCAAATTCTAAATTAACATTTATTATTGCAAGGTATATACGAATATACTGAACGTTTGGGTTCAGAAAAGTAAAATTTTAAGTGACTAATTATTTCAAACCATTGTAAAAAATGTACATGAAAAATACTAGTTTTTCTTCAGTTATTATAATCAAAAAAAAAAATTAGCTTCACTATTATGGTCCAAATTACGAGAGATCGGCGGAGACTTATACTTAAAACAAGTTGTGGGAAATAAACTGTCGATATAACTAAAAAGCACTGACTCACTTATTTTTCTATAATGTATATAGAAACGAATAAGATAAAATTCATTATCGTACTATAGATTTATACCGCTCTTATAACCTTTTTTAAGTATAAGTCACCGCCGATCTATCGTGACTTTGACTATAGTAAAGCATATGTTTCGCGTCTGTAGGCACTCTTATGTCAGATTCAATATCCAGATTTGTATTATCGCAACAAAAAAAAAGATTGGCTTTGGGAGGAGGTATAGAATGGACTCTCCTCCGTGTGTGGTGTCTGCAGATGAAATTTAATTGGCCCCTATAGTCAAGTTTATTAGTAAGACATTTTTGAGACAACGATGAAAGCAATATTTGAGTTACCTAGTTTGATAAGTTTATTTGCATTATAATTTGGTTGTTTGCATATATGAGTTTTACAACTATAAAATCGGATAGACGGGTATATATTTTTTTTTTATATATAGGGTCTTCCAATAAGAGCGGTCATTTTAAATCAACAGAAAAACGCAATATTTCCGTGAAAAGTGATGATATTTTATTTTAATCTAAAGTAAAAACTCTGAGGTTAATAATGAAACACAATATCTGACAAATATCACCGAAATATTACGTTTTACTATTTATTTAACACGTTAATCGCCATGTCAGTCATATGTGTCTGACGCTAAGGTGTTCTACATGAGCCATGTCAGACATATATGTCTGACATACGCGATTTTTTAGAAGGCCACGTCAATCACAGATGTTCGACGCAAACGATACATTTGCATAATGGTTCGAAAGCTTGGCCTATCATGAACAAAACCTGAAAATTTCTTGGCTTACTACAAACAATAAAATGAAATAAACATAGTTATATAATGGTATATTGTTTATGGTATATGATATATATTTATTATGGATAATGGTATATTTATTTTGATATAATTAATTATATTCATTTATTATGCTGTCCAAAACATTCTATGCAAAAATGGGCTGTTGTTCGCAGTCTGAGCAGTACGTTGAAACTTTTTTTCCTTTTTTTCTTGCTGCATCTCGACCTTCTGCTTCTTTTATTTGAGCGTAACATCCAGTGCGCATTCTTCTTATTTTCTTTTTTTCAGCAGTATACATTATTTTTAGCATATGAGTTGAAATTTTTGGGTTTTTAGTTTTGTCCGAGCTTAAGCTAAGCATTTCAGTGACCAAATTTTCCCGAAATTGTCTTATTCCTATGTTGCTTTTATTATTGATTTTATATATTGTATAAGCATTTACTACTGATATCCCAAGAACATATTCTATTGCTAACTTCCGGTACCATTTTATTCCTTTTCTTAGAGTAGTTGTATCTTGTTTGGATGCGTCGCGTCAGACATATAAGACTGACACGGCTTGTCGAGAAAAAAAGTTTTAATATAGGGCCATGTCAGTCATATATGTGTGACATAAAAAATAGTGTTTTTCCGGGAATTTTGGCAAAAAAATTTTTTTTCTGTGATACATTAAGTTTCCTTGATACATTTTTAACTAAATTATCTAATAAAGTTACCATGGCCCACGAGGAAATTTTTCTAAAATTGCCGTGGCGATTAACGTGTTAAAATGACAACTCTTATTGAAAAACCCTATAGCTGCATACTGTACTCAAATTTAATTATTTTTCATCAGAGATGTCTCACTAATCAACTGTACAATCGATATACCACGATATACGATATACCATACGTACATGTAGATAAATAAGTACATTACAATAAATGAAAATATATTTAATCAATTCAGCCTTGTACAATCTTGTTAGATGATAACGTGTTATCAGTACGACATGTAGGTCTGGTGTAAATCAATGTACTCGTAATACCTTTTATACGCATTTACTTTTTGCATAATTTTGTTATTTATACAACCTGTTACATAAAATTAATATCTCAGTACAAATTAAATATTTACATGTTCTTTTACACAGAAAATACAATTAGTACTAGTATACCTTGCAAATACATAGACTGTATTCACTGGGTATTCTAATAACATCTTAGATTAATTTTATTGTAAATTTACAAGGTTATTCTGGTTTGCTATTAAATAGTTAGAAATTAAATATTATATTATAAGAAACAGTAGTGTAGCCCTAGTCTAGACCACAACAATATAATCAGCTCACATTTTATAGCTAACATAACCTAAAAGTCTACGAAAATGCTGTTAATATAAATTAAAGACTTGAAAAAGCAATTACTGCAAACCTAAATATGTTTTGACTTAAACTGCAGGTTGTACACCAACAATTTGTCTTGATCTTACATTAGAGATATAGTTAATGTACATACAGTCTAGCCAAATGATTATTTACTTCATTAAATTTATATGAAGCCCTTTCTTCATTCAATTATTTTACATTTACTCTGCATACAATACATACTTTTCATATTTGAACTGTATTCTCTATATAAATCAATTCAATATATTTTAATGCTCTGTAGAGTTAAAAAAGAATTCTCTTTCGACTCGAGATAATTTCAGCATAATATTGTAAATATATTTAAATTAGTAGATATATTTTAAAGTAAGATGAAGAACAACTAGACTTACTCCATGTCCATAAATGCGTATTCGTTCACGAACATGAACATTTTTACCCTAATAGAATGGAATCTGTCGAACAATCGCTCAACAGCACGAATAAGCTGGTGTGATAAAGACACATTTTTAACGATTATTTCCGAGTATTGAAACTAATTTAGTTGTATGATAATTAAAAAAATATATATTGGAAGTTTATTTTCAACAATAAGTTATTTTTACTGAGAATCGCTGAAACAAAATATAATATCATTAATATTCAATGAAAGTTGAAAAACGAATTGTGTTTTGTTGACATTTAAAAGAAAATAACGAACATTTTTGTTGACTCATAAACAATTCCAAGGATAAACTAAATAACGGTCATATGCAAATGAGTAGTTATTATATTTTCAATATAAAATTTGTTTAAAATCAGTAAAACCCATAGTAAAACGATACGATGCTTGCATTCATATTAAATTTGTCACAGATTACATTCTATCTAGTGTGAACTAATTAATCTAGGATGAGGTAATTACTTCGACTACCACCTTCCCCCACCTGCAGAATTTCATATACATTGTACTTAATTAACAAATAAAGCTCTTCCTTTCCAGACGTAGTCATTAACGTAATGTTTTTCCATCCCATTATAATCACAGACTAGACGAATTAAAAAATGGCGACGAGTTGGTTTTTTGTATTAAATGTATGAATACGTATCTCATTATATTTTATCTAATACAAGTGTATAACCTGTTTTTATGTATACGAATACATGAGTCATTTAACCGTTATTATTATTTTTTATTTTTTTTTTCTCACTTATTGTTGTCCATATCAACTTTAAAACAATGAACATTTAATCGTATCGCATACATATTGATTAAATATTTATAGCATTCGTGTAATGTTATTATTAAAATGATTAAATTTTGATATTACTCATAATCACATTTTAGTTATGTGTAATAATATATATTTTATAAACTAATTTAAATCCAAGGATTACAAAAAATGAAATTCAATTAGTCTGCAAAGTTTCAAACAATAATTTTGTAACGCTAACTGTCTGTACCAAACGAATTTATTTAAAACGTTACAACTTATGAATCAACAAAACAATATCGTCTTACTAGAGTTTACCCCCGTCTTTTTGACGTGTATGGTTTGAATCCAATAAAATAATTGTAATTTCATTTCATATTTAATTCCATTTTTAAATTGAAATATTAAAATATTTGTAAGTTAGGTACCAAAGTTAGCCGATATAAAAAATTTCAACTTTCTAGCCCAATTTTTACCCTGGACAAAAACTACCCCAGATAAAAATATAGATTTTTTTTTAATAACATTTCATTACTAAATAATCTAAAATTTGAGTTTTCTACAAAGTTTCATACCGGACCCCCCAATTTTCTCAACGCCCCCTTTTCCAATTTTTTAATTTCTAATTTTCAAAAAATTGAACACCGTAATACACATACCAAATTTCAACTTTCTATCTTTTACGAATTAAAAGTTATAGAGCAAATAGTAAAAAAATATATTTTTGTTTTTCCAAAATTTCGGGTTTCCAGGATTTCAGGGGAAAATCCAAGGACGCCAAAAGTCTTAGAATCCCACGCTTAGCTGTGGCTCAGTCTGATACAAGATTAATGGGAAAGTAAATAAAAGACACAGTTTTTTGAGTTTTGCGATGCCAAACATACGCAGGCTGAATTTTTATATATAAAGATAAATTAAATAAAACTACTTTTTATAGTCTTACATTTTTACATGTATAAAACAATGTTGAAAGTGTTATTGAGCGTGGCCCATGTTTATCTGAATTCAAGTCACATCCTACACTTAACAAGATTTCTAACTGGCAATTCAATAATATATCATAAGTTTATCAAGGGTGCGGCCAATAACGTTTGGTTATTGGATATCGGCTATTTGTTGACGTAGAGAAATACCCACCGAAAATTAAGATCCTCACAATATTTCTTCTCTCTGTTTATGATTCAATAAAGTCATATTAAAAAGAATTTGAAGAATTATCGAGTAGATCCAGTGAGTCAAAAACAACATCTAACGGACGGCAATTCTGCAAAAGCGTAACTGCGTAACTTATTAACATTTATCGATTGATGTTTCTCTCTTTCTTTCTGTTTCTGACCCTTTCTGTTTTAAATACTTCACTCTTGATTGATTGATAGTAAAGAAATTCTATAGATTTTTGTATTGCTTCTACTATACATTTTTATTTGTCATTTGTGAGTAAATCAACTAAATGTATTTTCATTTATTGTTTAAGGTTCATACTTCAAGAACATATAGTTGTAAAATTACAGCTAAATTCTAAAAATTGATAAACTTTAAACGCGTTTTCCTTGAAGATCTCTAAAATTGATTATCCAGTCGAAAAGAAATTTGTGACGATATTGTTCTTAATTTTTAAAGTTTTATTTGGCGTGACTACTGCAACTGCCTAGTAATTGTATGTATATTTAATTAATCTCGGCAACAGCTAAACCCAGAAAATATAAAACTGATGCGAGAATCAAACCCAAAAACAGTACAGTCTCTTGTCAGCATTAGCGCGCTATTACTAATATAACATACTTCAATCAGGGGTGAAATTATTTTTAAATTTACTTCCTTAAATGAAGTTATTTTTTGAATTATCAAAGAATACAAAAGCTGTAGCATGTAAATAGATGACTCACAGTTTTGAGTTATTATTTTCCGTAGAAGTTCATCACGTGATGATAAGAGTCCTTTATTAAGTTTTGGTTTTATTTCTGACTTTTGCTAATTAGTAAAGGTAACGGAAACTCATCTTCTTTTTCAAAATAATTCTATGAAATTGGACAAAAGAAGTACAGGTTTCAGCAATTTTAAGCAGCAGAAAGTTAGCAATTAGGTCGCAGATGTTTGCGACCCGTTGCTTATTATAAAAGAACCCTTTTTTTCGATCTGGTACGGCACGTCGTATGCGTTTTTATATATATATATACAGCTTGCCGTGTCGTACTTAGTGAGCGTTACTCATATACAATTCTTGCTGCATGCGGTGTGCCGTAATTGGATTTTAGCCCTTAGACAAGTCATTTTGCTTTTAAATTTCTTAACTTTTATTTATTTTTAATTATCTACATAATTACAACTGGTCTACAGACTAAGCAGTAATTTTTCCATAACTAGTACACATAATACATGACATTAAGGATCGTCCATTGTCTTGACTTCTTTGACTTAAAGTAAAACAAAATTCTTAAAATAAGTCATTTCTTATGGTTACTCAAATAATGGTATTTCAATGTTATGTTGATAATATTATCAGCTTCATTTATATTCAGGTATACATACATATGTAAAACACCGTTGTATTCATTATATTTACAATGTGTATAACACATTCAAACTTTCTGTTTAAGAATATAAATTATTTCACAGTTTGTCCTTCACTGAAAATTTGCATATCCTATATGAATGACAAGATATACCTACAAGCATTTTAAAGACTGTTTATTCTAACAATTACTATATAAGGTGATGTTTAAATGATTTTTTCTAAAATACCACTAATTCTTTATTTTTAATTTAATTTATTTAACGTCTGTCTATTTCCGATGCTGGGTCCTACCATCGACGACCTATTACTATATTTGTTTTTATGGTGTCGTGGTCTCATATATATGAGTTACACCACTGCTTTTTTTTTTTTTTTTTTTTTTATTTTACAACATACATAATTTACAATCTGTCCTCGAAGAACAATAATTAAATTTTGGGAATATATATAAATAAAAATGACATGCGAGCTTGCCATCCATCGATGACTCACCCTTTGACTTAACCTATTACAATAATATTTCGTACATATGGAACCTATTCTACACCATATTTGGTAGGTCAATTGGATTTTTACGTTTCAGTCGTCTAATCGGTTTATGCTGGAAAAGTTGTACAACTGATTCATTTGGATGAACTTCTAATCTTTTTACGTATTTCTTGCTGCTATCCTTAATTGCACTTCTTATATATGGAACCCCTAGATCTTGATGTGTTAACCAGTTTGGAACGAATCGCGGTACGTTAAGGATTTGCTTTAACAGTTTATTTTGAAACCTTTGTAGAATCTCTATATTAGAATTGCTGGCACTGCCCCATAGCTCTATCCCATATGTCCATATTGGCTTCAGTATGACCTTGTACAACAGTAGTTTATTACTGATGGATAACTGAGACTTCCAGCCCAAGAGCCAGTACATATCTCTTCTTTTACCTTCTAACTGCAACCGTTTCTTCCAGATATGCGTTCTCCATGTTAGACGTCTGTCCAAGTGGATACCTAAGTATTTTACTGTCTCTGCCTGTGGAAGTTGTAAATTATTTAGTGTGACTGGGGGGCAAGAATTCTTCCTTAGTGTGAAAGTTACGTGAACTGATTTAGTTTCGTTTACTTTTATTCTCCAATCTTTTAACCAATTCTGAATCTGTAGTAGATGTTTCTGCAGTTTTGCGGAAGCAATGACGGAGTCTTCATGAAGTGCCAGAATTGCGGTATCATCAGCGTAGGTTGCTACTGTTGTTTCACGCATGGTAGGAAGGTCAGAGGTAAATAATAAATATAGTACTGGTCCGAGAACACTACCTTGAGGAACGCCCGATTCAATGTCACGTATCGTTGATTTTTCATTCTGATATTTTATCATAAACTTTCTGTTTGTGATATAAGACTTTAATATCTGGAAAAAGTCATTTGGCAGTGCAGTTTTTAGTTTAAACAGTAGTCCAGGATGCCATACCTTGTCAAACGCTTGGCTGATATCAAGAAAAACCGCTGAGCAATACTTCTTCTCCTGTAGTGCTGAATTTATAGTGCAGGCTACTCGATGTACTTGTTCAGTTGTAGCATGCTGTTGTCTAAAGCCAAACTGATGTGTTGGAATTAGTTTGCTATTTTCGAAAATAATCTTCAGTCTTTTAAGAATAAGTTTTTCAAAAAGTTTTGACACTACCGGAAGAAGACTTATGGGTCTGTATGACGATACCTCTTTTGCGTCTTTACCTGGTTTTGGAATAAGTATTATTTCTGCAGTTTTCCACTTAAGCGGAAATGTCTTCAATCTTAGAATTGCGTTGAATAAAATAGTGAGGTATCTCATTCCTTTCGCCGGTAACTCCTTCAGAATTTTTCCGTTTATCTTGTCAATACCTGGTGCTTTTTTGGTTTTTATATTATACTTTACTAGGTTTTGTATTTCCTTGACTCTTATACGTTTTATAGGTTCACTTGACTGCGATGGGACTCTTAGAAATTCATGTATGTTTTGTTCTTCATCTTCACTGCGGGTTGGAGGAAATGGTTTAAAAACTTGTTCGAAGTAATCAGCGAAAATTGTGACTTTCTCACTGTTGGTTCTAGCCCATTTACCATCTGGCGTTTTGATAGGCGGAATATAAGTTGTAGGCTGCTTAAGCCGCTTGGTTGCTTTCCACAGTGAATAGTTAGTAGTTTCTGTAGCTGTTAAATTACTTAAATAATTTTGCAGTGATTTCTCTTTCATGTCTTCTAGCATACATTTAAGTTCCCTACATGCACGGTTGAATTTTGTTTTTTCGCATGGGAGCCTGGTGTTTTGCCATGATCTTCTCAACTTTCTCTTTTCAGCAATTTTCTTCTTTAACTGTGGGGGGCATCCATTTACTCGGTTGAAGACACTATCTGGAGGTGTGGCTTCTTCGGTGGCTTCTCTTATCACATTATTGAAGAGATTAACTCCTTGATTAAGGTCCTCTTCTGATTTGAGTGAGATGTGACAATTAAGTTTAGCATTTATTAAGTTTCGGAATAAACTCCAGTCTGTGTACTTGTTGGGTGCTGTGAAGAGGGGTACTTTATACATCATTTGGGTGATATATGTGACGATGACTGGTGAGTGGTCAGATGAGAGATCCAGGCTTGACTCAGCTTTGAGGTAATTAGAGGAAATTCCTTTTACTACGCAAAAATCGATTAGATCAGGAGTTTTTGCCATATCCGTTGGCCAGTACGTCGGTTCACCACTTGAAAGGGTTGTAAAACCATGTGTTTTAACGCATTTATACAGTTCATTTCCCTTAGGATTTGTAAGTCTTGATCCCCATTCGGGGTGCTTTGCGTTAAAATCCCCTCCTGATATGAAACGTGGACCTAGTGTATTGTAATAAGAGTAGAACTGTTCAGACTTTATGTTGTGTTTCGGTGGACAGTATACTGCGGAGATAGTTAAATGTCTGTTCAGCTCGCTTATTACAATACTTGTTGCTTGCAGGAAGTCTTGGCGATATTCATTAATTTCATGGTGTTGTATAGAAGACTTAATGATGATAGCTGTTCCTCCATGCGCTTTATTGTCCGGATGTTTAGTGTCATATATTCTATAGTTTGGAACCTTCATATAGCTTTTAGTGGTAAAGTGCGTTTCAGAAACTAGCAAAATGTCAATGTTTTGGTTTAGAAGAAAGGAAATTACTTCTTGGCTGTGTTTAGCAAGACCATTGGCGTTCCAGAGTGCGATTCTTAGGGACGTGAAGAGATTGGCAAGCGTGAGACTAAGGTTGTGATGAGATTGAGCATTGTACTCATTTGTTCCACCAGACTTTTCATCATAACTTTTAGTTCGGCGATGTCATTTGACTGCACGTTCGATTCACTATGATTTTGTTGCACTTGTTCAGATTGGGTTTTCACTGTTTGGTTACTAACCACCTGTGCAAAGGAGGTACCTGACTGGACTTGGCGTGATGGTAATGGGGCAACAGTTTCTGAAAATCTGGGTCTAAGTGGAGGAAATTTGCGCTCTACGATTTGCCTATAAACATCGCATCCTTTGTAGTTGGCTGTGTGATTGTTATTGCAGAGAACACATTTAACTTTTTCGTTTAATTTGTTCTTCCAGTCACACTGGCTGGTATGGTGATCGCCTGCGCATTTAACACATCTTGCGTTTCGGTAACAGTAGGTTTTGGTGTGACCATATCTTTGGCATTTTGTGCATTGCGGTACCTCCCTTTTGAATTTTGGTGGTTCAATTTTAATTTTACTATTTAGTAGGAATTCCAGGTCAAAGATGTCTTTGTTGTTAGGCTTTTGTTCTAATTCTACAAAGAACAATGGTAAAGGAATTTTAGTGGTCCTTTGTTTGATGTTGCTTATTCGAATGACCTTGTGCCCATAGTTTTCTAATTCTTTCTTTATGTCCGATTCATCCGTGGAGTGATGTAGGTGTCTTACCACCACTTTATAGCTTTTGTCCATTTTTTGTTGGTATGTGTGGAACTCGGTGTTCCTAT
Organism: Panorpa germanica; assembly: GCA_963678705.1. Taxonomy (NCBI): domain Eukaryota; kingdom Metazoa; phylum Arthropoda; class Insecta; order Mecoptera; family Panorpidae; genus Panorpa; species Panorpa germanica. The sequence goes on along the minus strand of OY783212.1, from coordinate 5,985,834 downwards.
CCTTTAGGAGTGTCACTATTCTTTGGTATGTTTCAATATCCTGGAGCTGCAGCTTTACTTGCGATCCTCCGATCAACTTACTTTGATAGGCGTTTTTGGCGTGCGTGTCTAGCAGGCTAGTGAGAGGTTTGATGTCGTTGACTCCATATATAAACAGTGGTGGTGGTTTGTGTTCTGCGACTTTAACTTCTTCTGATGCATTAGCATCGGAGAGTTCGTCGAACCTATTCGCTAATGGTATTGGGTTTAACCAGTAATCCCCTAGTGTTTTTTGCCTCACATTCCTTGGTGCATCTGGACTGTCTCTTTTTTTCTTCCTATTGTTTGAAACGTTTTGCCAAACGTCCCGCGGATTTTTTATCTCTTCATGCTTTTCTTGGATGGTTCCCATCGTATCTTGTATAGCATCCGCCATACTTTCTAGTGAGCTACTCTTCTTGTCACTAACACATGGCTTTTGTTGGATGGTTTTGTTAGGTGAACGCATCATGTTTGGCATTCTTGGTCAGTGCAACAACTGTTAATTAGTGGTCACACCGACCTCACTAGACCATTTTATTTTGATGATTTATAGATTTATTATTTTTTTTTTTTTTTTAGAGAAATATCTTAAATTAAATAGATAATTTAATAATATAAAATATTTAACACACACTATAATTTTAAAAATTTTTTAATATTTTTATCTTATTGTCATAAGAATCTATTATTCATAACGAACAATAGTTGTTAAAAATTATTAAGATAATTATTGAATATTTGATCAATGAAGAAAAAACGTCCGCACTGCTTCAATATCTCAATAGAACTGTACCACTGCTTAATAAGTTTATAATTATGTACATAATCAATTTTATTTAATAACAAGCAAACCCAGAAAATATAACCTTGGTTTGGAGATCATACTAGAAGACATAGCAGTCAGCGTCAAACATCAATGCTTTCGACCACTGTATCATCGTTATAATATAATAATGATTAAATTCTATAACATACTTATTTATATAAATATTATGTAACACAACTATAAACCATAATGCATATTTACTCAATAACGATTTATAGTTTTGTGCAAAAATCTATACAGAAATAAAATTATAATTTAATACACTCATTACAACAAAGACTATACAGTTGGTATAGTGATTAATTGACAGTTAAATGTTGTACGTTCTTCTAGGAAACATCAAACATGTTTGATGACATTTAATATCAAGTTTATATTTTAAAATATTGCTTATAATATTTACCAGTGGAGGCGCTCTTTAAGACGACGTACTACATGCCTACATTTATGTATTATATTAATATTTTATAATAATATAGCGTGTCAAGACATGCATCAAAACCAGGAAAACCAAACCCATTGTATTCTTTAAATACTTGGTATTAATAAAAACAATTTAAACCTAAATTGTTTACTCAGTGTGAATATTAAAAGTTTTATACATTTTGACAACAAATTTATGTTATTATTATTATTATGTAAAAGTGAAAGGCAACTAGTTATTATTTTTCAAAATATTTTGTGATTTTGTTTATATTTAATTGCACTGTCTTTTGTAGAAATTCTTTTCTTGTAGCTGTTTGTTTCACTGCGCACTTCCCATGCGGCAATTTATTTGTTGTGCGTATACCAAAATATCGACCTCCAGTCTTCCCTCTTTCTTGGCTAAACTAATTCTTATTAGTACTGGGTTTTTGAGCTTTGCATTTATATATAACTTCACCCGCTTTCCACATATGAAAATATTTTTTTAACAAATACAAAAAAAAATGCACTCTTTATGCCAAATTTATTTTTATAATCAGTACACACCATGATTGAGCCATTTAATTTTTTTTTTCAATTACGTCACACATGTGTCCTGCTATTTTGACAACAACTCCCCCCACTACTGGGTGTGATGTCACTCATTTCAATTAATTCATTTTTTGTAAAATTACTTTTTTCATGAAATTAACGGTTTTTTTTAACTTACCAATTACAATTGTGTAATTGTGGTGATGGAACTTACTAGAATCACTTCAATTTTGTTACATATCTTAGCACTATTTTTTTTAAAAGATTATCGCTATTTAGTAAAGAATATATCAATCAATGTTTTTGACATTAAAACAACTTTTCTTACAAGGGTTATTTTATACATATGAATCTTCGGAGAAGTGTCAGAATTTCCAATTATTCTAATATCAACGTCAGTGGATATCAAACGAACCTGTTTATGGCATTTAAATTTAATATTTGATACATGAATCCAACCAATTTCACAACAGAGAGAGGAAACGAAATAACAATATCCCTTGGGCAGGTATCTAATTAATATTTACCTTCAAATATCATTAAATTACATTACTTAATGAAATACCTGAGAGTATTACGAATAGTACGAATCTTCTGAACCTGTCGTTCTGTATAACGATATTCGACACATGAAGGAACATCAAAAGCTGATATATCAGACGGTTCACTTTTTGCTCATTCCTGCCTTCATTCGAAATGAACCCTCCGAACACAAAATGAATCGAAAGTGCAAATGAATTCCTTAGTGAACTGATCCAGCGATTTTGGACACGTTCATTCGGCATCGTTCACTCGCGCTCCTCAAGTGGCGATTGAACGAAAAATGAAACGTCTGAACACAAAATGAACGTTCACTCGGTGCTAATTCGGGGCTAAGCTTTGCAACCAGTCAAGTCGTGTGCTGAGGGCCTAAGAAACATTTTCAAAATATATTTCCAAATGATCAACCAACTTCTGTAGTTGGATGTGTCGTCACTGAACAATAAATATTTACAAATATCTCTTGGTTTGTGAATCTATTACAAAATGGCGTCATAAGTTAGATCAAAGTCGTCATATTTTTATGAATACATAAAAATTCAAACTAGTGTATACTGATACTGTTAAAGATACAGCGTGCTCTATAAATTGTATAATAAAATCGTAAATCTCGCGGGTTTTAATGACTGAACTGTGTGTATAGTATTATACTCGTACTTATTATACAGCAAAGTACAGTGCAGTGCACAGTTTATTGTTTATTACAAAATCATGTGTCTATTTCACGATTTATTATAGTACAGGCATAAAGTTAACTGGAGCAAAAACTATGTGATTTTGCATACTCGTATTTTATTGCTGTAAAGTTGTTTTACTTGATAAAAATAAAAATGAAATAGCATTGATAATCATTGGAAACATTTTCCATAAAATCTTAAAAGAATCAGTTGAATTCAAGTTAAGGATATATCGAATCGGTTCGATTTATCTTCATTTTGATAATGATAATCAAAACATTTTTGTTTTATACGAGTATATACCTATAGATAGCTTTATTGCTTTGAACAAGGTGTGGTTAAAAAGAAAAATGACTTATCATGATGTTTAAAAGCAATTGAATTTGAAGATGATTCATTTTCATTTTTTATTTGCTTAAATGTGTCAACTACCTATATGCACCTCTATTAATAATGTATTAATTAATTATTGTTTCTTAAAACATGGACAGTCATCTTTTCCTATTTCTAAATATTCTGTCACATAGTTCTTCAAACTGATCCTCATTTTAAAACAACTTTTTGTAGTCTTGAAACTGTTTGATACCTATGCCTGTTTTATTCCATTTCATTCTTTCAATATGTATTTAACTGTTTTCCTGGATATACATATAGGGGGTCTTTTAACAAGAGCGATGATTGTAAATCGATAGAAAAACGTAATATTTCTGTGAAAAATGGTGATATTTTTATTTTAATCTAAAGTAAAAACTCTGAGGTCGGTTAGTAGTGAAACATAATGATTTAAATTGCCCGGGGTACTTCTTGAACAACCCTATATACCATTTGAAAGTAACAATGGAATTTAGACTTATATTTACGAGTATTAACTTTTTTAAAGACATTTGATCAAAACGATGGAAACTTAAAATTTAGTGAATATCTTAGTTTTATTTTTTTTAATTTTCGGTAAGGTATAATTACTTAAAAAAGGTAGTCATAACAATAAACGCTTAATTCGGTATAGTCAGTATGTACTTGGATATGTAAAATAGGACGAATAATGGTCTATGGATCTAGGAAGCCAGTGAAGTCATTAAAATAAAATTACATAATTACTTAGCCGTAGGTAGGATGTTGTTTGATTGATCATATTCAAAATAATAAAAGGAAATTAATTAACAAAGATATTATCTAAACCGGACATAAATTAAAATTAAACATTACAGTAGAAGCAAACAAGGCATCACTAATTTTAATATCAAGTTCAATGCATTTCTAAAAATATACACCAATCGAAACCTTTCACTATTTCATCTCCTGTCATAGTGATTTTACTGTTACTCATGTTTTGAAGTTCCGTGAAGAATAAGAAATACATCAGATTATTATCAAAACTTGTTCCAGCTGTACTGTACTTAGTATGAGTCTGTGCTCTGTACCATAGGATGGGCAGGGCAAATATATATAAAAAAAAACTTCGTCAGTTTGTTCAACTGCATTAGATTCTGGATAGAAATAAAATAACAAAGGTTTTTGAACTGGTGGTACATAATAGAGGATATACTTGTACCAGGAAAAAATGCACAAATTTGTTAATATCCCGTTATTTCAAGGGTCGACATACTCTCGTGTGGAATACAAAATACAATCATTTGTTGTAAACATTTTACTTACTTTAAATTAATATTCATTTGGAACACTTGTATATTTACATCCAACATCAAAATTATAAAATATATAAATACATATATATAAGATCTGTAAGTTTATATACTCGTATATTTGTTTCCATTATTCAGTTAATTAAAGCAGTGGCTTTTATTTGCTCACGAAAATTCAATCGTATCTAACCACAATTCATATACTCGTAGTTTCATGGTGGGAACAGTTCAATTTGAAATATGGAGTATTTTTTCTTCTCTCCAGCTTTATTAAAGTCATATTTTTCCTATACCTATTTCATATATTTAATTTATTATTATAAATTGAGTTCTTCTTACTCTATTCTACATAAGTATTGATTATGAACAAATGAATTGAATTTCTCTTTGTTAATAATTCCTAAATGAAATAAAATAAAATAAAAAAGGTCAATTTCCGTGATTTCTTGTGCGTGTTTAACAATCCTAAGAGAATATTGTTTGCAGTATACGAGTACAAATCGTAGTCATAGATAATTGTCGTTTAAATTGCTTTGGTTTCATTTTTAAGAAAGTTACGATTACGAGGCACAGTTCAAGTAATCACGTATCACAAATAAAATCGGTGGTCTAGATTTAAAAGTAAAAGTTTTGTTTCTTTAAATTAGGATTGGTATTTTTTATATACTCGTACATATAACTTCATTGTTTTTGTGTAGATTGCAGTTCACGAAAGAAAATCTTAACTATGTTCTGCAAATCCTATAGCTGTTGCAGAGAATTGTCATCAACTTTTAATTTTCTTTTCTTCAATGATGTGGATAAAATATTTCGTTCATAATTTCTTAGTTTTTAGTTCTCATCAATTTTCCATAGTTTATTATTCGATATTCCCAGAAATTTAGTTCCGATATTTTCACTAATATCTGTTATAATTCGTAAACTGCATCATATATTTTTTTTAAATATTTATTGCTATTACTAAAAAAGAAAATTAAAGTTTAGTATTATCCAGTGATAATGTTAATTCATTGTAAATAGTTTATATAGGGTCTTTCAACAAAAGCGGTCATTTTATGGATGTTTCAACAAGAGCAGTCATTTAATCAGCAATCAATAGGAAACACAATATTTCGATGACATTTGGCAGATATTATGTTCCATTACTAACCTCACAGTTTGTATTTCAGATTAGGATCAAAATATTTAAAAAAATAAATATTTAAATAAAAAAATATTGAAATAAAATATAAATATAAAAATAAAGAAATATTTAATTTAAAATAACTACTTTTGTTGAAAGACTAGTTAAGTTTTTTGGATAAATCATTAAAAAGAACATCTCTTTTTTTTATTATTTTGGTTCACAACAATATATGTAAAAGTAAATAAAATGTATTTTCCATTGTAGTACACGAAAACAGATACTTACTTTTTTTTATAATCTGTTTTCCATCTGAACAAAATATTTTCGGTTTTGGGTCCTTTCTTGGGACACCAGACACTCTAAAACCACCTTACCGTATTAAACTACAAAATGTATCTTTTCATCAAGATTCAATGCTAAAAACAAAATGTTACTTGTTTTACGTACATATTGCATGTATTTCGAAATTGTATATATATTTTTTCGTTATTTTATGTAAATTATCAGTTGATATTATCGGAATTGCGAATCAATGAGCAATAAAAATAAATCTTCATACTGAAGTTGTCCCATTGTTCCCTAGTGTGTTAAACCTTAAAGCCATTCAGTTCGATGACCCTCTTTGTTATGTTTGTTGATTGTATACCAAAACCCCAACCATTATACAGGGTGTCCACGAAATATCCAACATGATAATATCATAATTCATATCTCAATTATCCATATGGTATGGTTATCCGTATGGTGGTTTCGGATTACTTAGAATTGACTATCAGGACCTCAAATATGCAATTTTTTTTTAAAATCAATACTGAAAAAAGATGAAATTGATATAAAAAAAATACTAGATAAGATTATCTTTCGTAGAGTCTACTGGAGAAGTTAAGGAAGTGGTTTCTTACTTTTAGAACACCCTTTTAATATATGTCTGTTTTTCTGAATGCACAAGTACTGCTGGCAAGTCACTGTCTGCTGTGTCAGTCTCTTGTCTGCATGTATTTTGTTCTTGTCTATATTTTGCATTTATGTTTGTTTATACTCGCATGTATTACATAACAGATAACCCTTATACATAAGATCGTATTCGAATATTATAACGATTTATAATATCTTAATTACTTTATACTTATACAATCTTATGTTGTGTCTAATTGTTTAGCGCTTTAATTCTTATTTCACTAAATCATCACACATATTATTCTAATCAGGAATAGTATATCATAACCATTGTAAGATTTTTAAGCAATGGCGAAGTAGAAATCTGTCTTGCAGTGTAGTTTCCAGCTAATTTCAGGATTCATTTTCTACCTCTCATGTAGAAATTGTAACGTAGTGTATCGGATTCAACTTACCAGCTGCTATAAGCTAACTCTACTGTGTAATAACTGCGTTATTTGATTAAAAACATTTACGCTATTTCATTATGGTACACGAAAACAAAATTAATGATTTTAAAGAAGAAAAAAAAAAGTAAAAACTAACTAGTAGTGAATGAAGAATTATAATTTTGAAACAAGAACTAATTTGCAACGAAGTAATAAGCATACAACCCCTTCATCGTCTGCATATCCTTGTTATTTTTGCAATTACATAACAATCGGATAAATTAGCACATAATGAATTCAGTAAGAGTTTACAAGCACTTAGCCCTTCATATCTATATATAAAACATATTAACTTGCATGTTAATATTAACATTTACCATTTTACCAGCTGTGTATGCACATACGCAAACGCTAATTATGATTTCACGATAAATTAATTCCTGAATTATTGTAAACAGTCATTGTCGTTGAATTGATTTCTACATAGCAATAAACATTCTACCCACGAGACTACTGTTGCTAAGGAAACACTTGCGTTGCCCACAATGGTGCAAGAGTTGCTTGGCTGCTTAGTCTGCTTTTGTCTATAGCCTATTCTCCATCAACTAGTGACTAGAATAATACGAATATATACTATGTTAGTTATATAATAAGTTGGTACTTTCGTCGAGTTGGCAAACATATGTTTGTAAATAACTATAGTTTCATTTATACCAAAAGTAATAATGTTTTAAAGAAGCTGTCATTTTATTAAACAAATTTTATATCTTTTAACTTATTATTATTATATGAGTATTATCTTGAATGACAAGCGTTTTTTTTTTTTTAATAATTCAAATTTATTAAGTTGTTGAAATATTACATTTTACAGTTTTGATTATTAAATAACCTTTAAAATGTTAAACATCGTGGGAAGAATTTTCCAGGAATTTATTAAAATGTAATACAAGTTAAAAAGGTTTATACCAAATACGGTTCAAGTATCAAGAAAATCAATATTTTTTAATAAATTGAAGAACATAATCATATTTAGAAGCTACCATAAATTTATTTCTTAATAATTCGTTAAAATAAACGGGTTAATTACATATAATCTTGATCAAACATAATATACCCTATATATAATCGACATAGGAGTATTTCTCAATATAGACACCAAAAAAAAGTTACTAGGTACTTTTATTAAAGCCTATCTTAATAATCCTTATGTTACATGTCATATAAATAGATATTATTATTGCATATTACAAAAGCAGCATGCAAATATGATATTTAATTATGAATAATTATTATTTGTTTCACGCAAACTAATTTCAAACTTATTAATTATTTTGTAACATAATTAACAAAGTATAATCAAGGTGTACAACATTAATTAAAAATTCATATACACTTAAAGTTACTAGCTACATAAATAATTTAAAAGACATCTCAACACCAAACAAATTTATTTAACAGAGGTGATAAAGAACTGGAAGTTGCGAGATACAGGCGATTGTAATTCACAAAATACTGCAACATACTGTGTAGCGTTTGTTAACTACTTTTTCGTGTCTCGAGACGACATATAACAAATTTCAAATGTCAAAGTAATAAGACAGTAAAATGGCTTTAAATTTAAAACTCAAATAAAGCTCAATCCTATTGATGCATTTATTTACACACACATTGTTAAAAAAAACTTTAAAACATCTAGAAATAATTTTTCCATAACCAGTAGATTGTGAAATAAGAAACTAGTAAAATTCAGTTTACTAAAAAAAGTTCAGATACCGTATTTTGATTAGTATATACCAGTGCATTTTAATAGAATTGTTTTATAAAATAAATTAATTTTAATAAAATCAAACGAAAACTAATTAATTTACCCGATTCATAATTATAATATGCATTTTATCTTTTAAATTTGTATTAAAGTCAATCACATTTTTAACAGTGTACAATGCACTAAGATATATGCAAATCTCATTTAAATTTGTTTAAAATAATATCTAATAAAAGTACTGTCAGTATTTTTAAACCTGAAATAGCTCAAGTTGTATCTGCAATAAAATATTTTGAAATAATGAATAATATTATTGCTTCTATATCCTGTTTACTGACTTTCAATGTTATTAATATCAGTTGACTAGGAAACAACAAAAAAATAAAAATAATAATATCTATATATACTTTCGAAATAATTTTAAATCCTCTTCAAAAAATAAATTATTTATGTTTACCATATTTTATTTTATATGTTATATTGTTTCCGAGTCAGTGGTTACGAGTATAATCCAGAAAACTACCTCTTGAGTATTTCGATATATCAATTCAATATAGGGCAGTAGGTCACCCTCGTTCGTCTCCACAGATCCTACATTTTTACGACTATCTTCAAATATTTCTGAATCAATTCCGTGACTGGCATTTCCTCAAACTTAACTTACTTATTATATATTCATATTTATAACACGGATTTGAATTGATCATTCAGGGAGTAAATTATTGTTCTTAAACGACTAAACTTTCTATACGACAAATCAGCTATCGGTTTTTTGCATAGTAAATAAGACCCCTATTTTACAATTTTTTCCGACGCCGTTTCACATTAGACGGTACTATTTTGAGCTAAGTTTAGCTACCGTTTAATACAAAAAGCTTTTTTCATAAGCATATAAAATATTAATAAATCAAAAGCAAATTTTCATAAATTCATCTAAAAATATAACCTTGAACCTGCTACAAAGAAAAATGCCTCATCATGTTTTTTTTAAATAAATCACATTATTCTGATATTTTTTCCTAAAACACAAACATTACAAAAAAAATCTTTTCTTCGCTGTTGTAGACGTTTTGGAAATGAACCAAGTTTTTCTTAGATGTTATTTTCGCGATTAACAATTTCTTTTTTAATTTCGTTCCAGACGTATGGGCGACTGCTGGCTGTCTTACAAAACGTTTTTGTAATTGGTTTTGTAGACTGCGTTAAGTTAAAAGCCTTTTGCAAAGAAGTTATATTTAATAACAATTCTGCAAGAATTAAGAAACAACGTTAGATACAAATCTAATATTCTCTTTTTGATATAAATTTTATTTAAACATTTCATCTAAACTCAGTAGCCTGAGAATTAATAAACTCTAGTACTTTCTTAGAACATTCTACTATTTTCAATATTTGTTCTATCTTCTACAATCAAATCCAGCTCTAATCAGAGGTGTTGGTCGATTATAATTTATCTAAGGGTATCTAAAGAGTAAATATAATGTTCAAGTGTCTTGTTTATTGCTATTGAAATTATAAAATTACATTTTAGTATCTTTAGAATTATAAAGAAAACGATTTCAAGCTAAATTGACACCTATTTTGACGAAAAATTATTTTACATATTTCTGCACACAGACGATTAATGAAACCTTGTTGATTAGATTAAAGTAAAAAGTAATGATTCTTGTGGTGTCCTATTTATTGATTAGTTATTTAAACACATAATATAACAGCCAAAGTAAAAGTATATACTATTCTATGCTCCTTATATAAAGTAATAACACTTACCACAAAAACCTTAGCTAAAATGATAAATTATTCAAGTTGTATTAAAGTAATCATAATTAATATTTTGTTTAACCTAATTTCACTTGATGAAAGTGAAAAATTACTTTTTTTTAGGTCAAATAGTTTGTATAGCTCATATAATAAAAGTACGAACCATAACTCACAATTATTTTATAAGCATATAACAATTGTAACTTTCCCTTTGTAATATTTTTTTCTAGTTATATAAATATTATTATGTTATCATTTAGGAAATGCAAACATATTATTGTGTTTTGTAACTACTTTATTTACTCAGTTTTGTCTTCTTATTTCTTTCCTTGTCTTAAACAGAGATAGATTTGTTCAGACGACTTTAAAATGCGATACGTAGCGTTTTTTTGGCTTTTTGTGAACAATTCCAAAATAAGTTCTGCTTGAATAATTTATATTTAGAAAAGCTATATAATTAAATATGATTGCAGGTAATTTATAAGTGGATGTAGTAAGAAACAATTTTTTCCAGATAAACATTTTCTCTTTATGTATAATTTACACCACTAGTTTCATTCAATATTACTTGTTCGGTCAGGGTCGGGTCAGGTCAACTTTTGTTTCCATAGCAACTTGCGCTAGTGTTGTATACGTAGTATATTTTACCATACATAACAATATATGGAATACGTACTTCGGTAGTAATTTATTATAAATCATTTATAAAAATAGCTACTTTTTTCTGTTTTTCTCTTTTTTCAGCTGTTAACAGTCCGCATAAATATTCTGAAATATCTTAAAGTTCAATAAGGCTTAAAGACGTTTTAAATGATAAGATACGATTCAGATTCGATTTTCTTAAAAAAAGATTACATTTCTGCCTTCCCAAACTGTTGGATCAGATCTAAGCTTGGACGTTCAACTTTTAGTTTAGAACGTTTAATTAGTAAAATTTGGCGGGCACAATCTAACATCTAAAATAGATCTACTAGTTTTACACTAGTTTTATAAATATTGTTAAAATTCAGCACAGAATATATTTTTATAATTAGTAATTTATTTTCAATATTTCAATAATAAACTCAAATTTTTTTAACAGATGGCATATCTTAGCGTTCTTCTTTTTTTTCTATTTTAACATCATTTCTACTCGAGATATTTTTAAAACATTTTTCTATTATTTTTTACATAGCAAAGCACGTAGTACAGTGTTTAACATCTATTTATTTATAGCATGTAGATACAAAATGCGTAGCAAGTTGTAATTTTCCAGTAGCATATACCATCAATAGAATATTAATACGAAATAAAGTGATGTAAAATAAAAGTATTCTAGACGATTTTTTACGCTTTTACAAAATATCTAGAGTTTATAAGTAAATAATAAATTATTATTTCACTACAATACATTACGCATATGTATAGTATGTATTTATTTTGATTTGCAATCTGCCGTCGATAAATCAAAATGTCATCTTTCTATCTTCTAAAAATATCATTTTACTATGAAATTATTTCCACCTAACTTAGTAAATTAATGTTTGAAATTATTGTCACCAAATAAATTAATGTATATAACTAAATTAAAGAAGGTGGTGTTGCATACTGGTTCTTCTCGTTAACGGTACTCCTGCTGTCTGGTCTTTTCTTTTTCTGTTTCCTTTTTTTTTTTTGCAGTTTACCGTTTTTTAATTAGACACTTCCTTTGTTTTCTGTCTTTTTGTTTTATATTATACATACGAAGTATTTGAATAAATATATACGAGTATATGGTACATACAAACACGCAAAATGAACTGGTTTATTTTTAGTTTTTATTTTACTTAACAAATAAAGCTAAAAATATACACATCACATATATAAATGTCAATATATTTTACTTATTTTTAGAATTCTAACAAGTTATTATTTATATAAACTACGTTTTTGTAAATAACGTGGATTTACTAATATTACAAACAACAATAATTTCATCATGTTATATATTATGCAAAGCTTGCTAACATAATCTTGTTTTAGCTTTATTAGGTTTAAAAGAAACGTTCTATTTGTAAAAATATATAATAGGATGATGTGAACCAACAATCCTGTAGATTTATAATCTGTAGTTCGTTATTATTGCAGAAAAATTAAACCTAATTGTAAATTGTAAAATTTAAATTATCTGAAATATATAATATGTTAGCATACAGCAGAAAAGAAATGGTTAGTTTTATAAGTTTTCAATTACAACTAAATCGAGCATTAGCACAGTGTTAACTTCTTTGCTTCTCCGCTATCTAATCTAGGTGTCAGTATAAACTTTGATGTACAACATTGTAACCAGAATATCAACAATAATTCCTGCTAACGTGATTGTACCAGTCAAACGAGATCAAACCACTACTATTACCAAGCTTTCCTGTTTTCATTGTTTATTTTTCTATAAGCTATTAATTAAACTGTTAGATGTTTTATATGTAAAAATATATTATATACATGTTATATTTTATATTATTATTATTTAATTATATAATTAGGTTTATTTTAACTTGAATTCTTTTGAACCCTTTGTATCATTGTACTTATTTCAAAGAACTTTTTGGGATTCAGAGTAATTCGGCCTATTTCCGATGCTAAGTCCTATCACCGACGATCTCCTACTATATTGGCAGTTTATGTGGCGTCAATTTAATCAAACTTAATGCAATTTTATTAATCTAGATCCATAGAATTTTAAAATTGATGTAGTTTTTTAAATTGGTTTCAAATATTCTGCAATGGACGTAGACGATATTATGAATTGGCATTTTGTTATTTATAATCTTTTGGTTACTAAACTCCAGTTAATAAGAACAAAAAATGTTTCTTTAGGATTATATTTAACTGATTTTAAAATACAATATTTTATTTTCAGATGGTTTGGCCAAGAGAGAGAATATAATGTGTTAGTTATGGATTTATTGGGACCTTCCTTGGAAGATCTCTTCAATTTTTGTACCCGCAGATTTACAATTAAAACTGTTCTTATGTTGGCAGGTAAATAATACTTATAACATAATATAAAAATAATAACTGATAAAATATACAAATTATGTTTCATTCATATTTTATAGATCAAATGATCGGCCGAGTAGAATTTGTACATTGCAAAAGTTTCATCCACCGAGATATAAAACCCGATAATTTCTTAATGGGTATTGGGCGTCATTGTAACAAATTGTTCCTTATTGATTTTGGTCTTGCTAAAAAGTTCAGAGATGTTCGCACCCGCATTCACATCTCATATAGAGAAGACAAAAACCTAACAGGTAATGTATTTTTAAAGATATCTATATTATATTCTGTTGGAGTTTTATTTCCGAGATTATTTTTGACAATGTTTTAATTTAAAAATAGGTACTGCCAGATACGCTTCTATCAATGCTCATTTGGGTATTGAACAATCTCGTCGAGATGACATGGAATCATTGGGTTATGTGTTAATGTACTTTAATAGAGGATCTCTCCCTTGGCAAGGACTCAAAGCAGCTACTAAAAAGCAGAAATATGAAAAAATATCCGAAAAGAAAATGTCCACTCCCGTGGAAGTGCTATGCAAAGTTAGTGATATATTATTTTATTATAATAAATACAATAGACAATATCAAGTCTATACAAGACAATATAATTATCTTTATTATCATAGGGTTTCCCCGCGGAATTTTCAATGTACCTTAATTACTGTCGTGGTCTTCGATTTGAGGAAGCTCCAGACTACATGTATTTGCGACAGGTAAGGCTAAAATATATCAATAAGAAATATATCTATCTAGAACAATGACACTATTTAAAAAAATCGTTTTAAAGAATAGTGAAACATAAAAACTAGAATTTTGTTGTGTCGTTATTCTAGAAGACTATCATGTTACGATAAAATACTAATAATGTAATTTCTAGTTATTCCGCATCCTATTCCGCACATTGAATCATCAATATGATTATACATTTGACTGGACAATGCTTAAACAAAAAGCAGCTGCCACCGGCACCGGGGCTGCAGGTAGTTCGCAGACACCAGCCAATACTACAGGTAATTAAGTCCGTGCGTGAACACCAATCCGAGCGTGTGTTTGTGTAATCCTCAAATAACAACAGTGTTTGAAGTCAATACGACACTCTACAATATCAATTGCTAAATCCAAGTATTGATACATGAAATTGCAGTAACTGCAACTTATGAACAAAAGCTGAAATATTCATTTTTCATAACTTCATTTATTATCATTTTCATCAAAGACTTTAATTTGTAACTCGTTTTCATTAAATGTATTGTAGTTTTAAATATATTAGTCTTACTAAAATGAAACAAACATTAATAAGTAATATATAGAAAACGAATTTTTCATTTTAGGTCGGTACTCATTTTTGTTAATACATAATATTTTTTACACATAACTATATTTAAAATATATTATTCAGCTTTAAATAATATAACCGGAATAAGAAATAATTATGTATTAACTTTTAAAGGGACACCGATCTAAAACGACAAATATATTGAATAATTGTTAAATCCCTTGCGTATTTATTTTTAGTTCAGAAAAGGGGAATAAATTACAATGATCGTAAAAACGTCATTTATTGAAGTAATTTTTATTTCTAAAAAGTGGAAAATTTGTGTTAAGTGTACATAAGTATCTTTAAATCATATTGTTGTAAAATTTAATTTTTTAAATTTAAGAAAGACATTTAATACTTCTGAAACAAACTATTATAAAACATACAATTTATTTCGTGGCAAAATTATTATTTTAAAGAAAATACATAAAGCAAATTGATACATATTATTTCTATTTCAGTAGAGTTGCTTATAATTGTATATTCATTCATGTTAGCATACTTTACTAATATGTATGTTTCATTACATTTTTAATTAGTACTTTTTATATACATTAATTATATAAAATGATAAAGTACTAAATACAATTGTGATGATCAAATGAAACAAATGTATAATAAAAATTTATTTGTAAAATACCATAATACATCATTTGTGTTTGACATTTAACTATGAGTTATTCGTTCACTTCTTATCAAGTAATTATTGTAAATAACTTACATAGTAAACCCCAGAACTCCTTTTTTTTGTGAATTTCGATCATACTCTAGAACTGTGAACATCTATTTATATATTAAAAACAAATTAGGTAGATCATATATTAATAGATAGTTAGATTTTCCTGTCCTACACAACCCAGTCCTGAATTGATTATTTTCCTCATTAGGTGATATTGATAAAACTCAGTCGCTGACTGTCACAGGCCGCATGGGAAAATCCAACAAAGTGACTGGTCATCAAAGTGCCAGCTTCCTGAAAAACATGAAGTAAATGACATTGTTTGGCATCCCTTCCCAAGTATCCATCCAAAATCCTAGCTACATTGCTCAGTTAAAAATTCGTCAAAAGTCAAAATAGAAAAAAAACAAATGGTCGTAATGATATGTAACTTTATTTTACATTAAAAAAGGGTCATCGTATAAATATTTACTACTGAAAAAAGAATTTTATATTTTGTTCTTTTAAATTGTATGTTTAGTTTGTGATTTTGATAACTCGCAATTTATATATATACCAGAAACTCTTTGAATTCTTCTAGATTTGTTTTACTATTAATATTTACTTGTTTTTTTTTTTTATTAAATAACTTGTGGTTGATTCCATCCAAACCCTTTATGTAAACTAAATTCAGTTGAAATTGTTATATTTCTATAAAAATGTAATTAGTGGAATAATTTTTTAATTAAATATATTTAACGTGTAATTCTTATTGTTTATTTTATTTTTTATTGTGCTTAAGTTATA
This sequence comes from Panorpa germanica, assembly GCA_963678705.1. NCBI lineage: Eukaryota > Metazoa > Arthropoda > Insecta > Mecoptera > Panorpidae > Panorpa > Panorpa germanica. The sequence continues at coordinate 5,969,387 of OY783212.1, read as the reverse complement.
ATGGTAAATTAACAAACATCCCATTGCCTTTAACATAATTAATTTCACGTAACAAATTAACCTACTGGTTTTGATGGAATTAACATTATGTACATTTTATAAATACGTTATATTTCAATTATATTCTGTCCAAAACTATATGTTGCATACTATTACATACATATTTAATCAAAGTCACATTATCATAATTTGGAATATTGTTTCCAAAGAATCATAGAGCTTAAAAGCTCTTCTGAGCTTTATAAAGCTTTAATATAATGTCTTGTTATCATTCAACTAACATGCTAACACATTTTTTTTTCATTATATAAAACATGATTTATTTTATTTTGTGACTTATTTATTTTTAATTCATTCATACAAACAGACAATAAATAAGACTTCATTTTTTTAAATTGTTGTTAATACTCGTAGTTTTTGTTTTGACAGACATAGTTATGGACTAATTGAATTATAATACAACTTCTATTGTTAACATGCTTTTCACAAAACATTGACATACTATGTACAATACTATAACATGAGCACTGCTTTGACTAGGTAACCGCTAACAGCTAATGAGTGGGTACAGCGCCTTCGCCTCGCCTTCCATACCCAGAACACCATTTGAACGCCCCCTGATTCAACTCTGATCTTATCAAGAGAGTTATTAATCAATTCATCTTTTATTTGAATAAGAAGTATGAAATAAAATATCAACGTTCATCATTAACAATATTAAAATTAGTTTTTATTAAGAGTCTGTCTAACAGACTCTAATTTAAAAACTAATTTCAAAATATTTAAATATTAGATTATATAATAATTATTAATAATAAGTTAAAACAGTGAAAAACAAAAAAAATATTATAATGAATGATCGTGCACCTTTGTTTTTCAGTATGTTTGTTTTTTATATAATTTTTTAAACCGTCACGTTATGATAATATGTGAGGTTAAAAAATTGATAAAGAGTAGGTTAGGGTATCGTCATTTATGTTTTAAGTGTGTGTGACTATGTGTGAGTGAATGAGTGAATATGATGTGTTCCTGAATTTCTCATTACTATTATTAATTATTATAGTTAAAAACCAAACCGGGATACAAAAGCATTGAAGTATTTAAAAATTAATCTGTAAGAGCTAAATTGTTGTAATTCCTGCAAATAAAAAAGAAAATTATTTTGTTCTTTCTATTGATATTTGTTTCTCCATTTATATAATTATTTAACATGTATATTAAATATTAATAAGACCATTTTAAACAAATTTATTGTAATATAACTATAAAAGTGCTTAAAGAGAGGATAAGCTGGTTCTTTTTTGTAAATGTAAGTCGGTTTTGGTTTCAGTATCTATTCGTGTCTAATGCAACACGCATATGGAACCAGCAGCAAGTAAATGGCATACATTGTATATTTAAATTTAAGTATTCATAATTATCACCTTTTATTTCTTATTTAAAAACACTTATTGTATTAATTTTATATATTTTTAAAGAAGAAAAAACTAAATTATTTTTATAAACTAATCTGTCACGGGTGAAAGTCTTTTCACACAGACCAACCTTGTCAATAGGACAATAATAAATATTCAGCGAATTAAAGTTTGTGCACTTAATTGAATCGCTTTGTATTTCTACAGTACTATGTAATTTAATTTAATAGAGCTCCACAAAGCTGATCAATTAGGTATACTTCTTTATCGCAATGTTATTTAAGTCATTAAAATAATCGATTTTTACGATTAATGAGATCAAAGAAACTAGAAGAAATATCAGATTTTTCTAATTCATGAATATGTTTATAAAACTTAATTAATTATTGTTATAAACACATTAGTTGATTTAGTTATTGAATGCATGTTGAAACATATTCTTAAACCTACTTCCTTATAAGAAGATGGTGTAAACTTTTCTAAATATGAATAGATTTATTTATTCATGGCTAAATAAATCTGTATCTTCTCTTGGTTCCTTAACAGTCAACGTTTGGCCGTTTCTAGTTTTTTTTATAAAAATAATTCCATTAGTAAATGCTTAAATGGAATACAAACCATACCATACCAAGAAACTATGGAAAGTGTGAAAGCCATCTCAATATTTTCAAGCTTCTCAGACTGTTTTTACTATGAATATTTTTAATCTTTAGAAATATTTTTGTGCAACAATCATATTTTTATTGAATAAACATCAAAAACAATACGTTTGTTTAACTGCCATAGGTAGCAGATTGATTATTTCGCCGTTATTTGGTATTTTGGTTTAGTTTTAAGATGAAAATAGCTGTTAACAGATTTGTTGAAAACATCGGAAGGAAATGAGTACAGAAATAAATATTATAAAATGAGATCCTGTGTTATTATTTTATCCACAAATCCTATATTTTTTTTAACTTCCATCGTTACATAAATAATAATTAGGAACACTTTTCTTATATTTCCAGTGTCAATGTAATATTTCATGTTATATGTTGGAGACAAACGTGTTTTACCACAGACCAGTTGTGATTACAGTAATAAACCAAAATTTGTTTCATCAAAGATTCCAACTTTTTAGCGCCATCTGACGGTTTTATTTCTTACATGTTTTTGTTAAATTTGACTAGAAGAAATACAGAAGCAAGTAACTTAAATTATCCAGCTTACATAATATTTTCTGAAACTTCAAAAATCATATACTAAACTTAACATTAAGCATTAAGTATTTTACTTTGAACCTCTTGAACTTCCACCACAGTAAAATTTCTAAACAATATAGAATATCATTATAGTATTTCTATTTGTTATAACCTATCTTCTTCTTACTCCTGATAATATTTAAATCTCTTAAATATAAGAAATCTTGTCATAAGCGAGACTTTTTTTAAATTTTAAATGATAGGAACTTATAATAACCCGTGATAATTATATTTATTCAGAGATTATATTATACTTGATAATACTCATATCAAATTCAGCAGCACTTGACCTTGTTGAATAGATTAATGGTTATTACACAATATGGCTATTAATTTGTTAACAAGTCGTATAACCAAAACACCAGTTTTGTTTTCTTGTTTTAAAAAGTCCTTCTTACAGAATAAGTTTTCCAAATATAACTTTTCCATTAAATCCTGTTCCAACATGAGATTTTTACAATTTAAATCTTCAGATGGTCAGTGTTCAACTCATATTGGCGTACAACTTTCCAAAGATTCAGATGTAGTTGATTTAAACGCTTTAAATCCCGATATTCCATCGTGTATGATTAAATTTATTGAATGTGGCTATACTGTTGAAGACATTAAAAGGTTTGTAATATTATTTACTTTATACATTTCATTCATTGTCCTCTCCTTTCGTAATTGACATTCCTATACATTATATTATAAACACACATTCGATTATTTTATAGAATTTATTTTATTATTAATTTCACAGAAAAATAAGTACGGCTCCTACAATTCCATTGTCTTCAATCAAAGTTGTGGCACCAGTTACACGTCCAGACAAGGTCATCGGTGTTGGTCTAAATTACCACGGCCACTGCAAAGAACAAAATGTTTCTCCACCAAAGGAACCCATGTTTTTCAGTAAATTTTCAAGTGTTATTATAGGACCTACTGACAATATTGAATATCCCAGCATATCAGAGGTTTGATAATCATCGTATGAATCAAATATAATTTATTAAAATGTATATTATTTAAAATTAAACTTAATGATATTTCTTAATATTTAGGAAGTAGATTGGGAAGTAGAACTGGCTATAATTATTGGGAAGAAAGGCAAGAATATTCCTAAGGATAAAGCATACGATTATGTGTTTGGATATACTGTAAGCAATGACATTAGTGCTCGAGACTGGCAAAAAAAGAGAAACAATGGTCAGTTTCTACTTGGAAAATCAATGGACACATTCTGCCCCTTAGGTCCCGTGATAGTTCACAAAACTGCTGTTGAAAATCCTCAGAACTTATCCCTAAAATGCTGGGTTAATGGTGTTTTAAAACAATCCGGAAATACGAATGATACTGTGTTTTTATTCGACGATTGCATTTCACGGCTATCTCAGTTAGTACAGTTGTTGATAAAATAATGTTAGTAAAATAAACAACTTTTGTAATAATTGAATCATTATTTTTCAGGTGTTTCACACTGTATCCCGGGGACGTGATTTTAACAGGAACACCTGCAGGAGTAGGTCTACACCAGAAACCACCACAATTTTTGAAGCCTGGTGATATTCTAGAAACGGAAGTTGACATTATTGGGAAAATGAAAAACAAAGTCATTTAATTTGAGTAACAGAATATATTTTGATATATTTCAATTGTATATTTGGGACAAATAAATATTATAAAATTTGATTAAGTAAAATAATATATTGGTGTAAGACTATAAAAATATCTAAAAATGTAAAAATCTAAATTGATAGATACATAAAAAAAATGTTTACGTATTTGTCCTAAAATAAATATTTTAAACTTATTTAAAAATCGTAGTATTTGATCCAGTATTTAAAACTCAGTATATTTTAAATATGAATTCTTGGCCTTCTTATTTGGTCGCACAGCACGAGGATTTCGTAATAAATTGCTGTTTTGTAATAATGGTCCAACAAATTGAGATGATGTTGATGGCGAAATTTGATAATTTTGTTTAGGCCCAATAGGAGCTGTCGGCATAGTATTTGGCAACAATTTATAATTTGCATAATAATTAGTTTCGGGATAATTTCTCGATTCTTGCTTATGAGCAGTGTTACTATGTTTTCCTTCTGGCATCTTGACAGTGCATAAGCGATCATCAATCCAGTGCTGCGAATTTAATACACTAAATTGAGATTGAAAAGACGCAAAACGTATAAACGCATATCCTTTGGATAGATTTGTATTTTTGTCTCTTTTTATCACAGCATATGTAACTTCACCAAAATTTTGAAAATACTTTCGAAGTTTTTCTTCAGTAGTTGTATATTTAACTCCTAAGACAATCAGATCTTGTGATGGTACCATATGAGTATTTTTTTCAGAGCTGGTTGAAGGTGTATCTTCATCAGTGCGCTTTCTTTTATTTTTATTGGCAAATACACAGACATATTCGAACGATCCCCAACCTTCATTTGTAATTGGAAATAAATGATCATCCTTCACACGTACTCCACGATACAGACTTTTATCAGAAATGCGGTACTTTAAACTGCTTGCTCCAGGAAATTGTGAAACAAGTGTACAGAGGCTCAAGGAGCCATTTTCTTCTGTAGGTAATTCAACGGCGTCGTCTCCTTCAATTTCACAAACTTTCACAAATTTCACGGACATTATAATTAATTTATCGCACAGGTTATTAAACAAACAAATATAAATATAAACAGGTAAATTTTTACTCCATTTTTTAAATTCAATGTTCTTTAATTCTAGACTGTTCGTTCATCGACTTCACAAATTCAAATAACTCAAATAATAACAATTTCAGAATGGACATTAAGATGGAAACTATTGAACCAAGCGACAGCAGCGCTGCGGACACACTTATGTTGTCTGCAGACATCCGCTGCAAGCTACATCCGCTAAAATACAACAACCAATGAAAGAATACCAGGATACACCAAGTACACGCAACATAAAAATATATATTTTAACTTTTGAAAGAAAAAACTTGCTTGTTGGACAATTCTGCGTACAATGGAGCAAACAACTAGAAATAAGGATGAAAAATGTTTAAATTATATATTAGGTCTACGAGAATAAAATGTAGTTGTATTTAATTTTCAATATGACTTAACAAATATTGTTAATGTTAAATAAATTTTATTAAATACTCCGTTTAGCAGGTTACTATTAAAAATATAAATTAATAATATAATAGAATCAACAACTATTTTTTTTGTAAACCCTTCATATTTTAAAAAAGTATTAAATTAATTATTAATTATTATTACTAGCATATTAACTTTCTTGTATATTTATTGCTTTTGAAAAAAATATGTATCTTTAAAATGGAAATAAAAAAATGATTATCAAATTATTATAGTTTTAATTAATTATAAATCGGTGAAGTGGCTGAGGTTTTATGATCTCTAAAGTAATTTCTCTACAAGAAATTTTTGAGTGCATCAGTAGTAACGATGAAAAATGCAGCGAGATAATGAAATTTAAATAAAGTAATATAATAGAAAAGCAATAGTAAGCAAAAAATATTTAGTTAAAATTTATTTTTCATATATTTTAAAGCAGAATTGTTTAAAGGTGTAGTAGATTGCATAAGGTTTATGCGAAATGATATTTATACGGCATCTATATCGTTTAAATGTAATCAAGTATTTTTTATGCTACTCCTTAATAGATGGCGCAACAATTTCTTTGCGCCACAACATTATGCAACATATTAAACACCATGTAACTATAAAGCAAAAGTTTATAATATTTTATTTCATTATTTCTGTATATTTTAGGAACACTTTTGATTATTAAAATTTAAATATTTCGCAGAGTTTTTGAATAATGTAAATACTTTTTAGGAATTGATAAAATTGTAGAGTTTACACAATTTAAATTCCAATTCATTTTCAAGTTATTTCAAAATTTGATAGAAAACTAGTTTTGCTTACTTTCTTACTCTCTTTACTGAATATCATCAGAATACATGCTGAAATTTATATAAAAACTCTTATACGACCTCTTTAAAATTAATTGACATTTTGTTTCAATTTTTTTTTTTTATTCTTTGAAATATTTTGATGCTAAGCAATTTTGGTTTTTATTCGACCTTTTTTATTTTCATGGACATTTAAAAAAAAAAATTAAATTCATTTTCTTGAAATTTTTTTATGCAGTTATGTTCGCTAGGCTTTAAAGTAAATAACTACTTCATTACATTTTAAATATCTACGCTATTCTGACTTTTATGCGATCTTTCTTAAATTCATGGACTTTTTTTTACAAAATTTTTTTTTTGATTTCTTGAAATTTTTTTATGCAGTTATGTTCGCTAGGCTTTAAAGTAAATAACTACTTCATTACATTTTAAATATCTACGCTATTCTGACTTTTATGCGATCTTTTTTAAATTCATGGACTTTTTTTTCTAAAAATTTTTTTTGGATCTCTTGAAATTTTTTGATGCAGTTATGTTCGTTAAGGTTTAAAGTAAATAACTGCTTCATTACATTTTAAATATCAACGCGATTCTGGCTTTTATGCGACCATTTTTAAATTCATGGCCTTTTTTTTACAAAATTTTTTTTTTGATTTCTTGAAATTTTTTTATGCAGTTATGTTCGCTAGGCTTTAAAGTAAATAACTACTTCATTACATTTTAAATATCTACGCTATTCTGACTTTTATGCGATCTTTTTTAAATTCATGGACTTTTTTTTCTAAAAATTTTTTTTGGATCTCTTGAAATTTTTTGATGCAGTTATGTTCGTTATGCTCTAAAATAAATAACTGCATCATTACATTTTAAATACCTACGCGATTCTGGCTTTTATGCGACCTTTTTTAAATTCATGGACTTTTTTTTACAAATTTTTTTTTTTGATTTCTTGAAATTTTTTTATGCAGTTATGTTTGCTAGGCTTTAAAGTAAATAACTGCTTCATTATATTTTAAATATCTACGCGATTCTGGCTTTTATGCGACCTTTTTTAAATTCATGGACTTTTTTTTTCTAAAAATTTCTTTTGGAATCCTTGAAATTTTTTGATGCAGCTATCTTCGTTAAGCTTTAAAGTAAATAACTACTTCATTACATTTTAAATATCCAAGCGATTCTGGCTTTTATGCGACCTTTTTTAAATTCATGGACTTTTTTTTTCTAAACATTTTTTTTGGATTCCTTGAAATTTTTTGATGCAGTTATCTTCGTTAAGCTTTAAAGTAAATAACTGCTTAATTACATTTTAAAAATCTACGCGATTCTGGCTTTTATGCGACCTTTTTTAAATTCATGGACTTTTTTTTCTAAAAATTTTTTTTGGAATCCTCGAAATTTTTTGATGCAGTTATGTTCGCTAATCTTTAAAGTAAATAACTGCTTCATTACATATTAAATATCTACGCGATTCTGGTTTTTATGCGACCTTTTTTATTTTCATGGACTTTCTTTTCTAAAATTTTTTTTTGATTCTTTGGAATATTTTGATGCAGTTATGTTCGCTATGCTCTAAAATAAAAAATTGCATCATTACATTTTAAATACCTACGCGATTTTGGCTTTTAAGCGATCATTTTTATTTTCATGGACATTTTCTTCAAAAAGAAAAAATTACATTTTCTTGAATTTTTTTGATGCAGTTATGTTCGAAATGTTTTAAAATAAAGAACTGCTTCATTAGATTTTAAATATCTACGCAGATACTCAAAAAATTGCATTGCTCTTAAAATCATAAAAGTGAACCTTTTCATCATTTTTAACAAGATTATAGTCTTCTTTCTATATGGAGATTTAATATATTGATATATCATAAACTAAAATACTTATTTAAAAATGAATTATAAATTTGAAATCAGCATTCAAAATTAAGTTAAAATCCATTATAAAATGACATATATTTTTATTAAATTTTTATGAAAAGTAAGAAGGTTATACTCTTCTTACTTTTTATAAAAATGACACATTTTATTTTGACGTGTGATATATGTTTTCTAACGTAGTTTTTTATGCTGATTCCAAAATTGCAAACTATTTTTAATTAGCTCGTATAGTTTCTTAGTAATCGGCGTTTAAAACTTTGTTTTATTTTGACTTTGAAATGCAAATATCTCGTAAACTAAAACTCCTATCTAAAAATAAATTGCAATTTCGGAATCAGCATAAAAAACTACGTTAGAAAACATATATCACACGTCAAAATAAAATGTGTCATTTTTATAAAAAGTAACAAGAGTATAGCCTTCTTACTTTTCATAAAAATTGAAGAAAATATATATGTTATTTTATTACAGATTTTAACTTAATTTTAAATGCTGATTTCGAATTTATAATTCATTTTTAAATAAGTATTTTAGTTTAAGAAATATCAATATATTAAATCTAAATGAAAGAAGACTATAATCTTGTTAAAAATGATGAAAAGGTTCACTTTTATGATTTTAAGAGCAATGCAATTTTTTGAGTTTCTGCGTAGATATTTAAAATCTAATGATGCAGTTCTTTAATTTAAAACATTTCGAACATAACTGCATCAAAAAAATTGAAGAAAATGTAATTTTTTCTTTTTGAAGAAAATGTCCATGAAAATAAAAATGGTCGCTTAAAAGCCAAAATCGCGTAGGTATTTAAAATGTAATGATGCAGTTTTTTATTTTAGAGCATAGCGAACATAACTGCATCAAAATATTCCAAAGAATAAAAAAAAAATTTAGAAAAAAATGTCCATGAAAATAAAAAAGGTCGCATAAAAGCCAGAATCGCGTTGATATTTAAAATGTAATGAAGCAGTTATTTACTTTAAACCTTAACGAACATAACTGCATCAAAAAATTTCAAGAGATCCAAAAAAAATTTTTAGAAAAAAAAGTCCATGAATTTAAAAAAGATCGCATAAAAGTCAGAATAGCGTAGATATTTAAAATGTAATGAAGTAGTTATTTACTTTAAAGCCTAGCGAACATAACTGCATAAAAAAATTTTAAGAAATCAAAAAGAAAATTTTGTAAAAAAAAGTCCATGAATTTAAAAAAGGTCGCATAAAAGCCAGAATCGCGTAGGTATTTAAAATGTAATGATGCAGTTATTTATTTTAGAGCATAACGAACATAACTGCATCAAAAAATTTCAAGAGATCAAAAAAAAATTTTTAGAAAAAAAAGTCCATGAATTTAAAAAAGATCGCATAAAAGTCAGAATAGCGTAGATATTTAAAATGTAATGAAGTAGTTATTTACTTTAAAGCCTAGCGAACATAACTGCATAAAAAATTTCAAGAAATCAAAAAAAAAAATTTATAAAAAAAAGTCCATGAATTTAAAAAAGGTCGCATAAAAGCCAGAATCGCGTTGATATTTAAAATGTAATGAAGCAGTTATTTACTTTAAACCTTAACGAACATAACTGCATCAAAAAAATTTCAAGAGATCCAAAAAAAATTTTTAGAAAAAAAAGTCCATGAATTTAAAAAAGATCGCATAAAAGTCAGAATAGCGTAGATATTTAAAATGTAATGATGCAGTTATTTACTTTAAAGCTTAACGAACATAACTGCATAAAAAAATTTCAAGAAATCAAAAAAAAAAATTTGTAAAAAAAAGTCCATGAATTTAAAAAAGGTCACATAAAAGTCAGAATCGCGTAGATATTTAAAATGTAATGAAGTAGTTATTTACTTTAAAGCCTAGCGAACATAACTGCATAAAAAAATTTCAAGAAATCAAAAAAAAAAATTTGTAAAAAAAAGTCCATGAATTTAAAAAAGGTCACATAAAAGTCAGAATCGCGTAGATATTTAAAATGTAATGAAGCAGTTATTTACTTTAAAGCCTAGCGAACATAACGAAATCAAAAAATTTCAAGAGATCCAAAAAAAATTTTTAGAAAAAAAAGTCCATGAATTTAAAAAAGATCGCATAAAAGTCAGAATAGCGTAGATATTTAAAATGTAATGAAGTAGTTATTTACTTTAAAGCCTAGCGAACATAACTGCATAAAAAATTTTCAAGAAATCAAAAAAAAAAATTTGTAAAAAAAAGTCCATGAATTTAAAAAAGGTCACATAAAAGTCAGAATCGCGTAGATATTTAAAATGTAATGAAGCAGTTATTTACTTTAAAGCCTAGCGAACATAACTGCATCAAAAAATTTCAAAAGATCCAAAAAAAATTTTTAGAAAAAAAAGTCCATGAATTTAAAAAAGATCGCATAAAAGTCAGAATAGCGTAGATATTTAAAATGTAATGAAGTAGTTATTTACTTTAAAGCCTAGCGAACATAACTGCATAAAAAAATTTCAAGAAATCAAAATAAAAATTTTGTAAAAAAAAGTCCATGAATTTAAAAAAGGTCGAATAAAAGCCAGAATTGCGTAGGTATTTAAAATATAATGAACCAGTTTTTTTATTTAGAGCATAAGGAACATAGCTGCTTCAAAATATTTCAAAGAATCAAAAAAGAAATTAGAAAAAAATGTCCATGAACTTAATAAAACTTAGACATCATTGCGCCTGACATAGCGGCAACATTACTTACGAGCAAAATTTACAGTACAAGAAAATCATGTATTTTACTACTATTTTCTGACAATATTTACAGACTAAATATAACAATTAATTGAAGGCGGAAGAAATATTACATTCTTATACGTTTTTTATTCACCAATTAGCAATTTAATTTAACCGTTTTTGTTAAAATTAATTAAGAGTTATACAGCAAAAAGTAACAATTTTTTTTTTTATTTTCCCAAAATTACGGGTTTCCAGGAAATTCAGGGGAAAATCCGAGTATGACAAAAGTCTTACTATTTTTTTCTCTACGAATTATGCAATTTTATATAAATTTTATTTATATGAATTTGAATCTCGCGCTTCATGCTTTAGAAAACCCATTTAAATCCCTGCGTATATCTTCTAAGACACTCATGTGCCTTAGTGTATCATTATTAATATTTGTCGTCTTTGTGTTTAACTTTTATAACTCTACATTTATTTATTTATAACTTGTGCTTTTCTCGTCAATCATCATCAAAAATACTTACTTTCAATTTACTTAAATTACACAAAGAACAAGAGCCTCGCAAAGTTCTGCCGCCCGGGGCCTCGCAATGGCTAGGGCCGCCACTGACTAGTGTTAATATATAATTGTTAACAAATAATAATTCTATATATTTGTTAACATTTTTGCTAGCAATAACTAGCTATTGTAATAATAAATATCACTCAACAAATCCTTACGTATAACAAAAACAAAATTAAATTCGACAAAATGTACTCCATTCGCAGAGTAATTTATTGAATGGACTAAATGTGGCAACGTTAAATAAACTCATAATTATTACAAAAGATAGTTAACATGACCAGTTGAAGAGAAATAGCAATAAGCACTTGCAGCAGCCCAGTAAACATTTTGGAATCACTTCGCCATCATATTGAAGATGCGTTTGTTTTTTGTCATGAAAGAATTTATTTACAATTCAGTTTCTCACAGTCGCTCATATGAAATGTCTATTTTATCGGCTACAATTGGCGAAACCACTTCACCTGTCAGAATACAAATGAAGATGCAAACTAAAAGTTGATGCAAACTATAATTGAAGTGAAATAGAGCCACCAAATTGTTTACTAGGAAGTATTAAATTGGTGGAACGATTTATTGGTACTTCTCTTTAACTGGCCATTTTAACTATATTTAAGGTAACAAAAGACTTTTTCAATAACTATGACTTTATTTCCTCTATGTTGAACTATAAAACATTTTAACAATAAAATGAAAGACTTCATTCCTCCAAGTACACGTATATCTTAAACTACATTAAAATATTAAAAAACAAATTTGCGTTAATCGGATTTATTACTAAATATCCAAGAAAAATATATTGAAACAAAGTAAATAATATACACTGTACTAAACAATATGTAACTGATTTTACATTTTTCCATCCGGTTTTCTTTTGGTTATATAATATTCTTCCCTTCGATGATACGGCTCGTATGGATCATCCACATAATATTTTGGTCTTTTCCAATACTTCGTAACCATTTTATCAAGTAACCAGCTTTGAGTGCCATTAACTAAAACATGCTGTCGCAAGCGTCTTTTTAAAGCAGCTGACTTCTTCCAAAGCTTCTTATGGCGTCCTGACCTTGTTCTAATCCAACCTCCCCAATCAAGCCTTTTGAATCTTTTCAGCACAGCTTTTACAGTTTTCCTCTTTCCTTTTCTAAGTGAAAATTTTGTTACAGATCTAGTTTGCATATTATTAACGATATTGATAACAATGTCATTCTTTAATAATGATTTTGTCGGTGCTGAGTACTGCGTCAAATTCACTAATGATTGTTCATATTGTTTCGTGTTCTGAAGTATACTAAAGGCCCTTGCATTTAGAATCTGCCGGCTTATACATTTAGTTGCTGGGGCTCTTGCAATCGTCCAATTCAGACCTATGTAAAAGAGTATATTAAATGTTAACCTCAATTTCTTAGATATTTTTAACCATAAAATGATTTTATTAGTATTTAATATATTATTCAGACTTTTTCTTAAAAATATACCTTTTAAAGCTAATCGGAACATTGCTTAATAGACTTATTTTCACTAGACAAATTGTATTGACTTTATAAATATGAAATCTTAATAAATTGACGGGTTTTGGGTATTACAAAAATGATCTAAAATATCACCTAACATAGTTGAATATCGTACACGGCCTAAACAGTAGTACCACAAAAAAAAAGTTGAAATAAATATTACACTTCTAAACTATTTCTAATATTTTATCAAAATTTATATAGTATATATTATTAAAATATCAAATCTAATTTGTTTCAAAAGTGTAATAAAGTATAATATAATAAAATATAAATTTTATACGCGCATGCTCCAAATACCATATAGGCCTTAAACGGTATTTATGTAATGTCCCAGCAGTGTATGTGTCTAATTTCAAGTTCCCTTGAGTTTTTTTCGATCACCTGCTGGCAAGAACCATCAGCCGGTCAGGCCCCCAAACATGTATAGATTCGTAACTCAAAGTAAAACTGCTGTTAACAGGGTATGCAATTCTAATATTAATTTATATTATAAATGGACTACTTAGAGTTTGTTATCAAACATTTTCTTTTACGTCAAGATTACCTGTTATGTCATCCTTTTATATAAAGTGTCACTGAAAAAGACGTGTTCAATATCCTTTCATTCATCATATTGTTATAATAAATATGTTTTGTAATATCTTTACATTCATCATAATTATAAATTCAAATTTAATTTTCCAAACTGGACTAAGTTCTCCTTTATTGAAGGTTAAATAGCATCTTCAAGTATAAATAATGTTATCATGTGTACTTTAGATACAACGGAATGGAGTAGTTCGTGTAACTCTGAACTATCAAAGTAGAAATGACAGCAGCAAAGGAGACATTCCACCAAAAGGTAGGGGGGTTGGTGGAAGCTTTCTTGTAACAATAGGTGCTGTGACATTGGTGACAGGTGCAACACTAGCGTATGCGAAGTAAGTGTCATTATTAAATTATAAAATCCGTATAAGTATCACGTTATGTAATCTAATAATGAATGCTTCGTTTTAAGGCATGATGCAGAATTTAGAACATTTTTGAGTGGATACATTCCCTCTGCAGATTGTGCAATAAAGATTCTATTTCAAGAAGAGAAATCGTACAAAGATACTATATTCGATGGATTGAGAGCAACTACAAATAGTGTTACACAAATATTTAAAACAAAGAAAACTCGTATTGCAGAACAGATAGCAAAAGATGATCCCAAAGTGGCTGAATATAAAGGTTATTTTACAAAATTTAATTTTTGTTTTTAATAACCAGTAAGGCGTTACTTCCATTAAATATATTCATGCATTCAACAATTCAACATACTCGTATATTTATTATATGCACCAAATGTAGTCTCAGCCTTAAACTCGTTATAGAATCAATGCAATCCTTTTCTAGTGTACAAATTTTGTATAGAGTAGTTCTAATATTTGATAACTGTTTTAAATTAGTTAATAATAATATTTTTACAAGTAATTTATTAAATGAATGCTTTGAATTTTTAATAACGAAAATTAATATTTTTATCTAACATGCTTAATAGCACCACGTCCTGCTTTTGAGTCGCTGCTGGTTGTAGAAAAACCTAAAGAAAAATTTACTGAAATTAGGAAGATTACAGGGGACGATGTTACTCTAGGTGGGTGTTTCTATTCTTATACCATCCTTAATCCTTTATGTTATGCACATGCGTATTTTATTGTGAATAACTAACTATGCTTTATTTTAAATGAAAATTTGCGGATATAATGCAATAATTTTTTCGTCGGGTAATGAAAATTGTTGTGTTATTTCTTTTTAGTCGAGAATACAGCGCCAGATAGTGGTAGCGGAGATGCTAAAGCATTTGAAGGCCCAGATAAGAGAACGATTGTAGAATTAGAAAAAGCAATTAGCAATGCATCAGAAGTTGCTATACCAGAATATGCTAAAGCTGTATCTGCTCTAAAAGATTACACAGAGCAATTACATTTGGTAAAGAAAATATTTTGTTCAATTAGAATAAAAAATCTTTATAGCAGTAAATATTTTTAAAATGTTATTTATTTTTCAGATTATAGACAGGTCCATTGAGACACACAATCCCGGTCTATGGTCTGTGTTAAAATACAAATCTGAGGCAAAAACGAAATGCGTCCAGGTTAGTAGTAAAATTTTGTGTAGTACAACTAAATTTAGTTTACAAAATAATTTTGTTTCGTCTACACTAAAGCAAATAATAAATTATTTTCCAACGTGATTTTGTTCTCTCAGAAAGCAGAAAAAGCAGCAACAGAGGCAATAGAAAATTTAGGTATGAGACTTTAAAAATGTTTTTATTCATTATTTGTATTTGTATTAAATAAATGCATTAATATTAGAAATACTTATTAGAAAAAATGCGAGACGCTCTTGAGGCTGATATTAATGCACCACCAGAAGCTATAGCTAGAGCAAAGAGAAACTTAGATCGTGTAACTGAGGATATCGCCAAAGCCAAGAATGTTTATGAAGAGGAATTAAAGAAAAGCAGTATCACTGACAAATACTGGAGAAAGGTATAATTTTAAGGTACATATTGATTGGAATAACAAATAAAATTATTTTACATCTGCTAATATTATAGGTTGAACAATCTCGTACATATTTTTTGGAGGAATTAGAAACATTGTTTCCTGGAACTAATATTTGTGAACGAAAATTAAAAGTTGGTTAGTAATAAAGACAATCGTTTTTATAATTCACACCTTTTGAACGTGTTAACATGTTTAATATTCTTTTACAGATGGAAGTGAGCTAGATTTATTTTTATTACACGCAGTTTCGCATATATTATTTTATCAAAAAGAACTGGCAAAACTTGAAGTAATAGGAGAGAATCGTCTAAAGAATGCTTTATTGCTTGCTAGATGTAATTATATTATGGAGTTATCATTATTTGTTAATACATAAATTTCTTATTAATATTTGATAATTTGTTTTAGCACATAATGCCACACCTCAAGATATGATAAATTTAGAAGTAGAACATCGCTTAGAAGAGGAAAAGAGATGTTTAGAATTAGAGTTTCAAAAGAAGGTACTTTCTGTTTCCATATTTCTAGTTTAACTGTCTTTAAAATATCTTATAAAATATATTATCTTATTAGTCCTTAAATTTACGAGCCGAGGCAGAGAAAGCTCTTCGATATCAAATGAAGTTACAGTCTGAGGCACATGCAGATCATTTAAAAGATGCTGTAACGCTGAAAGAAAAAGAGATGGAAAGGTTATACTATCGGCAGTTGGAGGAAAAATTAGCAACCGATAGAGAGCAATACAAAATTCAGTTAGCTGCAATGTTGGGTAGAGTTAAAGGAATGGATAACGCCTTAAAAGGTAGCTTTATTAAAATATCTGGATAAAAGTTAATATTGCGTATAAAAATGTTATTAAAGGTATTAAATTTATTTCGCTAATCTAAGGAATAAAAGGTAAACTATTTGAAAGGTTTAATAATCTCTCTTTAAACATACTCGTATTTATTTTTAGGTTCTATTTGCGATAATAACGATATTTTTCAAATAGATTTTTATTTAATACGAATTACCTCAATTTTGCATTGTTTGTTTTTAGCCCGTGCACACGCTGATAAAAGTGCTCAACAGGCTCAAGCACTATGGGGTGCATGTCAAGCTCTAATGTCTGCCATAAAAGCTAACACTCCTACAATTCCATGGGATGAACAGTTAAGGCCATTAACAACCGAAATTAAGGCTATTGAACAATTTACAGGTCAGTACAGCAATTAAATCAGCTTTAAGTTTTACATTATTTTAAGTTTACAATAATTTTAGATGAAACTAATGATATGGTGCAATCTATTGTTAACGGAATTCCGGACGAAGCAAAAGAAAGAGGTGTTTATTCAGAAGATGCTCTTCGTGAAAGATTCCTAAAGGTATTTGAAATATTTCTTACTTTTTAATGATAAGTAGTGATTTTCTGTCTTAATTATACACTTTCGTTATTAGGTAGAACGTGTTGCCCGACGACTCGCATTAGTTCCTGAAGGAGGAGCACGGCTCCCAATTTATTTACTATCATATCTTCAAAGTGCCCTTTTAGTCAGCACATATAACCCTATTCCAAGTCAAGAGTTGCAGGATCAAAAAACTGATTTTTCTAAAATGGATACGTATGATATTTTAGCAAGAGCCAGGTAAGTTATATGAGAAGTGTTTGATATATTATTGATAATATGTTAATTATTATTATAATATTTTTTAGATATTGGTTAGATAGAGGAGACTTTACGCAGACTTTGAGATATATGAATCTGTTATCTGGAGCTTCAAGGGTTGTTGCGAACGAGTGGTTGTATGAAACGCGACTTATGTTAGAAACACAACAAGCAGCTCATGCTCTCATGGCACATGCGCAGGCACAGGGGTTAATGTATTTACAGTAAAGGTATTAAAAATTAAGGTATTAACATTTTGTAAATTGGTTTGTTGCAATATTATTGGATATTGTTAAAATTCTAGTCAAAAATAAAGTAATGTATTATTTTCCAGAGTCTAGAAAATGCAGCCATAACTAATTAGTTTTTAACAACATAATAAAAAGAGAAATTAAATAAAATCAAATCACATTTTATATACATTTTGTAAATGAATAACAATGTTATTATTTAGTTTTTAATTTTTACATTATTGTATTCAAATTAATAAAATAATTAATGGATATTTGCAAAAATCATGTTCAATAATAATAATAATTCAGCAGTGCATATATATTTTTTTTATTCAGTAAAACCCGCAAATGTAATAAAGAAGTTTTATAATTTCGGTTATTCTTAATAAAGTGTGATTATACATTAGTTATTTAAATTTTGTTTCTTTTAATTTTTGTCGTGATCTGCTTTTTCTTGACCTTATGTTAAGAGTCCAACTTGTGTAAGAATCTAGTTAGCTAAGTAATAGGCAAAAGAAAAATGAAATATGTATAGTAATACACTTTAGTTCAAATCTTGTGAGACATGAAGTTTCTTAAAAATGTCAAATACGAGAAAAATATCTTAGAGGTGGAAATTTTTGTCAGAGCTTTCATAATAAAGAATAACAATTGTATTGAAGGTATACATAAATTAAACAACATTTGTAATATGGAGCAATTTAATATATTGTCATTATAAGTACCTATTGTAGTAATCTGTTAAATGTTATAATAAATTAACTGACTGATGATTATCGAGAATATTGGTATTGTATAGTAAACAAAAATTAATACTCACAATTTAAAAATAGTTATAGGTAATAGAAATTATATTACATGATTAGTTTTACACGGTAAACAATATAGTAGACTTCATTTGTTAAGATAGTTAAGCTAAGTACAAAGCCGTTTAAATATTTTAAGACGAATGTTTGTAAATTCACTTAAAATATAAATTTTTTCATATAATTTGATATAATTTAAAATTGTTAGCTTTACCCAAATTTATTTATAATTGACATTTAGTATATACAGGTGTATAGTATTTTATTTAAAAATATTATTTAAATTGCATTCGATCAACTTTTTTTTGACATTTATTTCGTTTTGTTTTTATATTCTTTGTGAGAAATCATATCTTTGTGTGGCATCAGCTGTTTCTAACTGGTCACTAAAAATATAAACGAAGGTCTCCACGTTAGTTTTACTTTGAAATGAAAATGACATTCTACAATTTTATATGTTGTTTTAAATACGTTTTGTAAAAATATATTAGTACTGATTAGTATTTAATTTTTTATAATTGTCAAATATTATCTAATATCGTATCACTGGTCTAATAACCTCCATTACTTTACGTTCTTCTTTAACTCTTTAGAAGATTACAAGCAGCACTCCTGCCTTAAAACGCACCTTACCAATAAATATCTGTAAAATCTACAAGTTTTTAAAGAAGGTCAATTTGATACATGTCACTATTTTGATGGTGCCGATTTTATTTGTAAAATAATTATTTATGATTATTTGAACTAATAATATGTTTAATAATAAGTTGTGATTGTTAGGCCGAACATTCATACTTTTTACTGATATGTGTTTGAATGACGAAATGAAGGTTTCTTAAGCAGCTTTACGGCAGCCCATATAAACATATGGTTTCACATATTTACTGCGGTGTTATAATGACATACGTAAATTTCATTTAATTTATCGGTAAGCTAAACATCTATTCAATATGTTTAATGCATTTAAGCGATTGACTGGGAAAGGAGATTCCCCAAATTCAATTGGGGGTCCACCTCCTAGCCATCAAGCAATGTCTGGATCGCTACAAAAGAAATTTTCAAAAGGAGTGCAATATAACAGTATGTATTTATATCAAAACATATTATGCCTCTTAATAATTAGTTCACAATATCTAATAATAACAAAATTTTAGTGAAAATAATTATAAAAGGTGATCGGAATGTTGGAAAATCATGTTTATTAGAACGTCTTCAAGGGCGAGGATTCCTAGAAGAGTATAAACCCACTGAACAAATTCAAGTTGCTTCTATACAATGGGCATTTAAAGCAACAGATGATGTCGTAAAGGTGTGTTTGAAATTTATTAACCAAAAATATAAAATATTTCTAAAAAACTGCAGTGTGATGATAAAAATAACTCAGTCAGAAATTCTTCTTTTAAAAATATTTTTTTAAGACAAATAAATACTTACAATTAAAGCGATATCTGGGGTATTTCTCTTTTCTTCTAGGTCGAGGTGTGGGATGTTGTTGATCGAGGAAAAGCCCGTCAACAAACCGGTGGGCTTAAATTGTCCTTAGGAACCCCTGCAATACCATCTCCTGGGTTAGAAGAACCTCCTGCGTTAGATGCATCATTCCTAGATGTGTACAAAGGAACTCATGGAGTTATTTTAATGATGGACGTTACAAAAAATTGGTAATTAAAAAACAACTTGAATTAATTATAATAATTATCGCACTTAGTCTTGAACATAGAATATTATTTAGGACCTTTGAGTATGTATGCCGAGAACTCGCTAAAATTCCTGATGATATTCCAGTCTTAATTCTTGGAAATCATTGTGATATGAGTCATCATAGAACGGTATCCAATGGTCAAGCCGTTGGTCTAATAGAAGAAACAGAGTAAGCCATTGGCTTTGCATTAATATATTATTGTTATTAATTTCATAGAAAATATTGCAATGTTATTTTGAAAAATTATTTTGTAGAAGACAAGGTGAAGTTCTTTATGCTGAAAGTTCCATGAGAAATGGTTTTGGACTACATTTACTGCACAGATTTCTAGGATTACCTTTCTTGAGGTTACAAAAACTTACCTTAGAAGCTTCCCTGGAACGGAATAAGAGAGATACGCAAGTTACAAAGCAAGAAATTCAAATATTCCAGGTATAACATGTTTTTTTAAAAGCACAGACACCCGTTAGATAGAATGATCATTTAATGAAAGCTGTTTATCTTGACCATAGTAATTTGATTAATAGAATGTTAATGTTATTGCTATGTTGTTTATCATTATTAAGCTCTGAAATCTTATAGACATTTACATATTTTTTTTTGGAAAGCGAATCTAATATTTAGTTTCATATACATTTGAATGATTTTTATAAATTTTAATAATTACTTCACTTTTACATTACAGCAGTCTGATGAATCAAATTATACAAAATTCTTAGAAAATTTAGTAAATAAACGGCGACAGATAGCGGATAAAAATTCTCAAAGTACAATAATCGCACAATCAACATCCCTACAACAAATTGCACCGACAAATCCTGGTGTAAAACACAACATTGAATCATCGATCACGTCAGATAATACCAAACGCAGTCAAAGCATGATTACTATTGGTGCGGGCCATCCAATAATAGTTTCTGGAAAGCCAGTTACCAATATTACTGATCCATCACAATTTAGTCAATTACCAAACTTAACAAACGTCTCAAATAATGATCAATATCAAACAAATGCATTACAGAATACAGAAAAAGGTGATTCTAAACAATTACAAGTAGTAGATCATGGCGATAGAGCAGAAGAACAAAGAAAAAATGAACCTGTAAAAACTGAGAAAACAAGTGGGTTTATGTCGAAAATTTTTAGAAATAATCCAAGTGTACAAGAAGGTATCGCTGAAATAAGGTATTTATAAACTGTATCAGATGCATAGCATAGCATTCATTGTTTGCCCTAAAATACCAATTTATTAACTATTTCGAAACAAATTGTATTTCATTTTTATTATAATATTATTTTTTAGACAAATGGAACAATCTATTACAACAGAAAACATAACCAGCGTTGAAGATTTTTGTCCCGATGGATTCTTAGATAAAAGTTTCCTCGATGATTTAAACGTAAACACAAAAAGTAATGTAGCCGATGCTCAAGATTCAGACAGGTCAGTGCATTAACCATGTGACATGTATCTAGTTTATATAACCAAAACTAATTTTTTAGTCAAATATTAATTATATGTGTAATTTTCGCAGTGATAATGAAACTGGAAACCCACTCGTTGCGAAGTTTCAAGATGACTTAGATTTGGATTATTCAGAAGAACCGATAAAACCTGTACAACAGAAAACTGCTATAAAACAAATCCAAAAACAATCATCAAAACCAAAAGCTAATGATTATAACTTTACTAATGAAACTAATTCCAACAATACAGAAATTCAGTTTTTCGAACGAAGTGCACCAGCAAAATTATTGCCAGATAATAGTTTTACTGCGCCATATCAACTTGAAGATCATAATCCCGTTGGACAGTTCGATGAAAGATTTGAATCTGATAGTCTCAGAAGTCAAGAACTTGATGGTGATTTTGGAACTAATAGCGTGTCTGGAGAAGATTTTGATAATTGGATCTCTGATTCAAAAATTAGAAGATCACCAGAAGGTTTGTATTGTATTAACTGTATAAAACATTTGTACACACGTAATCTGATAAAAATATAACTTATTGTTATTTAGGAGGGGAAGACTCAGCTGGCACTCCAAGTATCAAACAAGGATTGATTGAAAATAAAGAGAGCAAAGTGATTATATGTTTAAACTTTTCTATCTATCAATTTATATTTTTAAGTGTAAAATAAACTAGAATTGAATATATTTTAGAGCGATGACAAACGACAAAAGAAACCCAAAAAATCTAAGGAGAAACATAAAGAAAGGGAGAAAAAGGACAAACGAAGTAAAAAACGAGATAAAAAGCAAAAGGACGAACTAGAATTATTTTTAAACGGTTCAGGAGGAACTACACCCGTAGAAGGTGCTTATGAAGCTATTTGACAATCTATGTCCAAATCTCAAAATATAACTTTAAAATATTCCTACTAATAGTTATTTCATTCTTATTAGTCTTCATAATTTTACCAAAACTACTTTCGCTGACTTACTATTGTCTTGGATGTTTTAAGTAAAGCTTCAAGTTTCAAATAAATATTTCGTAAATATAAATGTTTAATAAGACTGTTTTAGAAGCAGTTGGCGGGAAAATTCCTATACTATATCTCAGGCTTATAGAACAGTGGTGTAATAAATCACCCTTAATTAACTAATAATGATACAAAATATATTTCACAACAATATTCTATAACTTTCAATAAAAGTTATACAATATTTATAGACATTAGTTACACAATGAGATTCTTTTGTATTTATTTCACATAATACAAACTTTTAATATTTATGACTGTACTCCATACTACTACTACTTTGTATGTTCCTTGAGCAGATTCTTGCATAAAAATTGTATCTTTCAATTGTGACAATATCCTATAACATATTTTAGGGTACTCAAAACAAACACTGGTGTAACGGTGTAATAATTACTTTTATTCTTATGATTATTCAAACCAAGAAACAAAATTTTCAGTGTTATAATCAGTTACCAGTTACATAAATTTTTAAAAATGTTGAAAGCATGCTATGATTTACGAAATTCCCTAGACAAGCTTATGGTTAATATCAAATGACGAATACTTGTTTTGCATTTCTGCGGAAGTTCTTAGGAAATAAATAAATAACAGAGCGTCTATTAAGTCTGAGAATTAGAATAGCTTCATTGTTGATTTAAGATTTGTAGTTCATTTTGAAAATTCTATATATACTTGAATATTTCTAATTATCCATATGAAAAAGAATTAAATAACTTTTTAAATTATGTATTATTCCAAAAATATGAAGTTGCATTTGTTATATAACTAATATTATGTTTAGTTTTTAATCATTTTATAATTTGTTATTTTTGTTTAATTTTCATAAAAAATATAATATTGTTGAATACGCAGAGCGGCCAATAACTAATTCAGCTTTAAAAAAATAATAAATATATAATTATCAAATTAAATGTTTAATTATTTAGTTTTATTCTTCGAATATTAAATACACATAAATTTAATAATATTAAGTGATACGCCCCACATTAAAGCCAATGGCGACAATTAGGCGAAGTATCTAAATGTCTGATAGAACCGCTACTTTGACAGGATCCTTTCCTAAATAAATTTACTTAAAGCAGTCACACATTGGTGACACAATACAAGTCCGGCGGATCGCTACGGTCTTTGGAAACATATGGGATTATGCATAAGTCTCTCAAGAAAAAAATCGATGTTTAACGACAGAGACAACATTTATCTTAACGAGTCTCTCCAGTGAGCGACAGTCATTTATTGATAGAAAGAAGATCGTTAGACGCAAGATGTTTTATAATACAGTCGGTGCATACCTAAAACAAATAATATTTTTAATAAACTTTAATGAAGTGTCACAGAAGATATTTTTATTTACTTCAAACTTCAGATAGGGGCAAAAGACTAAAAATGCTACGTAAAAATATCAGAGTCAATCATTTGAACTACGATATCATCATTAGGTATTTTTAAAAGAAGTTCATAATAAATTTTATTCAATTTACCTTATATATGAAGAATCTTAATGAGTAAAAAACAACTCTTCCTGGTCATATTCATTATATTCAAATAAAGGATGCATACCTAAAACAAATTATTAAAATTATAATAAGACAGAAGATTCATTAGAAGATAAATGTTTTTATTTACTTCAAACTTCAGATAGGAGCGAAAGACAAATGCTACGTAAAAATATCAGAGTCAATCATTTGAACTACGATATCATCATTAGGTATTTTTAAAAGAAGTTCATAATAAATTTTATTCAATTTACCTTTTAAATATGAAGAATCTTGATGAGTAAAAAACAACTCTTCCTGGTCATATTCATTACATTTTTTTTTTTTTTTTTTTTTTTTTTATATTTATTTTCTTCTTTGCCTTGACTTTCTTTAGTCATAGCCACCATCATATTCATTACATTCAAATAAAGGATGCATACCTAAAACAAATTATTAAAATTATAATAAGACAGAAGATTCATTAGAAGATAAATGTTTTTATTTACTTCAAACTTCAGATAGGAGCGAAAGACAAATGCTACGTAAAAATATCAGAGTCAATCATTTGAACTACGATATCATCATTAGGTATTTTTAAAAGAAGTTCATAATAAATTTTATTCAATTTACCTTTTAATTATGAAGAATCTTCATGAGTAAAAAACAACTCTTCCTGGTCATATTCATTATATTCAAATAAAGGATGCATACCTAAAACAAATTATTAAAATTATAATAAGACAGAAGATTCATTAGAAGATAAATGTTTTTATTTACTTCAAACTTCAGATAGGGGCAAAAGACTAGAAATGCTACGTAAAAATATCAGAGTCAATCATTTGAACTACGATATCATCATTAGGTATTTTTAAAAGAAGTTCTTAATAAATTTTATTCAATTTACCTTTTAATTATGAAGAATCTTGATGAGTAAAAAACAACTCTTCCTGGTCATATTCACTATATTCAAATAAAGGATGCATACCTAAAACAAATTATTAAAATTATAATAAGACAGAAGATTCATTAGAAGATAAATGTTTTTATTTACTTCAAACTTCAGATAGGGGCAAAAGACTAGAAATGCTACGTAAAAATATCAGAGTCAATCATTTGAACTACGATATCATCATTAAAAACCTTTAAAGATGCACAACTAAGGTTAAATAAAACATACCTCCAATTCATTGAGATCTTCATCTAGCATTAAAAAGAAAGTAGGTTGTAAAAACAAGTTGGATTACGATTCCGAAAAGCATCTGTAACAAACAATTATTAAATTTATTATAAAAATTAAATTATTAAAAAACTTTTTAAGTGTTATAACGATCAGCTAGAGCTAATACATGTACTTTTGTTTTTAATTCATGTAAGATTCATTCAAGAAGAATTCATCATTTGAAAAAAATATAAATATATCTTGAACTTATAATATCTTACCTTTCAATAAGTTATCAATTGAGGTAATATTTAGATGCTGTAGATACCTAAAACAAATAATTTTTATTAAAATAGATAGTTTCACAAAAACTACTCTTTAATTTAATTTAAATGTAATCAGATAGGAGCGAAAGACAAATGCTAATTAAAAATATCAGAGTCAATCATTTGAACTACGATATCATCATTAAAAACTTTTAAAGATGCACAACTAAGGTTAAATAAAACATACCTCCAATTCATTGAGATCTTCATCTAGCATTAAAAAGAAAGTTGGTTGTAAAAACAAGTTGGATTACGATTCCGAAACGCATCTGTAACAAACAATTATTAAATTTATTATAAAAATTAAATTAAATATTAATAACTTTTTAGGTGTTATAACGATCAGCTAGAGCTAATACATGTACTTTTGTTTTTAATTCATGTAAGATTCATTCAAGAAGAATTCATCATTTGAAAAAAATATAAATATATCTTGAACTTATAATATCTTACCTTTCAATAAGTTATCAATTGAGGTAATATTTAGATGCTGTAGATACCTAAAACAAATAATTTTTATTAAAATAGATAGTTTCACAAAAACTACTCTTTAATTTAATTTAAATGTAATCAGATAGGAGCGAAAGACAAATGCTAATTAAAAATATCAGAGTCAATCATTTGAACTACGATATCATCATTAAAAACTTTTAAAGATGCACAACTAAGGTTAAATAAAACATACCTCCAATTCATTGAGATCTTCATCTAGCATTAAAAAGAAAGTTGGTTGTAAAAACAAGTTGGATTACGATTCCGAAACGCATCTGTAACAAACAATTATTAAATTTATTATAAAAATTAAATTAAATATTAATAACTTTTTAAGTGTTATAACGATCAGCTAGAGCTAATACATGTACTTTTGTTTTTAATTCATGTAAGATTCATTCAAGAAGAATTCATCATTTGAAAAAAATATAAATATATCTTGAACTTATAATATCTTACCTTTCAATAAGTTATCAATTGAGGTAATATTTAGATGCTGTAGATACCTAAAACAAATAATTTTTATTAAAATAGATAGTTTCACAAAAACTACTCTTTAATTTAATTTAAATGTAATCAGATAGGAGCGAAAGACAAATGCTAATTAAAAATATCAGAGTCAATCATTTGAACTACGATATCATCATTAAAAACTTTTAAAGATGCACAACTAAGGTTAAATAAAACATACCTCCAATTCATTGAGATCTTCATCTAGCATTAAAAAGAAAGTTGGTTGTAAAAACAAGTTGGATTACGATTCCGAAACGCATCTGTAACAAACAATTATTAAATTTATTATAAAAATTAAATTAAATATTAATAACTTTTTAGGTGTTATAACGATCAGCTAGAGCTAATACATGTACTTTTGTTTTTAATTCATGTAAGATTCATTCAAGAAGAATTCATCATTTGAAAAAAATATAAATATATCTTGAACTTATAATATCTTACCTTTCAATAAGTTATCAATTGAGGTAATATTTAGATGCTGTAGATACCTAAAACAAATAATTTTTATTAAAATAGATAGTTTCACAAAAACTACTCTTTAATTTAATTTAAATGTAATCAGATAGGAGCGAAAGACAAATGCTAATTAAAAATATCAGAGTCAATCATTTGAACTACGATATCATCATTAAAAACTTTTAAAGATGCACAACTAAGGTTAAATAAAACATACCTCCAATTCATTGAGATCTTCATCTAGCATTAAAAAGAAAGTTGGTTGTAAAAACAAGTTGGATTACGATTCCGAAACGCATCTGTAACAAATAATTAATAAATTTATTATAAAAATTAAATTAATTACTAATAACTTTTTAACTGTTATAACGATCAGCTAGAGCTAATACATGTACTTTTGTTTTTAATTCATGTAAGATTCATTCAAGAAAAATTCATCATTTGAAAAAAATAAAAATATAAAAATCATTATTTCATTTCATCATTATAGTTATCTTCTTGCAAGATGCTGAAAGAACAAATGAAAATTTTAACACTATGTAAAATGTTCCTTAGCCTTAGTTTTAAGTTCGCATGATTCCAAAATTTCTTTATTGCTAAACAATTGAGGAAATACGGGTATATACACTTTCAATAAAGAAGAATATTTTGGGTAAAACAGCTCTGTAAATCATGCTTACTTATTATTATTTAAATACATATTCTATATAAAGTAACCTTTTATTTAATCATTCCGGTTTTCTAAATTTTCCTTGAACAAAAATTCTAGGCACGTCAACATGTTCTTTCTGATTAATTGTTCTTCTATGAATGTAAGTATTTTCAACTACCTCAAATCCAGCAGTACTAAAGTTGTGAGCTAGATATTCTTCGGAGAAATAATAGGATCTGTAGAATAACGAAAATTTATAATAATTGAACAATAAAGTTACTAATTATTAAATACGATAATGGCATATGAGCTATACTGACCTAGTGCCGTCTTGTCGCATATAGAAATTCTCAGATATTTTATGTCCAGGCTTAAATCTTAATTGAGCCATATCATAAAGACCATAATCTCGAAACAACACAACACCACCCGGTTTTAATAAGTCAAACAAGTTCTTTAAACACGTGCTAAATTTATCAGGATGAATTGCCGAAAGGACAAATATCATAGTTACTATGTCCAATGAAAATTTAGGAATAGTTTTAAATACACTTGATGTAGTAATATCAGCTTGAAATGCCTTTACATAATGTTCATTATACAAAGCATTTGATTTAACTAAATCAACAGCTCGATCAGAAATATCGCACGCGTATATATAATAATTATTTAATTTATCTTCAATTAACGGATAAATTAAGTTTCCGACACCACAACCCACCTCTAACATTATTCTCTTTGCCAGTGAAGAATCGTTTAACAATTCTTGAAATTCACGAGTTGTCCAATGACGGTCTTTAAAAAAACGTGTTTCATTTCGCTTATAAAATAAATCCCAATTCTTTTTCGCGTCACTTTCAAGCTTATTAGCATGAAAATCAGATACTAATCGCGTATTTTGATGTTCAAGTTTATTTATTTCCTCTTCAGAAAGAACTTTTGTGCGATGTAAGAACTCGTTTGTAGCCATATTAAAAAACGATTAACATATTAAACTATAAAATAACTCTAACGAAACAAGCAAAGGCAAGTCAATTTACAACCTTCTCAGACTAACGAAACAGGAAAAGGAAAGTTGGTGGAGATAGAATTATGGATGTCACGAAATTATAATTTTAGTTCAATGTACATGGCTAGTGCCGCCTCATACGAACTATTTTGATTGCAATTATTTATTATCTCTGGGCGTGGAAACATAAGCAGCACTACTAGTGACTACTAGGCATTGGGCAACACTTTGTATTAAGATTTCATGTTTGATATAATGACATTTACTTCAATCTGTTTTAATATATTTCAAGTTACAAAGCATGGTGATGTGATTACTCTTTAGTTATATTCGTGGAACATTTAGTAATATACTAGACATAAAGAGGGTAATAAGTAGGAGGGCGAAAATTTTAATAATGTTTATGAACACCTAGTGGGTTAAAAATGGGCGTGAAAGCCGCAATTCAAGCTTTTGGGTATAGAAAACAAATTAATTTATCTGTTTATTATGGTGACTGTGAATATTCATTTGTTATATATTTTCCAGAAGGGCTGAAGATTTGAAGCAATCAATTTTAAAGTGTCAGCAGCAGGATTTCATTACGCCAAGAGTAATATCAATACAAAAGCAGCTGCAGCAATTGTATAGACATATTTTAATTGTTGATTTGCAATATGGTTTAGACAAAAAAGTAGAACAAGACTTATGGAATGTAGGATTTAAAATAATGATAACCGCTTTGCAGGACATTTTAAGAGATAAGAAGGTAGATATGTTAAAAGTGTTCACGTCTTACTGAGCTTTATTCTATAACAAAAACATTATTGCATTTCAGAGTGAACATAAAAGTGAAGCTTCTGCGCTTCTAAATTGGGGACTTTCGGGTGCGTCTGGATTTTATTTAACGTTACTACAAGAAACTTGGGGTGCCAATAAGTTTAACACAGAATCAAAGTTCGTATTAACTTAACCTACAAATTGAAATTGTTGTCTTGTATATTAATCTTTCATCTCTTCACAGCCATGGCCTAACATTCTTGGCACAACATTGTCTAGTTCATCTTGGGGATTTATCTCGTTATCAAAACCATAAGCACGAAGCGCAAAATTATTATAAGTAAAGAATATGTAGTTTCAAATATTCACCTGGTAACCTCTTTTACATTCTAATTTTATTCTATTTTTCTTATAGACATGCAATCAAAATTGCACCGGATTGTGGTCAAGCTTATAACCAAGTTGCTCTCCTAGATACTGTTACTGATCCAAGTAGTGCTTTAAAAGCAGCATCTCTTTATTGTCGTTCTTTTGGGGCTCCACAAAGTTTTGCCCCGGCTTATAATAATTTATTGCGTCTACTTGATGAGTATAAGACCTTGTAAGTATGATATACAGAACGAGTATTTTTTATTTGTAAGAAAAGTTAATTTAATTTTTTAAAAATTCTAATTTTTAGTGTGCCTACCCAGAATGTGTCTCTGCAATCAGTAGATGATTATTTTGGAATGTTTTTGCAACAAATTTTCCATATTCTGAATCATTCTGTTGTGTATTCAAATATTTCAATCTCTTCAGAAAATAATATAACTGAATGTCAATATGTACAGGTAAAGATTACATAACAAGTTAATATTTTATAATACAACTAATTTTAACTAAATGGTTACATTTAATTTCAGATGTTCATTCTATGTCTCTATTGTTTCGATCGTATATTAGATACAAGAATTTGCAAAGATAATGAGTTATCAAAAGATGAAAAATGTACCAAAGAAATATTATTGAATTTATTAATAGTTCCTTTTGCTGCTTCCAATGTCGATCATCCAGCTTTGAAAACTGGTATACATACTTTTTATTAATTAATAATATTTATTATGAAATTTATATAAAAGATATTAATTTTAAAAATTTCAGTTTATTTAACACTTTGTTGGTTGGAAAGAAACAGTTCTGTATTACAATCATCAACATTTAAAGAAAAGAATTATATTTGGAATAATATTGTTGACTTACTAAATTCATTACCAACTGACTGCCACAATAATATAAAATGTAAGTAATGGAAAATAGTACAAAACTTTATTTCATAATGTCATTATTAATCATTATTATTTTTAGTGGACAATGGCATGCCATTACCAGAAGAATTAGAATTATCTGGTTATGTTCCACTTCATTCCTTGCATGAATATTCTCCAGTTGCGAAAGTGGCTTCAGAGACTATTAGATTTTCACGTATATTACAAAAAGGATTATGGCTAGTGACGCAAACAGATCATCTAAGTGTTCGGTAATTACAAAAAAAAATATAAACAAATATTTTTAATAGAGTACAGTAAAATTTAACCTTAATTATTGTAGAAGTGATGATAATGGAGTATATAAATTTACTACTAAATATACAACAAAACTTTCGACATCTCCAATACCAAATCTAAACACTCAAGAAACTACTAATAAAGTCGATAAAAGACCATCGCAAATAGTTAAACCAAAACGAACAAATGTAGCTATGCAGGCTATATTACAAAAAGTGAATAAAACAGATATTAATGCAGTAAGTACATTCATATTAGGCAAATATATTCGTATATTTAATTTTATTTAACGTTAAACGACCAATTTTAGGCAAAATCGGTTCCTGTAACT
This sequence comes from Panorpa germanica, assembly GCA_963678705.1. Lineage (NCBI taxonomy): Eukaryota > Metazoa > Arthropoda > Insecta > Mecoptera > Panorpidae > Panorpa > Panorpa germanica. Next base: position 5,938,051 of record OY783212.1, on the reverse strand, counting down.
GTGAAGAATGGATTATTTGATATACCAACACCATCAATTGATCATCTCACACAGAAACCGCTTAGTCCTTTGCTTATATTAAGCAAAGAAGACGTGGCGCTACTTGATAAAAGTACATCACTGAAAAAACCCTCGGATGATACAAATGTTATTTTCCCATCGAAACCAGACATTTTTTTTACTAACACTAGTCATCCCGATCCACCTCAACCACCTTTAAATTGGATTTTAGATATTGATACTACAAAAAATAGTCAACAAGGACATAACTCTCTATTTTCCAATAATATGTTTTCGAATCAGTTAATTTCAAATACATCAAGTACAAGTCCATTTCAGTGTTCTGTAAACCCTTGGTCTGCTTCTGGAAGTTATTCTCTTTTTAGTGGGCCTTCACCTTTGGAAAAACTATTACAGGATCAAAAAAAGAAAGGGGAAAATCAAAGTTAATGCTTAACAATATTTAAAGAAATATACAAGTTAATAAATATATATAAAGAGTTTTATTATTTAAAAAAATGTATAACATAAAAGTTGTTTATGAGATAAAATTAATTAAATGCATTTACTGTTGAAATTTTACTTCTTTTAGATAATTTTCTATATGAATTTTAATTTTTGTAATGTAATCTTTAAGTAAACAAATGCTTATAAAAGAACGTATCCAAAAATTTGTAGTTTACTCAAAGCAAAGTTTTTTATATTACAATGTTACACATGTACAAAACATTTTTACAATACAACAAACAACTTAATATTAGGGTTTCAATATATTTTTATATATAATATAAGTTAATTGACTTTAAGTCATAATTACACTAAGGACTATTTTGACATACTTTTGAAGTACATAACAGAAATTTGGAATATTGCAATAATAAAATGACTGAAAACAAATACTATAAGGAAACTGTATCACTAGAGCTTATACAGCTATGATAAAACAATATTATAGCTTGGCAAATTCATAATAAATAAATAGTTTATTATTTTCTTTATCGTACTTAATTAGGGGATATATATATTATGCGATCAAATGATATATTTATCATTATTCATTCGAGTTTAAAACACTTTTTTCTTGTAAGTTATTATTTTCCAGAGATTTACGTATTTCTTCGTGGAACCCGGTGTTTAACTTGTTACATTGAGTCAAATTTACGGCTTTCAAGAAATCTTCAACTGTAAAACATGTTGGAGCGGGGGGCACATCTGTTGGCAACAGACTAGTGTCATCATTTTCAATCTTAACATTATTTGTGTTCTGCATTTCAACTTCTACTAGATTATTTATTGAAGGTGATACATTTTTTTTGGTATTGGTTTTTTTTCTTTTGCGTGCTTCTTTAGGACTGTAATAATAACCAGGATATTTAATTTTATGTTCCGCGTCTGCTCTTCGTGAAGCTTCATAATAATGTGCTTTTTCTATATCGTTTAATTTTTTCCACATAAAACCTAAACGAACTGAAATATCGGAATTCTTTTCTTGTGGATGTTCACCAGCTAATCTGCGCCTCCATTCGTTTGCAAAAACCATAAAAGCATTAGGAGGTCGTGGGATTTTTTTGCCTAATTTTACAATTTTCGATTTCTTATCATTAGTTAACTTCCTTTTGGAATTCCGTAGTGTAATTTCATTTAAAGCAGAGTTTATCAAACAATCTGGGGACTGGGTATCATTTCCCTTTGCTTCCAAATTGTCTTGGTGCATTAAACTCGTTCTGAATTTCTTAGGCTGAGTTGTGCTTACATCATCAGATGCGGTGTGCATATCTGCTTTTACTTTTCGTTTCTTCTTGGCTGGTGGAGCCATTTCAGCTGAGTTCATTGATTCAACCAATGACGAATTGTTTTCTTCCTTTTCACTGTTACTGTATAAATTTTGCAAAGATGATTCGTTATCTGCTGAATGTATGTCACCTCTTTCATATTTTTTCCGGACATTGGATAATCCTTTTACTTGTAAAAGTTCAGCTGCAGTTAGTAAACCATCAATTTCGGACTCTAATACTTTTATTTCACCACGATACATGAATTCAACCATAAGCTTCAGTTCTGAAAATCTCATTTGGTTGAAAACTATAATCATTTCTTTTTGAGACGAATGTAATTTGATTGCTTCCTGGAAATACGGAGAACAAGCTGATAGAATCATTTTATGTACTTTAATAAATTGACCTTCACATGAAAGAGTAATATCAACTAAATTTTCTGTAATGAAGTGTTCCATAAATACTTGCAAGACATTATTTGAGTGATTGTTCCAACGAAGATTGAATTGTTGACCATATTCATTGATGTCTTCTCTGTTATCCATTTCACTTATGTAGGTATAAAAGTACGAATGTTAAAATGTTTATAATCACTGTAACATAACCTCTAGACTTATATGATGTTTTGTATCACCATATCGCAACAATAGAATTCGATTTAGACCGATTATAAAACTTTTTCATTTTTAAACATATAAATGTTATATTAAATAGTTGTTTATTATATTTTGAAAATTATTTGGATAAATACATTTATTATGAATCACTTTCATGTAACAATACGACGTATATTGTCTCCATCAGAATTAGTCTGTATATATTTCAATATATTTATAGATACCTAGAATAACTTTATTGTTTTGGACCCTGACGTCATTCAATAATTGTGTATTATTGTAAAACAATGGCAGCATCAGGCATGAGCTTAAAATTAGATTTCAACAATTGCATTGATTGTATTGAATTCTAATGATTACAAACTTTTATTTAATTTATTACCCTTTAATCAGTTTTTCTGGACAAAGTAAATTTGTTGTAATATTTTTTTATTATTTATTATATATACACCTGGGACATAATATATGATATCGGATTTTTTATACAGATTTTAATTAATTTTTGAATTAGGAATTAAGAACGGGTTTTGTATATTGATTAATTACAATTTCCGAAGAATTATAAGATGTATGTGGTAACATACAGGTATAATTTAATGTATTCATAATATTAGTATCAGTTTTAAATAAAGGATATTAATACCATTGGAACATAGTCATGCAAACAGAAATTAAAAATAACGACAGACAAAGAATGTCTAGTATAAACCTAGACAATTCATCTTTGATCTGGTGTTTCCAGTAAATTGTACAGTATTTTTCTGTTATGAAAATTTCTTTTTCGAAAAATATTGGAAATAAAGAGTTAAAGCAGTAATATTAGCAGATATTTATGGTAAAGAAGATGAGTATGAGGAAATCTTGTTTCATTAAAAAAAAAGAAAAAAATTATATTGCTATATCGGAAATTTTTTTAAAAAATTGACAACGGTGATTAGTTGTTAAAATTGAAAAACTAAACCAAAGGTAAACTAAACATATATTCATGATTTTAAGTAACATTATATATATGCTCTGTAACATGGATAAATAAATATATGAAAGTGTACAGTGCCATCTTTTATTACATAATTGAAGTATTACTAGAAAATTTCTCAATATGTCCACGAAGGTATTGTAGGTATCTTCTAAAATTTAAAGAATTATTCCTAAATATTATAAAAAACAATAAGGCATATTAATTTATAAAAAAAATATTGTAAACTCCTAGAATATAATATTTTTGTCATTTACAATGCCACCTGGAATTACAAGTCAGAATTAGTTTAAGTACGTACTATTAGCTAATATGCACACTACAGTAGATTGACTGGAATAAAATAACAATTATGAATATATTATTTATTCATGCATTTACAGACATTTATGAAAACTAATGAAATTTAATATCAAGATTTATTATTACAAAGTTGGAAATGTATTACAGAGAATTAATTGCATAAGTTGAAAGATTCTACGTAACAAGTTATCGTATTTGCTAGCAAATTGCTCTAGTAACCTTCATCGCTCCAGGTAATCTCGTACTCTGGATACTTTTTCTTCAGCAGCTCGGCCGACACGGCGTGATCAGCTTTTCCGTAACCCTGTGAAAATAATATTCATTAATAAATTAAGTTTAGTAAATTGGCAAAATATGTTGTCATTTTTATGCAACTTTAAAATTTAGCTTTTATCTTTTTGGAGAGCAATTAGGCTAACGCTTTTTAGTCTAAGGTTTATTCCAGGCGTGATCATTATCGTTCTAATATAAAATATTTTATATTAGAATTAGATTAGTAAAAGCTAAATTCTATTGTCATTAAATCAACAACAATGGGCTTGTGTCCTATGTCTTAATTTCTATAAAAGTGTACTATATATTAATAAAGTGGATTACTAGAACCTCAGATGTCCAACTATTTTTTAATAACTCATTATATCTTAAGAGATATTAGCAATTAAAAAAGTCATTTTGTCTCTTAAATTATTAAAGGGATTCAACGTTGTACACATTCCAAGTGCATGTGGCTATATGAATATATATATCAAAATATCAAATATTATTTACAGCTATTTCAAGGAACAATCAAATTCCAATATTATGTCTGCCTTAGCAGAGTTAATTAAAATAAAAACTTATTATTCTTTGATTTGACTACCAACACCTACAGAACATTACCACAGCACTGACCTACTCAACAAATAATTGACGTTAAAATGCATTTCACGTCATACAAATATTTCTAGCTTTCTAGATTTCTAGCGCTAAAACTACAATTTAAACTTTTAATTGCTATATCTCCGTCAATATTTAGATATTTAATAAAATATACACGCCAATACACATTTATTAACATCAATTTCAATTAACAATTGAAAAATCAACCACTAAAAAATGAGGACACAAGCCCATTAGCAGACTAAATTCAGAAAACATATTGATGTTGAAAATTACATTTAACATTTATTTAGTATTTCAAACTTATACTGAATTTGTTGTTTCAAAACAATTTAAATTAAAATTTCATGATATCAATTTTATTATAAAAGTTTAAGGGTAGTTAAGTTTATCGCTCCCCAATTATCATTTCCAGAATCTTTAACCCCATCTTGAGAAATGTTCATTTATTAATTAAATATACATTCATCGAATTATATTAATTAAATTCTTCCAAAGACTTGAATTCGGTTATACAACTTTGTTCAACTTAGGATCACAAATGTTATTGATTAAAAACATAATATTTACTGAATCCACCCTTATTCAACACAGCCCTAATGAAATAGTGTAGCTATGGCGTTACTTGTGTGTGAAGAACCATTCCTATACGAAGACGACCTCTAGTTAACCTCTGCTGTGATTCGACTACAACCTACTGAACCTACTCATGCATATGATGATCAAAGTGTTCAGAGCATCTAATGAAATATTTAAGTTCACGAGTTGAATAGTGTCTGTGGTAAGAGTATACTCGCACCGACTTCCGCATGAAGTTCAAGTTCCGTATGTGTTTATTTTACTTGACTTGAACTTGGCGCTTCGAATCCCCCTGGTGACACTTTTGAGAAAACAGTGAAAGTGTGAGAAATTGATGTTTCGAATAATTTAGTAGTTTTAACATAATTTCTAACTTTATGACAAGTTGAAGTAATAATAAATTAAAGATCTTTAACTATACTTATGATGGTCCGTAGAAAATGTATTCTATCTAGTATAAATTTGTTATATATTATACCCGTTAAACATAAAAACGAACACTGGAGCACATTAAGTTTGAGTGTAAGGAAAAAGTAGCGAGCGAAAGGAATATTGGCCAGCTATTAAAGGGAGGCAGTGAAGGAAAGAGGTGGATGGCGGAAATAGTAAGAAGGAAAGAAAAATCAGGAGAAGAAATAAGCTGATGGCTGGGTTGCACAAGGAACAGGAAGAGAAAGGAAGTACTAAAAGAGGCAATGAAGGGAAGCAGGAGAAAGAAAGAAGTAGCGAGGAAACAGTTAAACTTCAGCCCAGAAAAATAGACTAGGGAATAGACCAGTACAGAAGGAAGACTAGGGAAAATGAAGGAAGAGGGTCAAGAGAAGAAGAAGCAGAAAGTACGTTTGGAGATAAAAAGGTCTAGAATAATGTAAATTTAATTGTCTGCGAAGTGACCGTCGTCCATATATAAAATCCAGTTATCTGGTCCAGCTCGTTATCTAGTTTGCATGGGGAACATGAAGAGAGAGGGTCAAGAGAAGAAGAAGCAGAAAGCACTTGTTGGAAGTACTAAAAGTCTAGAATAATTTCTTTTTTTTTTTTTTTTTAGTTTTAATAAATAAATAAAGTCTAGTTTTAAGAAAATAATTAATTTTAAATAAAATTAGTAAGATTACTTTTAAGGTTGAATTGTTAAGATAGGAATGAAATTAACAAGAAATAGAATACGGTAGATTGTAAAGCCGAAAGGCACACACAATTAACAATAAATAAATAAATAAAAATAAAAACGAAATTTGGACCGAAGTTTAACATAATTTAATCTTATATGTACGTAATTTAATTTATAATTCGCTAACCAAGAGCCAAATGGCTTTTTTCTGGTGACAGGTGAAATTTTTGGACTATAGTTTTATTTTAGGTGTCAAATGACAATTATTATTAAAATAAATGTCTATGACCTGTTTATATATGTCCATTATTAAAACATATGTTATTAGGGATCCGGAATATATTTATAATAAGTGGGTATCCAGCATTGCCCGATGATTACGCCTGGACAGCACGCTAACCATATAACATGTTGTCTATATTAGATAGCCTATTTCAAAATAATATGATTTTTGACCTCATCTTAAAGCAATAAACTTCTAACGAAATCATATTTAGAATTACTTTTTGAAAGTCTAAAAATATATATTTTAAAATACATATTTTCGATACATAGAAACCTATCTTTCAATAAGGAGCCTGTGGATTGAACACACAAGCATTATTCTAGAGATTTTTTATGGATTGGCGAGGGAATATATTATTTGAGAGGAGGAAGAGATGAGGAGGGGGAAAGGCGGAGGGTTAAATAACATAAAAAGTTAAAATAAAATATATGTAGCAGAATACAAAAATCTATATAAATATAGTGGATAAAGGGTAGAAATGGTGAGTAGTGGTTGGCAGAGAGTGAGGAAGAGGGGGAGGGGGAGGGGGAGAGAGATGAACGTGACTAGTAAACATATGTAGCGATGTAATATAAAATAATATTTAATGCTACGTTTCAAAGAGTAAAACATTTATAACTAACTTTTTTCGGTTGATTTCTGTAGCCGATGTGTCTTAAATTATTTATAGGCTACTTCCTGGTTTACCGGATGTTACATTTACTCTAGTAATATTTTACAAAAGTTTAGAACATTTTGTATAAAGAAAAATGAATTCTATATTTACGGATATGGTGTACATAAGTTACATTCTGCTGCCTTACTGCAGAAACTGGTCGATTGAGCTGACACACAACACAATTTGTGTATAATATCTTCACTTGGTAATGATAAAGGTCAGGCCCGAGGCGCGGATGTATTATCTACTTAGGACACACACGCAGAAGGCTACCGAGATGGCGGAGGGGACGGTCCGCCACCGGCATTAAGGGTCTCAAAAAACTCGGTATAATTATGACTAAATACAATTGAATTTGCGTGTGAGTGAAAAAGGGAAGTTACAGATAAGCTAGTAGGCAATTGGGATTAGATATAAATGATTTCCCGTATGAATAAGGTAATATTGATAAGCTGGAAGGCCCCATAAACTCGGTTAAATTGTGACTACACTTTTAAAACAAACTTTATAAATTTTGGAATATTAATAAAGCATATAAAATTCAAAACCCGTATATTAATTTTCATAACATAGACAGTGCATTTTAATAGAATTTTTTAACAAATTCAGATAAAAATTCATCTTAAAACAAGTCCCTATTAATTTCGGTACCCTACTGTAACATACGAACAGTTATTTCAAGTAAAACTTTCACCCCCAACAATTTAATGGGTTTGTGAATCATGCCTTAAATTCTATAAAACTGTACCATAGTAATTAGGCATCAGGACCTCAAATGTAAAATTATATTTTAATAGACCGCAATATTATATGAGGTAATAACAATTAAAATAGACGTTTTTGTTCCCTTCATCATTAAAAGAATCAAAAGTCAAAATAAAAGTAATCCTTCTTCTCCTTTATGAATTGCTATTTTATAAAATAGTGTAAATAAATACATAAAACTGCCAGTGATACATGTCAGGTATTACATACAGCTATCTCGAGGCTACACAAAGTCTAAATATCATGAACGTGATGATCAAGGAAAAATAAAATAGTTTACTTATTACTCTATAAATATTAATACTAATCGTGTGACGTCAAATGATTAAAAATTAAAGGCAAAACAGAACGCTGCAGCACATTAAGTATTCATGTGAGAAAAGAGGAAAAGTGAAAAGAAGATTGTGCAGTTATTAAAGGGAGGCATTGTAGGGAAGCGGTGGATGGCGGAAATAGAGAGACGGAGCGAGGAAAGATAAGGAATGGCAGAGTAGTTTAGTAATCAGTTTGTGTTTAAGGTTGATTTGTTTGTATTTTTAATGTTATTTTTGGAAGGAGTGAAAATGTAATTAAGCACAATGATATGTAATTTAATCATTTAAGGCGAAAGAATGTAGTGCCCAATGCAAAAACATTACAATAAAATAATAATAAAGACAAAACAGAAATTCAAATTTTAAATAAATATATCTCCGTCAAATTTTAGATATTTAAAATATAAAAAAGTCAATAGATATATTACATCATGCCACTATTGACGAATCCATATGATTTTTAGATCGTACCAACCTTCAAACAATATGTGTCAAAACCTCATGACATTCCGACTATTGGTTTTCGAATTACAATGGTTTTAATAACGCTACTTTTGCAATTTAGAAAACAATGGAAAATATTAATTTTGTGTGACTTTAACGCATAACTTTTTAATGGATAAAATTCTTTGTTTGAATGGTAATTTTTCCCGTTAAAAATCAAAAGCGATTTGTCAATAGCAGCGCCATCGAGTGATGTGTTATATAAAAAAATCAATCCCATTATTTCACACGGTGTAACAAGTTGCAGCTGCTACTAATTTTGCGGCTTTGAACTATGAACAAATATGATAATTTGGAACGAGGTAAATACTTTTTTTGGAGCAATAGTAAAATCAAGTTTTATCATTTATATTTTTTTAAAACATTATTTTTATATTTCATTTAATTATTTTTTTTATTTATACTATGGTATATGTAGTTGGGTTACTGCGAGTATACCCTAGTAGCATTCATATCATATATAATGTATTTCACAATGTGTAGGACTCCATTAAACGAAAGCCTATGCCAACGTAATCAGGAGCAGGAGGTGCAGGCGCAGGAAGAGTAACGCTTAAATGGGAATTGTGTTCTGGGATTACTCCGAACCCGATGAGACTAAATGTCTAATGATAATGATTCTGTTTAATCCAGAAACATTTCATAAATGTTTAATTATGTAATCTTCTGGTGACATTATTTAACCATGTGATCCACCCACCTGAGAATATCCGTACACCTTGATCTTCTTGTCATTCTTCCTGTGCTCGATACGGCCTCCACCAAGGCACTCAGTGTCCACCCCCAGGCCACACACATTTTCAGTTACCTCGTCATAGATGTCAGCTGAAAAAAAAAGAAAATAATAAAATAAAAAAAACATTTTACATTTGTTTTACATCGCTAAAACCACTCTAGAGGTACATAAGTACTTTTGGTGAAATAATATGTCAAGTAGATCTGATGAAAGTAAAAGAAAGTAGAATTAAGTAAGTACGAATTTTCTTTTAAAAAATTATGGTTTAATTTTCCCGGAACATTGTCAACTAAAACATGCACAAAATTAGTTCTAGTTCAGACGATAACTAAATTCAAAAGTGTTCTTCTGTTTGAGATAGCTAGAACCGCAACAACTTGTGCAACGACTTGCATAACAGCGCATAACTTGTATAGATTTCAATAAAGTATTTCATAAAAATTTGTGTTGTTAGTTAAAACATGTCTTATTATAGGTCTAAAATCCCAGCACTGTAGGTTTCATAGTTTTCGCAAAATTAATTCCTAAAAATAACTTAAAAAATAAGCTTCTAGATGGTAATACCACTTTAAACGTGTTTACATTCGATCATCTTATCTCAAAATACAAAAAAATTATTTCGTAGAAAAGATAACAAGTGAATAAATAATAAAAGATGTAGGTCAGGTAACAATTGTCTTACTTTACTGACTATATTCATAGTCAAAGTCAAGATCAAACCTATCCATCCAACTGTAATTTGATAGCAATCTCTGAGATATTTCTCTTGTACCTATATTAGTAGTGATGCAACAGAGGTTCGACTCCGATTTCGATTTCGGTTCCGATACTATTAAATCGAAAGTTCAGCGTGTAGGTACTGTTAGCGATATTGCACTCTAAGGCCGTCCCCACACGGGTCGACTGATTGCAAACTCGAAGTTTCCAACGAAAACGAAAAACGAGTCATGCCGAGCCGTATGTCGTGACTATAAAATTTTTAAAAATTAGGTGATTTTATTGTGTCGTATTGTGAGGTATTTGTATTTATGTATGTATTTAAATACTTTTGAATAGTATTTGTGCACATCTCTGCTCATGATGTTCACCATTAAAAGCATGCAACGTAATTGCCTGCGACCTAGAAACACAGTCGCTCAAAAGCAATTTCAAATCAATTTTGTTTTATTCGAGATTCGGTTCGGGCAGATTCGGGGCTCGCGTTTGCAATCAGTCGACCCATATGCGGACGGCTTGAGGGTCCCAGAAAAACGCTGTTGCTACTCTGGCCCTGCTTCAGACTTATCTTAACTTAAACAACTCTGGAATGCGTATATGGCTATGCATTCGAGACCACTCGAAGAGAGTGATGTAATCTGACTCGTGGGTAAATTTGGAAAGCTACGTGTATTAGGTATTAACTGAAATTAAAGAGGCTGAATGATGTTAGTACTAATTTGTTTTGTTAGACCTGCCTTTAACCATTTTAACATCTCCTCCCTCCTCCGATTCCAACAAACCAAATTTGTAAACTCTGATTCGGATTTCGGTTCCGATAAAACCGTAGCGATCTCCGTAGCATCTCTAGTTCGTTGGTCTTTACATTCTGTTCGCGTCGGAGTGTACAGTTGAATCAGCTCCTCGTCACTCACAAAACGAAACCTGATACGAGCTATACAAATATGTCGGACGGAATCAAACAAAATTAAATTTATTTTTGGAAATACTCGCATATAGGCCTAGCACATAGCACATAGCACATAGCACATAGCACAAACATCAAAAGGTTTTAATATGGAATAAAACTACAAAAAGCTATGTTATAAACACCTCTTCTTTTGAATAATATTTTTGCTTTTCATATTTTTTCGTTACTTTGTGCCTCGCTCTTTATTTCTTTTGGTTTTAAAATGTTCATATAAAAACGTAATTATGATTTCGCAGAAAGCTGTTAATTAAGATATTTTTTATAATAAACCCTGAGGTGTTCTTTATGTAATTAAATTTCGATGTAATTTGTTTTCTTTAATTACTCGCGGTTGGTCTTTTGTAATCAAAAATAAATTTAAACAATGAATGTATTATACATCTTTTATATACACCTTGTTAAATGGCTGACGCTTCAAAAAACCGTAACGGGGCCCATAGACCACCAATTTAGTTGACAACATGCCGGGTTGAACGTTTGTGATTCTGAGGGTAGGTTGGTGGTTGACTGGGCTTGTGAACCACGACTCCATTTCTTAATATCATTAATTAACTATCTAATATTTAAACAAAGATTTAAAAAACGGCCCCTAAAAAAAATAAGTTCACAACCCAATGGGCTTGTGTCCTATGTCTTAATTTCTATAAAACTGTACTATATATTGATAAAGTGGGTTACTAGAACCTCAAATGTTCAATTATTTTTTAATAACTCCTTACATTTCAGGAGATATAACAATTTTAAAAGTCATTTTTTCTCTTTAATTATTAAAGGGATTCAACGTTGGACAATTCCAACTGCATGTGACATCACAGGCTAGGTAGTTGCTATCTCTTTTATACAACAGAGATAACATATTCAAGATAGAACTCTGGCAAGTTTACAGGTTACCAACCTTACAGCTCATAAATCTCTGCTATATGTATTTATATATCAAAATATCAAATAATATTTACAGCTATTTCAAGGAATAATAAAATTCCAATATTATGTCTGCCTGAGCAGGGTTAAATAAAATAAAAACTTATTCTTCTTTGAATTGACTTGATTATTTTGACTACCAACAGCTACAAAATATTACCACAGCACTGACCTATTCAATAAATAACTGACGTTAAAATGCATTTCACGTCATACAAATATTTTTATACAATATACAAATTTAATTGCTATATCTCAGTCAACATTTATATATTTAATAAAATAGACACGCCAATACACATTTATTAACATCAATTTCAATCAACAATTGAAAAATCGACCACTAAAAAATGAGGACACAAGCCCATTACATGTGCAAACGCCAATTAAATAATTTAATACTATTTGAACTAATATGCAAAGAGATTTGCTTCTATTTATAGATGAATGAGTTAAAAGTACCGAATGCATCCGTGCTTAACCGAAGTGCAAATGCAATATGAAAAATACACCATTAATATTATTTTAAATAATATTAGATATGATTTATCTATAAGCCTCGTCCCTTTTCAGCTATTGGTAGACTTTTGTCAAGGTCATTGATCGACTGACCTAATTAATTAGTAAATTCTAGAATTTTGCATCAGCTGTCAATCATACTATATATTTTTATATTTTTTTGTAGGTAGAAGTTTTATGTAATTTTCAATAAATGTTTCATATACACACTGATTTTAAAATCAATTGACTACATTTTTGTCAATTTTGAATGATGAATTTTCATGACAAACTTCATATTATATTGGTTGGAAAGATCATATCATTGTAAAGATATATCCGTATATTTTGTGGTAATTTCATTGTAATCATATTTTGTGGTTTGTACCTAAAGAAAAAATTAGCCGACCAATGCATAATTAAGATATATGTTTCACTAGTCAAGAATAAAAATAAAAGTAATCGACTTACAATGACTCGCTTCTTCAATTTTCATTCTTACATCATTACCGTCTGTTCTACCAACCATACCTATAAGAAAATAATAAGAGTATTGTCTGACTGTTATCGTTAAATATAAGCGACCACATTCCATTATATCCAGTGTAATATTGTCTAATGTAAATTTTAGCATTCAGGGAGGAGAGCATTAACTTTCGATAGTTATTAGCACTTAAAATAATATATATATTTATAAACATTTACAAAATATATAATTTTAAACTTATAAACATAATTAAAATAAAGAGATTGAATTGGTTTTATTTATAAAGTCAAAAAGGTTTTCCAAACTAGTGACAGTTTTGTTTCCAGTTGTAAAGAGATTACATAATGTCACAAGAAACAGTTATGAATAGAATAGTTGTAGAAAATATTATCATTTAAAAAAATAATTGCACACAACTTTTTGGGACTTACAAAAAAATATGGTGCCTATCCAAAATACACGGGTGACCCTTTTCCACGACAAATTTCTCTTATACTATACTATATCCATTTTACAATAAAACATAAAAATAACTATGCAGAGAAAACATTTTTCCGTGAATAGAAAGATAAAAAAATTTCACAAAGTTTTCCTAAATTCGCAATTTAAGCATTCTTGCAAGCAAACGACAATGTATAAAAACAGGTTAATGATGTGTAAATAGTTATCATCCTCATCTAAGTAATATATCGTCTAATTAACCTCCTGTGCAAAACGGAGGTAGTATATTACATGTGCACTGCATTAGCGTACTATTAAAACACCGATTTAAATAATGGCGGGAAAACAAATTAATCCATTTATTGTGTGCTAATGTATATGAGAAGGAAATTGCTAGAGAAAATGTTATGAGAGGCATTATTTGCAGAGAGCGTAGCATACTGCGAAGAGAATTACACAAGATGCCGAGTGAACGTGCAGAATGTAGGAGAGCCCTTCGGGCATTCATTTTATTACATTTAAAATAGGAATTTTCAGTGGTAATAAAAGTTAGATGATAACAACATAAGTTTTATATGGAATATTTGCAAAAGGAGGAAAGGGAATAATATACCCGTTTATTAATTTTGTAATAATATAAATGCAAATATAGAAAAGATTAAATATCATGGAATAATCCTGATTACATTACATTGTCGTTGATGATATTGAAAAGTTGCTTCATGTGTTGCTAGTGGGAATTGTTGTATTCATTTCTCTTCGTATCCAATATAGTTTTTCTTGTGTTTTTTGTTTTTGTTCATTATAAAAAACCGTATTACCTTGTTACAACGCCCAAGCACAAAACATTACCTTAAATTCATGTAAGATCAAGAAATTAAATCTAAAGTTACTTTATAATCCTTAAAAAGAATTTTATAAGTTTTAAGATGATGATGAAGGTATAATTTAAAAAAATAGCAGTGAATAGGTCGTAAAATGTTGTTTATTTCGTAATATTATTTACGTAACAGTTAGCTTTTTATATTGACGATACAGCAGGTTTTCGCGAAGGAGCAGAAAAAGGTAATTTGAGATAAGCGAGAAAGAAATTGTGACTAGAAACTATTAGTTTTCACCTGAACCATCTAATAATTCAAACCATCTACCGTCTAATACTCAACCTACTCGATAAACAAATAAAAACTAAATTTTTATGGATTTCGCTAAATGAACAGGTTGATAATTATGCAAAAGAAGCAATTCATTCAGGCGCATTCCAGAAGAAACAACTATATAATATGTCCAAACTTAAAGAACAAAATTAAATAAGTAATAAATTGTTCATGGCAGGAAGAATGGACCGAAGAAAGTGCTAACAAATTAAGAGAAATGAAATCTAAAGATAATTGAAAGCCATACTGAAACTTATTTCGCATTGAAAAGGTAAGGTTATTTTTAGGTTTATTTAACTTTTAATCTAGATTTACTTAAAATTTCCACTAACAAATTTAAGCACTAATCTAATATGTAATATCTTACAAATCACTATAAATGTGACGTCATGTACAGTTGCAGCGTTTGTCCATTTAACTTTTGCGTTTTTTTATGCGCTTAATTTTTAAAATCTATATGATATCATAGATCTTGATCAGTTGGCGTAACATCGGCCTATTTTCGATACTGAGTCGAACTGCAGTAATGTAGAAAAGAAACTACATAATTTCTAAAAAAGAAAATAGTGGCTTGCAATGTTTACAGTAGTATTTTTGAGTTGAAAATTTGTGTGATAATATATGATCCATATTTTACAATAAATATTCAAATGAACATCACATAACGAATTTATAAGAAAAACTTAGAACAGCCGTCATAAAACATCCAGATGCTTTTCATCATTCTTGAATAATATTTCCTCATTCGTTGATTTGATTTATGCTCCTCTTGAATTAATAAACATACATTTAAAAACGGAGTTAAAACATAATGAGAAGGAATGTACCATACCACCAACAAGTTTTATTAAAAAAATGTGAATGTGGGGCATGCGCAGTATTACAATCAATGTTGATTAAGAGTGGGGCAAGGACAGGTAGAGTCGGTAGAGTAGATTTAAAGGGAAGGAAGGGAGACTTGGTGGTTGGAAGAGGTGAAGGACAGTTTGGTAGAGAGACGTCATTATATAATACCCTTAAATATCTCTGTAGTGCGGATAGAATAGGCGGTTAATTGCGAGACAGGATTTTAAGGAATTTCGTTAATACGATGAAAATTGTGTGTGTGTACATGGGATAATGTATTTCAACGTCTACTTTATTCAGCGTTTAATTGTAATACAACTTTACAATTTTAATAATGTTTGCTTTTCCATTTGTGTAACTAATTGTAAGATATTTTATTTTATACCCTTTGATCCATATTATTTCCCAGGTTGAAAATGTTCTTGTTTGTTTGAAGCTTGTTAAAAGCTAATTTCAAGGTTCATTGTTTATTTATCATATAAATTGTAACGTCGTGAGCGAGATTGAACTTACTAGTGTGTTGCAAGCTAACCTTAGCATTACATCTGCATATTTTTAGATCGATTATTGAAACGGTTTATTTAATTTGATGTTTGATACATATCTAGGAGAAATATACACATTAAATAAGTTAAAAATTTGAGTTTTATGGTGTCTATATATATACATACTCGTATATGAAAAATACCGATACCTAACAAATTTTTATAATTATGTAAGTACATAATACTTAACCATTTAACAACGAAACCGAGAGCATAAAAGCTCTCGATTGCTGTGTCGTCTAATTATATATAAAAAACATGATCTTAAGAAGAAATTTTGCTTCAAATACATTAGCCACTGTTTAGGAGTTGACAAGACATGCCTTATTAAGCCTAGCCCGGTATGGCCCTAGTCTGGTACTTTTAGGATATGGATGGTAAGGAAAGGAAATATCATATGAGGCTCATGAATTGAATTTTTAAATGAAACGTGGAAAAGAAGGGAAGCGGAATGGAAAACGTATGGTCCTACACGATCGAGACTAAAAATACTTAATATTCAGATAAAGTTTCAGAAGTTCTGGAGGTAGCAGCTGGACTATCGATTTGCAAAAACTACGTAAAATCTATTACCAAGTATCAACCTGTTGCTGTTAGTATAACAGAAAACTTTGTTATTTATTTTCTTTTGTTTTGCAAAGGTAAGAGTCGCGAAAAAATAAAATGAAAATAAAATATGTTCACTCTTCGTTGCAAGGACTATAACTGAATACTAAATGAATTTGAGGTTTATGTATTTATCACTAGAATGGATAGTTGAATGCATGACATCTTATTTTCAACCAGGATAATATTTCCTCATTTTAAGTTTTGAGAAAAATTGCTTACTTATATTTTGACGAGACGAGATTTTTATTATCGTTACGAGATGTTCTTTACCGTGACTAGATTTTTTTTATCGTGACATAATTATTTGCTTTTATATGTAAAATAAATATGGAACGAATTTAATATTTCAAATTAAAAATGGAATTAATATTGGAAATGAAATTCACATAACACAACACATAAAAGACAGTCGCTTGCGACGGGGTAAACTCTAGTATTTTTATAATGTAATATTTATAATATCTTCAATTTGTGTTTAAATTAGACACAAATTGATTACCGAATTATTAAACTCAATGGAAATCGTTAAGCGATTAAGGTGAAGTACGTCTGGAGGATTCAACAAACATGGAAGATAACGAGGAGTCTGGTGGGCATAAATTATTTATTAATTTAATAGTCTGCACCTGATAGCAAAGTTGCTTGCTAGTCCGGCGAGACACCGGGCCGACCGAGTCTGTTGGAATATTCCGCTTTAATATAGTTGTAGTGAACTTATAAAATAACGATCAGAAACTTCATTACTCTCAAGTATGTGTATCTAGTCTAAACTATGGTGTTTTATCACCATAATCAATAATAAAAAAATCATTTTGTGAATCTGTTTGTAATTCTCTTGAGATTGAGTAATACAGAATAAATATATTTGTATCAACATCAGTTGTATGTTTTAAATTAGAGGGACACGGCAACCGATATCTTGTGACGGCCGTCCGCACATGGGTCGACAGATTGCAAACGTGAGCCCCGAATCTGCCTGAACCGAATGAGAATGCTACTGTGTTGTTAGTGGGAGAACACACACGGCACGAACTGATTTGACATTGGTTTTGAGCGACTTCTGTTTCTAGGTCGCAGGACAATTACGTTGCATGCTTTTGATGGTGACATCATGAGCAGAGATGTGCACAAATACTATCTAAAAGTATTTAAATACATACATACATAGAAATACCTCATAATACGACACAATAAAATCCCTTATTATGCTATTGTTAAAAATTCTATAGAGTCACGAAATACGGTTCGACATGGCTCATTTTTCGTTTTCATTGGAAACTTCGTTCGCGGCTAGTTTGTAATCAGCCGACCCGTGTGCAGACGATCTAACTCTTTCAAAGAGTTATCTCGCATTAGCACAGCTTATCCAGAGATGCAGCTTATACTTTAACGTTTATCATTATTCCACTGTTGTGAAATAATCTTCAGTTCATACGTTTTATGTTACATTCTATGATTCATACTTATGTAGATCAAAATGCCGCCTTCTTCTTTATTTGAATATTGTATGTTTCTCAGCTTGGTTATGTAGAACACTGGTATAAATATAATTCGTTGTCCTGTTAAAAAAAGTTATCATTTTTCCGGAAAAACAAAAAAATAGATCTTATAAACACGAAGGCCACTGCTAGACTATATATTTATAGGAGGGCTTGTAATCGAAAGAGAAAGGTTCACGCTACACAGCTGTCTATCCACATCGAGTATACAAAATAAATTAAATTCTGTCTTTACAAGTATTCTTTATAATTTTATAAACTTTGTAGTTTCTTAAATTTATAAAAAATAGAGAAATATAAAAAAGAAACACCAAATGGGAAAACTTTGATGAAAATAAATCAACGTTATGAATGTGGTCGACATATTTTCAATTTGTATTATACAACATCTTTGTGTGTATCTTTCTTGTACAAGTAAAGAATATAATAGAAAATTTAAAAGAGAAAAAAAATATCATTTTAATGAACATCTTTGTTGTCGTCTTTCCAAAATTAAAAGTTAAATTATATGCCGGCTGTTAAAGTAAACGGAGAATATAAATGTAGGAGTACGGCAATGGGGTGAGGGTGGGATGAAACGGAAAAGGGAAGGAAATAGATGTGAGAGATAGGGGACAATTGAATAAAGAAGAATGTAATTTATATTGATTACGTACTACGATATGTGAAATGGAAAATTTCTTCGTGGAAACTGACAATGTAGTGGTAAAAGCATTGAAATTGTATGATTAATTTATTTCACTTAATGTAGATCCATTTCTTTTACAAGTTTCTATTATTTTTGGAAGTTTTTATGGTAGCCAGACCTTATATGTGTGAACTACACAAATAAGTTTATTATTATTTGTTGCTTATATATAAACTAAGGGACTTATTTCGTTTGTCATTTAGCAGCGATTTTAAAATTTAATTGCTGATTAATGTCATTACATGACCTTATTATAAGACTCAAAAGTTATTTATGAAAGCGAAAGCGACCACCAAGAATCAATTCAACTCCAAGCAGTCGCAACACCAAATCCTTTTGTGCATATCACCTTCCTTCTTCTCATTGAGCATTAATAATAATTATAAACAAGTTATAAATATTTCAGTTGCCAAAACGGCTGAGTACAGGCTTCACCCTTCAGCGCCATACATTTTCAAGGCTACTTGTTCACATTTAGTTCTCCTAAATAGCAATCAAACCCAAAAAATACTTTTTAACTTTTTACTTAAGCAAAACTTAGTAATATTTAATCTAAAAGGGTTCTCTTTTATTATTTTAAAGTGTTTAATCCTTAAAACGGTGTTCTTAAAATAGTATAATCCTTGAAAAGGTATTCTTAAGATAACATAATCCTTAAAAAAGTGTCGTAATGATTAAGAAGTGTCCTAACTTTTATGATTATATTAATGAACCAAAAGGATAGATTAATTTTTCAAAAAGCGGAAAACGAGTCACAAAATATTGTATATTAGGTAACATTGATAGATAAACCTTAAATACACATAACAGCGTATTGCGGAATTGTCTTTAGCATAGCGATTAAGACAATACCATATCACATAAAGTAAATTCTAAGAATTGCAAGAATAATTATTTGAATGAATCGGTTTGTTAAATAACAACAGGCAAACAGACTGATTTTACTCGTAATATAAATTAGTTATATTCATAACAAAAATGTCTCCCTTATTTCCAAACGAATGTATAAAGTAACAGTAAAGGAAGGGAGCCTAATTGTAACAAAGGCTTTTTGTATAAAATTCAGTATTTTGTGAATTTGTATTTATAATTGTCAGATATAATAAATTCTATTTAACCTGTAGAATACTTGAGCCGAGCAATATGAAATAGGGACATACAAAATAACGAAATAAATATATCGATGTTTATTATATCGATTTATTTCCGATATAACGTAACCAAAAATTATTGTCTGCAGATTGGAGGTGGAACAATACAAGACGCAATAATTCATAACGCGATTTAGAGAAATAAATAATTGAATTACTTTATATTATTAACAGAATACAATTTACTTGTTATATAAACGATTTTACCTAATATGCAAAGTTTTTGGACCTATTTAACTGTTTCTTGAGTAATAAATCTATCCTTTTGCGAATTGGCATACTCATAATTCTTACACAATATTAAGGAACCATTTGAAGAATGAATGTTTTTAGAATAAAGAGAAAATAATAACTTAAGATTAGATTAAACATTTCTAGGTTTTGCTTAAGTAAAATATAACATTAATATAATATAACAGCCATGTTTTGTATTTTGAGAGTTTAGTCTCTCTCATACTGATCTCCTTTAAACCACTTCATACTTAAGAGTGATTAAACAAAGTGTTCTGTCACCATAAAAGTACATCGATATTTTTTGGACAACACTAATTTCATTTCAGTATATTCGTAATTAGTATTTAAATAAAATGGAAAGATAATTGAATTGAATCATTGTAATGTTAGATTGTTGGTATTCATATTCAAATAATATCTTTGTTAATTGGATTTTTAATTATATTCTAACATTTGTGGGCAAATAAAGATCAATTATACATATTATAATCGTATCCGGATGGTATTTGCTATTTCAGTTTATTTAATTATCTGCTTTTCAAGCTCAGATGGTTTTTCTAACTGGTGTTGATATACTATTTATTGGATCACATGGCATTCGCAATTGAACAGCTTCCAAAATTGCTAAATGTAATTCTGCAGAAATTTAATTTAGTGACATTTAGAAACTCAGTTCAAGTGCTGGTCTAATAACCTAATTAAATAACGATAATGGTATTATTTCGTGCGGTCAGTACCGGATTAAATTACAAATCACCGTGGTTTGTAAAATTTGATTCCTGTAAGAAAGTATCACCCAAAATTAGGCAGAATATTAATTTCTTTTAGATTTACTCCTCTAGTTCACCTGTGATTCCCCACGTGCAGTGTGAATTGTTGCACCCTCTACCCTCTCATATTAGACAACAAACAACTTAATATATTCCGTAGATTAACGAGTTCTGTATAGGACATTCCTACAGAGACTACAACATATATCAAAGTATCTTATACATAAAATTAACATAAATTAGCATGAAATTAAAATAAACAGCAACAAAATCGATAGACGTTGTAAACAGGTAAGTCAACTACTGCATATTCAGGCGCTGTCTGAGATAAACAGTGCTTGTAAAACTACAAACCGTGACTGAAAATTTCAGCTTCATTAATGAATAAGAGAATTATATGGAAATAATGTTCTTAAGAACCATTGATCCAGTTGGCATAATCCGCGATGCTTCTGTTGAGTGTTCGCTTTAATCCCTTGTAGTTTATTGCAAGAAGCAGCAAAATCAAAGGAGCTTATTGCAGACACATTTAGAATAATAATTAAGTACAATCTTGCAATTAATTACAAAAGCAGCTTTATACAGCAGTCGTAATGAGGTCGCAAAATACGTTTTCGAAGTAACGATTAAATTTACTTGAATTACTATATTATATATTGAATTAAAGCTTTTTTTTTTTTTTTCTAAAAGCCTATTTATTTTATCAATGAAATTGTATTATTTATGTTAAAATACCGGGTGTTGTTCGATTTTTAAAAGATGGCTATTTATCTGTCTATCTATATAAACATTAAATTCTATTTGTTGGTAAGCGCATCACTTGAGAACGGTTGGACCGATTTGGCCAATTCTTTTCTTAAATGTTCGTACTAAAAAAAAATGAAAATTTGACCGAAAAAATTTGAAAATTCTGAAGAAACTAAAAGTGCTTTTTTCCATGGGATTTTGGTACTTTCTGCGCAAATGTCGTTGGACAGATGACTGCCAAGTCGATAAGCAAGCTAATGACGAAAAAGATTCAGGTATTTATTTTCAGTTGAATTGTGAAAAAATTTATTGAAATTTGAACAAGACAATTTACTCACACTCAAGACAAGACTCTTTAAAATACAACAATAATTTGCAATGAACCTTTACATTCAATAAGAATGTAATCTCTTTTGGGTAGATGCTTTTAACAATATGACACTTGTCAGTGTCAGCGCTGCTCAGTGAGGTCAGTATTTCTCCAAGTTAAAAGCGACAAGGCACTGACATGTGTGAAGAGACGTAAAAAGATATGCGCTGCACCTACATAGAGTAAAAAAGTATTTGAACATAACAAAATAATTTTTAATAAAATAGTTACTATAATATTATTCTTTTGAAATATAAACTTCGGGGGAAATATTGCTCGCAATGATTACTTTTAAAATCTATTCAAGGTGAATGCTAGTAATTCTACATCTGTCTGCAGACTTACACTGTCTCAGTATTTTCAAACTTGGCAGGTAAGTAATAAAATTCGGGTACGACAATTTTACTGAATTTCGCTTTCAAATTTGAATCACAGTGTTTCGTCTATTACCATCACACTGAATCACACTATTCCATACCTCTATTTCCATCTGTTATACTTACTGATTCATATACTTCTCTACATAAATCTATAAATCTTGTTTGAAATCATTTCTAAGGCTTAAAATCTTTCCCTGAATTTCTTATGTGACGCAGTACCATCTAAACATGATTAGTTTATTACGTTCCTTACCGGAAAGTGCGTTGAATTTGCTAAAGTTTTCCACTGCTATTCCCTAGGTTTACTAGGACCTGCGCCGTTACTTTGACACTCTTGATGTAAATGCACGCATTATACGTAGATGCCCCGATGTTTTGAACAAAGCTTAAGTATATCTCATTTGCTATCAAGGTCCAGCAATAAATTCATTAACAACTTAGCATAACATGTTGATAGGTGTTTCCATGCACTGTCTGTAAAAACAATTTTACGGTAGTTGTAAGTCCGTAAGTTAACTGACCTGGGAATTGCTAGGGTTATAAATTGGAGATTAAATTGTTATTTATGAGGTAAGTAAGCCCTTCTTCTGTTCCCCACACTGTTAAAAATGTTCCTAATATTAATACAAATTTAATACACAGTTCAATGCGTACTAAAATTTTTGTTAAATACGTGCTTCTTAAAACGGGCAAAAAGGATAAATTATTTTTTAAAAAGCAAAATAATAGGTAATAAAACGTTGTATATTAGGTGATATTGTTTATGTAATAGATAATTTTTGTTGTGTCATATAAACCTTAAATGCATATAACTGTATTTAGTGTGATTATGCTATATTAAAACATAATTTAGGATGTGGATCGTGGCAGGATATAAAAAATAACGTAATAATGGAATATAAAGACGATTATGTAGAAATAGATAGATTAAATGGAAAAAAGAATTGTGATCCTAAGAAGTCAGAATAAAATTTAAAAAATATATAAGTAAAAATAAAACGTAATTTCAACTACAGCACAGATGGCTTCATAATTATTTTTCACATTCATATTTATCCATACACAACAACGGACTCTAATATTTGATAAGAAAGTTACAGAAAATGTTTTGCATTACACAAAACCTTTCATATAATTTATCTTCGGCGTCTACTTTTCTTCAGATTGAAGTAAAGATTTTTAAATTATAAAGTCGTAAGTATTTATAAGTTTCAAACTATTTTATATTTAACAAATTTTAATTTATTTTTAAGAACATAATCCCTTGTATTTGTATCTGTTTACAATCTCAGATTTCCCTTTGAAAATTTAACCCTATTTTAATGGAAAATTAATCTGTTGTATCTTATAAACTGAAAATAATTAAAACAAACGAAATTTCTTTGTATTAACGATGAAAGAATGATTTGAAATGTTTGTAAGGGATAAGATTTAGGAGAAAGTTGGAAGTTGTGTTTATTTTTTGTGTATGCAGTGCCATTTTGTTTTTAAATACAAATGCAGGACACAAGTTACGTTTTTAATTACAGACAAACTATCTGTCAGATCTATTATTAAAAATACGAGAATAAAATAAAAATTGGTCTTTATTACGAAATCCATTTCATGGCCGTAGACTTATATTATTTTATTTCAATTGGCGGTGGCATAAAATTTAACAAAAGGCGGAAAATACTTCAGTTTTCATTATATCAAGTCTAAATTTGGCATAGAGTCTGAGACAATAAAATCACCGATGTACTCAATGGTAATGATTTTAATGTAAAGAAAACGTTAAAATATATACTATACTAATACTATAATAAATAAATTAAGTAAACATGTGAATTCAAATATATACAACCAGGATAAATGATCTACGTTATTATTATATCTTTAAACAAATAATTTAATAAATAATAATAAATTAATTAATTTTATTAAGCCTCATTGCCACTCATTGTTTTGATATTAAATTTACTATTTTTATTTAATACTTTAATCCAGATTTCAGGTTTTCAGAATAGGCATTTCTTGTCACATTCGTTTTTAATAATAATTAGCAATAGAAATTGTTTTTATTTCTTAATTTTTGACAAACTTACATTGAACTTCTTTTAAATCTAAATTTTACCGCATTTTGACAGGTTGTTACATTTTCGAGGTTATAATATAATATATATTATCTTAATTTAATATTTTTAATTTAAAACATTGGACTTTGTAGAATTAGAATAAATTAAATTAAAAATGGTACTGTGAATGATTACGCGTATTGCCATATGCTAAACAATTTAAATTAAATACAAAATATAAAGTAAAATTAAAGCGTGGGAACTGAGTGGGAATGATACTTTAGTGTAAAACTCTGAATCCATCACTTCGCCTTTAAAGACCTTTGCTAAATATTACTGTAGAAAACAATCGTTGCACAGAAATGACATAAGCATATATTTCAAGATCCTTACGTCTATTTGTATTATATAGCCTATATAAAGTGTTTTTCAAAAGGAGGTGTCATTTTTAATGCAACAGAAAAACGTCATATTTTCGTGAAAAGTGGTGATATTTTTATTTTATTCCAAAGTACAAACTCTGAGGTTAGTAATGGAACACAATATCTGATAAATGACACTGCGATGACGTTTGTATGTTTAACAGTTAAAAAAATGGCGCGATATTTAAAATGGCAGTCCTTGTTGAAACATCCCATATTATACGGATTATACCGTATATGAATAGATATATTAAATTTCGTAATCCTCATTAATTTTAGCAAGTAATTCGCTGAGGATATATATGAATACACAATTGATATGACATATATCATATACAAGAAGTACATCTCACATAATGTAGTGTTCGACACCTAGCCTGTTGTTCAACTGACAACAGCTTAACTCACACAGAGTTTCAGAAAGCCTTTGTTCTCCTTATAACTTTACACATTGAAATTACACACCGTTGCAAGATTGTAATTATGTGAATTTACTAGCTAACTGCGCTGCAATGAATCAGCTGAATTAAATCAGCGCGCGCTACAGAACCTGGTGTATTGCAACGGAAACAATGTTTACCAGACCATCAACCATCGTGTAGATTACATGTACTAATTAACCCTTATCATCACAGCACAGAATGAATTGATTAACACGTCACTGAATCATTGTGTCTGTGTCTGCATTTGCATGTGACGTCACGCAATAACGATTACATTATAAGTGTGTGTATGTTTGTAAAAGTTTTCAAGCAGTAGTTTAAATAAAATTGTTTTCATAATATAAAGTTTTTCAATTTAAGTTTTCCATATTATGAAATATAATACATAATAATCCCGCTTGGTTTTAACTGTACTTAACAGTTTTAAGTGTTTTTCTCAATTTTTAATGAACACTTAAAAAGTTACAAGGACACTTTACGTGGTTTAATCATGTATTATATTTGATTCATTATTATTGTGGTAAATGTTAGAAACACATTATTTTCGTTAGGTAAAGTGGGTATAATTAGATATTATACTGGGTAAAACTCGACGTTATTTTATGTTGTAATGTATAATTTACCAAACCAAAATATTTTTGTAAACCCATTTGGGACCGAACTATGCTGCAGCGGTGGCTGTACTTTAAGTGCACTACCAAATATTTATTGTTAATTTATAATTAACTTGAATAAGAAAAAAGAATCAGAAAATATCATAATACCCCAATTACATAATGACTTTATACTTAAAGAAGTTGCAAGGAATAAACTTAATCTCTATGCCGAATTAATTAAAACTTATTTTCGCTGGAAGAAATATTCCCCGTGCGCTCTCCACAACGCACGTAGCTGGTCAATCTAACTTCTATAAAACATGTGATATAATTCAAATTACGAGAGTTCGGCGGCGACTCATACTTAAAACAAGTTGTGGGGTATAAACTGCCGATATAACTAAAAAGCTCTGACTCACTTATTTTTCTATAATGTATATAGAAACGAATAAGTTGAAATTCATTATCGTATTATAGATTTTTACTGCTCTTATAACCTCTTTTAAGTATAAGTCACCGCCGAACTATCGTGATTTGGACTATACATCGCCTATCGCGTGAGAGAGAAGATACTCAGTGCAAACTAAATGGAGAATCTAGTGTTTACTGCGCGCCGCACGAGACTAAAGATTACCGGGGCTTGCTGAAATAATATGACATGATCATTGTAATATTTTTTTTTTTTTTTTTTTATTTATTTTGTTGGTGCATCAACTTTTAGAAGTTATTAGCACATATACAATAATTTATAATATTTAATTTGTAATATAAATATATTATTATTTATAATATCAATAATTATTTATATATCAAAAATATAAATATTATTTTTGTTTACATAATTAGGGATGGTATTTGACTTTTTATGCTTTAGTCGTTTATAAATTGTTTCTGTGACTGTGAATAAACGTAAAAATGAGTATTAACTTCAATATTGATTATATTAAAAACAATAATAAAACTTTTCATAACAAAGTGTACATAAAATCAGCGGGCCACCTTGAAATGGTTTTCTTAAGAAATACCATCAATTTTGAAGGGTAATTTCTTAAATGTAAAAAAAAATATTAAAAATATATAAGTATATTTGGCGGGTATTTAATAATATGTAATATTTATAATTCCTCCCTGTTACTTTTTTGATCGCGACTGTACAGTTCTGTGCACTATACAAGTAAATTACTCCAGGGAAATGTTGTCCCGGGACATTTTCCGTTACACCGATGATTAAACGCCGTTCTCGTGGACAGTTGTTTCCAGAAAACAAAACCTCACTTTACGACAAAACTTATTGCGTTCTTTATGCGGACTTGGTGCCCTAATTTTCCAGAGCCGATTTATAACCCCATATAAATCTTCACCTTCTTGTGAAAACATGATTAATTCTCGCACGTGTGTTTCCCACGTGACGCTTCCTTTGAATCCGTTTTATTGACTTGCAACGTCAATGCGTCATTTTCAGAGAAACTTGCCCAAAATAAGTAAAGTAGCTATTAATAAATTGTTACGAACAGAACACTTAGAACCAATTTCATGTCAAGTTATTTTCGTGGGTAAACTTAGATCTATTAGCAAAAGCAAAGACGAACAAAAGATTCTGTTGAGTGTATATGTTAATACAATAAATTTAATTTTATATCAGTTCCATTTTCATAATCAATTCCAGTTATTCGTATAATTTAAATTGTTTTATTTTCTAAAAATATAACCTCAACTCTATTGTTGAGGTTTTAACGAGTAATAACATAATGGTCGTTATATAGCATTATTGGTATTAATAATATTATCAAATTAAATTGTTTTTACTCGGGGCAGTTTATATAATATCATACAAAGTTAATTTTGGAAAATTAATATCGATCGCTTCGTTGCAATATTACATAGCGCCCCTTTTATAATTATATATAAAATAATATACAAAGATCGCTATGGGCAAGGGCAGGATTTAGGGAGAGTTGTTCAGTGTTCATAGGAAAAGGGTAGAGGAGAACACTGAATTTATTGGCAAGGTGTTGGCAAATTTGGACAACAACTTGGACGCTTTAAGATTTTATTAATTTTCAAATAGTGACTTTACGAATAATTTCGTTATAAAGATTTCTAAATCTTGTACCCTCCTCCTCTTGCACCCATGGAGGCCAGCCCTTACTCGAAGTAATACTAATTAAATATGTTGTAGTTCCATCAAAATATTTTATATATTTAAAATTTTTAAATACTTCAATTATTAATTAGGAATCACTTAAAACAAATTTAGTTATCACTGGAAAGTTCTTGTAAATTATACAATTTACTTGTTACATTTATCTGTTTGTACACTTACAGATTATTTATTAAAACATAACAAGATTCAACGTATCAAGTTCAATATATTTTCAGGCAATGTTTTCTTGAAAATTTATTTATCCAATAGCAGCAAATTAATAATTTATAAAACGATACTGGAACATGTCTGGACTTACGGCATAGGGGAACATCTAGTATAACATAGAAATACTAGAAAGATTTGAGTCAAAGACAGTAAGAATTATTATGGATATCCCGCGGTACATAAACAACAAATACATAAGCCATGACTTCGGCATTAAAACTGTGAAAGAAGAAATGAACAAATTCATTCTAAGATACCAGCAAGCATCCAAACTATCTAGCTGTGAATTTACTGGATAAACATACGTCTGACTTTAAAAGACTAAAAAGACATAGTGTGTTAGAGCTATCACAATGTTTTTAATTGCCATTTATAGATATAGCCGTCACTGGACGACTATTTCTCATCTAGGTTAATCTTCATTTTTAGTATACGTAGTTATTGTAACAGATTGTAACGTGGCATATTATTACGAAATAAAAAAAAATTGTTCAATATGACTACCTTTCGTCGGTCGGCATAACGGTCGTTACAATGCGTAAAATGACAATGATTTCCATTGTATGCAATGAAAAACAAAATCAAAATCACCTTCAAACAAATACGAGCACATATGTGTATACAAACATTGCACGCTAAATCTGTAAATGAAAAATTAAAACTATAAGTATTTGCATGTAGGCGTTGGTATTAATCGATACAATCGACAGCCTTAAAACTATGTATAGAACATACTGGTATATCTGAAAGGTTCAATGGAATAATAGTTTCTCGCACAAAAATAACGCAATATCTGAATAATTGACATAAGCCATTAATTACTATTATACAAAACAATATATCATTGTAATTTATGAAATGATTTATAGATTAATAAATAATTATTCTAAAAACCATGCAAAAATTCCATCCATTACTGATGATGAACTGTACTAAACTTTAATAAATATAATATTAGCAAAGCTTTGGAATAGAGGTCATCAAACTAGTGACGCCTAACTTCTAATAATTTTAAGTTGAGTTGATAGTAAAAGTAAAGGATCATTGGAAAACAGAAATATAAATGAAGACTACAACGATGTGAACTTGAAATAAGACAAAGTAGCACTGGATATGATCCAATTACGTAGCAAGGTGACGGGAAGGGGTTCGGTAGAAAGCTACACAGGGTTACGTAGGGAGAAGGGAGT
Source organism: Panorpa germanica (assembly GCA_963678705.1). Lineage (NCBI taxonomy): Eukaryota > Metazoa > Arthropoda > Insecta > Mecoptera > Panorpidae > Panorpa > Panorpa germanica. The sequence goes on along the minus strand of OY783212.1, from coordinate 5,908,445 downwards.
TAGAGTGAAGCTTCATAGTTTAACAATGAATAGCTTTTTAATAGCAAACATTTTTTGGATTTCTTCAATATTCTTCAGTTTTCTCTGTTTTTCTTGTACCTTGCCTTTCAGAGACACCCTGTATTTTGATTAATAAAATAGACGGTCGTAGAAATCACGCAGTTAAATCTTAGAGTATAAAGATTACAACGCAATTAAAATTAAATTTTTAATGAAAAATAAAGTCTTTACTTAAAAATAAATTAAAAAGAAAAATGAAATTGAGATGGAATAGAAATTAATTTGTGTTATGTTCAAAAGTTTGGCAACCCTTGCTTTAAAGCAATGCAATTTAAAATAAGGTCAGTAGAATCATATAGCAGCTCAGTTAGTACCGATCTGGGTTGTCTGCTATTGAGCTTTATTTAAAATGGGGTTTTATAAATTCTCGATAAACGAGCTTAAAAGCTCTGATATTTAATGAGAGGATAATAGCAATATAACTATATTTTGAGCTTATTAAGCAGATCAATTATGAATATGTTGCATTAACTGAATAAAATAGCTGCATTTCGTTAATTTAAATATATATCTACTGATATTATTTTGATTTGAAATTGTTATTATATTAAAATATAAATCTAAATATATGTATTGTTAAAAAATCAAAAACAATATTTCTACTATAATAGAATTCTTTTTCTCTACTATGAAAGAAAAATATGAAAATACTATCCAAGGTAAATTTGTTACAGATTCAACACAAAGTATAAACCTAGGGGCATACTGGAGATAAGCCAGGCTTTGGGTATTATTCCAGGTACATGTGTTAAAAACGGTACTATTCCAAGATAAATATGTTTACACCAATATTACATCCTTTAGCTTAAAGGTTGGTCATGAACATAACTTTGACAATAATGGAACGATCTTGATAAAAAAGTGACGCAGTTAACAGGAAAGTAATAGATAGTAGACAAAACTTAATAATAAATCTGTTTGTGGAAATAATTTCTTTCTTACTAGCTGACCCGACAGACGTTGTCCTGTCCAAATTTTAATTATATTTTCCACATATCAACTAAAAATAAATAATTCAATTTTTTGTCCCTATTTACTTGATTCACAATTTGATGATCAGCTGTCAAACGACTGAAAATCGAAATGAGCCAAATCGGTCCAATCATTCTCAGTGATGCGCTTAACAACAGCATTTAATTTTTATTTATAAAGAATATTAGTTGCAGAATTTTATATTTATACGTGTTTTTAGATTTCATTACTGCAAGATTATCATTTTTTCGTTTTTGTGAATAATTTACTCTACATTGTCAATACCTGGTATAAAGAACTAAGAGATCTTATCTCCTTCAACTGGGTCATCTAAAATACCCACAAATGATGTCATGAAATCTGCATTAAGTAAAAAGGAGGGTACAAACAATGTAATTATGAAATTGTTGAAGCGTTCTCAATGCTTTTATCTCTCAGTGATTTTGTACACCGTAAGTTTAAACTCGATAAAAACGATGCGACGTGTTTGTCCACGTGAACTCATCCTTAAAAGATACGGCCCAAGACTGTGACGCAAATAAATAATTGCTTAATTGCTCAGAAGGAATGTTTACTAAGATAATACTCATTTGTAGAACAATACAAAACTATAATGAATGTTTACTTATTTTAAGTCTAAGAATTTCACTAAACTTTGCGCAAATAAACCTAAAATAATAATAACAATAATAAAAGTTTGAAATTATGTACAGAAACATATTTACAAAAGCTTTTATATTATTCTGTATTTTAATTGGAAAAGTTACGATATCTCTACGACTTGCAACGATGGTGCTACGGAAGCTCTACGGGTGAGAGAAATTCTTAACGAGCATTAACAGGAAGCTTTATGGATTCAGGGCCGGATTATTTTTTAGGAGATCTGATGCACGAACCCAGGAATTCGAAAAAAATATACACGCCAAATCTGAGATGAACTATATTTTAATTCTAACGTGAGAAATTGTATCATGTGTATCTAGTCTAACCACAAACCAATACGGTCCTGCGTGGATTCCTACAACCAACATAACATTATTATAAACTTTTACAAAGTTTCAATAATAAACATATGTACAAGTAAATAAAATTATCTCACAAACTACATAACTTACTTCATAAGTCAGTTAAGAACAAGACTATCAAAAGTTAAACTTATACGAACGTCTTGAACCGTTTTCTATTATCTTTACAGCGGTTTCTATTGACAAAGAAACGGTACTTACTTTGTATTCTTTTCACTCTGATACTTTTAGTGTTCTATTGTAAAAGTTATCAATTTTCTGTATTTCTGTAGATGAGAACGTAACGTGAATCTAATTAGTGCTCCTAAAAAATAAAATTCCAACGCTTTACATGCACTGATATAGGATTTCTCATAGTAATTTTTACATGGAGGATAAAAAAAAAGTGCGGCAAATTTTCATCTGGCAACATTCATATTATTGTTATATAAGACAGCCAGAACTCATATCAGTTGTAACAATTCGTTCCTCATATTATGCATACGTCCAACGCCTGCACTATATTATCCCACTCACTGTTTTAATTTTGTATTTAATTTAAATTGTATAGCATATGGGAATATGCTTTCCCTGCACTATTTAATAGCTATTTTCGTCATTTATCATTCCCACTCACTGTTTTAATTTTGTATTTAATTTAAATTGTATAGCATATGGGAATATGCTTTCCCTGCACTATTTAATAGCTATTTTCGTCATTTATCATTCCCACTCACTGTTTTAATTTTGTATTTAATTTAAATTGTATAGCATATGGGAATATGCTTTCCCTGCACTATTTAATAGCTATTTTCGTCATTTATCATTCCCACTCACTGTTTTAATTTTGTATTTAATTTAAATTGTATAGCATATGGGAATATGCTATTCCCTGCACTATTTTTAATTTAGAATTTAATTACGTTTTATTTGTTACGGTTTTTAGAACCGTACAAGTTACAATGTTTCTAAATTAAAGATACTAAATTTAAAAAAAAAACTATATTATATTATAACCTGCAAAATGTGACAATCTGTCAAAGTGCAGTAGGATTTATTTTTAAAAGAAGTTTAATGTTAGTTTGTCAAAAATAAAGAAGTAAAACCCATTTTAAGTATCAATTGTTATTAAAAACTGCAATTTTAATTATTTTACATTCATCCAAGTGTCGATCTGTCCAAATTTATATTATTAACGACGCATGGGCACCAACTAAATTAACTAAACTCAAATTATAACATGAATGTGACAAGACAAGGAATGCCTATTCTGAAAACCTGAAATCTATATGAAAATATTAAATAAAAACGTAAATTAAATATCAAAAAAGTGAGTGGGAATAGCTTAAAAGCTTAAAAGTTCTCCTATTATATTGGATTGTAAACTAACAAAATATTTATGGAATAATAATGTAATTATTCTTGAATAGAAACACACGAAGTCATAACAAAGCATTCGTTAGAAACTTAATTTATATTTCCGCTTATATTCCCGTGAAAAATGAAAAATAATCTCAATTCTGTGACGTCACATGCAGATCTAACACAAGCGGGAAAAGTGAAATTCAAATTTTAAATAGCTATACCTCCGTTAACTTTTGTATGTTTAAAAAATAGAAGTGCTATATTTCAATCAAAGTTAAAAGAACAACTCCAAAAAAATGAGACAAACAAATTAAACGAAAAAAGAAAAAAAAAATAATTTGTATGAAGTGTAATGTTTACATACGTGTTATTTTAACAAATAAAATAAAGGATGAAAAGTGTAAATACTGTCACTTCTTTAATATGCTTCGTATACCGACAACTTAACTGAAAATCCCTAATCTCAGAGACGAACTCAAATAAATTTAAGAGTTAGTAGAAGATTTGGGTTTGTCACATATGCAGAGCACGTAGGCCAGAGCACCCTTCCAGTCGGTGCCTGGCTGATAAATTGGCTGTTTATAGACTTAAGGTCCTTTAGGCCGTTAAGATCAATGTCTAACACTTTATTGTTTTTCCCTTTTAGGTTTTCAAATGAACATACAAACAAAACAAAGCACAAACTCAACAAATTTGAGAATAAAAATGTTAAGAAAGGAAGAAAATAACATCATTGTAATGGGAAAGTAGATAAAAAGGCGACTAATCAGGATTTATAAGAGTAAACAGTGATTTAATTAAAAAAGAACAATCGCTTAGTAAAAAAAGGAGGAGAAGAGAGAAAAGAGAGTGGTGAAACAGCGCGAATAACTCTTTTGAAAGCATAAATCACTTAGAGAGACAATTGGATTAGGAAGGAATTATTGTAAAACGTAGAAGACGTAAATTGTCAGGTATTTTACTGAAAGGGTTGAGGGAAGATAGGAATTTGCATTTAGAAATTACGAGTGTTTGGGGATACTTAAACTGATTATTTCACTTTGTTTTAAATGTTAAGACTTGAACGATAAATTAACAGAAGTTCTATAAAATATATTATTAGAAACGAACAATACATCGCAAAAGTACGTCAACGTGCTGAATATCCAGTGGATTTATTCCAATTACAAAAGGATTGCGTTGAAATGGTATATTGTTTTTATTTAGATGTTTTACGGTTTCATTTATTACTGAGATACACTTTTTATGATCTTTTCTTTTTACGATTGAGTTTAAAACAAGTAGCGGCAAAGTTCAAATAGTTATAAGGCAAGAAGATGTTCACTCAGAAAAATGTTTAACGCAGGTTAATCAATAATTAAGTTCATTTGCGAAGCAAAGTTTTTGAGCAGGATGTATTAAAGTTATTTTGTATTAGTATACTTTATCATGAGGTAAACCTTCTACTTTAATGTTTATTAATGTGTGATTTAATACATCTGTACTGTACTGTCAGAACTGTATATCTGTACTGTTCTCATCTCTCACCGTTTCACTTCCAAAACACCAAGGACAGCCTCTTCGTGCAGCTCACGTAATTATGAACACAGACGTATGAAATACACTACATGAATTGAACTTCGAATTGCTCCCACATCCACCGTATTCACCAGATTTGGCTCCCAGCGACTACTGCCTGTTCGCATACCTGAAAAAAATGCTCGCCGGTAAGAAATTTCGCACGAATGAAGAGGTTATCGCTGAAACTGAGGCCTATTTTGAGGCAAAAGATAAATCGTTCTACAAAAGTGGTATTGAAATGTTAGAGCGGCGCTGGAATGATTGCGTTGCTCTTGATGGAGATTACGTTGATGAATAAAGCTAATTTTGAACCAAAAAAACTGTGTTTTCTTTGTTAGGCCCGGGACTTTTCAGCCCATGTGCTACAGTGGAGTATTGATAAATGTTAAAGTAGAAGCTTCCTCTTATAATAAAGCTTCCTCGTATGCTAATGCGACTACACCTTACTGAACAAATTGCAAGTCGCAAGAAATCGGTTGCAGTGCAAGAGAGCTCTGATACAAACTTTATATGCCTATACCGTTGATTAGCTTACAATTATTTTAATGAGATTCGAATTTTCGATGTTAGTTCATGTTTTGTTAACAAACAAAAATTCTATCATAAAACCCGTTGTCCGTAATACGATTCCATGTGAATAAGAGCGACTGAAAAATTATACTTTGGAATACATTATAAAGCATAAAGCATAAAACCGAGGGCATTCAACAAAATTTGCATACTTATTGAGGTCGTTCGTAATAACAAATTTAATTATTTTCTACTAATTTTACTTTAAAAATAAGTACCATAAAATTTGATACGAATCCAAGTTTTTTCAATAGAAAGAAGCGCTATTGGCTAAAAATTTCACGCTCCCTTTGACATTTTCAAAAACTGTTAGTTTATTAGGTTTTACTAATTTCAATAAAATTTGAGAAAATTCAAATATGATGTTAACATAGTGTTCAATTTAGTTACAAATTTTTAAATGTTTTGACCAGCTGTGCAGTTAGTAAAAAATATATAAAGGCTGATATTTTTGTAAAACAGTAACGTTTGTACTTTATATCTGACTATTCTTTTGCCAATAGTGAATGGTAGGTGCTGTCGGGAATTCCCGGGAAATATTTTTATTTTTATTCTATTCGATAAAATACATATATAAACGTATTATAACGAATATATTAGCCATAGCAATATGTATTTAACGAAGCAGACCACTTAAGACGAAAAATAAAAATATTTCGCAGGTATTTCCGACAGCTAGGGAGGGAACTACTTTCATTATAAATTTATAATACGTTAAAGTATGAATACTTAGTCCTTTTAGCCTAACAATTGCTGTGACCCCGAGATTACACTTTCTTAAGCTAAAGGGTTGTATTATAATCCACCGACCACTTAAGACGAAACCTAACCTAGAAATTATATTATTATAAAATAAAATCTTCATTATATTTAATTGTATTATCCTTTGTATATTTGGCCTCATTTTTTATATTGAGGGCGAAATAAATTTCTTGCTGATGACAGATTCATTAAGGTAAGCATCTGTGTTAGTAAACATTCTCGAATATAAATATAATTGACCGCTTAAAAATTCATGGAATCTGTGAATTCGAATACCAGTTTGTAAAGAAGGAGTAATCCCTGCAAGGAATGTTTTAATTTTATTCATTGTTTAATTGGGTGTAGAATGAAACAATAGGCACGAAATATGCGTATAAAAAAACAAAAGAATAGAATACCCTACTTATTAAAAGCTCAAGATAAAAATACCACCACCCTAAAAGAAGGTTCAGAGGTATTTTTAAAAATATATTTATCTCCCTAGATTTTGTAAGGATTAAAAATAAGGGCGTAGTTATTACGAGAAATATAGAAGATTGAAAAGAATTATTGCTAAGTAAAGTGGTTGGCTTAATTAAATTTTTTTAATTCCCAAAATGTAATTTGTATTTGAATCGGTTGTTTAAGAAATCCTATAAGTTAAGTTTCTTGGCGAAATCACGTTTTTAAAGATAGAAACAGAAATGTCTTCTATTGTCATAAATTAAGATGACTGGTAAGGAAATATGAACGAAGTTGAATATTTCGTTTAATTGAGAAACAACCCCGTAAGTCAGACGCTTTAAATTGAAGAGTTGAGTCGCATTCAAATACGCGCGTGTTTTCGAAAATCGAATTCATATTTTTTGTTCTTTTCAGTGGTTCAGTTAATTTGGTTATCGGGCCATGACACCAGAAAAACTGCAAATATAGCAGAAGATCGTCGGTGATAGGGCTCAACATCGAAAATAAATCCGACGTTAAATAAATATATAAAAAAAATATAATAATATACAGTTCAAAATTCATGTTAAATATATAATAACTAATATGAAAATTAAAGAGCAAGAAGTAAATGTACGCCTTTGGTTTGATAAGGGTTAAATCTCGTTAAAAGCAAATTTTTAGTACAGCCCTGGGGTAACTTACAAAAAAAACCAGATTTCTGTTTCAATAAGATATCATAACAAGACTTCTAGCATGTATTGTTTGTATAATTTACATGTAACTTACCGAGAACTGAAGAGGGTTTCTTCTCATGCCACTAGTTGGAAGGGAGAGATAAAAATAGTTGTGAAAAAAGAAGCCGCATGCCAAGAGGATAATGGAAAATAAAAAGGACGAAAGAAAACAATACACCATCTATCTCGTTTTACTTGGCCACTGTAAACATAAACATAAAGATGGGGTAAACGATGGTTTCCAAAGGTACCAAGGGTGACATTAAAGCGAACCTTGTAAAATGAATGGAGAATCAGAGATAAATAGGGGTTGCAAGAATCAAAATATATTGACCAGAATAGAATTGTATTATTACTTATTGAATTGTTTATGAAAGAAGGTAATGTAGAGGATATGGCGTCGTTAACTTCTATTTGCCGACGCACATGAATATTAAGTGTCATCTAATAATTATGCCATACGTAAAGAGGGAAACAAGATTACAATGGCAATGTCACAACAGGGGTCCACAATTTGTGACAAGCGTGACAAACCCAGAAAACATTTTAAGTCGTTTTGACATCATATTAAAGATACGTATTATTTATTTAGTCATAAAACAATTCAATTTGATTTCACCCGTTCAAGGAAATGTCAGTGATATGAACTACAAATGGCAAAATCACTTCATCTGGCCTTTAAATAAACCTTTAAAGTGTAACAGAGAAAGATATATCTTGTTTCTTTTTCTGTGACAGTATTATGAAATGAATATGAAATTTTATCTCTACTAAAATAAATGTTTTCATATGTAAAAGAAAATAATTATATGATATTATGAAAAAATATGCACATATTCCTATAAAAAAATTCGGACAATTTTTCAATGACATGTATCTGCAATCTGAGCGAAAAAGAATTGATTTTTTACTGGAATTTCACCTAGCATGCCATTTCACCCAAATGTTAACTGGGGAGTAACCCTCTACCATTCATGTTTTTGGCATCGAGTAATTCTGACTGTATTCTCAGATAAACATATGATTCATCTTAAGACAAACACGTGGTATGACTCCCAAACAGCAATCATAATACGGTTACGGGCACTGAGTCAGGTTATTAACACTTTCGCGCTATAATATGCACAGATAAATAAAATAAAAGTCAACTTAATTCGTTGATTACAACATTCTTGCAGCGATATTGCTTCCACCATCAGATATATCTCAGTTGTTATTAGACGCTTCAAACAATCTACAACTTTGTTTATAAACTGAATGTAAATATTTATTTTGTTAAAGTACATGGATTAATGAAGTAATCTTATTCGTTAAACTTAAGAAATAAACTTGGCACAGCCAGTGCCGCTTTTTTAATTAGAGACACTTTGTGCAAAGATATATTTCAGAGCTTTAAAGGATTAACCGGAATTTCTTTGCATTTTATGAAAGACTCAAATCTCAAAAATTATAAGGCAATTGTAAAAATAATGTTGGCCCTAAGTTGAAAAATGACGTGAATATACTAAGGTATACAAATTGTCAATTATTCTCTTTTATGCATAAAATACCATAGTTTATGACCCAATTTACCGGACAGTCCCTAACTCACAGAAGAAGAAGATAAAAAAATGAAATCATTCATACTATTGAAGAAATAAAAAAAAAATTGATATATGTATATTGAAAAGAAAAAATATAAAGGTTCACTAAAGGAGCTCTATTATGTATCTTAGAAAATACAAGGATCAAGCAAGCATTCATAAAGTGCTCCTTGATTCAACGAAAAAATATTTAAACTAGTCCAAATTGGAAATCATTTTGATTGTAGATAACTTTATTTTCTTGGAGCTTGTTAAGATATTTATAAAATGAAAAATGGGCACAATGGATTCTTTTCAAGTGTATAGAATCAGATTCATTACTAAGGATTTTCTACTAAAGTAGTCTTTAAAATGACTTTACCATGATTTGATATTAAAGTGACTATATATATAGTGACTAAATTCTGAATATTAAATTCTCATTCCAAATTAAATAAAATACAAATAATAAAATATTTAAAATTGTATTTCTTTGAAGAAGAAGCCTTTGGTAAAACACCAATAAGACATGCTTCACAATACCACATTCTTGCAAAACAAAAGTTGGTGTTGGGAACCAATGAGAGAGCGTCATAAGGATAATGTTAGCAATAAGTAACTTATAAATATATAATTTACAATTAGTCGCCAACAGTCGCATTGCTTTGACAGGTACAGTGTAGTAATACAACAATTTCATAATTTACGAGTTGTATTCAATTTCATTACACGCGTCTCCCTAATGACATACAATTAACATAAAGCACAATTCTACGAACACTACGACTAGATATTTATTATTCATATCGCTACACCAGCAAACAAGTCTAACTATTACATCGTAGAAAAATGTGTAGTACGTAAAAACACAATGACAAATTTTATATAACGACCATTAATTTCATGATATGGCGTTGTGTCTGAAAAAGAAAACACATTTTGTAGGTTATGCAAATAATAGAACAGTATAGAAAATATTTTGTTTTTGTTTTCTTTACAGAAAAATTATGGGGTTTAGGAAAGAAAAACAAATATGTCAACTTAGGAAACATGTTGATCTGGGGAATGGGACTCGTTGGCAATATTGTTTAGGTTATAGGAAAAAGGAAACAAAAATATGTCAGCTACACTCGGAAGTATCAAATTGAAACATATCGATTGTCATTTTGGTTTAATTGATAAGGAATGATTAAAATATGATAAAGATCGCTTGTTTTTCTATTAAATCAGCAATTTTTGTTTGTTTACATAAGTTAAAAATAAGAACTAAAAACTAACAAAAAGTGATGTTTTATCAACGAATGAAATTCCGATTTTTACGTTTTTTGAAAATGACAAAATGTAGCGTCACAAAAACCGCTGTAACTTATAATGTAATGGTCTGAATGTTATGAAATTTTGACACATATTGTTCGAAGGTTGGCACTATCTAAAATCATATTAATGTATCAATAGTACCCTACGAAGTTATTGAGTGATGTGTCTACTAAGAACGCTCCTAATGATGCATAAACTATTCCTCAACTAAAAAAGGAGTATTTGAAGGTGTTGAAGTATTTGCACTGTTTAATACTAGTATATAATAAAATCGTATAAAAAAGGAGAATCATAATTTGATTGCGGTTGTAAATTATAGTTGGTAACGGTTTAATCGTTCGTTGTTTTATTTCTACAGTATGCAATTGCTGCAGATAACCTAAATAACCTAAAGCAATTATCGAAAATCGTGCTAATTAATGAAAAGGGCGGTAGTTTTAAGTTGTTGTCTCGTCTCCACTGGTGACAAATAAGAATTTGCAATGGATAGTACTCCTTACTAACCACTACGCCACCTAATGTAGTATATTCAATTCATTTATGCTCTTAACATTTTCAAGTGCACTACTATACACTGTAGTTATATGTTATATATACGAGATCATATGCTATGATTATTTTTTGTTACTATTTAAAATGAAATTATATAGTCGATATACATAGACGTCCTATGTACTAAAAATAAGTCAAGGATAAAAATTCGTTCGATAAAAACAATTATAAATACATAACAAAACTATGAAAATTGTAAAAAGTCCAACACACACACATGTACAATGTACAATGTACATGTTCAGTAAATACAGCAACAAATTTAAAAAACAAAAACAATACACGAAAAACTTTAACAATACAAATATTTTAAATTATAACACGTAGTTGAAAAGTTGCACCTGAGCTTTCAAAAGCTCCCGTATTTCCCCTCGTAACAAATCGCACACTGTAAAAAGCATAAAATAGTGGAGGGGATACAAGGACACGAATGAATTTTGGAGGGGATAAGACTACATATTAGTTCAAGGTGGGGGAAATTATATCAAGTAAAGGCTTTCCCGCGTCATGGCTTGTAACCAGTGTTGCGGCGAGATCCACTGCAGGCGTACTCTCCGGAATAATTTTCACACGGTGAAATAAATTGTCGTGGTTTAAAGTTTACGAGCTTTACAAAGTTGTTGATTACATTTCTTGTACTCTTGTTTTATGTGAACAAAATTAATTTGTGTGTTTTTGTGAAGTTTTAATTAAAATTATTTAATACGAAAATAGAATTTATTAATATTTAAAAATTTTTAAATTGATATTAAGTTATTATTAATAAACAATAAGCGTATTGCATTTTTAAATAAATACCGTATTAATCGAATTATTTAAGATAAATATATTGCGAATTTATTGAATAAAAAAATGTGAGCATTTTTTAAATAAATAAAACGGATGACAGGTAGTACATATTATTACCATAACTAAATTTAAATATTCTTATTTGAAAATAAATTATTTCTATACGTAATTATTTATGAAATTAGATTATTTCTATTATTATATTTAACATACCCATTAACCATAAACATGTATATTTCAGTTATGTAAAATTTACATCTTACTTACGTAATTCATTTTATGTAAATATAAATAAACATTTTAATAAAAAAAAATGTTTATTCTTTATTATATCAAAAAAGAGTTATGTTTATTTTACATATCAATTATATAAAATAAAATTTTAAAAAATATTACAAAACTGAGATATATATTAATAATAATAATAATATAATAATAAAATATAATCAAATATTTTACATAAATAATAAGTAAAATAGAAATTTCATTTAGATAAAGTTTGCATTATTTTATGTCACATTTACGTCTTACGCTTAATAGTTATTGTATTATTATATAGTATTTATATAATTAGTACTTTGTTAGATGAACATAATTACAAAAAATTAAAATGCCTATCTTTTAATTTAAAAATGAACAACGTAATCTAAAAGTTTTTTCGAGTTTTTAATTAAGGTTTATCTAACATAACAAATATTACCTGTTATGTAAAGGAATTTATATAATATAAATTGTTTTGTGACCTATATCATTGCTTTTTAAAAAACAAATTAATTTTTGACTATTACAAAAATTCTTAAGAAGTACTTTTAAGGATTAAAGACATTTAGAATAGAATAAAATTCCATCCGTTTAGATAAAATATTTCCAAATTTTGATTAAGTAAAATATTACATGGATGTAAGGTAACATTCGTATTTTGTGTTTTGCGAACACATCTATAAATATGTGCACCTTGAAATAAAGATTCATATTTCATACTTCACAAAAGTTAAAAATAAAAATTGCTTTCGAAATAAAATTTCAGTTAAAAACGCTTTAGTGAATTAAAATATGAATACGAGTATTAAGCGAATTCTATAGAGAGAATAATTTAAATTCAGTTCGTTTGTTTATAATGCATATGCATAAACAAATACATTCAATGAATGCTGACTTTATTTACTGGAAAACGTTGCACAAAATTAAATTTATTATATCACAATCAATTAGTCAGATTGATAATAATGATGAGCAGTCACCATTCCGAGTTTGCTGGTACCCTTTAATAATTAAACAAATGTACTCGTACAGCTATCGTAGTAGAAACTGCTAAAAAAAGTTATTTTTATGTTTATGGCTCACATGGCTATTATTAGCATTTTAATGGGAAAAATACCGGAATAACCCATTAATAAGCAATAAAGTATTTAACTAAATTATTCTAGTGTGATACTATTTATTATGAAAAATATGGCAGTTTACTTTAAGAGTAGGTGTAAGAATAAAAAGAATATTAATATATCATAATAATTAAATGATAACAAAAAATTATAGAAATTATTATCCAAATTAGTGTTTTGCCTGTATGTAAAAGAAATGTAATTTCCACTGCAGGATAATTTTTATGGAAAAATAAAGGAGAAGAAACAATAAATGACTTTGATGATAAATTTTCAAACATTGTATGCGTTGTTGTGAGTTCCATGAATGATTTTCCATATATCTACGCTACATACCTTTATTGCGACCTTTATTGAAAATAGCTGCAAATATAAAACAGTCACTCCTTATTGATACACTCTTTAGTTTAAACAGCGTGATTCAATTAAATAAACTTATAAAATTGTTAATTCATATTTTGGCAATCAGTATCTGAAAGAGATAGGCTACAACGTCTAAAAAAACGGTTTGAGCCCGCCATAATTTGAAACCATACATTTTTTTTGAGTAAAATTGTTCTTACGTTACGAAAAAGTGAAAAAATATGAACAAGCTCATGCTATTAGAGCATGGACCAGGTAAAATGTTGTGTCGTTGTGCAGGCCCACGTATCGTGGCTTTACGTAATGTGACTGATGGGTCACATTCAAATTCAAAAATTCAATCTACGAACGGGGTTTGCGTTGCGAGAAAACAGTACACGGTACAGTGGGGAGGGGGGAGCATGTCTGTGAGTGACAGACATGGATTGCATAACTTGGGATGACACGTAGCCGAATGATTGACACGTGAGTATATAAAACTGGCTAGACGGAAGCCATATATAAATTATATGTAGATAACAGTTCAACAAAACGATAAAACTGCAAACAAAACAGCCGCTACTATATTTTCTTGTAGCAATATTGTGCAAAAAATGTTTTTGGCGTGAACTCTCTACGGAATAAGAGAGTAGGAGGATAAACAAACAAACTCGAGCATATCGATTTATGATGTTTATTTTCATCCTGAATCATTTCTCAAGTTGACACCTCATTGGCTATTAAGAAAGTATAAAACTAAAGTAAATATTGATGAAATGACGCTGGTGAAAATTATATGCAGTGTGGTGTACGAAAATAAACTAATTGCACGTTTTATGGCCGTATTTAAAAGTAATGCGTAAATATTTTGCCAGAAAATCGTTAAAATATTTTAATACTTTACTTTTAAATATATCTGATTACTAGTAATAATTATTTTTAACATATAACAATAATATACAATTTGCTTTAAATAGGAGTGTTATTCAAAGTAGTCAGTAGCGAATTGCACACTTTCTGTTCGACCGCAGCGTCGTGTTCAATTCTTTCCCGTCCTAATAGTTGCATTAGTTAGTCACAAATGGATAAGTTTGGACTTTAAGGTGAGTGTTTAAGAGGTTGCCTGTTAGGCCTGTCGCACACTGGAAGCGTATTTAAGTGAATTTTGACCAGACGTTTACCCGCGTAAATGTAATGAACCATCGCACACTGCAAGCGATAAAGCCGTCCGAATACGGGCGTTACGCAGTGCACTCACTGCAGCGAATTTTAACCAAACGAATACATGCTACAACGCTAAACCTATCTCTACCTTATAAATGCAGTCTGACTGCTCAGACTGAAAGGGATATGGAACGGAATACAATAGTCTCTTTCATAACAGAGGTGTATCGATAAAAATTAAAGCAAAAGTTTGCTCTCATGATAAATTATGTTAGTGCAAAACATCTCCAATACACCTTTCAGTACACAAATTTGCCTTCCACAAGCTCACGCACGGTTTAAATGCAATAAAATTCAATGCAGCAAAAATATGCTTTTAAACTTTTCTTTATTATAAAACATTTTGTGATATAAATAACAGCACAGTTTTTACAATTTCATAACCGTAAAAAGCGAACCCAATATTTCTATTAAAGAAAAAGTTTTAATTAAAAAATAAAAAACTCTGACAAAAAAAAATAAGTTTGTTTATTTTAGAAATAAAATAAACAGCAAATCTGATAAAAGGTTGAAATCTCATAACCGAGTTACACGCCTCGAAAAAAGTTCTTTCAACTGGGTACAAAAATAAAGTTACTTATAATTTAACAATGAACGTTAATAACTTTCTTTCTATGTTATACTTGGAAATGCGTTCTCAGTGGCATTAAATAATCGTAAGCTACTCTTCTTTTATAAAACCGGTAAACTTAAAAAACCGTGGGAAGAATGATACTTCCAATTGTATAGAAATATATTTTTATAAACCTAATATAAAAACTTTTTTAACATGAAAAGGGCTAAGTAGTTTCAACCACATAATCATTGTTTATGATTTCTGTTATGAAATCAACCATTTAATAGATGGCGCCACGATTGGCGAATCCATATGAACGCGAATCCTTCAAACGACAAGTGTTAAAATTTCATGACATTTAGACCATTTGTTTACAAGTTACAGTGTTTTATTCATTAGCATTTTATATTTGTTTCACTAAACTTTCATTATTCACAGTGATGCTCTTAAACTAACTATAAATGGAAACTATTTACATGTCTGAAAAGTGTATCAAAGGCTATTTAAATAATCTATAAAGGATCTACTTCACAAAGTCATTAATTTTCTAAATTCAGCGTTTCTAATTAATCATTCTACACCTCTTTTATAAAACTGCAGCTCGTCGAAACATGTACAAGTAGGGCAGTAGAGCAAACCAATTAAATTCAAATAAAGCCTTTTAAGGTAATAGACATTGTAAAAAGAAGAGAAGTTGAAGCTTACCACAACATAGCGGTTTTTGTTGGAACATCACAAAGACTATGGATTTGGTGAAGTGCTACACAGTCATTAGTGAATGTAGTGTTGTTTCAATAATATTATTGTATAGAAATATACACGTAATACAAAACAATTAGTAAGCCATGTGTATTTGCTCTATGCCAGACTCAGTGAGCTCTATGGGAGTTATACAAATTTATTACATGTATAGAGTAGGTTAAAGTTAGTTGATAATTCACTGAAATTTAGAATTAACAAATTTACTGATGGAAATATACAAGTAGGAACCATTTAAAGTGTGTAAACAAATACTGAATACGTTAATCGTAAGTCGGAGATGAACAGAGATTGGTTTCTATCACATGCGGAAAAGTCGAGTGCACAAAAGATGTGCATAATATGCTAGAAATAAGATATAAGTAATTCATTTAGTGCATATGTATCATACGGTTAAAATAGCAGGAATTTTGCAAGTTCTCAATTAAGCTACGAAAGATTATTTTTAGTGTTTTATGCTGGATTTCATTACATATTCATTGACAGTATGAAATACTCGCAAATTACAATTTAGCACAATCTTTATAACACAACAAGCTTTAATTAGTATATGGTAACGTTGCAGTAAAATGTTAAATTCATATCATTTAAAAGAGCTGCAAAATATAGATTATAGTGGCCAAGGAGCATTTATACATGTCAGACTGTCAGGTTCGATCACCGGAGCAGCGATATAATTTCTGGATTAGGTTGTTATTAAACTTAAGGTGAAAATAAAGGTTATAAAATTTATGACAAACCCTTAGAAATGTTACCAGTCATATAAAAATTGGAATTTAACTAGAAAATATAGCAATATTCATTTTCAAAAGTTATTTTTGCGGTTCCAACTCATTAAAAATCAGTGGAAGAAAGCTTAAAATGTAGATACGTTAGTCATCTAACTAATTGCAGCTTTAGATTTTGATTCGCGTTTATAGTTACTTACATAAAACGATTTAAACATAAAAAAACATGGTTTCTTTTGATAATATTTAACCTGCTGTATAATATCGTCATCTATATTTCGTGAATCAAAAATGGTTAAGTATCGTTTCACCTTAATAGGAATATGACTTCAATTGATTTTAAAATGTATAAAGTAGCAGTGTAGCCTTCATATATAAAGCACAACACCATTTAGTCGGAGATTGGACACAGCATAAAAAATAGGCTGACGTTAAATAAATTAATTTTCAAAACAAATATTTGTATATTATTCATGAGATGTGATAGATGAGATGAAATATTTGGTAAGGAAATTAGTTTTGAACTAACTAGAAAAATCATTAAAATATTTGAATAAATAAGCCAAAAGGTGTGCAAGATCATTGATGCTTGACACTGACTGCTGTGTATTCGGGATCGATCCGCGGAACAGAGCTATATAAGAGAGTTATATTTTCTGCGTTTCGTTGATATTAAGTTAAATTGATCATAAATTCATCAGACAACTATCAGGCTAAGACACCACAAAAACTGTGATAGGACTTAGTATCGAAAATAGGCTGACGTTAATTAAAATAATGTAACGTTATGTTATTGGTTTTTTTAAAGTTGTCATGTTTTAAAATCATATATTATAATTGTAATTGTTTTTGTTTAAGAAAGAACTACTTCATGTTCATCCAATGTTTTTTATATTTTATTTCTTTTAACAAATGTCACAATGGTTTTGAGACAACATCTACGTACGAAATGTCACAAGTATTATTCTTATCTTTTAGCTTTCAACTTGCATCTCTAGGTATTCAATTTCCACTGAATACAAGTAAGACGTTTGTGTATTTGATTATAGTTTAGAATTATGTCAACTAGGAGAGAATTTAATTATTATTTCATCAAATTCTAGAAATTCTCAAGGATTGTTATAATAAACAATGTAATATTTTCTACTACTTGCTCCTTATATTGACATTAACATACTCAGCATATTTCGTCGGGCTTTAATAATGATTTACCCGCCAACAATAACATGTTGAATACATATTCGTGAGACGCTGTAGCTTACGTTGCAAGACGGTATCATAGACTTACTTGTATACGCTTATGCGTTGTTGAATGTTTGCAAGTTAAGTTTACTCAACTCGTTTTCATATTACGTATTTCATTGTTTTGAGTTATATTGTATATTTACATTGTAAAATAGAATCTTGTTTGAACTCTGAATCAATTAAAGTGCGTCATAACAGAGAGGGTGGGGGGAGGTGTGTACGACTAGAACACAATACGAATATGAATATAATATAATAACACTTTGAAACGTTCGCTACAATTGGTTTACCACTTGATGTGGTTTTAATTGTAATTAGTTTTGTTAGATATATGAGTATACGAATATATTCAAAATATACATAAATACAAGTATTGTGCTAAACACAATTGCGTGTGTTTATCTAATATAACAAAAGTTTTCTCATTAACATAATCATAAAACATCTTAAGTAAATCGTTTTAAGGATTATATAATATTAAGATGTCCTTCTTAAAGATTAAATGGTAATACACTATTCTTTTTTTAAATAATTATTTAAGTGCATGAACTTTCAAAAGTTATTAGCACTTGAAAAGGATATATACATTTATAAACATTTACAATAATTTACTACTTATAAACATACTTAAAATAAAAGGATTAAATTGGTTTTGTTTATAAACTGTGCTTTCAAATATCAGCCTGTATTCTTGAGGCATAAATAAACTATCCTTATCAAGACTCTTTGAGAAGAAGTGTTATTAAGTTTTAACTTAAATAACATACTGCATAAATGTAACGTTTCGTGTTCACCCGGACAACTCATTGCGTTTTGAAATAAGAGAATTAATTTTGAATTAAATACGTCACACGCAACAGAGGGGGGTGGGGGCAGAATATTTGTGATGCTCTGAAACATTTCCGAAAAAGCTAAAAAAAAAGGTCATGTTCACAAGAAGTTATAAATTTCCATTATTTCATTTTGTCATTTTTTCCAAAAACTTAAAACGAGGTCTAAATAACATAACAATTTGTGTGACATAATTTATGGAATGGACTGGATGGAAAACAATATTCCAGTTGTATGCATTCCAGCGATATTCAACAAATTTATCTGTAATATAATTTTCTTTGGTTGCATTTATGAGTTTATACGAGTATAAAATCATAAAAAGGATACAATTTTGCAAGTAACATGTAACTATATTTAGGTTTTTTTTGGAGATGTTTCACTAACCAATTGGATAATCGATATAGAATGCAAATCGGAGAAAGCAGATCAGACTGCTGAGTCTTCCGGTTCGACCTACAAACCAGCGCTATATTTTCTAAATTTGGTTAGTTATCATAAACTTATTTAGCAGTGACAGTAGGACACGTAAGGCACAATAAATATTGCCAATATAGTATACTGTTGTCAGTAAAAGGAAATAGCCCGAAGATAAATATACTTTTTTAACATTTTAATTAAGCTTTACTATTTCATAGAACACTACTGCATTTTCAAATAAATAAACCAGTAATCTAGATGTCTACTGAAGTAGGTCTTCAATTCCTTTTTCAAAATTAGACTTATACCACTTTATCAAGTGACAAACTCGTAGAACGGTTAAGGTCTTTGTCCCTGCGAAAATAGTTGACCGTACGTAGTGGGGTAGTGATGACCAGAGACCAGACTGATCACGCTAAAGGTTAATTACATATAAACAGAAAATACTCGACAAAAAGAAAAACGTGAAAAACGTGAAAAGTAGTTGATGAAGTATTAGTGGAATTAGTCTTAATGAGATAACGGAAAATTCTAGAGAAAAAAAGTAATAATAGTGAAACTGCAAACTGCGGAAAAGTGATTACCAATTAAAAGTTAGGTAGAGTGAAGTTTTATTTTGTTGACAGTTGAAGTTGATAAATACGTCATTTGGAAAGGGAATAAAAGGATTTATCGGCGGCTTGATTAGTTTTAATGAGCTGTTATCACGACGAGGTGATTCCTCATAATGGATAATGCATGTCCGAATTGTAGCTTTACTTACATAATTATTAAACACATTAACATAAATTATACTGCGTACAGAGACGAATTAAATGATGGGCGAAATAGTCAATTGTTACGGATGCAATTAATTTTGTCGTGAGACTAAAATAAAAAAGATCATTTCTTTCACAATGAGGTTGGTTAACCCAAAAAAATGGAAAAAGGATTATTTAATGATTCTGTTTAAGGCTCTCTGCATTTTATATTCTATCACTTTTGTTCCATTATAAAAATTAGAGGATGAAGATTAAAAATATTGTAAAATAAATTTGTTCAACATTGTAACAAACAATAAAAACTTGGTTGAATTTCAAAAATAACTTCACAAAATCGCAGCAACTAATATTGAATATTTTCCATAAATAAATAACAGAAATTATGAGTCAGTTGTTTTCCCGTTTACAAACCGATAAACTTTTACTAACTTTAATATTTTCTGTGTTATCAATATCCATCCCTAAAGTTCAACAAAGATAGGAATAAGACATAATTGAAAGCTTAAGCAGATAGTCACTCGAGCAGGAATAATTGGAATCATTCGTTTAAGAACGGTAGAATGACTTACAGATTGAAAACTTACTAGGTACAAATCAATAAAGACAAGAAGATATTTAAAGAACGATATTCTTAAGGAAAGTGACCATCTGGAAGATCATAAAAGGATTCAACTAATGTAAAAACAATGTAACAAGTTTAAACAGTGGAAAGTTATAGATATATAAATAGAAAATTGAAGGGGATGAAGACATTAACAGAGAGAATAAAATCAAATTAGGAAAATCGTGAAAAATGTTTTTTGTATTATTATTTCACTTTTTCTTATGTATTTCTTCATAATAATTTTTGCTCTATGGCTTTACAATCTCCATAATATATCATATTGCCTTATAATAATTAACATTAATTTATGTTGCATAATTTCGTAGTTTAAACAAATTAAATTCTCTCCATGCTTTTAAATGTTTCTCTCTTTTGTTCTTCCCCTTCTTCCTCCTCCACCTCCTTACTTCCTCCATCCATTGTCTTCCATGTTTCTTCCTTGAACAGTTACTTCTCCTGCATCTATCTCATGTACTACAACTCCTTCTCTCTTCCTCTGTAATACATGTTTGCTCTTTCTTTATTTCCTATCCTAAATCTCGTGATCAATCTAGTTTCTTTACTTCACTGTTCAACCTGCACAGATTTCTGTATCTTACATTATATCTCGATTCCTTCATCTGCCTCATCATTTTCAGTTGTACCTAGGTTTACTTGTTTTTATAATTTCTTTAAAGTTTTTAAACACCACTATGTCCGTCAGATTGTCATATGAAAGACTGCTAACTTCCTGAACGCTAAATATCTTTGTTATTTACGTTATTAATGCGCGATAGTGACTACTGCAAAAGCAAGCGTGAATAAAAGTAAAAGTTTTTCAATTTATCATGATGTTTAAAATTAGACCTTACAATGTAATAATACATCTCATCATAATTTTGAATGCTGCAGACTGAACTCGTATATCACGAATCAGTCTGTACCTTACGTTTATTTTACTGATAAGCATTTCAATTCGGCATTTTAATTAACTGATTATCATCAAAATGCTCCACCGTCAGTACCACCACATCCCTACCCACACTCTATGAAGTTTGAACCAGCTCTAAATGAATCCAATGTACGTGTAGGAGCTGCTTCGTTGAACAATTATGTTACACAATATGAGTATATAATCTACCTGTCAAGCCACGTGATTTAAAATAATTAAATGAGATTTGTTTTCGAGATAACCCGGGCCAGTTGGCAGAGACACTTTATGAAATGTTGCGTTATTACTGTTAGCTGTATAATGTTCACAGAAATGATAAGGTTTGACTTTTGTTAAAGTTTGACTTTGTTTATATCACTATTCGGAGGCGTAGTGGTAACCCTTCAACGCCGAAAATAGCGGATTCGTATCCCACCGTAGACACTGAAATGTTTAAGGCGAGAAAAATTTAGATCAATTTCAGCGATGTTCACCAAGCATTTTCTGTAGAAAAGAATAAGGTAGGACTTTTAGATTTCATTATAAAGGAGATGAATAAAAAATGATTCGATTCACTGTTTTGTAGAATACCTTAACCTTAACCTCAGATCCTTTTAAGAAGATTTCTTGTAGCTTTTCATTTTCTTTTATTATTATTTCATCAGATAGAAAGAAAGTACTTCATACATTAAAGTTGCATAGGATAGTCATACTCGACAACAGGAGCAATCGGATAATTTCTGGAATTCTCTGGAAGAGATGGCATGACGTGGAAGTACGTACTTGTATGGAGCTATGAGTGGGTGTAGGGATGGTGTAATCGAGATAGGTTTCGTAGAGATGAGTGGGAGAGGAGGGGTGTTTACGGGGAATATATTATTTAGTAATGACTATATATTCTATAGGTGTATAGAATTATATTCCGGTCTTAATATTTATGATATGAAACTTTGTGAACGTCTTCTTTGACAAAGAAATTGTGGTCAGTAAACGAACAGTAACAAAAGTTTGAGAATAGAGATAAAATTTTTAGAATGAAATGAACGTTGTATGAAGCATAGATAATGATAGTAATATTTGAGATGTACATTTTTCTTATTTAAATTTAAAAATTGTTTTTAAAGTAAGCGAATTACGCATAACTCGGTTATTCATTTGATCGACAAGAAAACTAAGGAGTATTATAATATACCTTAGCTAGAATCGAATTTGAGATAGGACTTCTGAAGTTTCACGTAGGACAGTTGACGTCCGCATTGGTTGTTATGGCGTTTAAGGTAGGGCATAACTTTCTATAAAAAAACATTTTTTTGAAAAACGTTTTTGGACATTTGTAAATATGTTTTAATGAACTAACGAACGACTATAGAACTAAGAAGAAACACAAAATATATATTTTAACATTGACATTGACATGATGTTAAATAATATATAGAAATAAAGAAAAAAAAACGTAAGGGTATGTAAGGTACTCCATCATTTCCTATTAAGTTGACTTGGAAATGCAATTTGAAGTTAAGCTAATTGAAAAATATGCAGTATAGTACACATCCTTTTAAACAACGCTGCATTAAGAAAGAGGAGCCTAATGGATTTTTTTATTAATCTAATTCTTTTGACATCTTTATATATAAAAATTTAGCCAGCTCACAAAACTTGTACTCGGTCGATTCACTTGAAATTTTGACGGGTGTTTCTCTCTTGTTGATCGTCGTCTGTGTGTGTGGATTTTAATTACTTTCCTATTCATTCCATATTAGACTGAGCCACAGCAAAGCGTGGCCGGGTGTTTTAGTAAATTTTCTTGATATTATATTTATTTTTAATTCGGTTTCAATGAAAATAGTGCAACGCAGTAATTTAAATGTAAATTTATAACATAATTCACAGAATAGACCCTAACAACTGTCGCTTGGGATAAATAGGAGATATGAATAATACATATGTTTGTCTAAAAACCACTCGTTCCACACATTACTCAAATAGATACAATTTCGATTCAAATAAAGCTGAGGGAATACTCATGCACAGAGTAATTTATTATATCATTATTTGTTCTATATTCATAAATAAAATAATGTGACACACAAATTCAAATAAGCCACCTCAGAGTGCTCATTGCATACTCAATTATTTAAACCCTTATTTGAATAAAGGCAACGAAATAGCTAAAACATGTCATAGTTTGAAGCTTGAAGCTTAATGCTTATTCAGTGTCAACGATTTCAATTGATTATCGAGATAGCAACCTGCCGTATAGTGTGCAGTGGTACCTGACGTGGTAGACATTAAATGAACAATGGCTTCTACGTCTCCCATACATCATGCGACGTGACCATTTCAAACACTAGCGATTCGTTGCATGATTTATGATAGAATCCAGCTCTAATGAATGAATGAAAATGTAAGCGCTCGAAGGTAAACGTCCACAGGCGCGCATAGCTCTTATCAGACATTCACTTAATGTAATAAACGTGGAAGAGAGAGAGAGAGAGAAGCGAGATGGAAAGTAGTTCATGGCAACTCATGAAATGCATGCCGTAGTGCATGTAGATTCGTAGTTGTTCAGCGAAAGCCTCTTTTTTTGAATCTCTTTCCTTTCACGTTCAATGCGATAAATTCCAGGCGTTTAATACGGACCTGCGACTGTTTACCTTTATGTGAGTGCTCTACTATATTCTATAGTACTATTTTATTATTATTTCTATTCTACTACGCAACTTCTAATTTAATTTTGTACAGCGGCATTTTTGGTTTTTTAGTTTTATCACACAATAAATGTTTTAAGACTGATTGCAAACCTTAGCCCCGAATCTGCCCGAACCGAATGAGAATGGAAGTGTATTATTAGTGAGAGAACGAACGTGTATACGAATGAGAGAAAACACACGGCACGAACGAAACTAAACTGGTTTTGAGCACGTTTTCAGCGACTCTGTTACTCGTTGACATTATGAGCAAAGATGTGCATAAATACTATTCAAAAGTATTTAAATACATACATACATACAAATACGACACAATAAAATCCCCTATTATGCTATTGTTACAAATTCTATAGTCACGAAACATAGCTCAACTAGTTTGCAATCAGTCGTGTGTGGAAGGCCTTAGGAGCTTTCGCAATTTAGCAATTATCAATGATCTTATGTAGAATAATATTGCAAAACTTTAAAGTATATAAAAGGTTCATTTTGCAATAGATTTTCTTTAATGCGCATAATTAACATCGGTGGCAATTGCAGTGAGTAACCCCCTTTTTGTAACTTTTTAAAGCGTCTATTAACATAAGGTTCATAGATTATTCAAAGATCCTTTTAAAAGGTCTTTACTTTCTTAATTAAGCTACTTTATGCCCACTTCAAGGTATGGGTCGGTATATAGTTTTAGGTGCATTTTAAGTTGCCTAATGTTTTCAGAAATAGTCGCTCAAGAAACGCCTAATGTTAGGGTGCACTCCAAAAAGATTATAAAATATGGGCCAGTTTTTAAAACTAGTTTATTTTTGAAATAAATGTAATTAAATTTACATCAAGTATCGGACCTATTTTGTAATTTATTTAAAGTTAACATTTACCTTTCGGTGAACTTCTAATGTTATCATCCAACATCAGAAATTAGTTAATCAATTTTACATATAAGGATTAAAGATTTATACCGAATTGTAGCACGTCTAAACAGGTGTATTTTTTCTCTTTAATAATAATAATGTTTCACAAAATAAGTGTGAGACAAAAGTAAAAAAAACAAGCGGTGATGTTCTAGAACACTGAAACTTAAAGCTTCCATTATAATAATAAATTACACTTAGAAAATATTTCTCAAAATGTTTGTTCTTCCCGGTGGACTTAAGAACTTTAAGTTTACTATTTCGTACACATTACTCGCATTACAAAGTTAATTTTTGCATGCATAAAACTTTATAATACCACTCTAAAATGATCTATTTGAAGTAGGAAGTGTAAGACATGGCAACGATATGGTAACGAAGTTACTTAGAACCGTAAGAACTTATATACTCGAACTTGTAGGAATTAAATTCTTCTATGAAGTTACATTAACATAAGCAAATAATTACGCTAAGTCTCTCTAGTCTTATAAATG
The DNA here is from genome assembly GCA_963678705.1 of Panorpa germanica. Taxonomy (NCBI): domain Eukaryota; kingdom Metazoa; phylum Arthropoda; class Insecta; order Mecoptera; family Panorpidae; genus Panorpa; species Panorpa germanica. Next base: position 5,882,906 of record OY783212.1, on the reverse strand, counting down.
CAAACGGAAGTTTCTAACACTCATCGCTTTACAGTTCCGCGAAGTAGGTAACTGACTATTATAACAGTGATTTTTAATCTTCCTTGAAACTGACAGCCTTCAGAGTACTAGTGTTTTGTAAGCTGTAAGAAGTGCACTTAATGAACTAATTGGGTGCAAGTAGAGATATGAAAAAGCGTTACAGGTAAAAGATAGTGTTCTGATGTAGATTGGAGTTTTTAGTCAGTTAAGAAATTTGTTGAATGAATACTGAATAATTTTGTTTATTTGCACTTTTATTTTTATTCTTATTATTTTACAATACGCGCAAAAGTAGGTTAATTTCTGATATACGTACAAAGGTGTTCCGAAGAAAATCACTTTAATTACGATCGTCTTGAAAATTTTAATACATATATATATATATTAATGAAAGTCCTTTCTCCGTAGAAAAAGTTTCAATACTTCTTGCCGTACTAAATTTTTAAATATTAAACTGTTAAAATTTGCATTTTTGATATATGAACACTTGACAACTTGAAATTGATATTTCATAATCATCAAAGCATATTCCTAGTTTTTAATAAAAGTTCAAGCATAGTTTTGTTGTTACCTTTACGAACTTGATACTAACTTTGGAGTTTTTTAAATAAAGTATTCGTTACTTTAAGAAAGTTGAAAACCACTGGCATGTTACGTCATCAAAAGACACATATTTACATGTCAACGATTTTAATTTTACTCGATTTCATTAATTAGCAAAATGAAAGACAAATATTAAATAAAGCAGTTCATAAAATGTGATTAAAAACTTATAAATTCCACAATTAATGTAACTCGATATTTATCATTTGAAAAGCATATTTGCAAAACGGATGGGTGTCCGTTACAATCACCATATCGTACTCGGTGTCAAACGGTATGCAAATTAAACATATTCATTAATATTAATGAAATGGAAGCTCTATGGAATATATTACAGGCAACGATTTGAACCACCTACACAGTTTTAAAATTAATTAATAGAAGTACAATGTATTAGTATACGTAAATAAATGATAAAACTAAAAGTTAACCTAATTAAATCGGTTTTGTAATTAATAATTATTTAAATAGAGAGCTTTGAGGTGTTGTTACTAGGCTGATACATTGCGGGTTTACAAAATGTTCTCGTCATGTCTCAGTCTTTATCGCCTTTAGAATTCACAGAATGAACGGAGCTTCTAGAAAATAAATAAATTCAAAAAATAAAATTATATGAAGTTGAAAATATTGATAAAATGAAAATATCAAATAAAAAAGTGAGGAATGAGTGGGTTGACATGGTGTCTTGAGGTAAAGACGGTCGAATCTAAGTGGGTTGTTTATCTTTTTTGAAAAGACATGTAAGTAACGGTTATTGGTGGTATAATATATACTATAGTTACTGTGAAACACTGATATTTGGTGCGAACTCAGATATTACTCAATTTTTAGGTTATGAAAACGGAGAGGATGATATACTCGTATAAAAATAGTATTTGTGGATTCATATTGAGCTTGAATTCATTATGTTACACTTATATTTCTAAATAGAAAATGTCAAATACGGAACCATTCAATCGATGGACAGATGCTCAGACACGTTAGATGCTAGTTTTGTTGCCAACATAAGAAACATTTTTATATTTGTGCAGTTCAGTGGCCAATTACGTTACACGTGAATGGAACGGTCATTGCTTAGCAACGGGATGTTGTTTTTAATTCTAAAACTCGTATAGATTACTTAATTAAATATTAATAATCATAAATCTTAAAAGCAATACTTTATTAACACATAAAATTAAGATTTTTTCATTGTTTTGAAAATTAAAAAGTAGCTTTACTAAAATTACTGCGACTTGTAAACTAACGGTAGGAATGTCATTAAATTTTGACACATATCGTCTAAGGGGTTGTGCTATCTAAAAATCATATGAATTTCTAAACTGAGTAATGTGATAAATTACTGTGTTGAAAAGTACATATTATATTTGTAAAAATACTATAATAAAAATAAAAATATACAAAATAATTTATTTCGAAATATTATAAAAATTAAACAAATATACGAGTAATTAAAATGAAAATCTAGCAAGCGTTAGTTTATATCCAAACCAGCCATAAAAACATGAAGCTTCTGGCTCCGGGTTACAGTTGATTATTTAAAAACAGTTTCAGGAGTTGGAGGAAATGAACCAAAAAACGAATACAGTATATACAATTCTTAATTGAATGTAAAAAACAGTTTATTAAATGTTAAAGCTATAAATGCAAAGCGCTTGATTCAATTATGAATGAAAAATTATTTTCATAAAATACTATAATAATTTAATTATTGTGAGCATCCTCTTGTTTTTATATTTAAAGTACAAAGTCATATTCAGAAATTATAAAACGAAGAAGTAAATCTTATAATAACTGGGAATATTATTTATTCCTTGAAAATTTAGAAAAATTAGAAAATATCAAGAAATGGATTAAACCAAATTATTTTTTGTGCGACTCAATGTCGAACTAAATATTAAAACGTTAATGTCCAAGCTGGAACATTATTTACAGATATATTGTAAAAGCGAGAGGATAAAGCCTTATTCCCACTCACTGAGTTTTAGTGTTAATTTAAGATTTTAACCAAAAATGCAAATTTCAGCTTGTGAAATAAAAGAAATAAAATTATATAATTATATTAAATACAATAATAATTTATATTAAATAAAGATAATGTACCATATATTACTGACGCATAACGCATGATTTGACAAGTTCAAAATTACATTTAAGGTTAACATCTTAAATTAAAACTAAAAACAGTGAGTTGGAATGCGGCTTAAGCTTAATACCTAACGCTTAATATTTGTGAAAGGTCATATTCCGTAATTGTGAAATGACTATAACATGGAACAGAGAATCGTAGTAGTGATTAACAAAATTTGTTAAAGTGTATAGAGATTAATTAAATATAATTGATGGTCAAAAAGTGCACAGCTCTCAAAATAATAACAACTACTCAGGCCAGAAATATTTGAAGAGGTTCTAAATAATTTTGTGATAGATACTTTTTATATATCCTTGAGAAAAGTTTAACGACCTTCTATATTTCGTTCTACACTTTCTACCAATATAAAGGAATAAAAATAAAAAATTCATTTTTATTATCAAAGCATAAAATAGGTACTACGGCTGCTTGCTATATTTGTTCAAGAGCTGCGTAAGTCATACAACTTCCATCGAGTAAATTACATCGATATATTCAGATTAAATGACATAAAACTCAGCATTTAAGAGTTTATTCCACTTTATTGAAGACTCCAATACTGTTTGTCACTCAACGTGCGTATAATGCGATATTTTATTTCGAAGCCATTTCAAATGGATTATTTCCATATATATCATTTTTTAACGGGTTTATTATACCGTATCAATATACATTACCGGAAGTAGATTTACTTTGTCACTGTTAATAGATTGATAATATGTACGAGTATTACATTTGCTAATATAAAAGTTCATAAAAATATTGAGTAAAAATTTATTTATGACTTTAGACGGAGCCAACCCTGTTTCATTATTGGCGTTAAAATATCTTTTTTATGTTCCTTCTGTGAGTATTGAGTATTGATTGATCGTAGAGTCCAATATTTTATTTTAAGATCATTGTAAATTATAAAAAGGACTTATACTACTTAAAAAAAAAGCATCAACCTAAGTTACTTGCAGGTGTGACAGATATATGTGAGACGCTTGTGATAGCTAGAAATGAGTCAACCAGGAGTCTCTGCTACCTTTGTAAATTCTAATGCAAAAAATAATATTCCTTTTACTTATTAAAGGATTTAATACTTCTTTTTATAGCTTAAGAATATGATTATGTTCTCCAACGTATTAAAACACATTAATTTTCTCGATTTTTTTTTTTTGGACTTAACCGCATTGCTTTCAGAGCGCCTCAAATGTATTTTGTATCCAGTGCCAAATGCATGGGCGAAAGCATTGATGGTTGACGACAGACTGTCTGGCTACAGTTATATATCCTGCGTTTGGTTGTAATCAATTTAAATTGATACAATTTATACTACTAAACTTATTAGACAGCGGTGTATAACACATATATGATTCCACGACACCATAACTTAGCATCAGAAATAGGAAGACGTTAAAGAAATAAATAAACTAATAATACATTATCATGCGAATTATAACCCATCGGATAATGGAGAAGTAGGGTTGAACCTTCAATCTCTTTATCTGGCACTGATCATAATTAACACTTATGGGCCTTTTACACGTCAGATCAGATTCAGATGAACTGTACGTTTATCATATACGTAAATACTAAAATTTGAATATGAAAGTCTGGTTAAAATCAGTCTGTTTGAAGATTTTATCTGATCCTCTAAAAAGGGCTTTTCTTGTATGTACGTCAGCTAACCGCGTCTGTGGACTATAGAAAATTTAGTCCCTAGCATTATGTCATCTAGATTATTATTTAAAAAACATATGAAAAATTTTAAAATAGCCTCGTTTGTTTATAATTGATTGTTATTTTAATTAAACTCTCATCTAATCAATAACACAACAGGTCTGAGTTGGAACTCATTTTTCGAAATACTTACAAACACCTGCCACCCAAAGAAAAGGTCGTTACACGAATTTACGACAAAACAAAAATCGCGCAGTTGCGTGACTAGTAATGATTACATAAAAATATAAAAATATGGCTTTAATAAAAACGACCCGCTCCCCCATTCCGCACTTCCTCACCATTTTCATAAAATTTTTAGTGAAGTGTTTATACGCGGCTTTTACCCTGTCAAATTAATTTCTTGTTTATAGCTTGTATCGTACACATGCTAACTTAGGCGTACTCACGTGCATGTGTGTGCGAAGGGGTGATATGGAGGGGCGGGGGAGGATTATAGGATGCCGCTTCGCTGTTCCGTGGTTATATTCATGTAATGATCATATCTCCGGTATATAAACCTTCATTTACGGCTGGAAATTGGAAAAAGATTAACCCATGTTAAAGAAGGGTGTATAAGGCGTGAAAATAGTAGTTAGGAATAACACACCATGTCGTTATTCGCTATTCGTTATCCGTTAGGCGTAACAGTTTACAATACAATTTGATTGGAGAGCTGATAGTTATTTTATCGTTTAATGTTCTAGCGGAATGTTTTTTTGAGATAAATGTTTTTCTTTTTTGTTAAATCGTGCGTTAAATTTATATGATGCTTTTAATGTAAGCATTTGACACCGCTTGTAATGATTTCATTTATTATGAAGCAGAGCTGGCTAGAGTCCGGATAAACGTGTGCCGGAGTCCGCACCAATCTGCGCCCCGTGCCAAAATGTTTTCAATTTCTTTTTTAAATTTTTATTCGAATATACATACATTTGAATATTATCACTAACAATTACGCACTCTTACTTAACTATTAGTATACATTTCTCGTCAATAAAATAATAATAAAAACAATATAACAATTATATAACTAAACAACAAACAAAAACAATATAATAATAAAATATTTTATGTTAATATTTAAATTATGTTAATAATATTTACAAAGCCGTTTTCGGCGAAAACAAGCAAGATTTTATTAGACGAAAACATTTATTGCGGACATTTTAATAATAAATTGGGTTTATTGCAAGATACTCTATATTTACGCAATTTTATTACCCCCATATAAAATGACTCTTTGATTTCGCATACCAAATTATTAATTAAAATTAATATTATAATTTGTTACTAATAATTATTAATAATAATTTCATTATGTATCATTTTAAAGTAATCCTAAAATGCCAAGTTAGTTATTTTGAAGGAAAGGCCCCGCAAATGAACTTTTCCATGCGACTCTGATATGAGGCATAATTTGAACACAGAGAATTACAATTGTTTTAAAAATGTCAAAATACCGATTGTAACTTAACGAAGAAAAGCTTGCTAAAACGTTCGTAGGTAGAACGTAGAACGCGCTTTAAGTATTCGTAAAGTTTTGGTAAATTTTAACAGTAAGATTTTTGAGCATTTTTTAAATTTGTGACTAATCGAAAATATCATTGTAATAGCCGAAGAGGATTGTCAGAAAAATGAAACAAATATCTTCTTCATCACTAGTATTTCAGTTATTTTGTTCGTTGAAGAATAAGAACAACAACAAGTGTAAATAAAACAGTCCTTGGAGAAAACTTTCTATCGCAAGTTTCTTAAGTGGCTTGTAACTACAATACGCAAATGGTACATGATTTAAATGACTACTCACTCTTTTTATGATATAACAATCCCTATAACATATCAGAAGACTGTAAACAGAAATACAGAACGTCCCTTTGAAGTACAACCCCTTGTCCATAACACCCTAATGTTTAGGGAGTCAACCACTAAATAAAAATCTTTTTCCGAACTCACTCTCTCTCAATCTTTGCCGTTTCACGAAACTTTTTCGAGTTAAATGAATTTAAGGTGAAATTTTTGTTGACTTAAAATATATATTAAATAGAATTCTTAATAAGCGTGATTGTTATGGGCTATGCTTTCTTTCCCCTTAAGGATTTGGGGTAAACGCTTTGAAATTTTAACCGTTGGGGTTCTTTGTTGATGTTTTCGAGTATTGAAGGAAATTGATTATTAGAAGTATATTATGAACATCAAATTCAAATACTCATGGATTTTTATTTTAATATTTTTATCAGGAAACTCAAATACACAGGTCAATGGGTTGCGGTTCAAAGTACTTGAACTTTTACCTATTGAAGTAGCGTAGTAATATTAGAACTACGAGAAACTTAGTACAGCCACAATTATTTATTTATTTATAATCATTAAAGTGATCTCATAACAAATTACAACAAATACGAGAGTACCCAATATTATGGCTAAATTTTCAAGTGCCACTTTTAATCAATTAACAATTAACTAGGGTTTGTACGATTTAACAAAATAGAACAGCAGTTTGTTGTGAACCTGGTAAATCAAATTAATGACTTCAAGATTTCAAAGAATTAAAAACCACTTTACAGAGAATTAATTTAAATGACCGGGACAGTTGAAAATTTTATTAAAGAATTTATAAGAAAGAATTACCAGCATTGTAAATAGGACCATATATTGTTAAAAACTATCGAGCAAGGAACCTCGCCCGAATATGGAAGAACATTCACCACAAATTTTGGACCACCAGATATAAAAATAATGTTCAGACACGAATGGACATTAATGAACAATCCGATAGGTAAAGATAATACAAATAATAATTAACAATCACTTCAATTTTGTGTCCTCTTATGTTACGCCACTGTTAATAAATAAAACAAACTATTTATAGACTAAATTTAGCTACAGAGAAATAATACTTCATAATAATTTCCTCGTTGGCAGCATTGAGATCCTAGAAGTCTCTCAGAAACTTGTTCTTTAGAAAATAAATATATAATCTTATTAAAACTAAAGAGCTTAAGTCCGCGGATACTTTTACCCGTGCTGCAAGTATTCTTAGTTAGATGCTCTTAAAGAGGTGGCACTCAAATAAATACTTGTTAAGTAGGAAGAAAGGAAAGCGAAGCAAGACAGTGCCCCCCCCACCTTGTAGGTGTACTTAAAGCTCTTGATTTAAGATAATCTTTATAAGTAGAACTACTCTGTTCGGCTATGCTTTATAAGGTTAAATATTAAGTTCCCAATACAGACACCACAACATCTAGCAAATCACTTCTGCTAACTGGTTAAAAAAGCCGTAAGATCAGGAGTGTGATTCCTTAACTTCAGTTAAAAAAAAGTTTTTTGTGTTTATATTATACGCACCACCGATACAAACAATTTGGATCCGAAGAATACGATATTCTAGAACTCGACCTAGTATAGGAATTGACATTTGGGCGATATAGGGTCTCTTTCGAAGGTATTTTGGATCCAAGAGGGTTCAGAAGTTTCAGAAGCAAAATGCATTACCCCACCCCTTTTAAAATTTGAAATTTATTTTCCTAACCGTACTCAAATATATTTTTTACCTGTGGCTTAGAACGTGCTTCAAATTGTAATCAGGCTATTCGATATTACTGCGATACAAAAATGTTTGTAGAAACATTGGTATGAGACGTACAGAGTCCGTGGTCACTTCTGAACCATGTCTTAATTTCTATAAACTACTAGCTGTCCCGGCCACGCGTTGCTGTGACTAACGTTTTTGTCATATTACATTACATAGCGCCATCTATTGAATATTTACTCAATCTAGTCAACAGAATATTTACTCAATCTAGTCAACAGATGTCGCCATCATCGTCGCCCGATGTCATCGTTTGGAGCTAACAAATAATTTGCAATAAGATAATATTGCAATCATAAATTGAGATGTAAGCTATCCTATCTTTCAAGTTGGATCAAACTGCACACGGTGTACAAATTTGATTAAAATCGGTTAAGTAGTTTAGGAGTCCATCGCGGACAAACTCGGACAAACATGTGACACGTAATTTATATATATTAAGATGCTATATATATTAAGTTGGTTGTCAGGACTTCAAATGTCAAAAGAAGATATTAACAATTTATAGTCACTTTTCTAAGCGATTATTGTTAGACAATTTCTACCCTCTTCCTAATATGAATTGCTATCTCTTTTATACAACAGAGTATAAAACAGATGCATGATAAAAAGTGCAGAGGCAACAGTTAACTGGATATATATTAGAATCAGAGCTTCCTCTTCTGTTTTTCTTCCCAGATTTGGTTTTTTGATTGTCATCTGATTTTTTTCATGAAAATATCTCATTATCTGTGTTTATTTTGATGAGTTATTGAGAAAATGTAATGTCTGATAGGTTGGAAGACAATTGTATACGAGTATTTTCAAAACCCAGATAGACTGGAATGATATTAAAGATGCAATTTATTTTCGTGGGATACCTAATAAGAAAAATAAGGAAATTTATAGCCATATAAGTAAATAGTGCTATTTTTTTTTGAGTTTATTGAACATTTGCAAATTTAAAAAATGAGTTCACACGCCATTTTAAAAACCGTAAATTTTTACACAATTCTGATGGCAAATGTAGTTGTTTGTTTGCTGGAAATAGAGAATTCGTCTACTACGATACTAGTGTTATCATCTCACGTGCTCTCACGGCTCACACGGCTGGCTCTACGTCGAGATGGTCCCACGTGGGAACATTTATCTAAGAGTAGCACAAACAGGAAGTAGCGTACAACAGGCTCCATCCAGTATCCAGCTCAAGGTCGCATCACGCATTTGTTTAACGTAGTGAGATAATGTGTTTAGTTTATTGAGAAAAATGAACAAATATAATCAAAATTAATGACCATAATGTGATAAATATTTACTTGTGAAATATCTTATTGTTATAAACCGACGAAATAAATAATACGATGCGAAATTATTACCTTGATAAAGTTTTTATATGTATCAGGAAGAATTCCAAGGTTACAGAAGGTGTTGGGTACATAGATGTCAATCTTAAAAATGATGATGAAGGGAATCAATGCTCTGAAGGATTCAAAGTTTTACATAACTGTCTAAGTCAACTACACACAACGTTTGCCATCGATCACCTATCCAAATACTACTTAAACTCAATCTTACTTAATTCCTGTTTTTAACTTTTTTTCAATATCACAATAAAACATGCAGACTCTGCGGGTCGAAGCCAGCCTCAATATGAACGGTTGTTAAAGTCAACATATATAATAGTTATAAAATAGATATTTTTCAAGATGAGCATCGGTGTTCTAAGACCCTATGCGACTCCATATAAACCTTGACGTTTACATTTTATGCTAGAATGCTTTACTAAAACTCATCCGACATTCTTTATGCATGACACATCACTCTATGTAGACTGACATTATGTACTTTACGGAAACAAAATATTTAATTGGCGAGGAAACAAAAACAGAGGTAGAAATATAAATAGAAATGTGTAACAGGGAGAGAAAGAACCACAGGAACAGATGTTAGTGTAGGGACGAAAGCTTCACCGAATAAGAGAGATAGATCGTGCACATAGAAGCAGCTTTTAGGTACGGTAAGGTAATAAATAGCAAAGTGACTGGGATATCATTTATCACACATTCATCGGACGACTGGAACGTAAAGGTCAAATGATTGAAAAGACAACGACAAAAATAACAGCTGATTGGAAATGGATATTTTTATATGGAACAGTTAGAAGGTCGTTTTTCAGACAACAGATCAAAGCTTGTGCTTTCAAAAAAGAATTTATTTGTTGTATAATGGAGATAAAAAGAATCTACATCAAACAGTATTAAATTTGTAAGGTTTTCTTTCATTATATTAATGTGAAAATGTATCATAATGCTCATGTAGAAAATTGTCTTGCAGTGCAACTTTCAAGTGTGCCAGCGTACTTCAAGCTAACTCTGTTTGTGATATGCGTTATTTTTGGAATTTATTTTTAATAAAGTCGAAGATCAATTTTAAACAACCTCTTTTCAAAAATGATTGGGTAAAGTATACTTCAGTTTCTAAATGGCTGCGTTTTCGAAAAACTTCTCTCATATTGGAGTTTAATTTTCCAAAGTCACTGCAGAGTCCCGATGGAAATATGTTTTACATTATCATTTAAGATGTGGAATTAATCGGATAGTTATTTCTTTAGTTATGTTTTTTCTTTGTTTTATTTAAAGTTAGCATATTTCCGGTGCTGAGAAAAGGGAACCGCAGTCTGTCAAATAAATGTCATTGAAATTTGAGTCAATTGTAGCCCTGAGAAATTCTCGGCGATTATGACCTAGTTGTTGAAATCGTCGTCAAATTTGAGTAAAAATATGTTAACGGAACTCAAGTAGCTTCGCCAATTTATAAAGTTTTGCCATAATATCTTGGTTCTTCAAAGATGAATAAAATACCTTGTCTCTGGTATTTGTTTCTGATGACGTCACATTACCGTCAACGGTATAACTTGTGTATATGTTACACTGATAATGATAAGATGTGTTTACTTCACCAGGCGTGCTCGAATTCTCAATAAGGGTAGCATGTATTGTCTAGGTGTGTGTTCTAGGACCTATTCTAGAGTAGAGTCCTAGGTTCTGACATGCACCATGCCGTGTTCTACGGTAATCTATTATAATATTCTCAAAGCAGTGAGGTTGTCTCACATTTAACTAAAGAGATTTGAAGTAGGTCGCACGTATTGATTTCTTTGCACGTAATATATTTATGATCATTCACAAGTTTACAGAATATAAATAGAAATTGTGTTATCTTAAAAAACAATGATGTATTTATGATCAAATGAAATTGACTATTGGTATGTATCAGGTAATAGCTTCATTTCCTAGAAATAAATGACGTAGTATTCTTAGGTTTTCTTTTCTTTCTATTTCCGTTAGATGTATTTATTTTATATTGCGTATTAAATACATAACTGGATTATAATACTATTGTCTAATAAGTGAGTACGCGTAGTTAGGTGCCTTGCATTAATTCTGTCACAGTCAGTAGGAGGAGGAGGTTTCCAAAGTGTGATAAGATGTGACAAAGAGTAGGGAGCGGTCATGAGTTTCGTTATGTGACATCTAATCTAAAATTCGTTTTTCAAAAACCGAAAATAAACATGTGTGACAAGGCGTGACAATGCTCCATTGGAGGGTTGTAGAGACACATGCGAATCAGAAGGGAAAGATAATAATGATCGTGCTAGCTATTAATTGCAAATATTTCTTCAGTCGACATATTTATTTGTAACAGTTTGTTACGTTCGCACCACAGATTTATCTGTAGGCGCATGAGGCGCGCACTTATGAAAATGATTTCTTATGTGGTATTTTATATAAATAAGATAAATTGTTATACGTACAAAATGATGATTAAAAGACCAAAACATGACTTACCTGTAACAAAAAGAAAACATACATTAGAATTATATAAAAATTTATAAAACAAAAAAGATTCAGCTCATATCGTGCTTAGATGAGCGAAACATAAAATTTGAGTGACAATCGGAATCCCTGAAATATGAATGCGGAACAGATTTTTCTACACGACCTTTTGTAAAAAGAGGTTAAAAGGATAAACGAAAACCTGGAAAGATAAAATATGATTTCAGAAAACGAATTACTTAGTGCAGCATATTGAAATAACTTTTATCAAATTCTGTTCGTTGCTTGTGATAGAAAATTACTTTAGAGCTTATTTGGTAATAGAAAGTCTAATATTCAATAAATATTTAATTTAGTTGGAAGAGTGTCGGAAGTATTAGGGTAGAAATGAGAGCGGTAAAAAGTCAATAAGCTTAGACAAACTGAATTTATAAAACAGTGATTCTTAAAGTTTCAAGTTGGGAATTTTAGGAAAACGTACTATTCGTACTACATTATCTATAATTCCAGATAAGGATTCCATCCAAGTACTAGGTATATTTTCAATAAAACAACCCTTTTATCATAGAAAACTTAACTTTATATATTTTGTGTTAATTTTGTCTTGGAACGTTTTAACGTAACCAATATTGATAAGTGATATTCATAAGAATAATGTGCCAGTAGAGAATGTAATTTATTAATTTGTTTTACCTCAAGAGGAGGGGGTAGAAAGCTGCTAGTATCTTTTTAAAATAAAGTTAATTTTTCTATGATAAAAGATTCTTGTTTTATTGAACATATACCAAGTAATTGGACAACGATTCTAAATCCTTACCTGGAATTATTTTTTATATATTGTTTAATATCAGCATGTTTTTTAAGTAAGTACCGTTTTGCGTTTCCGCCTTTGCAGCGCTACGGTCGGCGTTCCGTGCATGCGCGCTGGTTACCTACATCTTTTGTCGACGCACTGACGCCATTACAGTCTGATTCTTCATTGTATACGTTGTTTACTGAGTGTTTAAGATGCCTCCGACAATCGTGTGTCCCGCCGATTGTGAAGTACGGGCTGTTATACGATTTCTTAGTGCTAAAGGCGTAAAACCGATCGATATTCATCGTGAGATCTGTGAAGTTTACGGACAAAACATTATGAGTGATGGAATGGTAAGGAAATGGGTGAGAGCATTTAAAGATGGCCGCACAAATGTGCATGATGAAGAACGGAGTGGGCGTCCTTCGGTCTTTAATGAAGATTTTGTGCAGAAAGTGGAAGAAAAGACGCTTTTTTTAATTCCAAAACGGTACTTACTTAAAAAACATTCTGATATATTTGAAATCCAACAATCAATACCTATAAGTATAATTTCATAATCATATTTTGAGTTATTTTGTGAGTGCTGGTAAATTAAAAATTGCTCATAACATATCAATAGGCTTGTGAATACAATTTTTAGGGGTTGTTTTTTTAATTTTCCATTGAAATATAGTTAACATATGTATATTGGCGTTTCTACTTACATATTGTAAAGTTGACGGAAATATAGGTATGTAAATTATGGAGATTATTAAACTTGATGAGATACAAGACTCAGCTGTTAGTAGTAACTGACATTTCACACACACACTTGTATGCTTCTCTAATATATAAAAGAGATGGTAAATCACCTGACGAGACGTACTATGCAGTTTTTGGCAGTATAGCGAGGCTGGAGACACAGTAGTCAACGTAAAGCATTAATAGTCTCGCCCACTATGTCGTTTAATACCAAGTTATACAAGAGTGTACTATAATTACTTTATAAATACGAAATTCAATACAACGCTGTAAATTAATACATCTATAATATCTACTAATATTATTCAGACAATAATCCCTTCTTGAAAATAGGGTCGTCTCGCCCAAATGTTCGGCCCCAGACAGTCCTAAGTAGCTCATTGTTTACGTTTCGAATAGAGGGAAAAAGGGAGGCTCTGGCATCAGGAACACAAAAGAAGCTTAGTTCACGTGCACTGGACACGTCTATCAAAACACTTCTAAATCAATAGAACGTCTTATAAAAACGTTTTAACACAAATATAACTTCATATTCGTTGTAGACGAAACTTTATTATTATGAAGCTATCACATCGAATAAGTCAATGAATATGACATGTAGCTGTCAGCTTATCAAATTGTGTCAGATGAGTTTAACCAAGCGATGACTAACAACCACATCCTCCCCACTCACCCTCACCCTTCTTACCACACACATACTATGAGCCCGTAGGCAATCGAGCACATCGTGTCTGCTTCAGATTGATAAAACCAAAATAATTGGGGGAAGATAAATATAAACGACAAACGCCACTCGACACCACAGAATTGTCGCTTGTTATCTCATAGCTGTATTGTAATTAAATGAAGTTCATATGTTTTAATTGACAAAGATATGAATGAGCAATTAACGTTAATACAAAACTCTATAATGTTAATTAAATCTTTTAGTAAATTGATGTCCTGCAAAATATTGAAACAGGAATAATATATTGTTTGTAGAGCGTATCCCGAAATGGAGGTTAAGGGAGGGGTTAGGGTTTTCACTTTCGAAAAATCCAATTTTTTTTTGTCTTATCTTATTGTTTAACATTTCAAGAATTTGTCCTTAAAATTTTAAGCCGATCTAAGCAATATTCTTGAAGTTATTGTCTTATATGTTAATCAGGTATACAGTTTATTCATTGCTATTTTCCTAAAGCGTTTTTCTCAAAACTACTTTTTCAAAGTCCGTGTTCACAGCCATTTAAAAACTAATTGACCGATTCATTTCAAACTTCGTACACAGTTTCTACATATAAAATACCTCCCCCCAACGTTTAGATAAAACATTTTTTTACATTAAGGATGTTTCCCACCCACAAAATGGCGGAATTTTTCGTGGAAAATAACAGTTTACACTTTAGATGGCCCCCAAAAATTTTTAAATGAAAAAAAAAATTATCAGAGACCGTTGGGGGCAAGATTTGATTATAATTTAACTAAATTTTAATGGTTTTTCATTTTGATATAATTTCCGGCCGAGTTATAGTGAACACCGCAAATTGTCTTTTTTCTCAAGACCTTCGGAGGAAGCTCTGTTACCGGCTTATGCTTCAATATTGCTGCATAATAAAATTATACAACACTAGCTTTTACCCCCGTCGCAAGCGACGTTTGTTTTTTTGTGAGTGGCTTGAACTTCAAGTCAAAATTTAATTTTTAAATTGAAATAATAAATAAACTCGTCCTATATTGATTTAACATTTAATAACAATTAATTTTTCATACAAACTGACTAAGAAAATACATTTTTTATATCAAAATTAAAAATATTTTGAATTTATGCGATATTTGAACAACTTTTTTTCAAAATTTGGGAATTTCTTTTCGATTCGTAAATAAGTTGCCAAGGTTAGCCTATATACAAAATTTCAACTTTCTAGCACAATTTTTACTCTCGGCAAATACTGCCCCCGTGCCCCCCAATAAAATTTTGAAATTTTGAATTTTTTTTTTTTTAATAATATACTTAATTATTCTAGAATCCAGAATATGAACTTTCTCCAACGTTCCCTACCGGGCCCCCGAATTTCTTTAACCCTCCCTTTTTCAATTTTTAATTTTTGAGAAATGTCAGCATTGAATACTTTAATACACATGCAAAATTTCAACTTTCTATCTTATACGAATTAAAAGTAATACAGCAAAGAAGGGATCACTTTTTTCCAGTTTTTCCAAAATTACGGGTTTCCAGGAAATTCAGGGAAAAATCCGGGGACGCCAAAAGTCTTAGAATTTTTTTCTCTACGAAATAGGAAATTTTTAAAAACTTCCCTGGAGCCGTTTTCGAGATGCCATACAAAATTCGAACCAAACATATAAACACATAAACATATAAGAATATAAATATACACTTGGGACATTATAATATACTTGAGTTTACCCCCGTTGCAATGCGACGTCTTTTTGGCGTGTATCATTTGAATTCAATAAAATAATTCGTAATTAAATTTCATATTTAACTGTTCTATTTTTAAATTGAAATAATAAATAAACTCGCGCACATATACACACATATAAATTGACTAAAAAAATATAATTTTTTTATCAAAATAAAAAATATTTTCAATTTATGCGTTATTTGACCAACTTTTTTTCAAAATTTGGGATTTTTTTTTTCGATTCGTAAATAAGTTACCAAGGTTAGCCTATATACAAAATTTCAACTTTCTAGCACAATTTTTACTCTCGGAAAATACTGCCCCCGTGCCCCCAAATAAAATTTTGAAATTTTGAATTTTTTTTCATTAATAATATACTTAATTATTCTAGAATTCAGAATATGAACTTTCTCCAAAGTTTCCTACCGGGCCCCCGAATTTCTTTAACCCCCCCTTTTTCAATTTTTGAATTTCTAATTTTTGAGAAATATCGGCCTTAAATAGCTTAATACACATGCAAAATTTCAACTTTCTATCTTTTACGACTTAAAAGTAATACAGCAAAAAAGGGATCACTTTTTTTCCAGTTTTTCCAAAATTACGGGTTTCCAGGAAATTCAGGGGAAAATCCAGGGACGCCAAAAGTCTTAGAATTTTTTTCTCTACAAAATAGGAAATTTTTAAAAACTTCCCTGGAGCCGTTTTCGAGATGCCATACAAAATTTGAACCAAACATATAAGAATATAAATATACACCTGGGACATTATAATATACTAGCTTTTACCCCCGTCGCAAGCGACGTCTGTCTTTTGTGTGTGGCTTAAACTTCATGTAAAAATTTAAATTCCACTTGAGTTTACCACCGTCGCAAAGCGATGACTTTTTGGCGTGTATGATTTGAATTCAATAAAATAATTCGTAATTACATTTCATATTTAACTCTATTTTTAAATTGAAATAAATAATAAACTCGCTCAATAATAAATTGACTAAAAAAAATTTTTTTTTTTTATCAAAATAAAAAATATTTTGAATTTATGCGATATTTGAACAACTTTTTTTCAAAATTTGTGATTTTTTTTTTGATTCGTAAATAAGTTACCAAGGTTAGCCTATATACAAAATTTCAACTTTCTAGCACAATTTTTACTCTCGGCAAATACTGCCCCCGTGCCCCCCAATAAAATTTTAAAATTTTAAATTTTTTTTTTATTAATAATATACTTAATTATTCTAGAATCCAGAAAATGAATTTTCTCCAAAGTTCCTTGCCGGGCCCCCGAATTTCTTTAACCCGCCCTTTTTCAATTTTTGAATTTCTAATTTTTGAGATATGTCAGCATTGAATACCTTAATACACTTGCAAAATTTCAACTTTCTATCTTTTACGAATTAAAAGTAATACTGCAAAAAAGGGCTCACTTTTTTCCAGTTTTTCCAAAATTACGGGTTTCCAGGAAATTCAGGGAAAAATCCGGAGACGTCAAAAGTCTTAGAATTTTTTTCTCTACGAAATAGGAAATTTTTAAAAACTTTCCTGGAGCCGTTTTCGAGATGCCATACAAAATTCGAACCAAACATATAAACACATAAACATATAAGAATATAGATATACACTTGGGTCATTATAATATACTTGAGTTTATCCCCGTCGCAATGCGACGTCTTTTTGGCGTGTATCATTTGAATCCAATAAAATAATTCGTAATTAAATTTCATATTTAACTGTTCTATTTTTAAATTGAAATAATAAATAAACTCGCGCACATATACACACATATAAATTGACTAAAAAAATATTATTTTTTTTTCAAAATAAAAAATATTTTCAATTTATGAGTTATTTGACCAACTTTTTTTCAAAATTTGGAATTTTTTTTTTTGATTCGTAAATAAGTTACCAAGGTTAGCGTATACACAAAATTTCAACTTTCTAGCACAATTTTTACTCTCGGCAAATACTGCCCCCGTGCCCCCAAATAAAATTTTGAAATTTTTAATTTTTTTTTATTAATAATATACTTAATTATTCTAGAATCCAGAATATGAACTTTCTCCAAAGTTCCCTACCGGGCCCCCGAATTTCTTCAACCCCCCCTATTTCAATTTTTGAATTTCTAATTTTTGAGAAATGTCAACATTGATTACCTTAACACAGATGCAAAATTTCAACTTTCTATCTCTTACCAACTCAAAGTAATACAGCAAAAAAGGGCTCACTTTTTTTCCAGTTTTTTCAAAATAACGGGTTTCCAGGAAATTCAGGGAAAAATCCGGGGACACCAAAAGTATTAGAATTTTTTTCTCTACGAAATAGGCAATTTTCAAAAACTTCCCTGGAGCCGTTTTCGAGATGCCATACAAAATTCGAACCAAACATATAAACATATAAGAATATAAGAATATAAGAACACAAATATACACCTGGGACATTATAATATAGGATGAAATATATATTAGGAGATTTTAGGGCAATTTAGGGGTCAATTTTTTAAGTTTTTATTGAAATATTGATTATTATATTTACGTTTTTATTTTATTGAATATCCAAAAAATGACCAATATAATCCATTTAACGTTTGAATTTTATTTTAGTGCGTAATATTTGGTTGTTTGCCTAGTAGTTGATAATGACAATAACTTTAGTTGTATATCACGACATTTTATGAAAACTTGATGAATTGCTACAACAGTTGCTATTGCTGTGACGTTTAATTCTGTATCTCTTTTGCACTTCTCTTGTTTTATCACGATGAGAAAATTTGTCAAATAATAGTGGGGAAGAAGGTGTGGAAGGAATGACGTCAAGTGATCTGTCATTTTTTTTAATTTTTACCTCTTTAATTAATAAAGAGAGCGTAACTCTCTTTTTCCATATTTAATTTAAATTCTATTTAATAATTCGTAATTTCATTTCAAATTTTCGTTCCATTTTTAAATTGAAATATTTAACTCGTTCTATATTGTTTTACATATAACAACAAATAATTTTTCATATAAATTGTCAATAAAAATATATTTTTTTCATCAAAATAAAAAATATTTTCAATTTATGCGTTATTTGACCAACTTTTTTTCAAAATTTGGAATTTTTTTTTTCGATTCGTAAATAAGTTTCCAAGGTTAGCGTATATACAAAATTTCAACTTTCTAGCACAATTTTTACTCTCGGCAAATACTTCCCCCGTGCCCCCAAACAAAATTTTGAAATTTTGAATTTTTTTTTATTAATAATATACTTAATTATTCTACAATCCAGAATATGAACTTTCTCCAAAGTTCCCTACCAGTCCCCCGAATTTCTTTAACCCCCCCTTTTTCTATTTTTGAAATTCTAATTTTTGAGAAATGTCAGCATTGAATACCTTAATACACATGCAAAATTTCAACTTTCTATCGTTTCCAAATTAAAAGTAATACAGCAAAAAAGGGATCACTTTTTTTCCAGTTTTTCCAAAATTACGGGTTTCCAGGAAATTCAGGGAAAAATCCGGGGACGCCAAAAGTCTTAGAATTTTTTTCTCTACGAAATAGGAAATTTTTAAAAACTTCCATGGAGCCGTTTTCGCGCTGCCATACAAAATTCACTGCCAAACATATAAGAATATAAGATCATAAGAATATAAATATACACCTGGGACATTATAATATATGATGATAGTCAAAAGTATGCTCAATAATGTACAAAAGGTTCGAATAAAATTGCTCAATCTATACTTGAGAAACTGACACAAAAGCAAAGATACACAAATACATATTGTTTTAGATTTAATTTTATTTTTAGTTGCATTTATAGTATAGCGCTGTAGTAGGCAACCTGCCCTCCTTCCATATGGATAGCAATTGTAGCTAGATACAATTCATTTTGCGTGTTCATTTAATCGGACGTATACGCGCTACTACGCTTTACCTATCCGAACCCTGTAAATGTAACGAACTCGCACACTGCAAGCGACAAAACCGTCCGAATACGGGCGTTACGTAGCTTTCACACTGCGCCATATTTATGCAAATTTTAACCAAGCGAATACATGCTACAACGCTAAACCTATCCGAACTTTCTAAATGCAATCAGCCGTCTCAGACTGGAAGGGAATGCAGTAGTCTCTTTCATAACAGTGATGTATCGATAAAAAATAAAATAAAAGTGTGTTCTCATGATAAATTATGTTAGTTAAAAACAACTCCAATACACAAGTTTGTACTTTTGGCGTACTGTCGTATTGGTACGTGGTATGTATGTTTTGTGACACAACACATACAAAGAACACAGAAGTGGGGTTGTTTCGAAAGTTCCAGCCGCTCAACCAAGTCGTCGATTTACGTTCGAATTAGCTGTTGCTTAAATACGCTTGCAGTGTGCGACAGCCCTAAAAAGAAGAGAAGTTCAGCTAGGCTGAAAGCCAATTGTGGCTAGATACCTATAACTGATTTCGTGTGATAGCTCGCCTAAGGAATTCAAATCACTCTCGCACAATGGAACCAACTACTTGCGATATCCGACCTTTTCAGTGAGGTGTACTCACATACGCATATTTTATCATGAGAGGAAGCTTCTTCATTAATATTTATCAATGCACAACTGTACCGTAGAAGTACGTATTTCATACTCTAGTGTTCATAATATGGACGTATTTAAGCAAAGTGTCGCCTTCCGTTTATGCGAGTGTTGCATTTATCCGAGCAAGGAGATGGGAAACATACATTTGTATGAACCATAAAATGAGCACGGACATATGAACTGATGATTTTTTTAAACCGGTGGTGTGTGATAAACATTAAAGTACTAATACGAAACAATTTGAATATATTCTTCAGAAAAGTCTGCTTCCGTGTGAGAGAGCCTTTAAATTAACTAAAATTTTAATTCGTGTATCTATGCCTTAATATCGCAAAACATGTAAGCGTTTGTAAATTATGCTCTATGATAATTTGTAATGTACATAATAAAATGCTAACACAGAAACGATTTATATATAAACGAAGAATTTCAAGGCTAACAAAAGCTTTTAAGAAAAACACACATAGGGGGGCACAATAGATATGCCTCATTATTATTCATGCGACCTTTTAAACTTGGAAGTAAATTGTTCGTGTAACAAATAATGTACATATACGCACATATACACACTTAAAAGTTATACAAAACAATGCCATAACCCCACTTTTTTCCTCTTTTTATTTCTTTCATTTCCATTTTCTAAACAAAGATCATGCACAGGCCATGAGTCTTAACAAAACAGTTTTAAAAGACCGGGGGCGCAATTACACTTCATTGTATATTTGAATATGAAATGAGCTGAAATTTGTAACTGAATTTTAGGTTAGAAATGAATTTATGTAATGTCGCTTGTATTTTATGTAAATATTTACATTTTAAAATATCCCCCTAGCGGTAAGAAATAAAAATTATGTCTTGAAAATAATAGAATCATTAAAGCGTTGCTAATAAATTATTTTGTTAATTGTTTAAGTAAAAGAATATGTTGTTTAAGTAATTAAGAGTTTAATAATAAGATGCAATTAGTTGTTATAGTTAATTTCATTAAATATATTTTAATTAGAAAAGCCAATTTACTAGTAAAATCACATTTCTACAGCACTTGATAAAATTATGATGTTAATGTAAATGTCCTTAATTTAATTACACAAATTCAAATGTTCAAAATGCTATCGTATAGTGTACGTTGTATTTAATATCCAACTATACTTTTGCTTATGGTTGTTACCTACCTTAAGAAATTGTATAACCCAAAATATAAAAAAACTTTTCAAATTAAAGGTTTTATAAAACATGAATATTTTAATTTAAAAAGCACATAACAAAGTTTAAAAATAAACCTCATCAGCTGCTGCAATTAGTAATCTCTTTGATGTGTACCTAAAAACTTGGTAATTCTTATAATTTTCCTTTTGACCTTCGCTTTAGTCTACTTCCACAAGAAAAACATTTATTTTTATAATTAAATATATGCGGTTTCTATTTTAAAAATAATTTTATGCATTGAATTCTTTTAGCAAGAAAATATTGCTCAGAGAACTTAAAGCTAATTTATATGTACACTGTTACTTAATTTTAATACAAATTTAATATACAAACGCATATTAAAATTAAAAACCGGAAATTTTTATTTATCTTTATTAAACAATTCTATTAAAATGCATAGTAATTAATATACTGCATCTGAAGTTTTTTCAATACCTGGTTCTAAAATATGCTTTAGAAATCTTATAAATGTTTTTAAGAATGTTGTATTTTCTGAATGATTCGAACGTTATGAAGATAGAGATGATAACATATAAATAGCTCTTGGAATTTCAATTATAACAAGAATTAAAAAAATTTAATATTTTTATATTCAAAAGATGATCTTAATATATAAAACCGTTTATAAATGTTTTGTATGAATGTTTAATTTGAATAGTTTTAATTGATATATAGTTCAACTTACAAGAGTTCAGCGATGAGCCTAAAAACATTTTTTCGTATCGTAGTAATGTCGAATATGTCTGATTACCATTTGTGTAAGATTTTTCGAAGCACTTTCTAGACCAGAGTTTGAAAATATATTTCGTTGATATTTGTTTACGTTCAGGAAAAGAAATTCCGTATTTTAAAGCTTAACTTCATAAATGGGTGTGGCCTATCTACACGATTTGAAACATCTCCGAGATAGAGGTCCGAACATTTCCGACTCAAATTTTTATTGTCCGTAACTCACCCTATATCGTCCCAATGTCGAGTTCGATAATAGCTTCAATGAAAAAGCACTGTCGCACTAATTTTTTTATAGAGTATATAGGTCTAATTTTTAAGATATCAATATAATTTAATCTTATACTATTTCACATAGGTATTTTTATTCATTTAAAACTTTAATAAATCTAGTTGAGTGCTAACAACAATTATGCATAAGGTTTCCCGGCTAAATAACAAAAAAATATCTAATATTCTCCGTTTTTTCTGTGAAATTCTTTCCTTTTTATTAAAAATCTTGAAAATCATTTTATTTCTTTTTTGAAAGAATATTAATCGAAATAATAATAATATAGGATCGAATTAGATAAAATTCACCATCGTATTGTAGATTTATACGGCTGTTATAACCTTTTTTAGGCATGAGTCACCGCCGACTGTCGTAATTTGAACTGTAGTAGATATTTTGAAAAATATGTTAATAGTACACATATTTACAATTATATAACCCTTTTAAAAACCAGAGATTAATTAGCTAACAATCAATAATTTACTAATAGTACAAAAATCTGCTCCGTTGATGTTAAGGATAAATTTGTTGTTGAAGTGAAACGTCATTAAACTATGATTCTAAGTTGTCTAAAGTTCTATTCTATTTTCTAAGTAAACATAAGCAAACCGAAACTTAAAATTCCAGCCAACACTTATGGTAATTTAATCCCTGTATCCGCTGCAGGACTTAATGTAAACAGTGGCTTGGAGAAACATGCAGGAAGCGTAAATAGCAATGATGTGTCAGTCACAAACAGTTCACAGTTCAACTGTAGGGTGGGACAAAGGGGAAGGAGGGTAGTGGCCGTCAAATGGTGGATACGGATACAAATATAACTCCATTCTACTGTTTACAACAAACTCAAGCTGTGCGCTTGATGAGAGAAAGTTGTTTTGATAGTTCTAGGCTAAAATTGACAGATGGGAAGATTAAACCAATCTAACCATAGGGTGAAACATTTCAAAAACAAAAATAACAAACACAAATACAGGAAATTAAGATTTAAATAATAAGTACGCTAATTCCAAATAAATAATAGAATTATTATCTAATCATTTTACAAAGAAAAATAAAAAACTGTCCCGCTAGTATAACTACATGTATTTAACATATTTTGATGTAACATTTACCTTTAAACTTTTGCAATTTAAACCTGCTGCACCTACTTTTTAAGAATGGAGGCTAATAAATTATTATGAGAGGTTGCAAGTAATATTAATAATTGCCACCATTGGCACTGTATGTACATTGCATATTGGGAATATAAAATTTACATTTAAAAAATAAGTAATAAGCACATTTTATGAATATACTCGTACATGTGTCTGCAAAGTATCATTACGTGACTTGTGTTATTACGGTGCGATTTCATGAACTGGCTGAACTTTTAGTGTTTTTGAGTACTCCATGGTGTTATCTACCATGCTGACGTGGTACAGTGAACAAAATGACGGAGCGAAAATAAATAGACAAGAGTAAGTGCCAATAATTACGTTGAAAATAACTTAACGATGTCGAAGTCGTTAGGGTAACGTTCATATTTCCATTTTTACATATATCAATTTTCATAATTATTAAAACAGCCAAGCATGGCAGCTAGATAATTACGATTTTATAAATTTCTGCATATTTCTAAAGTATCTTCAAAGCGTTGGAGGAAACGGTGCCGCATTAAAATATGGGCAACGGTAGCTTAGCCACTTCAACTTTCTATTTAGTGACAAAATTTGTTATTACGAATAAAAATATAAATACATAGAAAGCGGAATATAGTGACGCAAATTAGAAGAACTCCAAAGGTAAGGACATGTAAAAAAGAATGGATTGAATCAGAACCGAGAAGAAACTAATAGAAGGATGAACGCCCCCGAGTGAGGTGGAAAGGTCAAGTAGAGGAGGATCTAAAGAAGATAGGTGTGAGGAATTTGAAGAGGAAGAACCAATAGGAAGATATGGAAAAACATCTTAAAAGAGATCACTGCTCTACAATTGCTGTAGCGCCAAAATGATGATAATAACCATTTGTTACTAATTTTTCTGTACCAATTTTTTTCTTCAGCAGTCGTGAATGTGATGAACATATTTCTTTTACGATTCTTTGTGGCTCCAAAAATATTAATCCTCAAGTCAGATTAATAAGATTATCTAGTGCCCTTAGTTTCTAAAATCAGTTGTTCCGGTTCTCATCGTACTTGAGAAGGACCAATGTTAACGTGGCTGCAATAATTCAGTGCATAGCTCGACAGGATCAATGTTGATTTATCCTTTGGTTGATCAGGATCTGGCAAGACCTTACGTATGTTGAACCACGTAGAACAATCTGTTCTGGGCAAGCGTATTTAGGCTATTGAAAGCTTGAACATATTTATTATTCACGAGATTTAAAAATATAAAAATTCAAAAGCAAAAATTTTGCTGACTAAGGAAAATACTCCGTAGAAAATAATTCAATACTTTTTAGAGATCAAAAAAAAAAGTGAAATGAACCATGTATACAATCTAAGGTCAAAGAGGCTGGTGCTATAAGAAATAAATGATAAATGATGATTTAAGAAATTCAACTTATGAATATAGCTGATTCATTATAATCTCGTTCAATTATTTAAATTTTTTTGCTTACGAATAAACAAATTTTCTTATGTATTTTATTGATTTTATCCGCAGCTACCAAAATTATTAAATATTTATGCGAAGTGGTGCGCCCTTACTCGCATATCGCTCCTTCTCCTCTTCCTCCTCCTTGATCCTTCAGCGATCTATTTGTTTACGATTTACCGCTGATACTCGTATATTTTCGAGGGTTTATATCTAGTCTATCCGTTAGCTCTAAACGTCAGATTCAAGTGGTAATAGTATTATAGATTTTCTATTTCATTTATTAAGGTACACTCGTCAGTTGTTAACGCCGCTAATATTTATTGCACCACAGAGTTTAGTATCTAATCTGTCAATCAAAGTTTAGTATTTATCTTCGGTAAGAGCTTAATATTCTCTCAAAGAAGAAATAAATTGATTTTTAACATTACTAATAGAAAGGTAAAAATTTAATAGTAAAAACGGAGTTATAAGATTTTTATTTAGGTGGGAAACCTTAAGCAAATCTGTTAGCAATCACCTAGATTTATTAAAGTTTTAAATGAATAAAAATACCTATGTGAAATAGTATAAGATTAAATTATATTGATCTCTTAAAAATTAGACCTACAACAATCCGAATGTTTCAAATAAAGTGATATTAGTTTAAAATAGATGCATGGTGTACCTGCAATAAATACATGCAGGTGTAGCTAGCTGCCTCTAGCGCGGACGATTGCACTAAGTGTTTTGAATACTTTGCTTTGATAAATAAAAAGATTCAAAATTGATGAAACTATAGGATTTTTAAGGAGCTTACTTCGCTGTCTAATAAGTTTATAATTATGTATGTATCAGAGGCGGCTGTATCTTAAGTGCACTCGTGCGCTGCACTACCAAATATTTATAACTTTAAAACGAAAAAAAAATCTCAAAATATTATATAATACCCCAATTACATACTGATTTTATACCCAGGAAGTTGCAAGAAATTAACTTAATCTCTATGCTGAATTAATTATTATATTTGTTATACGAGTATTATTATACTTATTTTTGCTCGAAGAGTTATTCCTCGTGCGCTCTCTACAGCGCAAACCTAGAAAATATAACCCGAAGATACAGCACTAATGCTCTCGCCTACTGTGTCCCCATCTTTATTATTTATTTATTTCTTTTAAGGGCGGAATTAAATTAAATAACAAAAAAAGTAAATAAAAGATAAAGTTCAACACTATAATTATTCGTTTCTCTGTAGTAAACACTTAACCTACATTCCGAATAATCCCTCCCCACCTCACTCTTCCTCTCTCTCACTCTTCGGTTTTGCGTATATATTTAAAGGCATGTAGTTACTGTGGTAAACTAGCAATTGTGTAAAGTAGTTAAGCACACCGCATAAGCTCCCCTAAAAGTAAACTTCAGCAACATCAAAGGGATTGCAAAATGATAGGGTAGAAATTTATTGATTAAAACAAGGGTGGAAAATCACATACCATCAGCATCGATAATCTTGTGGAATTTATAGACTATGCCATAAATAACAATTTATAAGGTATTAGTGCGGTTACAAGTGACGGCTTGTTATTCAAATAATTATTAAATTATTACAATTTTAGCAGTGATATTTCTTTCACCCCACATAACTCTGCAGAAAATTACATATAAGAAGATAATTCTGAACACATGTTTGTTCGAGTGTAAATGTCTAAAGAGATTATATGTATCCAAGTAGAAAATGTAATGCAATGTAACCCTTGAATTAGATTGTGGAAAGCTAGCAAGTGTGAAGTCTTGCACTGCAAAACACGAACTACGAACGTTTTCCTAACTCATGCGAGAACATATATCAGCTTTGTGGTTCCGTTAAAAGAATAGTTTATACCAATAAGAGTTCAGCTTCAAAAAGAGTTATATTTTTCTAAAAAGAAATATTTTGTAATAAACAAAAGTAGCGTAACTAGAACCACTGTAAGTCATAAACTAATGGTCGGAATGTTATGAAATTTTGACACATATCGTTTGAAGGTTGGTATTATCTAAAAATCATGTCGATTTGTCAACAGTGGCGCAATCGGTGATGTGTTAGGTCTGATAAACGAAAATCTGAAATTGATTTTTCAAGCAGTATGACTGCAAATTTGACAAATTGTTTGAGGTTATGTACAACTAAAATCATTAACAATAAGCATTAATTAGAAGTCATACTGCTCGAAAAGTCAATTTCAGACTTTTGTTTATTGTACTATAGACAATAGTAGTACAAATAGTACTTATTGTTATGTGATGCAATTTTCAGTGGCGAGAAAAAGATCATCAGACCTAAAGTCTCTCCGCAATCGAATTGAACTCAAATGCAATCAACATACAAATGCAGCTCGGGAATTACGTGTTTTCTTCTACAGTAATCTAATTTTATTGCAAAGAGTAAGTAGTCTAGGTGAGTACAGCAGAATACAGTGTAGAACTCGATCCAATCAAATTTACTTAGAAATAAGCTAATTAAATATTAAACTTATTGGTAACGTAACGTCGTGTTTTATTAAGAAGAATTATTGCTCTTTTAGCATTTTTATTTTGTTATATGGTGCAAAATAAAAAGTAGATAAAACGAGTTTAAAACAAAAAGTACAAAAAGTGATATACTTTTCTTACGCCGAAACTTGGTAAAAGTTGCACATCATGTAAAATCATCTGATAAAATTTTATGATTCTATTTAGTAAAATACTCGCTACCGAAGTTAAACCTCCTCCTGGTCTAACGATGAATAGTACTTGCATGAGTTGCTTAAGCAAAGGGAGCGAATACTACTACAACGGACGCAATGTATGGGTTTTGTATAAAGGTTAATAATCTAGTATCTACTTATAAAAAGTGAAATTTAAGATTTATGAGTGTTTCAATAGGTCTAGTATTTTCTTTCCCTCTCTAACTTCAAATGATAATTACGAAACGAACACAATTTTAACAAGATGGTAGTCAAAGCTTATGTCAAGGTCGGGGTATTTTCAGAGTTTCTAAACTAATAACAAAATTGATAATAAGTCTAAGTAGTAAAGGGGAAACTTTGGTATATCTAAAACTTTTATTAAGTTCAAACTTATTAATAAATGACATTAGTCGTTCCGTTCGTCGTTCGAGCAATAAAACCGATGTCATTAAAATATATGAAGGAAAATGAGTAATTTCTATTAGAGTCACGCTTCAACTGGTTAATAAATCCAATAAAATTGTCCTATTTTATGACACGATTCGCTTAAGTATTTAGTAATAATGATTTTCACAAAATAACAAATTTCCTATACGAGTATTAATACTGTAATGCAAAATTCATACAATCATTGAAAAATACAATTTCTATAACAAATGCTGTCCAAAAAAATGTATACACAGTTTTACTATATTATATTATTTATAATTATATGTGACCTAGAACTAAAGTTCATAGAAACATATTCATAGAAACTATATTTTTATCTATATATGAAATTACATCCAAATTTAAGTGAGAAAAGATGGTTTAAAAATGAGTCCCGCAAAATTATATCAACTATAATCAGAATCAATAGTAATCATTGTAAAACTCCAGCTCACCTGTACAAAATTAATATTAAATCCGACGATAGATGTCAATGTAGTGAAGAAGGAACTTTGGATCATATTATATTTGAATGCATAAATTATAGTTTAGAAAGATCAAAATTCAATAGTGAAATATAAGATGTGATTAAAATTTGTCCTGTTTATACTAAATTTTTGTTAAGTGATTCAAAATTAATTAGTGAATTATTTAAATATTTAGAAATTTGTAAAATAAAATTATAAAATGTGAAATATGTATAAAAAATATTTGATGGTTGCTATGACGAATAAAAGTCAAGGCAAATAAATAAATAAATAAAATATACATGAAATTCTTTTGAATGTAACATCGCTCAATAAGTTCGTAGGATGACATATACGAGGAGTGCGTTTTTTTAAACGAGACAAATAAAAGATAAGTTTAACTGGCGTCATTTTGAGTTTCTTATACTTTATTTTACGACATATTGTTGCTCTAGATAAAAGAAGATACATTTCGGACCTCTGTGCTAACGAGATAACAAAATAATTAAAAGTTACGAGCACTATGAGTATGTTGTTCAAAAAACAGACAATCCGTTGTTGATAACTATGCATGAATAATTTAGATAATTTTACAATTTGCATACCTTGTTACAAAGTTATTTTACATACAGGACGACATAATCCTCTTAATTTTGCATGTAATATTACTAACATGCAGTGTAAAAAGTATATGAAAAATAAAAGCTTTTGATAAAGCTGTTTCATACACGGATGGTAGCGGAATTAAAGAGCTTTTAAAGCTATAAAAATATGGTATGATTAAAGAGGATAATTATATGGTTTTTACACTTTATTGCTTCATTTATAACAGCGTACTATAATAACAATTTCAACTTTACTTAACTAATAGTAATGTATCTAGCTACTTTACCATCCGAAAAAGGGATAACCCCAGGTAGGAGGCGCACCATGAAGTTTGTGTCATGTAATCTATCAATTGTGACAAAATATAAATAGTTTTTGAGTAGGACTTAAATTGCAATCTGGTTTGCAGAACGGGTCTTAGAGCTTGTGTAAATTTAAGTATGTATGTATTTATTTATAACATACAAAAGAAGTTAAAGTTAGGTACCCAAAAATCTTTGAGAAAGTAAGAAATAATTATACGTAAATTAACTAAAATATTTAAGCCAACACGTTGTCTTGCAATGAAATGAAAAGCAAGTTATATATTAACGTACAAAACAACAGAATACAACAATATTAAACAGCTTATATTCGTATCATCTGTTATTAATAACACTGTAATGTTTATATAAATATTAGTGTTAAAGTCGTTAATATTATTCAAGTCATTTATATTTAAACGATAATTTACGACTTAAACAATTGAAATTTAAATATAATTTTCTCAATATATCAGACAACGTGAAATGTGGCTTTCAACAAGAATATCAAAATTAATACTTGTATATAAATATGTTCGTTACAACAATAAAAATATTCAAATTAAATATTCGTCTGCTTATAAATATATCTAATACTATGCGCTTGAATATTCTTTACTACGTTAATATTATTACGTTTGATAATTTATTTGACATAATCCAGTGGTTGATAATCTGCAGTATACGGGCATATAAATAATTTATGTTTTAAGTTCATATGAAATGAATTTGAAGTTTTGTTTTTAACCGTATACAGCCATAAACTTTTGTAAACAATGGCTAAATTTGTAATCAGATTTATTGGTTTGTATATGAGTTTGTACATACAAATAAATTACATCGGTATTATGTCGCAGGAATATATTTATTAGAACTAAATACTAACTGAAATTACAATTTTATTAATTTAATTGATTTTATGCAAAATATAAATGTAGAAAATATTTATTAGGTCAAAACTGTGGCTTTGCAGACGTCTCTTTCTTAGACTAGAACTACACTGCGAAACAAAATCCGCACCGCAAATTTGTATCAAACTAACGCCTTTTAAATCAGCATTCAATTTTTCGACCAATTTTTTTTTATTAGGAAATATTTTGTTTTTCTATCGGATTTTTTTTTCGAACTCCCGGTACACAGACCATAGCTTCCTTAAAATAAAAAAGCATATAATTTAAGGGATACAATTAATTTTGTAACAGGACTTTATAAGTTAATTACTACTACAAACTTTGTACAATGACATCATTTTTTCTTAATAGAAAACATCATAAGGTGATAAGATAATAATGTACACTCGTTTGATGTTATGGGAATAGAAATAGATCAAAACCATTATTGAGTTTTAAATAAAATAAGGTACAATAAAAAATGACTATGACGTAATAGTAGTACTGAGTGTAGAAGTAATTCAAGTCATACTTTTTCAACGAGGCGTTGACGACAAGTTTTCGGGTTTGATCTTTGGACCCACGCAATATTTGATAGGTTTAATTGCTGTGTTGTTTTGTTGATTATAATACTATATATCAAAGAAGGAAATTCATTAATTACGTAGCACGCAAAGAGAAAAGGGCCGGGGTGGGAGAGGGGGTTGGAAAGTGACACAGGACGTAATAAGGGAAAGGGAGTTATAACCATGCAATTTGTGTGGCGCAATTTATGGATGACTCCTAATCTTATAAGACAAGCAGAAAAAAGGTTAATAGGACTAATATCGGAAATAAACTGAAAACAACTATAAACATGTTACTCTAAATCCTAAATAATACAAATACTTACTCTAAAAACAAATCAATGTGAATTTGATCTGTTTCTATTCCAGTAACTAACTCTATGTACTCGTATAAATGTGAAGACAATTGAAATAGGTTTTTCACCTCTGTATAACTGACTTAACTTATTTTCAGCAGTATGCTTCTCGTTACATGTAACATCAAGTCAGATATATGTACAACTATATACCTCAACATATCTTATATACCTTTAAAAAAATATAGAAAATGTTGATAAAAAATTCTATAAATATTTAAAGAATTTTCACAAAAAAAAAATCTTGATATAAAAAGAAATAAAATAATAAAAAAAAAATCAAGTTATTTGATGTGTTTAAAAGAAGAATACTCACAACGCTCTGTGCTGACTGCAAGTGTTTAAAGTGAAAAGTAAAAAGTTACGAGCAACAAAATGTTAGGAGTATAAAATTAAAGGAAATGTAATTTATAGAATGTAAACATACAAGCAAGTGCTGGATTGAATTTAAAAAAAAAACTTATTAAAAATAATATCAAAGTGAATTCAAAATGACGGAAGATGCGGCAGCTGCTGGTATTAATGAAAGGTAAGAAACTTTAACGTCCTTCTTTATCGACATAAGATTACTTTAAAGAACATGTTTTGTGTGTAGTTATGTCTTGTAAACTAATTTCAAAAACTGTGTAATAAGACTTTTTCAAGAAAACCATTGTATATAAAATACATGGTATCATTTTCTATCCCAGATGAACCAAAATTTTGACAATCACGTTACACAAATATGTGGGGGGGTCACAATGTGTGACAAGCGTGTCAGAGAAATTAAAAACTTATAAAATTTGTGTGACGTAATTTGTAGATGCCTGCATAGCTCGTTTTTGTTATTGTGTTGACACTGCCTGATAAGTATTAGTAAGAGGAAAACATTTATATCTATATATTATATATATTTATATCCTGCGTCCTGGTGCCGTGTTGCACATTTATTAAGAAAGTTGAATTAAAAAATTAAACTTTAATTTTAATAATTAAAAGATTGCGTTTTTCTTTTCGTATTGGTTCATTTGGGATCGAATGTCACATTCGTTGTTCATTTATTTAAGTCTAAGTTTTTAACTCATTTTATATTTATATTCTGAAAGTTCTTTTTTCTATTTTCTCTTGCAATCATTATACGTAATACTTTATCTTTATAAAAAATAAATTTTCCTTAATTTTCTTGCAGTGACAAAGGGGATGACACTTCGGATTTGCCATCTCAAAGGTAAAAACTTATTTATTTATAAAAACATTTTTCTTCTGCCGTGGGTAAAATATTTTCATTCCATATATTATTTCCTTCGTATACAAAAATAGATCAAAAACCTTTTTTTCAGCGAAGAGATATGTTTGTAAATGTTGTAACCAATAAAATGCCACTTGTTTCCAATGAGCAGTGGCGGAACCAGAACCCTCAGATTTACGTTTAAAGATAAAAGTGAAAAGTTATTGTATGATTCCTAACACTTGCTATTAGCCTTTTAAAATTGTTTAAACATGGGTGACATTGTCAATGAGTTCCTATTTTATCCATGTTAAGGAGACCAACCAAATAAGCCCACTCTTTAGATTTATTATTTTTAATTTGGCTCAGAAAACTGCGTGAAAGTATATTAGGAATCCAAAGTTTTAAGTGGGGTGCGAGCATTGATGCTTGATGCTCTTTGTAATGTACAAAACCATAAACTTATTAGGAAATTATTAGTATAGATATATGAGGTCACGACCCCACAAAAACTGCCAAAGTAGTAAGGGGTAGTCGGTAATAGGACTTAGCATCGGAAATAGGCCAACGTTAAATAAATTAAATAACAAGAAAATTAATAAATTTCTAATTGCGTTCTAAAAATAGATATTTTTCCAAATGCATCAAAATTCAATAAGTGAAATTTTGAATATTTAAAATGAAATCCCCACCGGTAAACATTTCGATAAAATGGCATAGCTAGGTACAGTCCTATAGTTGTTGTTTCTTTTACATTTGTAAAACATTCTTCAACATTTATTTTAGTAGATATAAAATCATCATAAAGAAAGAAACAAAATATATCTGTCTCTGTTACACTTTAATAGTTTATTTGCGACTTTATTCAATACTGGTACGGTAGTGAGGGCAGGTGAAGTGATTTTGCCATTTGTGGATCATATCAGTGACATTTCCTTTGAACGAGTAAAATCAAATTGAATTGTTTCATGACAAAAAAATCATACGCATCTTCAATATGATGTCAAAGTGACTGCAAAATGTTTACTGGACATGGATGTAGTTCAACTAATAAATAACCAGCCACCTGTAACTTTGCAACGGTATACCTAGCGCACAAAAAAGGATTTAAATTAGGGGCGTCAATAAATGTTAATTAAATTACATAACGAGCAACAAATTCCTGCTAATTTATATAAATATTATATTGAAACCTAATTAAATTTCTGTTTTAGTTACATATGTTTTTTTTTATTATTATGCGCTTGACATTGACTTTCAAAGCCACCACCAAAGCTACATTATAATATACATTTTACAAAACATTTTTTTTAACGTGTACATATAAAAGCGGGACATATTAAAAGCGCTACTAATTAATGGAAAGCTCTACTATAAACAACAACAATAGCACACAGAAAATACAAAATCTGGTACGTGACCGCGGGTATAGCAACACACTAACACTACAAAGACAATAAAACAACAATGCTGTTACGAGCAATGCTGTTCCATGTACAGTGTTTGGTTAACTTAAAGCCCATGGGGCATAGACCCATAGGCCCCAGACCCTGGATATTGATTTACCATAAAGTTCGATACAGCCGGCTTTACGCTTGATAGAGTTTGAATCTGCCCTCTAAACAAGGTCTTCTTTTAACCTTTCTATTTCGGTGCGTGAAATAATTTCTATATTTTATATAGATACTTAAATAAGATAAAATCTTTTTTAGTAAATTTAAGCTAATGTGACCTTTAGGGTCGATTGTTAACCTTTAGTTCATCTGATTAAGAAATCAATAACTGAAACAGTGTTACTTGTTATATTAGTGTATGCAAAAGCAGATAGAACAGCTAGGATAGTTATAATGATAATGTTTAGGATAATGGTTGCCCTAGGCTAGTTCATCAATAGATTCTGCGATGAACGGGAATAAAGCTTTCTCCAAACGATGCTACGAACACCTTCCAACGTTGGACGATTGATGTTGGAAGAAGTTCGGGCTGTTGTCAGTCTTTTGACCAGCGTTCAAAGTGTGAGAAAGGGAGGCTGTTATAGAAGCCAAAATGGAACTAAGAGTGACTATTCAATTATGTAAATCAATGTGATAAATTAACAAATAACAATGTGATAAATTATACTATTTCAAAAAGTTGTTGATTAATAAATTTAATTATATTCTATACTTAGAAAACAATATAAATATTAATAGAAAAAGTTAATACAAGAAAAGTTGTTTAATCAAAACTTTGACATGTAACATTCAAGTGACATATAATGAATCCCAAAACTTTCCGAGAAAGTAAGAAATTTGTTTTACCGTAATTTCCAATATCATATCAAAATGAACTTTCAAGAATAAACCAAAGCAACCTATAATACGAGTAATCTGATACGAGAACAGATATTGGTTTACAATCAAGAAACATTTTTCGGTGGTGAAATTCTTAAGATTATAACAGAATGGAAAATGATAATTATAGTCAAGAAAATCCGTTACCGAACTGTTTTCATTATGTCAAGAACTTATTAGACTTTTCATGGTGTATTCGCAATCAGTTTTGTACGTGTTTCTTTGAAAACCATGACTCCCACAAAAATTGTCTACTGCACTATTGTAATACAACACTCGTTATAGCAGAACATTCTGTACATTATACTACTTAATTGAGATTTATTTTTGCTTGTAACGTCTTTATTGTAAATGTTACAACACAAAGTTATGAATGAAAGTTGTAGATAACATTATTATCTACAAATAAGCGTTATACAAAATTTTTGTTGGAGTTATGGTTTTTAAGATAATCAATTAAACTAGTAAATTCTAATTTACCATAAGTCCAGATTTGATCATTTTACATGATGAAACAAAAAATCCACAGTTGGTCTCGTTTTAATGACGGATTTTTCAGACTATTAAATTAAATGAAGACATCCTTAACTTGAAATTAGTTCAATTATTTTAATGAGTGTTTTGCTTTACTGAACGTTGTAGTTCACCTTGAAAATAATTAAACGGAATATTAAATTAGAATGTTGTCTTATAATGTGAATTATTAATGAAATGAGTTGAAATCAATACCAGTGAC
This sequence comes from Panorpa germanica, assembly GCA_963678705.1. NCBI lineage: Eukaryota > Metazoa > Arthropoda > Insecta > Mecoptera > Panorpidae > Panorpa > Panorpa germanica. Next base: position 5,847,171 of record OY783212.1, on the reverse strand, counting down.
TCAGATTGGTAGATAGTTTATAATGATTAACTCTGTTAGAAATATTAGAAGTTTATTTTACGTAAGACAGTTTACCATTATGTAAGCATTAATATTGTATATTTCTAAATAAGAAGTAAAATGAGTTTTAGTTAGTGATTTGTACATCTCTGGAGTATACAAGACGCGTCATAGCGCATACGAAAATGCAGTAATTTTTTAACAACTTTCAAAAGTAAAGGTGTGTCTATAACGAATAAATACCAACACCATTTAAAAATTTTATTATGAGAGAAAACACTATTTTCTCATCTCTATGTGTGGTTTTGAACTTTTCATACGACCCTTGCACATATATAAAGAAAAACACAGCGTATCTAGTTTAAAATAAGGACAGCCAAAAAACACCAATCACTTCACCGATAATATCACTGTACCATTTCTCTAAAACCATATAAATGTCATTAATGAAAACATTGTTACTGCTGGAACTGACTAGACGCTTAATTACCAAAGTACAGATGTACTACATCGTAAATACATACCAAAAAAACGATAAAGGAACAAAAAATTAGAAACTCTAATAAAATTACTTTTTTTTTATTCCAAATAAAAAATGTCAATTATTGAGTACTACTACTGAGTAGGAGGGTTTAAAATCAGCGCGTTTTTTCACGTGAATAAAATTGGAATGTTTTGTAGGGGTGTTTTGTGCTGGTAACCGAGTTTTGTTATCGATTTTTATATTAGAACGTTTGGCATAATGTCCGTCTACCCGTTAACAAAGATACGAGTGTGTCTGCGAACTGTTAAGCTAGTTACAATATTATAAGGCCAGCGTCGTAGCGCACACGGTGTACGTAGCAATGATTTATTACTTTCACAGATTAAATGATGTTTTACAATATATTATACAAGAGCCCGAAAATCTGCTAATGTATTTAGTCTTATATAAACCAATTACATATGATAAAGACATTCAAGTGATCAATTCACTTCAGTGTGCTCAGAAGTTTCGAAATGGTCATGATAAAGAAGAACATTAAAGCCATGGCTCGGCTGTCAGCCAGAAAAGTTTTGGCTACTGTGTTTTGGAACTCAAATGGAGTACTGGTGATTGACTTCTTACATGTTCAATAAACGGTGCCTGCGGCCAAGTGTTTGATAAAGCCAAGATTGATCGCAATAAATGACGATGACAACCGATTCGCGATGTCCTCCTTCTGCACGACACCGCGCAGCCACTTACAGCAGCAAATTTTTTAACCCCAACCTTACGTAGCAGACTTATCCCCATGTGACTACTATATAGACGCCTTCAGACGATGCGGTAAAGGTTTGATTCAAATGTATGCCAACGTGTGAGTCAAATATTGGAAGATTGACATGGCAAGTTTCCTGTTACACGGTGGAACAAATGTTTGATCCGAATGATATATTTTTTTTATTAATTTCTTAATATTATTGACACTAACACTGTTTAACAAAAACCTTCCTTTGTTGGACGATTCGTGCAGCAGTGCATGACATGTGGATTAAGTGTGTGGTGGGAGTAGACAAACCCCGAACTTCTTCCAAAACGAATGGACACATGACATTGAGGACATTTAGTTCCAGCATCGGTCACACGATGCGTTTAACGTTGGAAGGTGTTCGTAGCATCGTTTGGAGCCGGCTTATGTTTGGTCCACTGAAGAAGGCATTGAGAGGGGAGAGATTTGAAGACGATGCTGCGATAGAATAGTACGTGTGCTACTGGGGCAGCTATATTTTTTATGTGAATGCATCAAAAAGCTTCTTACTCAATACACCAAATGTAAAATAATGAAGCGCTCCATTTGTATTTTTATAAATCATCAATAAATCTGTACTAAAATATTCCAGTTTATATTTGAATGACCCTCGTATACACAGATCTGAATAATTTACATATTCCGCAAATTCTTATAGCAATTGAATTGATATTGAAACGAAGTAAGAATAACATTTTATAAAATTAGATTCATTGCTGATAAAGATAGTAGCCTTGCTAATAATTTTCAAGCAAACTAAGGTAACACTTATCAGAAACCCACAAATTTTATTCGACGCAATATCCATGTTATCTTAGTAAACACTTGCAGAATAATATTTTATTCCTTCAACGTCCTACGTCTAAAGATTTCCCTATGAAATAAATTGAGTCGAAGTTGCGAATAAAACGTGATGCTGAGGTTTTTGGATTAGAACGCATGATTGTGTATCCATATATCTATCTACCCATTGAATCACAGTACAGCAATACTCCATCCCCCATCTCCCAGTTCCCCATTCCATACTTAGATCACATCTTTCAATATACTCGTATCTATCTTTCTCTTTCTATTCTTGTTCGTGAATAGAAGTCATAATAATAGGGTTTATGTCACTTGAAATGTTGCCACACAGTGAGAATCAAGTGCTAAATGTGATTGGAAAAGCACATACACGTCAATAATAATATATATTTATATGTATATCTATAACAGTGCTCGACAAAATCAGTCGTTCGGACGTTTTCAACGAGTTAAGTTCATGACCAATGGATATTACCAATTTCAATACTGTCTGAAATTGTTTTATATTCTTAGTTAAACTTAGAAAGTATATTATTCCTTTTTCGCCGAGACAGGCGAGATCGAGTGTGTACAGTAGCTCTCGCCTCGTTTTGGTCTCTCTCGAGTGCTTTCAACAGCCTCGGTTGATGAGTGGTCTTTTCACATAACCAAAGGAATCGAGAGGTGAGACCAATAGCCATTTTCATTCTCGGCAAATGTATCGCCGAGAGTAATCTGGCAGCATTACGTGTTCTTTAAAATCACTTTATTTCTCATTGTATCAGAATGTCTGGGTTCCTCATCTCTTGCAGCATTCTCGCTGTTTCTCTTTGTTATTGATGCCACCGCCATCCGTGTTACAAGACAAACTATGTTGGCTAAAATAGATACGAAAACGAAACTAACTATATAACTGAGGCAGCAAGAGTAAAGAAAGAAGTGAGTGAACATGTAAGATTGGCACTGTGATACAACACTCAACTAGACTTAACTCGACTGTCTTTCGTTAAAGCAAGTTAAGAGAAAACATGTGTATGTATTGGAAGCGTTCTCTATTTTGTGAAATCTGCCTTAGTAGAAGTTGAAGCGAGGAAAATACTAGTACAAATATGTGAAATTCTACAAAATATACGCTGTAAATTTGACACACGTAAAATTAAACATCGATTTTATCGACCTCTAACTATTTTAGCAGTTTTGTGTGACTACATACATATATATATATTACTACATCGCTGAATCGCATTACTTAGCCCGGTCAAATTAAACCAAAAAATGAGAGTAAAATTACATAAATTCCCACCAAGCTGAAAATCTGTAAGATTGTTTAAAATATCATTAAAAACAAAATTTGAAAACTCCCCATCTCTCCCCTGTGAGGAAAAAATTTTATTTAAGGTCAAAGGTCAAAGAAATGAGTTTTTCGCGATTTTCAGCAAAACGGTAAGTTTTATCATAAAAATACCTCAGACAAAAATTGTAGATCATAAAATTATCTACAAAAAATTTATTTATACTTTTTTCTCTACGAGCTACCGTTTTTGAGATATAACGATTCAAAAAGTTGTAATCGTCATAATATGCATGAGTACGCCACGTATATATACATCTCTATAGTTGTAATATATGTTAAAATATTTTTCTATCGGTCATTGTAACTTACACTACTAATATAAAATATACAACAACGGACAATATATATCAACGGACATGGTAATCGAGCAGTCTATGATGAAAGCCATGAAGACAGATGGAGGTATTGCTCGAGGGAGAAATACAAAAGAGAGTGTCATAAGTAAATGGGTTTATAGTATGCATGCTATGAATACCGTTTGTGAAAAATTAGAAGATCTCGCTAACGTTAGGATGGATACGACCGAGCAGCATGTTGATGCTAAAGATGTACGAAACTTTTAGAGTATTTCTCAACGCATGATCCTTTTCCAGACGTTAGCAAAAATTGTTTCTATTGCGAGTGGTGTCGTTGGTGATGATAAAATCAATTGTTATAAAGCTCGTGAAGTTGGGCTTGCTTCTATGGCAAAAATGACAGGACTCACATTCAATAATATTAAATTAAAACACCCTGACAAAGTTTTTCCTCTTTTAGCTATGACTAGTACCATAAAAGTTCATGAAGAAAAAGTACCTGTTGACCCTGTATTGTTGTTCCAACGCATGTGTATTACTGCAGCATTTCAAGATGAAATAGAAAACTATTTTCAATATGAACTATTTCCCTACCCTCTATCGTTATTTGATGACATCGGGATGCGTAAAACACAGAAGTCTGCAATTTACGATTGTTTCGAAAAGGTAGACTTTGATATTAACAACACAAATGCGACATACATCATTGACGGAGGATACTTACTACATCGCGTTGTGTGGGATAGTGAAGAAACATTCAACGTTATATTAGATAAATACGTACAGTATGTACGTCGACATTTTGGTTCCCGAGTTACTGTCGTATTTGATGGCTATAATGATTGCACGAGAAATACCAAAGCTGCAGAACAGCGTCGTCGAACTTTAGCAACATTTTCATCAATTGATATTTTATTTGATGAAAATATGACAGTTCCAACCAACCAACAAAAATTTCTTTCTAATACTACAAGTCTACACTAAATTTATGTAATTTCGAATGTCTAACTTGACCGGGCTAACTGTACTACATCGCATTAACTGATGAATATTTCATATCATGTGCATTGTTTCAATGAATAAAAATAATAATAATAATTTAATGAAAGATGATTGATAAGTTTGATATCTTGTGCATTACTTTGGCAAAGAGTGCTTATAAGCTAGACTGTAAATAATTAATCCATCATAATTTTGTGTGACATTGGTGGGACCATTTATCCTGTGGTTACTGACTAGGTTAGTTAATTGTGACTCAGAAATACTCCCTCAGTTATAATAATTGTTCTCACCACTTGGATATATCTAACGATTGCTTAGCTAGTGACTTTTGTGGTCATTTTCAAATCAGAAATATGCCCCAATGTAGAAAAACCGTTATCTTCATTTTAACGTCATCCATCTTTTCTTGGGGACATGTATCAGATAACACGTGTTCATTTTTGCATATATTCGAGCCTATGGAAATGATTGCTTCGTAAATCTCTATCTACATGTACTTTCCAACGCATAAATTCAATATCTTGTATACTATATACTCATCCCCATATATCTTGAAGAAGTTTACCATATGTAAAATTTTATTCATTCATCTCCTACATAAAATGTTATTTCTCTTCATATTTTGTTTGCAGCTGGAATCTTGACGTTATCATGCTTTGAAACCTTCTTTGTAGCTACTTTTTGGGTCGCATGACACCCTCGTGGGTTACAGAATCTCTCTGGGTGATTTACTTTCGACAAAGAGATGCTGAGCTGTGCTGTGCTGTGCGTGGCTTCGTTCGGAATTGAAATACGAGTATGTGTCGGTCTTCATAAAGTACCGTGCTGAACTGCTAGCTCAGCTTGACAACTATTGAGCTTAAGCTAAAAGCTTACTGTGGTCTAACCTCATATACTCGTATATATAAATGTGGTCACCCTTATTCTATATGGTGGTTTATGACCAAGAAAACAAATAAAGGTACTGACTGCCTTTGACGGTCTCTTTTTACACGATTTTGAAATAAGACAGTCTATAAAAATGAAAACTAATTTCAGTATAGTTTTATGTATAATTAAGAAACATAGTTTTAGCTTTACGGTGCTTTATATGAAATTTCTACATACGAAAACTGAATTACACACTATATATAGTCCTATGCAGATGCAAATGCACACATAAAATAAAATTAAGGAATACCCAAATTATAATTTTTAAGGACTCATTTTATATTTTCCTAGATGATGTAATGATGATATTTGTTAAGGAAACTTTTTATTTCTAATTCGAAATTCGATTATTTATATGGACATAGACTAAAATATTTATATATTTCTTTTTTGAAAAATATGAATTTATTTTTAATACAGTTCCTTTCTGCAACTTGTATAAAATGTACCGTTTTGTTTAGAGAAGAGATTTGTTCAAAATGTTGTGCTCCTTTAAAGGTTGTTAATAAAACATCACTCAATAACTTAAAAAGACATAAAGATGGCGCTAATATTGACAAATCCATATGATATTTAGATAGTACCAACTTTTAAACAATATGTGTCAAAATTTCATAACATTCCGACCATTTTTACCCACCAAACTCAGATTTTTAAACTGTCTTGAAAATTGCAATATTTTTCACTACAACCACTGACATTTTGATCCTTATCGTTTCAAGATTGGTATTATCTAAAAATCATATAGATTTGTCAATAGTAGCGACATCTATATGTCATTCTACTTAGTTATTCAGGGATGTTATAACTACCAAACCATAGAATCAACCAATTCCAAAATATTTAAAAAAAAAACCAAAGAAAGTTAAACATTTCGTAATTTCTATGTCGCAGAAAGGTTTCCTAGGTATCTTGAATTGGATGCATCAATATATACAAGAAGAAAAAAAATGTTACTTTTAAATGTGACCTTTGTGCGATAAAATCATTTATTTGAACCCATGCATTGTATTAAGCACATATTTTGCAGAATTTATGTAATATAAAATTTTATTATTTCTTTTGCAAGATTCTTTAGAACAACATAAAGCACATTTTTCAACTTATAAGAATTTAAGTTTCTCCTCAATTTTATATGTGCGTTATCTTTCTTTACACGATTTTCGTTGAAACGTTTCTACCATGCAAGAATACATAGATGTATACTAAAAATGATTAAATGTATATTTAATTACATTATATTTACTGTAGACTCCGGTGTATTACATATTTAATGCTATGTAGGGTACATTTTCTTGGATGAGAAAGGATTTTACCTTTTCTCAGAACACCCATGTCAATTAGTCTTTATATGTCTTACATCGTATGCAACAAAATTATTTAGAAAATAAATAACACCCATCAAATTTAAATTTCTCTTTGAATATTCTGAATCCCCGCAAAGTAACTTAAAATAATTTTTCGAACAAATGAAATTATTAAATTAAGGAAAAGCATCTACAAAGGTATTACAAAAGTTTATTTATAGACGTAGAAATTCTCTTTGAAGATTTAACGTGAGCGTGTAATGTGTTTTACATAATTATGACGGCACGAATGAATTCCATGAAAAGATTTTCATTTTCGTGATACAGAACACAAAAGGCTTAAATTTAAATGTTTCTTTCATTCTCTTAGTAATATTTGCAAACAATGATTGTAAAGTTTTGTTTTATATAAATAAATCTTTCAAATGGAATTAAATAGTTTTTATGTAAAATAAGGGTTGCAGAATGTAAGAGATATTGAAAACATCGGTAACTTTGCTACATTTGAAAGTAGAAAGAGTTATATTTTGTTAGTAGTTATGTAGATTACATTGACAACTTTAAATTATGTATTGCTATCTTGTATCTAGCTATTCTCAATCATCTTAAGAAATAGAGATAAATTTAGCAGTGGTTTTAGGGGTATAACACTTTTTAGAACGCTACGCCGCCGGTGTGCTTGATTATTGACAGGATATGGAATGTGGCCCGAAAAGGACCGAGGTCTTAAGAAGCGCGGGAAATTTTAAATAGAATTTAAAAAAAAGTCTTTTTAACTGAACAAGCGTCGATATCTCGAAAACTTAATAATATATACTAGCATATACCATTAAATTCTTTGTACTTATGTACTTCGAACTCCACCATTTTCTCTTCCAATATTAAAAGAGATGTACTTATCACCTAGTATAACGTGACCTCTATCGTGTAATTTTCCATCACTCCATTGATATTTATATCTGCATCTCACCTTGAATACCCAATTCAATGGGGTTGTCAACTATGTCTTCCTTTCTATAAAACTCTACCATATATATATATATATATATATATATTCGTATTATTTTTTAATAAGAGTCCGGTAAGAATATTACCAAAGATATTAACAATTAAAATAGTAATTTAATACCCTTATTAAAAATACGTCGGCTCGCGGCGTCACAACCAATTTCTACCTCTTTCCCTTTTATGAAATGCCATTTCTCTTTTATAATATAGTTTGTAGACTTTTTGATACTGAAAACATATAAAAACCTAAGGACCATTTATTTCCTGGTTAATGACTAGGTTTGTAAACTCAGCCTCAGATATATCAATTGTTCAAACAGAAAATAGTGTCATGTTCAAATTTTGCTCTTGGTACATTTCCTAATTCGGCTAATAGAACGACCGCTCCATTCACTTCACTCTTGATCAGGCAATGGATAATGAACTAAAACTATGCTCAGGAATAAATAAAATTACTCATATATAGTAAGTCAACTAAAAATGATATGCAAATACACGTTACTGTGAAATTATTAGATAAATTAGGCGATGGGAAGACATCGCCAAATGGACGTTAAATATGCGCAAGTGTCCAAGAAACTTCGAAATAAATACCACATAAAACAGTAAATGAGTGTTAAGTAATTAATTTTAGATGACACAACCTATTCTGTACCTGTGCACATATACTATGACATATATTATTTTATAAAATCACATCGCATTATACGTCACATAATCTAACAAACGTCATTAAATAAATAATTTCTGGCTGTTCCAGATTCGCTAACTTCACTCCCTTCCGTATCCGTATCCCCTTCCCCTTCACTTTCTTCTGTCACTCCCAACTGACACTGATAAATGCTTTAAGTAGTTTGTTGAAATCACAGTGGAGACATAAATCATATTTTTTTCAGAAAATATTTGCATAACAAATCTGAATAATTGTTGGATTATTCAATAAAATATAATAAATATTTTTCTCATTTGAAATTGTTTTTCACAACATTAATATTATATTATCTTTTGTTACAGGGTGTTTAAAAAATCATCGCCAAACAATAAGTTGACGTTGTATTTATCATCAAGAGAATTGATATCTAAAGATGGTACTATGCAACCGTTAAGAGGGGTACTGCTGGCGGAACCTGATTTCGTGGAAGATAAGAAAGTTTACGGTCAGATCACACTCACATTTAGGTAAGTTTATAGCTTTATATTAATTGGTTAACAATTTGTAACGTAAAAAAAATGTTATCTATTTGTAATTGTTTGTATGTTCTGTTTTGTCTTTAAATATTAGTGAAAAGCAATATGTCAATGCAAATAGCAAATAACGAATAAAATTAATCAAAAGCATTTCTAATTTTGGGTTGAGCTTAGCCAACATTCTTGCTATTTACGATATTTACAAATATGTTACAGTCGTATAACAGATCATTGTAGTTCGTAGGATGACATATAGATCGCACCACTGTTGGCAAATTCATACGATTTTTAGATAGAACCAACTATAAAACGATATGTGTCAAAATTGCATGCAGTTTCGGATATAAAGTAATTCAGTTATTTTAATATAGAAAAACTACGCAACGTACAGATTTTTAATTATTGAATGGTTAGTACCGCCGTATCCGACCGCCCCTTTACATCATAGTACCGCACAACCCTGCTTTAAGTGACGTATAAATAAAACGACGGTGCGATAGCACAGTAGCAGAGAGTTTGACGAAAACCATTATATTTATCTGGGGTTGGGAGTGTTATAACGTTAAGTAGATTAAAATCTAAGTATAGTCAAATATTTATTAGGCTGTAATGTCATACACACACACACATATAAATAAATATATATATACAAATATATATCCATCCCCACCCATCCAGCCCCATCCTATTATCCGAATCCCACCCATCCGAATTATCAGTGCTAGTAGGAGATCGTCAATGACATAACTGTTAAAAACATTAATAGTAGTCAAAATATAGTTCAGAAATGTACTTCTTATTTCAGATATGGCAGAGAAGATGAAGAAGTTATGGGACTACGCTTCTGTAATGAGGCAGTTATGTGTTTAGCTCAATTGTGGCCTCCAAAGCAAGCACCAACCGAAAATCCAAATTCATTGCAGGTAAGAATTAGAAATTTATTAATATTTTGCTAATATGTATTTCAAAATAGCAGTGTATATAAAAATAAAAGCTCTCACATGCACTCGAATATGTAAAGCTCGGCCACGAATTCTGCACACTCTCAGTTTCCAATAATTGGCCAACATCAGTTGTTAACAAGCAAATGACGCGACCATTACATGTTTGTTAAACAAAATTATCAAATACAAATAATATAGTATAGTTATAGTATAATATAGTATAGTTTAGCGAATAAAATTTTTCTTAATGGAAGAATTAATATCCTCAAATTTTATCAAGTTCCTCCTTGCTTCTTAAGTACAAAGTGGTCTCTATTCCCTATACACCGTTCTGTAATACATATAAAAACATGTCGGCGCTCGGCTTGTGTTGACAGCGATCGTCAAGCCGAACTTCGAGCCGCGTACACCAACCACCAACTATTTTCTTAGCACATATAAACGATCAAGCATGTTAGCCAAGCCAGTTACCAATCAATGTAAAAACAAACATACCTTATGACAAAATGACCTATTTACTAAAATAAAATATCACACAGAGAAATGTAAATAGCTCCTAATAATTTCAGCATAATTATGAGACGTTTACGATAACGTTATCTTTAACATAAATTGTGCGTTATCAAAAGCTTATAAATTTTAACATTATATTTACTAAGCTCTGTAAACATTTGAGCTTTTGTACATAAAGTAACTGAGCCACTTTAAGCTTTATCAACATGACTTCTACATGGTGAAACTTTGCTTAACGTATCTCTGAGAAATTGTTGCTGAAGCAGATTAGCTCTTTTATTGATATAAAACATTACAAGAGTATTTCTTGGAACTCTGCTGTGTTCATTAATATAATACCGAGTTGTAACTATATGACTCAATTAGAAATAAAAAAGTTTATTTTAACGAGAATAACATCCGTTGTATATACAATATTTTAGACAATTCCCCATACTTAAATTTATAACAATTCCATTGAACAACTGAAACCTAATCCTAAACAAATACCCAGAAATAACGTAATTTAATCATCATTACTAGCCGTGATGAATTATTTTAACATACTTTAATATACTAAATATACTTTATTACATTTACAAGATAAAAAATAACGAAACATTTTTGGAAAAAATCGTAAAAAATTTGAATTATTTTGGAATTCGCGTTAAAACAAATAATTTCTGCAAAAAAGGTTATTTGTTCTTCTTTGTGAATCGTGTTGTTTCGAAACCGTGTAAAACGAGGATTAGTTGTACTTAAAAGCAGATATATTCAGAAGCTCAGATACAAGTCTTGTGAAAAGGTTTTTCGAGCTTGAATATAATTAAGCTTTATTTATTATTTTAACGTAGATTAAAAAGCGACAAACAGTCAATTAACCTTGAACTCTTAGTGCTTTTTAAAGAATTAAAAATCTCCAAATGAAGCTTCCAACCAGACAGTATTTTATACAATAAAATACTTTTGAAATATTTACTAGGAAAATGTATTATTAAAAATACAAATTTGTCTGATTTAAAAAGCTTCGGTCATATTTTATCATTCAGAACTATATTCGTAGGAACGATAAATAAAAAGCTACAACGGTAAACAAAAATGTAAATTACATAAGCTTATTTGCATACTGTTATTAATAGGTTACGAGTATGTTTTTTTTTGTGTAATATCTCTACGGAATATAAACGGGAGGAGAGTAATGAAGCCACGGAATTCTATATTATGCAGGATGTTCCACGGGAGAGTTTGGTTATTATCAAAGTTAAATAGATTATCTATACATATTAGTAGTTTCGTAGAAAATAGATTTGTTAAATGACTTCTAAATTTATGGTCAAAAGATCATCGTTTCTTGAAGCTAAACAAGTTCATTTTCAGATTATTACGCCGTTTAAATATTTCCTACCCATTCTTACAATTTCAAATCGATTGCAAAAGCTTAGTACAGTGATTTTATTTCTGACTTCCACTCACTAGAAATGTGTCACAACTCTCATCTTCTATTTTCACTTAATTCCATATATTTTTTAAAAAAAAGAAACGATATTCATCTAATTTATAACATCGATTAATATCCTCAACGATGTGTGAAACTAGACATGCGCCAAAGTCCTACAACCTGCAGCTGTGTAGCGTAAACTCTTTTCTTCCGATTGTCTGTAGACATATTAGTCTACAGTATATAATGGCCTTCGTTTGTATAAGATCTTTTTGTTGCTTTGCCGGAAAAATGGTAGGTGCTTTGTCATAAAAACGAACTCACACAAGAAGACTTTCATCTAGGAGCCCACATTTGGTGGAATGGCATAGATAGGTAAAGTACCAGTCAAGAAGTCAATTCTTTTTCACTCAGATATCAGATAGATGTCACATATGAAAAAAAATTGCCAGAATCTTTTCATAAGAATATTCTTCTCTTTCCAACATTATACATTTAAATGGAGATATAGTTGTTGCTTTTACATTTGAGAATATTTATTTAGTAGAATTCCAATTTAATTTTACAGAATATCATAGAAAAAGAAACAAGATATATCTGTCTCTGTCACTGTTACTGCTCCCTGCGTTTGAAAAACACTCCCTGTTTCTCATCATCTCAACTATTTTCAATAATCGTAATATATTAGCATTTTCGAATGTAAATATCGGATATACTGTAGTTCATGTGAATGTGAGTTTTATTTTTGTTACGACTCATAAAGACAATGCACATTATCTATATTTCGTACATCTACAAAATGTTGGCAACATGTCGTACACATTGCACACCACTCTAGTACGTAACATGATTCGTTCAGTTTGTTTAAGTAAATAACATAACTTGAGCATGTAAATAAACAATGCCGCTAAGTGAAACTGGGAAACCGACTGGAGGAAGCGGGGAAGGAGGAACGCGGTAAAGGGTTGTGTAGATACTACATTTCCTTTTTACAATACCACATACGTATGTACTGTACGTATATTCATTTTCATGTCTGCGAATAACACGTGCTATCGTTCAATGTAGTTGTAGTTGTTATACACTTAGCTGCAAATAGGGTTTTCTATTTTTATGAGCTTCCATGCACAAATATTACCATTGAATGAATACCTAAAGGAAAATAGAGTAAAGGAGAACTCTATTTTGTTTATGTAGAACTGTGGGTGTGTGGGCACTATGGGCAGTGTGGGCACATCCACTTTGTTGCAGTTGCGATACCCGCTTCGTTTCTCATTTATTTTCTGTGCAGGTTTTATAGAGGGTTATACCATATATGCATGGTACATTTTCTTGCATGTGCACGGTACTAATCTTGAGATTTTGTTGTTGCTGTAGAAATACCAATACTACTAGTTTACGTATTAAAATATATCTTTTTGAAAATATGAGAACACAACTTTTAGCAAAAAAAAATTCTACAATTTATAATGATATGAAATGTAAATATAAAATGTATATTTAATTAAATATATATAAATTTAAATGAGATGAATAGCAGGAGATAGGAAAATAAATTTTCTTTTTCTGATATTGAGTTATAGAAACTAAAAAGAAGAGCATCTCTATTTACATCAATTTGTCTACCCGTTATATTCATATCACAAATTCGGAGAAAGGAGAAAAAAGGAAGGAGATAACAGACAGAAGAGGTAGACATATTTTGTAAGAAGTCAGAATTAATGCTGAGGAAGCTTGTGCGTGCCTATTGCTTTTCTTCCACATTTCATTCAAAAATGCAACGCCTTGTCAGCTTGCAATGTTTTTTCTACAGTGGACGCTCACCATAATAATTTATTTTCACTATAATTTTTAGAAGAAATTATCACTAATATAAAACAATACAATTAATTCAAAATGCACTTTAATTAAATTGAATGATCGTTTCAAAAAATAGATCCTACAATTTATTGTTATTATATATCATTGATACAAAAACTACACTACATTGATAAAGATAAATAATAGATAATAAATTCTGCTCGTTATTTATTGCATCCCGTCCAGAATAACAAAAGAGTTTTTGCATCAAGTATTTTTTTGTAACTCCATATACTATTTGTAAATAAAAAAATAAAAGCAAACTATGTCATATACGAGTTTTCCACATAGCGAGATAAAGTAGCTAGTTGTGGTGCCGGCTACAGCTGCTGCCCTCTCTTGCATTCTCATATTACCATACATATATTCAGATAGTTTTTCATATATAATATTATTCTATAAAAATATAAAACAATAAAAATGTTGTTTTTTTTTTTTTGTAAAAAATCATCTCCTTTGATACATAAAGATGTATGTAGCTATTGTAGTACAAAATGTAGAGAAAGAAAAATAAAAAGAAAAAATAACAAACTACGACGCTAATATAAAGAAACAATGGACCGACTGACGAGTCAAGACTGATGACAAATCCCTCTGCTGCGGGGGAGCTGCGACCTGAGTAAATTGATTGAGTATTGTAGACCGTGTGTGAAAGAGACAGAAAATAGAAAGGAAAAAGCCACAGTGAGTAGTTCTGAGATTGAAGGAAAAGGCTAAGGTACTCGTACGTTAATGATTGAAGGCATTGGCGTAGAATTTAAAACAAATTCCGGGAAAAAAATTAGAGTTTTTTAAATTTTATGTAAGGTAGGTCACTCAAATAACGCCCACCTGATGCTAACTAGATACACATAAAAGCTAGTGGATAGGAGAAGACAGGGTGTGTAGTCATTTGTTACATTTGCTACTGTTTCCGGCTATGCGTTAGTTTAATCAAGGTGCAATATAAGAAATGGAAGTGACGCGCGTTGCGATTTTATTATTAGGTAATAAGATGAAGCTATTTGCAAAGTGGTGCACAAGCTCTTTATTTAATAGCTTTAACATAAGTAAATGTGTTTATATTTCATAATTTATTTTAAAAAATCCATTGCTTTCAGTGTAAATTATTTAGCATAAATGTGCGAACATATAGTGGAGTTGTGCTTAATAAGGCCCATATTACACGTACAGTGGGCAGTTTAATAGTGGAAACGAAATAGCTTGCTAAAACTATTTTGGAAAAGGCATCCCGAAATATCTAGCTAATTAATGCTGAATTCGGCAAGAGCCAAAAAATGATCATGAACTGTATGGCTGGGTATGGCTGTGTACCATGTCTAAGTATCATGAACTGTGGGTATGGCTAAGGAAGATACGTATTTCAATTGTCCTAGAGGCTGCAACTGATTATATTTAATAAAAATGTTTATTGCTTCGATTTGTTTTGGAAAATTCTATCATTTAATATTCTAAACTCAATTCTCCAATAGAAATATATATGTTTTATTAAAAATATTCATAGTTTTCATTTCACTGGTAACCTTTGTTGAAATATTAAATAAAAAACCCTTAGCTGGGCGTTATTTGGTTAATCTACCTTACTCTTTTTTCCAATTAGAAGCCATGCCAAAAAAACCGAATTGTACAAAGGTTTAATTTGAAGTACTAAGATTACGTACTACGACAATATTTTAAAGATCGTCCTTAACTCTACGTCACTGACGTAAACGTTGCTTGAAACATACAGATCTTGAAATAGTACTTCAGAAAGACTAGCCTTATTTATTTGTAATGGTTGTTTTCAAAAGTTCTCAATTGCAATTTGATGATTGGAAAAAATACATATGTTTTTTTGTGCGTAGGTGGCACATTATCGTTTGAACCCTTTTTCGATTATACGAGAAAATCTAATATCATAAATACGTGACAAAACCGTAATCGTAGAGTTTTTCAAATTACATAATATAACCTTAAAAGATTATTGGTTGTCGTCAATTAATAAAATAGACATTTATATTATTATTACTATTATTATTAAAATAAATATATTACTAATGTATATAACCTATTAATTCTCGTAAAAAACAAATGAATGAATGGTACTGGCATCATATCAAAGCTTAATTACTTGCATTTGCAGTCTTCAACTGCATCAAAATAATCATGCATGATTGAAGATGCACCATGGTATATTACAAACGAAAAACTGCACCACGATCTTGCCATACCTACAGTGAGACAAGAAATTAAAACTTGAATGGTTAAATACAAAGACCGATTTGTGAACCATCCAAATACATTAATGACCAACCTAATGGAAGACAGGACTACCTTCAGCAGATTGAAGAGGATAGCATTCAGTACTTAATTAAATGACATAATAAATAGATACGGTTGTGTCACTGAACACATACCATGCAGTTTTAAAGTAAAGTTATTTTTAAATGAGAAAACTTGTATTTAAAGTTGATAGATCCATATTTTAAGTAATTAAATTATCATATCTAATTAAACAATATGCTCAGCGCTGTATAGTGCAGCTTTAAAGAGGTACAGACAGATGCCCGCTGTGGCAGCGTATGTAAAACTAAATTACAAAGCGACCATGGTATATAGAATCCACTCTTTGAAGTTATCACCGCCCACTAGGTTACGTTAAACGTAACATCAGATGGTATACCAGATTATAGATATAATATATGTGGCGTGGACATAAAGCCGGCTACTCACGGTCGTTCCATCCTGCCAAACTGAATGACATCATTCTAAAAACGTGTCGCGAATATGAAAACTTGCTTTTCCTCATTGCTATTAATAGCCCAGTCATTATAGTAAGTTCACCTCGGAATTCGAGATACCCAGCTGTAAATACTTGTATATTGACACCCTAAAGTTGTCTCAAAACCTACATATGGTAGGGTGTATAAACCATATGTAGGTTTTGAGACAACTTTAGGGTGTCAATATACAAGTATTTACAGACTTACAGCTGGGTATCTCGAATTCCGAGATTCTTACCTAATTTAAGCTTAAATGACTGGGCCATAAACGAATTAACCTTTTTTCAAATGAAAGGGAGTGAAGCCCCATCCATACGTTTGAAATAACCGTGACGGACCGGTTTGTAGTTTACACGAAAACTAGTAGTTGTAACAAAATTCACATCCGATTGAACCGTTTTTTTATATATAAATTTATATATTACAATATAGTAGCTGATGCAACTCATACAACAAATTTTTGCTACATTAATTGATTTAAATATAATTTTCTTTATTACTAATGTTTCTGTAACCTAAGATTTACTTGAAATTTTGATTCGTTTCGTTCTGACCAGTTTTCTTTTAGTTTTTAATTGGAAACACGTAAAATTATATATTATACTATGTATATAAAAAGTAATGGGAATTTGCAATTTATAATACCCGTGCTGATTGCTTTGTACAATGTGTTTTATTGGAGTGTGTTCATTTCCACAAAACTTAGTAGACGTTTTTATATAAAAAAAAACGTCTTTTTTTTTAAATTAATTCTAATTACAAAGATCATCTCTATCCTATATTACATCTATTTTATTGCTTTTATTAATTTAAAATGTTTATTATTTGTGCAATTTAATGAATACTTAAATATTAACTATATGAAATTAATTAATTAGAGGATATTTCGAGTTATGTTTCATCCTGCAATAATGATCCCTATTAAAAGCATTCAAATTATAATTTATCATGATACGTGTTTGTGTTCGTAGAGAGGTAATGTTTAGGGCACTATTAATTGAAGCACAGGCATTACACTAGTTAACATCTAATGACAGGTTGCAATGATTACAGCGGGTGCATTTGTGAAATACTAAATACACAATATGCGGGAATGTACAATAAGGTTGTAACTGTATGCTTGAACCGTAACTCTTTGCCGACTATGTCGGTCCTGTTCAAATTCATATTTTTAGAAAAGGACAGAAATAGTCGTGCGACAAAGAACGCATATACGGTTCCCATGTAGGTCCACCTTTAGACGATTGACAAATTGAAATACTGTCGAAGTCGAATAGAGCCACCACAGAAAGGTTATTAATATGATCTGTTTTCTATACATACGAGGTGTGGCTATAAAATGACGATACCAAGGCTGTAAAACTTTTCATGTAAAATTTATGTATATTATTTTACTATCCCCTAAAATATATACTCCTCCTCTATTGCTCCATGCGAATATTTCATTGTTCAAAACAGTGCTGGAAGTCTTCTTCACAACTTTTAATGCAAATTTAAAATTTAGGAACAGATAAAAAAAGGTCAGGCGAATAAGGCAGATGGTGTGACATTAGAACTTTGTGCAATTTACGACACCATTTTCGCACTTAATAAAAGTTAAGTTTCACAAATGGTTCTTCAAGTTTCATATGAAATTTCACGACAATTTGTTGCTCTATTTAAGCAATTACCATTTTTCCGGCAAAACAAAAATATAGATCTAATACAAATGAAGGCCACTGCCAGACTAATATGTCTGCAGACACGCGAGGTGCGGCAATCGAAAGAGAAATGCTCTCGCTACACAACTGTCGATCAACGACTTTGGTGCATGCCTAGTTAGTCACACATCTCGTTCATACATACTTATTTTAACTTCGCAGCATTTTTAAGTATTTATTAATAACAGGTTCATAAACTTTGGTGAATAAACTATATATTTCTATATTATTAATTTAATATTCTTAACTTAATATTCTAACATTTTTATTTTTACGTGAAACTTCTTTTAGTACGCAATATGTTTTTTATCGTATAACATTTCGTGCCTTCGCATCATTCCACCTAGACAAGTTGGGTTCGCTGCCAGTAGTATTTTGTACTTTGACAGTCTGCCGTTACTCGGTAAAAACTCTTTAAACTACGTTCAATGTTTAAACTTATTAAGTCATGTAACTTCATTTTAAATTAATTTATTTTTTTATTAAACAAGTACATATACTTCGGTCGTAAGCAAGGAATTTTACAACTGAAATAACTTTAGACTGGCTGTTCAAAAACTAAGTAAGTTTAAACATGTTTTATTAATATATCAGATCAGACAGAAAATTGACGTTAAGATGATATGTTATTATGATATACTCGTACTACTTAATTGAGTATTCCGCCTGCTATTCTTTATAATTTATTTTTAGGTTTCTCTAAAGTTATTTTTTAAATTTGAGTTTTAATTTCACTACTTTTGAAGTAAGAAACACACATACTACAGTTCTATATCGTTAAATGCACAAAAGAAGTTATCAAAGTTAGAAAATGTAACGCAATGTAACACTTAAATTAGCTTGTAGTAAGCTAGCAAGTATGAAACTACATTACAAGACAATATCTAATAAAACTTGACTTTTTATTTCGCAAAATATCATGGAAGAATACAATATGTAAATTTCATAACAGTAAAGTGAATAATATATAATATAATACGACGTTGGATTATTAAAATAATGATATTATAATAAATAATAATATTAATTTAATCCGGAAGTTTAATATCGCAGTAAATTGCCAAGATATGGAGCTCCAAACTGTTGTTCAACGACAAAACAGTTTAAGTTTAATAATCATTATCGTCTTTCTCTTTCTTATACAGGAACTTAGCAATCTATAGAATGCAGAACCAACCCACTTACTTTCTTGTGACACTAAGTATTTAGAAATTTATGAAGAAGAAAATGATTACATTAAATCCACATTTGCCGTCATTAATAAATTGTAAGATACACGCGTATATTACGAAATTTGTTCACTAAGTATTTTAAAGTTTAAACAATTCCTTGAAAGTACAATGAGGATGGGGGATGTTCTCCACTCCACCAAATATTCAATTAGAAAACAATCTAGATATATACTAAACATAACATAGATTTTATTTTGAATCTATATGAATTTTTTTTTAAACTACTTGCTTTGTACCAAATTAAATGTAATTGTTATTGCATCAATATGGAATTTGCACATTTTTGCATATTTTAGTAAAAATGCATATTCGTGCATATTCTGAAATACACAGTGAGGCTTGAGAAAATATTTAGTAATTTTTTTTTTAGTATATGCTAAGAACTGCTTATAAAATGTACTAATTACTCGTAAGTTATGAATGAGATTTGTTCTACTATAATTCCATTAAACACCTATTATTAAATTCCATTATATAAGCAGTAAGACTCAAGAATATAAATAATTTGAACCATCAGTAAAATGAAATATTTTTAAATGAATAAATCAAACTTTATAACATTCTAAAAATACATAAATTAAAATCTTTCACAGAAGTAATAATTTGAGGTTTTACCCTTTATGAATTTTATAAATGAATATTAAAATTAATTAATATAATAGAATGTATAAATGAATTTTTGGTTTGTAAACAAATATGCTATGTTAATTTGAAATTATTATAAAGTAAAACAAGAAACGCGGAATAGATGAATATTTTACATTATTATACTTCGTAATATTAATTAATATTTTCAACATTTCAAGCGTGGTTGATATCTTTGTTTACAATGTGGTAGAATGTTAAATATACATTTTAATATAACAAAAAAGTTCTGTTCAAAATTTGTAGCTAAAAGTAACTCGTAGGTTATTCATATTTTATGAATCAAATCATTACATTTAATATGTAAAGCAGAGATGAGTAACGTAAAGCTGAGGGGTGATCTTATTCATTTGTCAAGTCTTTACATTTTGATTTTTCACACTTTTTTCTATCAATCTTATCGTTCTGTTCTATTATTGTATCTGTATTGATTGTGTAACTAATTTTAAAAAAATATCTTTCTAGGAAATCGATTTTTCTTAGAAGTTAAAATCAATGCTATTTTTATGCTGGTGAAACTGAAAATCGATGGCGTCTTAGAATTGATCGTTTAGAATTTTTTTAACGGCATGAAGTTGCTTTTATTTTAGGTACTGATTCGTCCATATTATTCTTTTGATTTTGTATGTTTCTTTCAATTTGGTTTTTCTGTATTATTCCACCGGTTCATGAATATTTTTTTTTATTGTTTAACATCTGCTACTGATAACGTATTTCATGATTTGATTTTCTGTTGCATCCTATTTTGTTTAGTAATTTTATTTATTTTTGATTATTGTAAGGCTTAGGTCTCCTTCAGTAGACTATGTCCGATAGATTTGCATTTAAATATCAATGGGCTTGTGAACCATGTCTTAATTTCTATAAAACCGAAAACCGATTAGGATTTAATCTTTAGGTGACAATTATTTCTTTTTAATTTTTCTTCTTCTTTTTTTTATTATATTACTGATTCTTGGGAGTAGTACCCAGATTTTCATGCTTTTTTCAGCTTGGCCTAAGTTATATTTGGGATTCAACCCCCTTAAATGGATGCATACAAGCCTGGACAAAACGTTCACTACAATGTATTTCTAAGTCTGTATTAATTTCAAGTAAACCATTAGGTGTAATTAAACAGAATTAATTGGAAACAGTAGCAATGGATGCGTTAAGCTAATTGATAGCCAAATAACCGTGTGATTAGATTTCTGTTATCAAATTACTTCATGATTCACAGACAATAGGAATTAACTAGTAACTACCAGTTGACTGTGCTTTAATACCTTGGCCTATATTCTCGTACACGTGGGTATGCGATAATGAAAGTTAACCTCAAAATTCAGATTATTAGCCGCAGCCTATTGATGAAATGTGGTGAATTTGGTGTAACGTTTAATTACTATATTGTTCTAATCTTTGGTGAATGTATTTCATATAAATAGTCGTTATAATCGATATCAGGTCCTCGTTATAACCTTCTACCTTAGGTAAGTATCTCATTTATAATACACCTATGAACTAAATTAAATTAAATTTAGTTCATAGAATTAAACTAAATTAAATAAATTGTGAAAGTACAGTACCCTCTTCTATAACGCGAATTTCAACAAAAAGCTCATGCACAATGTATTGTATAATAAAATAAAGATAATCTCATTTATTTTACAGAGACTCCAACAGATAATATTATTATTGTCTCACTCTCACTTTATTTTAAAAACGTTATAATCTCTCTATGTAAATAAAAATGAAATGTTCGTTGATAAACGCATCACTTTAAAACGGATCGACCGATTTGGCTAATTTCTTTTTTAAATGTTCGTAATAGTCTGAATAAGGTTTTTAAGAAAAGGAAAATTTTGTTAAAACAGAAAATGATTATTTCTATGAGATTTTTGCTACTATGTGCCCAAATGTCGTTTGGCAGATGCTTCTCAAATAGTGAATCAAGCTAATTGTGTCGAAAAATTGATTCAGATGTTTATTTCAAGAAATTTGAACAAGACACCGTCTATCGGGTTAGCTAATAATGAATAAATTTAACCTCTCGCCAAATTTAATTGTCCGAAATCTCTAAACGTGTGAGTCCCGGATATTCCTCCACCTGCTAATAACACCTTTCCTACTAGCTCCTTTCCAGTTCTTTAAAAGGTGAGTATATTTGTGTGAGATGAGCAAAATATGTATTGGGCTTTACGCAACGCTTATAATTTAAGAACTAAAGGACGCTCCTTTAACTTTACACTAATACAGTTAAATGTAATTTTATTGGTAAAGATTTTTAATTATTACTTGAAATTATTTTTATTGGTATGCAAAACATATCATAAACATAGTTTTAAAAATTACTGGAAAAACTATCTCGAATAATAAAAAAAAAATAGCTAAAAGAGATCTAAAATTAGATTAAATTAGTAAGGATTTCATTCATTTACGGATTAAGGTACAAAACAATATCTCTTAATATTCGATTTTTCCGCAGCGTAAGTGCCGCACTGTACCAATAGCAAAATGTAATTTTAATTTTATCTAAAGCCTGTATTCTCGTATCACATCATACCTAATACACATTCAAATTTGCAACACATGTTTCCCTGTTTCTATTAGACTTTATAATACAGTCTTTTTGAAAATCAAATATGTACCTTTCTAACCCAATATTGTTATATATAGGTTTCTATGTATAATAACGTTCAGAATCTGTTCAAAAATAAACAATTCACAAAGATAAAGAGAGGAAGTAAATTTGATTATTCTTTCCATTCACTTGACAGAATGTGTACACGATGTAAACCAGCAAACTCGTCACTCTCCCCCTTTCCACCATCCACCATCCAATCACATCCCTTAGGAGACTCAGACTAGAAACACATCTGAACGAAACGTGTGTTTTAGATAAATCATATTATTATTGTAATGAACCGTAACAGTGTTCCCTCAACCTTTACAAATTTGTGTATTTCGAGTTACTGAATTATTCTATATATGTTTTAACTTGGTATTGATTTTAAGTTAGAGAGTTCATCGGCCTTTTCTCTGTACCGAAATCAAAGAGAAAATCTTCTAATAAATAGGTTGAATGCAGGTTTGAAGAAACAGGTGCTTGTTTATCAACAGGGTGCTGGGTACTGTGACTGACTATTATGTCCTGGTTGCATCCCCGGGCCAGAGTTATATTTTCTGGGTTTGATTGCAATCAAATTAAATTGGTTATGTGCTACCACAATCACAAATATGATAATATGATACAAATACAAGAAAAACAGAAATAAGTAGAAAACAACGGAAAAGAATAATAAAACAACTTTATAAATGAGATGGATATGGTTAAAAGAATAGAAATTGTGCACTCAGAGGACTTAATTAGCAGATGGACGGAATATACATTTCAAAAAGGGCAAAAAATGCAAAGGAGAGTTAAAGTGAAAACGACTGAAGACTACAGCCGAAGATACAAGAAAAGCGATCTTGAAAGGTGGACAATCGCAGTGTGTTCCAGCTCTTAATCTCCATTAATTTTACTTAGTTCCTTCAATCAAAACAAGACCTTTAAACTGTGTATCCTGTCACATGCCAGATCCTATCAATGGCATAAGAAAATATATTTAATACTAAATTTAAATTGTAAGATAGTCAAATTTAAAACACTTAACTTAAACAAAAACAATTGGATTTTAAATATAATAAATAAATGATCTATTTAATTTTCCTTTAAAAATACGAGTAAATAATACGAGTAAATGGTACATCAGGTTTCAGAAACAGAAGTAAAACCCGTTTAATGGTAGAGGAAATTAATTTAAAATGCCCGTTTCATCAGTTCTGAGTTTGACATTATCCTCCCTTCACATATTTCATGCTTTTTAGCTAAACAATATAATTTCTCCTAATTTCTAATAATATTTTTCGAAACTTTTTAATTAAAAACTGTTGATGTTTGTATTATTTTGATATCAAATATAATTTTTATTATCAATGTATGTATAGAAAATAATTAAATTAAAATATAAAAAGGGATAAAATAATGCTAAGTAAATTATAGCCCTAAAATAACAAACATCACTAATTAATTTTTTACTTCGAAAACTGAATAATGTAGAAAAAATGTTACTCATTACTATTTAAAGTTGGTTACAGTAGATCCCTTATTTGCGTTGTTAATATTTCGATTTATGTTGCCTAAATATTTTAGTATTTGGATTTTTTCATGTAATATGTTGTTAAACTGGTATCAATTAACACAAATGTAGAAATATTCATTTTAAATTTCGATTAATTTTTTAACTGTCAACATACAACCGCTAATGCTGTGCACTTGGCAAATATTGTGTGCCATTAATAACTTTACTACTTTGGATTAAAATATAATTTGGAATCGTATACTTGACCTTTGTCGACTTTGACGACCCTTTTCGTATTCGCAAGGTCGGAAAAGGACAGACATTGTTGTGCGACAATTAGACACGCGTTCAGGACTAAGACCACTCAAAACTAATCGGATCGTTGTCATTACCACCCCTAGTTCTCATAAACCCACAAAGAAAGATGATTAGGGTGTGCGTTAAACCCCAAAAGAAATCAAGAACAATATAAACTTCAAGTATATAAAGAAATCACAATAAGTTTATCTTTATTTGTTTTACTGGAAAGACGATAATCAGTACTGAGATAAAACGCAGATTTGTATTGTAGAATAAAACTCAAAAGATGCGAAAAGGGTTCGGATGGAGAGGTAGAGGTTTGTTGAAAGGGTTCAGATTTCTATGTGCTGGTGTAGATAAGAAATGTAAAATAACAATGCCTTTATAAACATAACTACGTCATACTTAAGGTACTTATACTTAATAAATATGGTCCTTCAAACCGGATTAAAATAGTATATATGCTAATCTTAATCCTACATACCTTTTAAGTTTAAAATTGAGACTATTTTTGCAGACAGTCTAAGGAATTACGTAATTGTTACGACTACTTAAGTCACCGCAGGCTCTATGATGCATAAACATGCTGAGGCGGTTAAGACCAATTTCCCCGGGTCAGATCTTTTTATTTGAGACTACTTAAAGATAAGAGTCTGTACTAATAAATTAATAACAACTCAACAATGACCGGAATTCAATGATGTTGTACAGGAAATATTGTACCAATGGTGACGCGGCGTAACAACTGCGTACTTGTAAAATCTAAAGTATTTTATTTACGAATTTCGTATACATATCTTAAATACACGATATCGTTTTTGATTTATCAAAGATAGGGATTTCTTTAATGTAGCTTTGTGCGTTTTTATCACAAAGTAAGTTCAATAGTCATTCCAGATATATTACGAGATTTTCTAATTCCCTGAGAAATGTTCAATATGTTAAGGTTTCTTTCAAAAATATTATTTTTTATTGGAAGAGATTGAAAGAGATTCAAATCTCTAAGAAACGTTGGTTTTCAAACATATCTCATAGAAAGAACTTAAGAAGCCGTGGCATTCTCAAACACGCCTTTTGAATACATAAATCTATAAAGTTCTGTAAAAGAAACTTTGAGTAGGCATATCATACTCGTATCTCCAGTAAGGATATCAAAGGATTCTTATTGGAAGTTCATTAAATATTAAAAAACAGGTTGGTATGTGTAAGAGTGCAGGATTATTCCTGTAATGAATAGAGCTTTCAAAGTAATGATTAGGTGTGCTTAAGGAAAGGTATTAATAATTTTGTAAAATAAATTGAGGAGATTTAGAGAGTGTCGGATTAAATCTTCAGCGGGATCAGATCAGACAAAATATTATACCGGGGCCCCATTTATATATCATGGCACGGAGAATTCTCCATCCGAATTACGAGATATTTCTGTTACGAGATTGTCTGTTTATTGGTTGGTCTACTACCGCCAACGCCTACTTCTGGGGAATTAGATCCGCATTTCCTCTGTTTCACTAGTACTTTTTTTTTTTTTTTTTTTTTTTTATATTGATATTCATTTATTTCTTAATATTACAACTACAAAACAAGGATCTTAGTAAAACATTTTATAGTAGGAGTATTTTACAGTGAGGGCTATCTTCAGAAACATAAACTCTATCAATTCTTGATGCTATGTTCATTCCCCTAAAGTAAGTGAAGCCATGTTGAGTTTTATTCTTGAGGATCCAAATATCAGATAGAATTCGTTCAGTTATTAACCTTTTTAATCCAGAACAGAAGTTTAGATTCCCAAGTTGGTCTCTCTGGTTCAGCACACAGTTAAAACCGCCAGCAATGATTAGAGGTAGTCTAAAGTTAATCTTCAACAGTTATCGATAGGATACGTCCATCTTCTTCACATATGCAATCTGTAGCTTCTATTCCAGGCCTTAACAAAATTGCAGTTCCTCTATTATTTATGCCAATGTTCGAGATATAGGAATAAGGTTTAAAGAAACTTAAATTTTCTATATTAACTTCTTGTAATAAAATTATGTCCAAATCGTGGTCTATAATAAATTGTTTCAGCATAATTTTAGATGTTACAGAGGATAATCCATTGATATTAAATGTTGCAAATGTTCTTAGTACCATATTAATAAGATATTGAATAAATTAAGGTTATTCAATTGTTTTATCTTTTATATCCATTGCTTTTCCTGTCACTTTTTTTTGTTTCTTTGGTCTTTTGTTATTTTTCTTATCTTTTTTTTCCAATCCTATATCCATTTTGGATGCAGCGGAATTATCTGAGCTTACTGATACAGATATTATGCTCGTACATTTTAATTATTAATAATCTTCTTAGTAAATGTGATGGTTTATGTCACTTGACTCTATCTTATGAAATTTAGGTCAGCTTCTATTAAATTTTAACCAGAACTGGATCCTAAAAGGAAAAGATATAAGATACAGAATGTTATGGACGAGAAGGATGTTAGTGTACCTAGAAAAACAAAGGGGTAAAGATCGAGAATGATCGCTAGATTCAAACTAGGAAATGAAAACAGCGGAAGTTGATATTGCGGAAAAGAGGAAGAGGAAAAAATAGAACACATTAAGAATAGGTCTCTGGAGTAGTTGGAAAGTGGAATATGCCTGGACGAGATTTCGCAAGGGAAGAAGGAGGCAACAAGATGAATGAAGGAGGTTAGGAGTAAGTTAAAAAAGATAAAAAACAAGGGAGAAGAAGCTTTATCATTAATAAGAATAAGAGCCGAAACTAAAATAAGAATTAAGAATGAAAAATATAATTCCTAATGGCACATGTTAAATAAATAAATACAATAGAATATTGCCTATCTGCTATCTACTTTTGTTTGGTTGCATTTACGACTTATTTGGTATTGAATCAGAAATATATAAGATGTATAATAGATATCTGAGTTGTCCCACTAATGAATTGCACGATCGATATTACCGCCTTCCTTCTCGCATACGTTTCACTTATTAAACATAATGCACTCTTTTCTGTGCTGAATTGTAAAAGCTTACCATAATGGATCCAATGGCATTAGTACATTACAAAAATAAAAATATAATATTTTAAAACGAAGATTATTATTCTAAAAATAGACTATAAGTAATGTATATACAAAAAGTTCTTCAACAATTACTTTAATTATAATTATTTTAATTTATGCTCACAAAGTTATTGTTATTATTACTTGTAATAAAGAATAATGAGACCATATTCAATAGAGCATCAGGTGTGGGGGTAGTTTCGCTTCAACTATAACGCACTTAACTAATTAAAGTAATTTATAGTTAACAACAAAGCCAAAGCACGGTGATGGATTATACTCAATCAATATCCATTTCATACCCAGTCTAACTAACTTTATTTATGCACAATTAAACAAAAACTTTACTAATTAAGAGTCAAAATATTTCACAAAGTTTTAAGTCTTAACTTTCGGTTTGGTTTCCAAACAAATAAACTTTACAATGAATAAACTTTTTACAAATTAAGTTATTTTATTGTTTTTTTTTAATTGGTCTACCACTATACTAAAAGGTCTCGTTTTTCACCCGTTTTAAAATGAAAGTTAATTTTAAAAGTAATCATTGTAATTGTGTTTAATGGATAAGTTTAAGTTCTTTTGTATTTGTCTAGTGCGAGGATTATAATTAGAAATTAATTATAAAGGTTGATTAATAAGTTGATGAATAATTAACACAATCTATAGTGCTTTTTAATATGGCGATGTATGAAAGTAGGAATGAATTAAATTTGTAGCTATCCATGTTCAATAATATGCCAAATTTAAGATAAATCCAGATCAAAATTATACGGAAATAGGGACCGTGCGTGAAACATAAAGGCAGCACTGCTGGCGATGGTTGCGCTGTTAGTGTTTTATTTTTAGAACTAAATGGATATAATAGATATAACAAGATAAAATATTTATTTACCACAATAACGTACGAAAGATATTTTTTTAAATGAAATAATTTATTAAATAAGGATTCTGGCCAATAATAAATAATCGTATACATGGTTAGAATAATTTAAAATGTATGGCATGGTCATGTATGACATGTAAAGTTGTGCCTCAAACAAGTGTTATCTTATGTTTATAATGTCAAAATATCAACTCAGATAAATATAAAAAAAACAAAGGCAACTGTAATACTAGCTACAATTGAAAAGCCCGGTTTACCTTTTGTTACATCTGGAGTACAATAAATGTATACCAATATATTCTCAGCACAAATACGCGATGCTAAAGCCTCCTCTACTAAACCATCGAAGTATTAGAAAGCACTTACGCTGTTATATATTGATTCAATCAAAATGTCATCAATATTTATGACATCGACTGTATACACAGATATTAAATTGCTGCTTTCTTATTATTTTTCGTTTTTTCAGTACTTAAACTGCTACGAAATTATATCACGTTGTTCAAAAGGATATAATTTTTTTTATAAATTTAAAACCACTTAGTAACCGGAAGATTTAGATATTATTTTTAAGAATTCACATTTTCGTACATAAAAAACTTTATACTCTTTAAAGCAACCCCAATAGAAGTATCACAGCACTCAAATACTAAAAAGCAATGCTTTATCAAATCACGAAATTCAGATTTTTCCATGGGTTTGAATATTACAAAGGTAGCATCACTGAAACTACTGTAACTGGTAAACTAATGGTCGAAATGTTATGAAATTTTGACACATATCATTTGAAGGTTGATACTATCTGAGAATCGTATGACTTTGACAACAGTGGCGCTATCTATTGCTTGAAAGTGCTTCAAAAGGCATCTTACTATATCAATACTTGCTACTATTATATTTTACCCATTATCCATTGATAATTATATATTACCAAGATTGCATGTTACATATTTGTCTTAAAGACTGTCTAGTCCATGGTGTGGCTAGCCCTAAAGGATCATCTCCATTACAATAACACCAGCACGAAAACATTTGTTTATGTTTCATTAACACTCACATGCAGAATGTTGATATTGATGTGCTCTAATGGAGATGGTCCCTTTAATAAATACAAAAATCGAAACTTCTCTGCTACTGGACTATTAGAGTTCACTCGACAGTGAGATAGGCTTGATTCTATACGGTTGATGTATTCCGTTTCCTTTCTGTAAGGGATTGTATCAGAGATTTGTGTGTGATGTGGTGAATATAACAGAGATTTATCACAATAAACCTTAATAAATCCAAAGGCGAAAGTGCTTATAGTAATAACATGAATTTCTATTGCAAAAGAAAGCTGAATATCTAATAACAAAAGTTTCAATATTTTCTAATAGTAATTTTTTTATATTACCAATAGTTAGAATAATTTAGTATATTTACTGGTTTGAATTACGTCAAGTATAGTACGATTTAGTACCATATTATATAAAACAAACACCCCGTGTATCCATATAAGTTGTATCAAGGTGTTTTATATGATGATTTTATATGAATCATTTACGAGAACATATAAAGGGAAAAAAAATATAACAGGTTGCACAAAAAGATTTTTTTTTATATAAAGATGTGTATACATACTGATAGACGATTCAATATCATCAAAGGTAGATCAAAAAATGTAACTCACCTGAAACAAAAAGAAAAAAATTAATCAAAATTAGTTTTATAACATTGCAAAGTAAATCGTCTTTCAACAAGAGATGTTACTTTAAATGAACAACAAAACGCAATATTTTCGTGAATAGTGGTGATATTTTTATTTTAATCCAAAGTACAAACTCTGCGATTATTACTGGAGCACAATATCAGCCAAATGTCACCGCAAATATGGTTTTTGGTGACATTTCAGAAATGGTAACATACTTTCATGTTTGTAAAATGACCCGGGTTCATTATCAGTAAATTGTGATTCAATGGGCTTGTGTCCTCATTTTTAAGTGGGCGATTTTTCAATTGTTGATTGAAATTGATGTTAATAAATGTGTATTGGCGTGTCTATTTTATTAAATATCTAAATAGTGACGGAGATATAGCAATTAAAAGTTTGAATTGTAGTTTTAGCGCTAGAAATGGTCAGCCGTATTTGTATGACGTGAAATGCATTTTAACGTCAGTTATTTGTTGAGTAGGTCAGAGCTGTGGTAATGTTTTGTAGCTGTTGGTAGTCAAATAATCAAGTCAAGTCAAAGAATAATAAGTTTTTATTTTATGTAACCCTGCTAAGGCAGACATAATATTGGAATTTGAGTGTTCCTTGAAATAGCTGTAAATAATATTTGATATTTTGATATATAAATACATATAGCAGAGATTTATGAGCTGTAAGGTTGGTAACCTTACACAAGGATTGTGATGTCACATGCATTTGGAGTGTGTACAACGTTGAATCCCTCTAATAATTAAAGAGACAAAAGGACTTTTTTAATTGTTAATATCTCTTTACATATAAGGAGTTATTAAAAAATAATTGAACATTTTAGGTTCTAGTAACCTACTTTATCAATATATAGTACACTTTTATAGAAATTAAGACATAGGACACAAGCCCATTCAATTAAACTTAAGAAAAGAAACATGAAGTAGAACTGTTCCAAACTATCCATTTCGAGGATTTTAGCAGTATATTTTCTTTGAAAGACACTGCCAGTAGTACATAATAATGAACAACTAATTCATTATCCAATAAAAATAAATTTATTCAAAATAATTCAGACACGAACAGAATCATGATTACTTTCAATTTGTAGCCGAATTATTATTTAAAATAATGCAGTCGTTTGCTATTATTATTCACCCTAATCCGAATAGGAATTTCCAAATCAAACACGCTGCCATACCGCTGAGCCACACATATTTATTTTGTAGCAAGTTATGCATAAATCATACGAACTTCAAAGCCACTCTGTATTCTATGTGGTTCCTAAACATAGTTTAAACATAACACACATTATTTCAAAACCATACACATATACACAAGTTTACTATATTTTCATGATCAGTATTTTATTAAATTTCGAAATAATAAGTTTCCCCGTAGTTCTTTCAACTCACAAACAGCCGTTATTGTTACGTGAGTAATAATTTTCTTAACATACTTGTTCATAAAAGCGTTACTTGGATACAATGTTGCTTCAGTAAATGTGAGAACAGCAAGACGAGGATATTACTTACGCAGTAAGGCCTCTCTCTCACTTCTTTTTGCAACTTTTCTTAGTAGGGCGTAGTCGCATTAACGCGAGTTAATTATGAGAGTTTATTATCATACCACTGTAGGTATTTCGTACGTCCGTAGTCATAATATGGTTCATACGTTTTGATCTCATAGGGACCGATTCCTCAGCTCACATCTTTCCTAACTTTCTTGGAAGTGTGCATCCGACCATAATATGAACATGTCAAGGGAGTCCGTTATGTTTATCATTCCAAAAACAAAATGATTTCGGGGGGTGAGAAGGGAGTCACTGCACAATGTCACGCAGTGATGTCAATGCTGTACTGATGGTACAGTGATAAATCGTGAAAAAACTCGAATACACTCTACGAAGTCGTTGTCGCAAGTAGTAGGCTACAGTGTGTGAGCGACCCAACCCTGCATTGAACAATTTAAAGTACATTAGTCCCAAGAGAACGACGACTCCCATCCCTCACACATATGCTGAACGGTATATTTGATAAAAGGAGGTCCCATTTAAACCCTACCGTATGCTAGTATATTTACATATTTTTGTGTGATATGCAAATACGCTTTACTTTCACAATGAGATTTTGAAAACTTTTGTTAATTGTATTTGAACAAAGATTTCTAATGTAGTAGTGTAAAAGCATATAGATATTAAAGGTAAGCCGATTATTCCAGACCGATAAACAAAAATGTAAAGTCCCACAATTTGACAACTGTTTTAAAAATGAAAGTTGATTTGAAAATGAAAATTGTTTCAGTTTTTATTTGTATTTTATTTTTTACTTAAAAGAATAGTATAGAATATAGTAATATGCGTAATCATTTATTGTGTTTTAGTTACAGAAGTATATAAACTCCAAACTTTCTAAAACTAAAATATAAAACTTGAATAAGTACACTGTTACAAATAATATTTTTAAAGACCTACGACAACGACACAAGTGCGTTGGTGCATTAAAAAAAATAATAATAAAATACCACTAGGAACGCATACTTTGTCTTTAGAAAATTGTTTTGGAATGCTAACTTTCCACATGGTAATTATAAGGCTTATTTTCTACACAGACTTATTCGCTTACTACAAGCTAATTGAAGTGTTAGATTGTGTTAATTTTCTGTACCTTTTATTGTTTCACATTTCAATTTGCTTAAAAAGAGAACATACTTTTTTATTTTCGAATAAGGCAAAACAAATTTTGGTTTACTGTGTTTGGGTACTATTAAATTTACTGTTCCTTTACTAAAGTTTCACTTCAAAATGTAAATTTGATAGAGGAATGTATCTGAATACTGTTTCATATTCTTTGGAAAACCCTTTTCCTTTTTGAACATACCTTTTATAGTACATTTTCAATATTATAATTCAGTGACACTTTAAAAAAGCTATAAGGAGAAATAACATAAAAATATTTATTGCAAAAGAGCAATATCATAGCAAAACATGTTGCAGTAGTAAATTCTACAGCATTCTAACGGATTGCATCCGAAACTAGTTCTTGTACGCCGAATACACATATGCGTATTCAATTATTATCTTTTGCCGATTGTTCGTAGTCGAATGGTCGAATGCGCCACATATATTGCTAAAACACTATTATGGCCAAAGCAAATATTCTTATGCTTTTATGTGCGTACAACGGAAACGTTCGTAGACGAATACACAAGTGTAGATCTGCAACAGAATATTTGAGCGAAGCATTAAAAATGGTAATTGCACCTACTCTAACACATCATTCAAAATGTGACATATGGAGGAAGATATATAGATTATTGATAAATCTATATGATTTTGAGATGGTACCAATCTTCAAACGATATTTGAAAAAATGTCATGACATTATGATTAGCTTACAAGTTACAATGGTTTTAGTAACGCTTTTCTGTAATTTTTAAAACCATGGAGAAATGTTAAGTTAGCGGGTTGGCAAATTGTTTTTACTGAGTCAGAAAAACTCTCGTCAAGCGATTGCTTTACTTGAATTTTCTTTGGTATTTATTCAATAGTGCCGCCATTTATAAGCCATTCTAGGATATTTATAATAAATGTTTAATAATATTGTTAACAAAATAGAATACATTTTAAGTTAAGTTATAAATAAAATTATAGGTGAGTAATACAACAAATAAAAAAGCTTTTTATAAAAAAAAAAAACCGGAGGAAATTTTCAATAATAAAAATATTTATAGCATACAACTTGTAGGAAAATAAGTCAAAACATCATATAATTGAAATAGAAAAATAAAAACGCCATACAGACAAAAAAAATAAATAAAAGAAAAACCGTTGAAAATAGGGCTTCATAAATAAATAAGTAAAACGATAAATGTGGTTTCCATTTCGTTTTCATTTGTCTTTCCAAGTAAATAACTTCAATTCTATATAAAACCATATATTGTATACATATATTTACGAATAAGGGGGCCATCGTATAGGGTGTTTCAGAAATGTATGTAAAAATAAAAACTTAGTAAATATAGGGTGCGTCATTCGAAATGATACCTATTCAAAATGTTGTAATTTTGTTAATTATTTAATTAAATATTTAATAACTCAGGACAATGTTAAAAATACATTTAATTTCATAAAAAATATGTCAATGTTCCATACGGTCATTTGATATCAAATCTATCGATAAAGGCACTGCATGCTGCATGTGATCAAATGGAATAAGTTGCCATTTCCAAAGAAACAATAACTTCAATGTTTCTACACTTGCATATTTTGGTCGCTCGAGAAATCCATTACAAATTGTTACGAAGAAATGAACTTGTTGAAAGTCACCAGCATCGGCAAGAACTTGACATTAGCGCCCCTGTATCCCCTACATACTGCGAATTTTTTGAATTTTTTCCCATGAATTATTGCCACCTAGATCCGGAACTGAATGTCACTAGAAGTGCTACAAACTTCATGTTGCAGAAGATGATTTAGTAACCGTTCTGAAGCAGCTTGATGTATGTCAAGTTATGTGCAAGGCTATAGGGGAATATATCGTTTTACATCGTACTTGAAAAAAAATATTCCAATTGGAATTTATGCAGCGTGAATATTCGTGCAGTGTACAATATTATTGTATTGTAGCAGGAGCGCTGGATATTCCAAACGATTTACTATTACTTCTCATTAACTGGTCATGTTAAGTAACGTTTGTGATAATTGTGAGTACAGCAACTGGCGCTAAATGTTGTAATCTTCAGTTGACTCAAAACTAAGCTTTCCCGGTTTAGATAAAACCTGATATCAGTTTACAACTAATATTCAACAGACGAGTGCGCTAAAGATTTAACAAATACTAATTGCGAAAATATGGTCAATCCCTAATAGTCTCCAAACTCTTGAATATCAATCTTGTGACTTAGAAACCATTAGGTTCTACGTGCAAATGTACGTGATAAACGTCTTAAGAAAATAGATGTATAAACATATAACTACATCCATTAACACAACGATTCGTTTTGGATGTTGTCTCGTGAGAGTTGTCAAAGAAATGAAGGAACCGCCACGCCTGCGACGGATCAAATTACCAAAGTAAATTACTTGGAAAACAAATAATGTTCTTTGAAAACAATAACGTCTCAATAACAATATAAATTTAACTACTTTCTTTACGACTTTATTTTTACATGCACATCCATGATCTTTTTACAAATCCATTAAAACTTTATCTTATAGATTTCATTCGTTATTTTGAACCCAAATATTTGACTTTATTCAAACAAAATCTAATATGTCTGTAAATCTATATTCTTGAAGTTCGTTAAAAACAATCAACACGTTGCTGATGGGGGTGTATTTATATTAATGTACAACATATTAAGTTTATTGTGTGAAAATTTGAAGTCGATTGGAGTAAAACTGTCGGAGATATAGAGTTTTAAGTCTTCACCTCTCTGGTCTGGTTTCGCATTTCTTTGGAACTTTTAAACGCGTTTTTCTCATACTTAGCTTTTTCTACACTGATCCTTTTGAAATTTTGCACACTCTTTCTTTACATAAATGCAGAGGTAAACGCTATCGAGGTTTTTTTTAAATTTTAACGTATTTTAAAATAACAAAGTTTCTGTTTTCTTTTTTATGAAAAATCGGTATTTTGACTTCAAAGTGCTGTAAAAAATTGAAAAATCAATAAAAAGAAAAAAAAACTCGACATGGTTACCTGCAGAAACTTATCAACTAATGAAATCATTTTGGTTTTTTGATGTCAGATAATTCAGTGCTGAGTTATGAGTGGCACCGCAATGAAACGGTGAAGTTTGCGGACACTCGCTGTCAATGGCTCATTTCTAGATATTTATTTATGAAAATTTTACAAAATATTCTATAAATGTTATTTTATCATGTATTAATTATATAAATAATCATATATTAACTGTGTTGTGAAAAAAAATTATCGAAAATATGCTTCTTTTGTATCGATTAAATTAAACAATGCTTATTTCTAAAAATAAAATAAAAAACTTCTATAAATATTCATAACTTACCAGAAGATCATCTGAAGATCATTTTAATCTGCTATATAAAAATATATTCTATTGCAATTGTACATAAAACGTAAATATAATACTCAAATGCTAATTAATATTTATTAAATCGATCTGCAGTTAAATTAAAAACACACCGATAGTTGAATACAGTATACCGCTCATTATGTACGATAATTATAAAGCGCTGAATTATATAATAAAAGGCATAAAAGGAGTATGTTGCATTCACCAACACTGGCAACACTACACGAGCTTTAAAGCACGTACAATAGTGGCTACTACACAAGCTAATTTCAAAAACCAATAGCGGTTACTGACCACGCCAACAAATTAGATTCATTTTAGTTGGAAACTTGTACAGCAATTGGGTAATAAAGTAAACATTGTTAGTAATGTAAAACGCAATTTGCAAAGTACTTAGTGCTCAATTGCTAATAAAATATACAAAGAACCTTTTAATATTAAACGTTTACAGTAGGAACTATGTTTATGAAGTAAATATTGCACAAATATGTTTTAAATCAGGTAGCCTACTTTTTCTATAAACCGTCTTTTCCTAAACTTATTTATAACTAGGATTTGTCAACGTTGGAATATAATGGTGAAATTTTCAGGAGCGTCTTATTTTATGCAAGAAATTCAGTACATTATACTAAGTGTTATGGGTCCCTGCGCCATTTACGCCATTTTTCGCCGATACCTGGTGGTTAGGATTGGTAACTTTGAAGCCATAAAATATTTTTTAAATTATATTTGGACTTTCGCCAGCACACGCCATAACAAATAATTGAATTTTAATTTTTATTTATTTTATAATTTTTTTAATTAAAAGGAGGAATTTTTGGACACTTTTTCAACAATAAAGGTAAAAATTGTCCAAAATAAGTATTTTTATATTCGCAAAGTACTAAACCTAATAATAAGCTCAATAATCATTTAATTATTTCCTTTTAAATATGTTTAAAATTTGGTCAAAGATAGCCGTGTGGTGAAACACACGGAGGTCCAAAATGGGTTAAAATGGTTGTTATTATTTACTATATTAATTGTGTGCCTTTCGGCTTTACAATCTACATTATTATATTTCTTAATGCATTTCATATAAATTCAAAGTTAAAACTAAACTTAAACTATTCTAGACTATTACTACTTCGAATAGTACTTTCTGTTTCTTTTTTTCTTGATCCTCTCTCTCTTCATGTCCCCTACTCCTTCTTTATTCTCACCGTTTCCTGCTTCTCCTTCCTTATTGCCTCTATCTTCATCTATCACCTCTTGCCTTCCTTGTCTCCTCTCGACAAACCCTCTATTATCTTTTCACTATCCTTCCTGCCTCCTCTCTTCGTTTTCACTTCTCCACTTATGTCTATTACAGGCATAAACACTCTATCTTTACTATTTCCTCTTGACTCTCTCTATCTCCGTCATCCACCTCTTGTCCTTATCTCCTTTCCGCAAATCCTCTATTTTTCTGGACTGGGTTAAAATGGTTGTTATGTTTCTAGAGAAACAAAAAGGTGAAAAGCGTTGGGTGTATCACACCCTAGTCATGCGTTTGGATGAGAAAAAATGAGTCATGAATTCTACGGTTAATATATCACATTTATTTAACACTTCCAATTGACATAAATTACGTAAATTTGCCGACCCATGCCAGAGCAAATATGAATTCTTTTTTCAGATATAAATCCTCTTTTGTAGGATCATTATCAATGAATATTGAACCTTCTAAAAATAATTCTATACTAATAATATTTCAATATTGAAATATTCATTTCTGAAGTAAATCTTCAGCACTAGTAAACGTGAGTAAAAATAACAGATTACTTGTAAACGAGTTCCAGATGGGGCTTAATGCCCGGCTTTAGAACATGTCACTTGCAGGATTATCGATAAGCCCTCAGCTAGTAATGTAATAAAAAGAATTTATTACCCAGGTAAAATGTAACGAAATAACGTTGTTTGATGTAGGTTTACAAAGGAAAAACATTCACGGAAATTGATTACGAAAAAAACGTACAATAGAAACGATAAAATAGTTCGCTTAATAGTGCCAAACGTAACTAGGTCTTGATAGAGATTAGGGTTTTAGAATTCTATTCAATATTACTGCATACTTTACTTCCGGATTTATTTATAGCTTTCCTTGGGAACGTATCAATGATAAAAACATAAAAACAGCGATGGACTTGTGATTGCAATATTGTTTAAACACTCGTATCTTTTCTGTGTTGTTGAAACAAATCCAGTGAACAGAGATACGTATATTAAATAAAAAATAAATCGATACAAAATTTTCGATAATGTTTTTTGACAACACTGTTAATATATAATTATTTCTATAATTACTACATGATAAAATAACATTTCAAGAATACTTTGTGAAATTTTCATAAATAAATATCAAGAAATGAACCATTTCCAGCGAATGTCCGCAGACGTCACAAAAAAAAGTAACATTGCGGTGTCACTCGTAACTCATCACTGGATTATTTGAAATCTAAAAACGAAAATCATCAGATTTCATTAGTTGATAAGTTTCTGCAGGTAACCCTGTCGAGTTACTTTGTTATTTT
This sequence comes from Panorpa germanica, assembly GCA_963678705.1. Taxonomy (NCBI): domain Eukaryota; kingdom Metazoa; phylum Arthropoda; class Insecta; order Mecoptera; family Panorpidae; genus Panorpa; species Panorpa germanica. Next base: position 5,808,330 of record OY783212.1, on the reverse strand, counting down.
AAAATACGTTATAATTAAAAAAAAACTAGACAGCGTTAACTCGGCATTTATGTAAAGAAAGAGTGTGCAAAATTTCAGAAGGATCGGTGCAGTAGATTTTGAGCTAGAGAGGGCACCAACTCTGAAAAAGCTAAGTGTGAGAAAAACGCGTTTAAAAGTTTCAAAGAAAAACGAAAGCAAACCAGAGAGGTGAAGACTTAAAACTCTATATCTTCGATAGTTTTACTCCAAACGACTTCAAATCATACATAATGTTCACACAATAAAATTAATATGTTGCACATTAATATAAATAAATTTAAAAAATGATACCTTGATCTCCCCTCTCAATTTAAATTGAATTACTAGCTCTCGAGCGTAGTTTAAAGTTCGCGTGGTGTCTCATACGACACCTTGCATGAGTTTTAGAGTTAATAAGAGACAGTGGTGCAGCTCGCATTACATGTAAGACATTGTATTGATCGCGTATGTATTTTAAACAGTGTTTTAAAAAATAAACACCCAGTAAACAAAAACTCGTTGACTAATGCTTTATACTTTTACATAAAAATTACATTATTTTAGAATTGTGTTTGTTTTATTATAACTCTTAAATTAGAAATCCAAGGAGAGTTAGATAAAACTTTACCTTGGTCTTTACGACACAGGAAAACAGTGTAACATTAGCATGTTTCCGCATTTTCACGTTTTTAGATTTCCCTTTATTAGACAACAGCTCGATCGTAAACACTGGTTGTAAAAAATAAATTACAAGTCGTTTATGTGAAGCTCTTAATGGGATCAGTTTTACTGTCATATTTTTAATGAAATGGGGAAAATAATTGCTCAATTAAAAACAATATAACTCATATTTTTACGATGTTCTTTTTATATACTCGTACGTATGTATTTGACAAGGTGAAAATCTAAACACTATAATAAAAACAGCTTTCATATTAAAAAGGAAGGCTATTATTATCTAAATAATTTATAGTAGGTGGTATAGTAAAATTACTATAAATACATAAGGAAAATGAGAAAAAATTATATTAATATAATAATCAAAACGAATAATGTAGTGAATTATATATTCATAAATTAAAATGTTTTTTACATCCAACATACCCTCTCACCCTCTTTCTTGTCACGTCTTGCCACACTTTGAGGATCAAATATGTATGCGCACAAGAAATATCTTCCATCTGAGTATATGACTACATTTATGACTAAATAAGTGAACTCAATAAGTCATATAGCTCAAAGTTATCTATAATTATTTATATACTTTTTGTTTTAAAAGTTGTTAAAAAAACTACTGTATTTTTGTATGTTTTACAGCGCTTTTAATATAGTTAAAACATGTACAAATTATTACGTAATTTCTTTTTTATTACATTACTACGACTTCTACATTACTACGTAAAATAATAATTGTGTGTGTTTTTGTACATTTGTATATTTATGTGGTTGGTATATTTGTTTATTTTTGATTTGTTTATCATTTAGTGAGTTAATACATTTATTCCTTCTCCGGGAATCGAACCCGGACCTAAGCATAGCTGAGTGTTAGGAGTACGAATTATACAACACACTGTGTGCAGTAAATCTTAATTGATTTTTCCTCCACTCCTAAAGGTGTGCGATGCCAGAATTTATAGACCATAACATTGCGAAAATGCATCTGCATGTGTACGTGGAAGGTAGGACTTATGGAAGGTATAAGCTGGGGAAGAACATCCCAAACTAATATGATCACTGAAGCGTGTTCGTCCGGAAGAAGGAAAGGAAGTATAGGGGGAACACTGTTCACCATTGGCACGCGCAGTGCAATGTCTACGGAATATACCCTCATTCGCATACCAGCTGAGTGTTAGAGCTATGACCTAACCAGCTCGGCCACCCAGAGGACATTACGTAATATTCATAATAACATTTTTTATAAAAAAAATTGTCTGTATTTATGGTTAAAGTTGATCAATAAATCTGAAATGTGGAATGTGACGCCATTTTCACTTATATATAGAACAGTCTAATTTTATTTCTAACCTCAAATTGGAAATTTCAACTTTAATCATTAATACTGACTAATTCTAAATAGAAAGTGGTATAATGAATATTAGGTAGTGATTTGTACATGTTTGAGTATACAACCAGCGTTACAAAACATACAAAAATGCAGAAATTTTTTTAGAATATTCAAAACAAAAGATGTAGCTAATCTCAATATTTACCAATTTAATTATACCTTGAACACGCAAACAAATACACTTTTACACAATTTAATTTTTTACAAATGACTACTGATGCGTGAAAATGTAAATGACTTGAAAATGTCCTATAAAACACTAGTAAATGAACTGTTGAACAGTGGTACGAATATCATACAACAACAAATACTAAAATAACATTCAACACAATAACTGTCGTTCTGTAGTTTTATCAGTTACATAGAAATTTGCATAACGAAAACTTTTGTAATTTTATTTTCTGTTACGTTTTATCAAAATATAAAATCCGATTAAATGTTGACGTAATATGTAAAAAAGTTTTTTGTCCAACAAACAAACTTTTATTGTGAAAATAAATATTGTTTTCTTTTATACAAATAAAGAAAACAACTATATAAGTGTTTTTAAAGAAAGAAAAATGAAAATAAAATTTCTAATTTAAACTTTTATAAAAATATTCTTATTCTTTAATATAAAGTTATCTCTTTGTGATAATAGCTGCAAAATCCACATTAAAATTATTCTAGAAATGAGAAATGTTTAAACATTTTTTTAATTTGTTCAAAAACAAAATATATTTATCATGAAGGCAGTGGCTAATTGTTTAAGGTAGTTTCAGCGTAGTATAATATAGTCAGAACATCTACAGACCTACATATACCTGCATTAATTCATCAAATGTTTTAAATTTACACTAGTCCAGATAATTTTGCGCGCAGCGTTGCCGTATTCCCATAGACCGTGAAAGAACGTGTTGGAATTTAAAAAATAAATGATATCTGAAATTATATCTAGAATACAAAACGGAGAAGTGCTATTTTGTGTTAATTTGTTTAAAAAACATTTTTCTTCACTCTCCTAAATTTGCTCAAAATTTTATCGAGAGATTTTTTGTGTATAATAGAAAGTAGTTCAAATGGGAGGTGAGCCTCAAAATTGCTAAAGTTGTTATCAATTATTTCGGATTCTAAACGGTCAAAAATTCAGAAACTTCGAAATTGATTAGTAAACGTTATTAGTAACGCCCCATTCCCACTCACGAAGTTTTAGTGTTAATTTCAGGTTTTAACCTAAAGTGTAAGTTTCAGTTTGTGAAATATAAAGAAATAAAATCACTTATATTAAATTCAATAATTTATATTAAATAGGGATAGTAATTATTAAAATTAATATATATTACTGACGCATGACGCATGATTTTAAAAGTTCAAAATTACATTTGGTGTTAAAGCCTTAAATTAAAACTAAAAATACTAAGTTTATTCTTAGCTAATAAACAAGAATTTAAAAAGAAATTATCGAAAAATAGTTGCACTATGAAAAACCTCAAGAACTTTATTTTGATTTCTTCCTAAAAAATAAAATCAAAGTAACCGCTATAGTAAAACACCTGTAAGTCAAATAAAGCCTATCATTTATATTTTATGGTGTATTAGAAAATGACACAGCTTAAAAATATTTACAAACATAGACAGATTAAATATAATATATAATGGTTTTTTTAAGGGGGAGGCAGCGGTGGCGGTTACCCTGGCCTCGCACCACCTGCGGTTTTGTAAATGACGCCCGTCGACATAAATGAAGACATATCTGTTCATTTTAAGTAAAAATACAAATTCAATTATCAGATATGACGTAAATTTGTTTGCAATATAAGAGCAGCGAGCAGATCAGGGAATGAGAACCTTTTTACCATGAAAAAACACTTTTAGTGTTGAATATAAATAACAGCCTACATAAGAGGTGTGGCTATTTCTAAATGAGACTTTGGCGAAGTACAACCGACAGCTGTGTAGTCTAAACTATTCTCCATCAATTATCGACCCTCCGTGTCTAGAAATTTGTATAAGATTTTTTTTTTGTTTTGCTGGAAAAATGATAAGTGATTTAATAGAGGTTCCCCATCTCTGGAGAAGACTAACTAAACGAATTAATTATTAAAACCAAGAGTGAGCTTTCAAGGAAAACAATTGAATTATAAACTTGTGTTTAATTGTCTGAGCCCTTTAACAAACCCTATTTTAGGGATAAGGAGGAATGCTCAACGGGGCGCACAAAAACCAGAAACATTTACTGTCGCCTCATAAGTGCCAATGTTGCTCGAGTATTTGTATTTGTCAAACAGAGTGTTTCGAAATATGAAATACAGAAATTCTTCTCTAAAGTATCATTTCCACTGTTCTAATTTTGTATTTAATTTAAATGATATAGCATATTCTCATTAAGTAAGCCTCAAGCCTCTTTACCACTCACTGTTTCGATATTTAATTTACTGTTTTTATTTAATATTGCAATCTAGATTTCAGGTTTTCGTTTAAGCATTCCTTTTCATATTTGTGTTTTAATTTAAGTTTAGTTAATTTAGTTGGTGCGTATGCATCGTTAGTAATATAAATTTTGACAGTTCGGCAAAATTGTATGTGAAATAATTAAAATTGATATTTTTAATAACAATTAGTAATAGAAATTGTTTTCACTTCTATATTTTTCAAAAACTGACATTAAACTTCTTTTAAAAATAAATCCTACTGCATTTTGACAGATTGTCACATTTTGGAGGTTATGTGTAGTTTATGGTAATGTCAATTTGTCAAAATTAAAGAAGTATAAACAATTTCTATTATTAATGGTTAGTCAACAATTATTATCAGTATTATAACCAATCTCGCGCACATAAAAACAAAAATCCCACAGAAAGAAGCAGAATTTTCCAATTTTTCTTTCTCTAAAAACCTTACTCATACTATTTCGAACATTAAAAAACAAATCAATTCACCCGTTCTCAAGTGACGCGCTTATCAACGAACCGCATTTAATTTTCATTTATATTTGTAGATGTGTTATATAATCAGTGACAAAAAAGCACAATATTATTGGCACTTGCTGATTCTGGGTAGCCCTGCAAAAGAACAATGCGAGCAATGTGTTAAGTTTCGTTTAAGTATAATGGATTTTCCGTGTTAATTACTTTACATAACACTGTAGTGTTATCAAATATTTATAAAAAAAATATTTCAAGGACAAATTTCATGAAACAATCAATAAGTATTTGGTTTCAAAATAAAAGAATCCATACTTTAAACTTATTCGAAATTAATTTCTTTAATAAAAAAAATCCATTTATTTTCAAAATCAATGTAAACAGTTTTGATATTTATTTATCAAAGGTAAATAAAAAGAATGGATTTCGGTTGACCGACGTTTTATTTAACCCCCCCCCCCCCATACTCTTCCTGTTCATCAAAGGAACGAGACGGAATGAATGTTTGCCAGCACGTATTTGTTTTGGAAACTTGGAAATTGTTTTATGGAACAACGGAAAACCTTTCATGTCCACAGACAATGGATATTTATATTAAATCAAAGGAAATAATTTTAAAATGAAAAATTTAATTCTATTTTTAGTCGGAGAAATCTTATATCTAACTGAAAATTTTGGTGATTTTCTTTTTTTATTTTGTAAAAGAATCAAACCTGGATTTAAACTTGAATTTTCGGTATTAGGGCTATCGCTATTTTGAAAATAAGGTTGTAATATTGAAAACTAGAATTTCCACAACTCTACGAACCGACGACTTCTCCTGCCACCGCAATATATTATTAACGTGTTCAGTATTTTCGCTATATCTTGTACCTTTTCTCAATTCAATAATGTATTTAAACAGCAATGGCGTAGCGTGCCTTAGACGGGCTCTGTATCAAAATTTGTTGGGGGCCCAAATGATGGGTAAGTAAAGCTTTTCACAAAAGGAACAAAAACGCTCGCATTGAATTAAAATAATTATATACTGTTTGTACGTTATTATTTACAATTAATACTCCTAGGAACTAAGCTAGCCGAACAATTCAAATCAAAAAGTTTACACTTTTCTTGCCTTTTGTTCGGCGAACTTATTTATTAAATCATTCGTAGTTGAAGACGATTTAAGTTTTTCTAAATTTTCTGCCTCTATAGACAATAGTGACAAGTCTGACAGCCTTTCCTGTACCATAGAAGTGTTTAGATAATTTTTTATCAGTTTTAATTTCAGCTTTTGCAGTTGTAACCGGCGGTTCAAGAATAGAAAGCATGCTATTATTACCTCCGGAAAACTAGATGCAAAGCTATTGAATTTTATCAGCAATAATTCCATGAGTTCCTTAATGGAATGAATTTTCTGAATTTCAGATTTTAAGCATGTTTTCAAAGCAATTAATTGTTCATAAAGATCAACTAACATGTCTTTACTGTATTTAGCTCATCAAAAAAACACTTCGTTATCTCGTTACTTTTATTTTTGAAAACTATTGTTACTCCCCACTCTTTTGCTAGATGTCTGAACTCAGCAAACCATGGAATGCATTTTGATTTCTTACTTCACTCAGTCAATTCTTTTCGATTACTTAGTAAAATGCTAGCTGCCTGTGTAAGTCATTAATTTCATGCTGTAGAGCTCTAGAAACAGGATTAATGATTTCAAATAGTGTGAAAAAAAAATTTTGCTTACACACGTTTGGGGCTACTGTAGGCCGGGGGCCCAGTATCATTGATACGGCTATAGCTACGCCACTGATAAATAGAATAAAATAAATATGGTTGTTAAACAGAACACATTTACATATTCAATGAATAATTTAGCATTAAAAGTAAACAACAACAAATTGAATAAATACAGTTTACAAGTGATAAGAAAACTTAGCAGACCTTTCTGAAAATGCATTATCGATTCCCAGAAGTGAAAACGTTAAATCCAGCAGTTTTCAAAGCAGTAAAAAAAAACTGGCTACGAAGCTAGAGAGTGCGACGTCCCCAGAGAGTAAGAAAAATAAAATCAGCAAGAAATAGAAAGGTTTTATACGCGATTCACCAACAAATAGTTTAAAATATTTAAGAATGTATAAAAGATAAAATGAAGAAATAAAACAGACAAAATAACACAAAAACCAGATAATAAAGTATTCAGGAATATAAGGGAGAGTACTTGGAAAAGTATTAAAGAAATAGGTACATTATTTTTATGCAAGTGGTATGCTGTTTCGATATACTAGTATATTAAATCATTATTTTTCTCTTTTTGATCTACACATATCAATTATAGTCATTTGTGAGTATGATGCATGCATATAATTGTCAATTATAATGGCATATGATTTAAATTGTCAATTTTTTTTTTGGCTAATTTTATAATAACTTAACATTATGCACAGTAAGTTCTGTCAGTTCCAAATATCCATGGACAGACGAGCTTTGCACCAACTTATTTTGTTGAAGTCGTTGCACTACACACACTACAATGAAAGTAGCTAAAACTAATATATACCGTTAGCTCACCTGACCAGAATGCAATTGTAATATCACTGGTCAGTGTTACCAACTAAAGAAATATAATTTCTTTACAAAAATATACCGATAAAATACTTTTTCTTTCCTTGCAAAATCTCTTTCGCTGTTGTTGCTTTTTTGACTTTTTTTTTAAATATATTTACGTCGGCCAATTTCCGATACAGAGTCCTATCACCAACGACCACCTACTGTTTATGATTATGTATGTATATAATCAATTTACTTGATCGCAACCAAACCTAGAAACTATAACTTTAGCCTGGGGATCGAACTCAGAGACACAGTAGTTCTTAATAAATGCATGCAATATTCATATTTGTATATCAATATGTTGCTTTTATTTTTAATTAATGTTTTTTTTTTTTTAATTAATTTTTAATGAATTAAGATTTCTTTGTCTCAATTCATTTATATTTTATGCCTAGTTGTTTTATATGCACTGCTCGCTGTGGGCAAACCATAATATTTCTTATGTAACATCCTTTGTTTTGCGATTCACTTCTACTAGAGTTCGACACTAAGTATTTGCTCCTAATTCGGTCTTATTGCTTCAACACTCAAACCTACAGCACGCGCTTGACCTTTCATAACAAAATTGTGCGCCCACTAAGCTATTGAAAGGAACTGAGCGACATTTGCCGTTCGAGAACTTGGATACCGCCAACAGATCGCAGATACAGCCTATAGATCTCTATAAGGTCCAAACTCCGCAACCAGTAGTCAAACATCAATGCTCTCGCCTCACATATTTAATGTAATTTTGTACGATAAAGTACTTCAAAAACTCCATTTAAATATAACACAACTTATTATAGTAATTGTTCTTAATTTTCTTTCTATATTTTTTCTAACTCATTCTAGAAACTTACTTATAGGACGAATACATTAATTGTTTCATTACTTGAATATGTCAATTATGTTTCCTCGCTTAACATATTTTTTTCCTTTTGATTTCTGTTTCAATAATAAATGAAGTGGAATGATAAATATTTATCCAACACATGTTGACAAGGCATCTCATACTCAAGCTATACGACTAATGCATTCTCTGTTATTTTTCCACGACGTGTCACGTGTCCAAATCGATTTCATCAGGATGTACATGTAGTTTTTATTTCCGGTTTTCTGTGGAAAATGACATTGAAGTATGTCATTTATACTGAGCATGTTTATGTTTATACTGATACTAAATAAAAAAAAACAGAAAGAGTATTAATATTACTAATGGAACTATACAGTTAGTTCTTCAATTCTATTTATGTTATATACTACTAATGGATGTAGGAAAAAATCTTGCAGAAAAATAAATATATCTGTAGTGGTGGAACGTTAACATTGAGGGCACTGTAACAAAAAATATGGCGGTAAGGGCTTTCTCACACTGCAAGCGTTTTCTTATGCATTAAGATCCTTTATCATAAGAGAATATTTTTATTTTAATCTTTATTAATACACACTGTAAGTATTTCTCCATACTGAGCAATTCACACGTCTAAAGTGCCGCACTACCACCTACTTACTGTCGCAGAGAACTAGACCATGCATTATATCAATGTTTATTATTTCATTGAGAGCAAAACGGTAAGAGATAAAAATAATACTGGTTGCAGAATTGGCTGTACTTTCAGCACTGCGCCAACGTGGATTTTAATGGATTATATCGAGAATTTCTCAGGATGACGCCGATTAAAACAATTAACAGCTGTTTAAAGGAGGTGCTGTTGTACCGTTGATTTTCACGAAGCAAAAGTATATGATCCACTTTATTTAATAAAACTGGGAGTGTTTAAAACAACACAAATAAATTACAAATAAATCTGTTATAAAATGTATACCATGTATAAAGCACGTCCGGACTTATTATCAGTTTATACCTGGTATAAATTTTATAACAGTTTTATTTGTAAGGTGGTAATAGTTCAAAAAGTCGGAATAACAAGTAGTCGGTTGCAGTGTGAGGGGAGCCTTTTTGTATTATGTAAAATTATCCCATTCATAACACACTTTGTCGGTTCATTTTTTGTATCCACAATTAAATATAAATAAAATAAATATAATCAATAAAATATTTCACCATTTTCAGTCTCCAGACATAATAAACATATTTGTTTTACAAAATAATTCTTTATTTTTCTATTCGTCAACCATTAAATATTTCATAACTGAGTTATATTTAAAACGGAACGAAAGCACTTAAACCCCTCCCCTCTTTCAAAGCCGCCTACTACCCGGATGTCAAATCAAATAAAGGAATTGTAATTTAGCACCGAATCAAAAAAAACATATTGCGGTATATGTATTACAAAAGAAAAATCATTAGATAGCAAATAAAATGAATATTCACTGAGATCCTTTTAAATTGGATTTATACATTTTAAACAGAATTCAAAACTGAAATCTTTTAAGTGATATATATATATATATACTATAACAGGAGTCATGTTGTGTTAATTCTGACTTGCAATGTTTACCAATGTAACCAATATTAATAAGGAATAGTGTACCAGTACAGAGTGTAATTTGTTTTATCTGAACATGACCTCGCATTTTAGGTCGAAAGCTGTTAGTATCATTTTATAATAAAGCTAAGTTTCAATGAAAAATAGTTGTTTTATTGAACATATACCTAGTAATTGGATAGCGATTCTAAATCCTTACCTAGAATTATATATATAATTTGTAAAACAAACAATTAAGTATAAAATAACTTCGCTAAAGTTAGATTTCTACCTCCCCAAACTTATTTATTATTTAAACATCAATCAAATTTAAAATCAGATTGTAGACATGACTAATTCAGATAATAAAAGATTCTACAAAATTTTACTTAATTGGATCATACGCTTCGTAGAATCTACCAAACAACGAAATGAATTTATTTATAGGCTGACATAGAAGTCTTTCTGTTACGATTATCTAATTACTTTCAAATTTAATTTATGATGTTTGAAAACATTTTCTAATTTTATTCTCTTTAAATATGAAATACATCATTTTATAGATTCTGTGATATATTCAAACCGGTTATATTTTTTTTCGTAACGTTAAAAAAAAATTGAGCAGGAAGGTTCCCTGTTGTCAAATGTTTATTTCATAGTTATAATCGCAATGCTAAACTACATAACTCTAACAGGAAAAATGTTATTTCTAGAGTTGCAAAAATATCATAAGAATCGTATTTTTAAGATATCGGGTATCGTTATGTTGGAATGCCCTTCTTGGTACACACTGTTAAGTTCAAACATATTAGGATGTGAATTGCCATATATAACTCATATACAGTGGTACCTCAGGTTACGAACGCCTCGAGTTACGAACACAATTTCCCAACTCACTAACACAGCTTTAACGCCGCCGGGATATTTGAACATTGCTGTAACATGAATTTAGCAACGCTGTGATGTTTCAACAGTCCTGAAGGAGTGAGTGTTATGGACGCAAAGATCTTAAGTGTTAGAAGAGTATATATGTTTTTCTTAGTTTGGATTAATGAAAGGCAGCTTGCTGAAGATAGTGTTGCCGAGGATTTAATATGCGACAACGCTTTGCTTTAGTATGGTGACTTAGTGGCGAAAACGTCGAATACAAGCGAACGGAAAAAGTTTTGGGTTACGAACGAATTAAGTTCGTAGCCCGAGGTACCTCTACATGTTATGGCAAGCTTTATACGAAAAACAAAAAATAACTAGTTGTTTAAGTTTTGTTGTTTAAGTGTTCACACATACTTTTATCATATGAGCAAAATATCTCGTTAAACGAACTGCACTTCGTTTCCATGTGTTCACGAGCTCAGTTGGCCTGTTATAATTGATATAAAGAATGTTATAGCAATAGACAAACGAAGTACACAACCACGCAAATGAATAAGGGACAAAAGTAACAACAAAACATTTAATCACCTAATTAAAATAGTAATTATAATAACAACATAATTAATTTTAAATCAAATTTGAGATTACTTCATTAAAGGATCCAGCAGTAGAACCCAAACGCCCGATAACTCGAATTAATTATATCCTGGAATCTAACACGAAATTAAACTATAGCCTACATTGAAATGGACAGGGATAGGGATAGTAGGACAATGGGGTTAATTATTCAGTCGACCGTTAGACAAGGGTTGCTCTAGAGTAGCGAGTAACGTCCCAAGAATTGAAAGTTTAATGATTCGACTAACAATGATTGAATGACTCTGTCCACATTCCGGTAAATAAATTATTGATGAGAATGTTGGGGATAATGGATGGATAAATTATAAGAAGTAAGAAAAATTATTAATTCAAAAAGTTTGCTGTATGCTTTGGTTTACTTATATTGACTTGTCTTCACGACAATCCTCGATATTTCGAAGTTTTCTCGTTCCCCTTGACAGGCACAACTATCCAGAAATTTATTCCATCCTCCAATTTGCAGTATGAATACCATTTATTTTTATCAATGAAAATAAATAATTGTTCTCATATAAAAAACTTAATATAAACTAAAAATATAAAAGGATTTCTAATTAAAGAACTACAGAGGTAGTACAGAAGTAATTAATTCCTTTGAGCTCGTAACCGTACCTTACGTGCTACGTGGATACATTTGTCTCATTTCTTATTGTAGTTTTATTTAAGAGTAAAAGAGTAGGATATATTTTTCAGTTATTTACAAATAATTCCCTTTAGTGTAATAATTAGTTCAATGTCAGAGTCAGTAAACAAAGGGGAGAGTCTTCTTTTTGGTTCGTTATCCCGTAACACCATTAAGAGCATTAATTAGAATTTATCTTGACGTGCCTTACAATGCTGCAATGATTATAATATGTGTGCTGGATATTTGGTTATATAAAAACCACGATGTACCTGTAATCATTACTGAAGGTATATAGTTATGTTAAGATACGTTTGAGATAGATACTTTTGATGTATCTACGGTTATGTACAAGGTGTAATACTTTCGTAAACTTAGTACTTTCGGTGACCCTACATCAACAAGATTTTCAAGAAATATATCAATACGCTCTAATGAATGATCAATAGATAAGCATATTAGTGATTATTTATATTTACAGAACTAATTTCTTAATTATCATCAATTGGGTTGTGAACCATAACATAATTTATAAAAAACTGCAATGTATATCATTAAAGTTGGCTATTGAAACATCAAATATCCAATTAATTTTATTCAATTCTCGAAATAATTATTTTTGACCCTTTAACAATTAAAAAGGTAAAAATTTAAATATTGAATAACAGAGGTCTTGGCGTTATTCCTTCCTCACCTTCATGCCCACTACCTTCTTTTGGCTACCTTTGCTATCACTGTAAAACAAGAGAAGTGTAAAAGAGATGCGAAGAGAAGAGATTTTTTGTCATCAACTAGTAAGAAAACAACAGGAATATTACGCAGTAAAACAATTCTTCAATTTTTAAATTCAATCGTCAATATACTCCTATAAATTAACCAATATTTCAATAACGAATTAAAGAATTTACCACTAATAAATCCGTTCACAACCTAATTGGAATACTACGTAAATTAAAATCATATAATTTACGAAACGCTCAATTTTTGTAAAATTATTCAATTATTTTATTATGTACATAGAGCTACTGTTTACGTAAAAAATATCCTAATATTATAAAATAGAGTCATAAAAACCCGTTCCCAAATGGCGGCTGCAGGCACTCTCACGACCAGATCCTTCTGCGTACTCCAACGGGACTCATTGAGGCTTTATAATAATTATAACGCAAGTTACAAATATTTCCTTGCACCAACGACTGAGTAAAAGCACAACACTTAAGCGCCATCGAACATATTCTTTTTCATTTCTCTTAATCTTTCCTTGGCACCAATGTCTCCGCCAAAGCTACTTCTTATCATTTGTTTACTTGTTATGCATATTCATTGTCTTCCAATTCACTGTTCTTCATTTTTTCCTCTACCTCTTTGCTTATACATCCTTCCTCTCTCTCCTTTCCTCCTTTCTATCCTTTCTCTCTTCATGTTATGTCCATGTCCATACACATCTTTTCCTCCTTTTTTCCTCTCCTCATCACTCCAATCATCCCTCCTAATCTCAACCTGTGCTTCGTTTCATAACATACTCTTTTGAATTATTTTCAGTATTCAAGCTAATAAACATATTTTGTGTATAGCGGATTGTGAATCTATCCCTTTGTATACAACACATTATTCGTTTTATTGTTTAAACAGATAAAGACCGGATAAAGTTAATCTGCGTAAGCTCTAAAATAATTAAATACGAATGAACAAATTAATGTAATATTGTCACTAATCTTCCAAATTAAAATGTATCGATTCCTTTTATTGTTGTGGGATACAAAATCAATTAACATTCTGATTGTCGTGCTCATGGTAGGAGTAAAGTTTAATTTCATGTAATAAGAGCGAAGTCTAAGTTCTCTTCTGTTAATTAAACAACACTTGATTAATCCTTCATTCTGTGTTTCTCATTTCCTGGTTCCGCATTGACTAATTAGTAATATAAATATTAATTACTCCTGGCTTAAATTATTTGTTTATCAATCTCTAATTATGGTCTTTGTGGATTATGGGTAAGGTATAATTAAATTTTGTGCTAATTTCGGATATAATTAGAGGGTTTTGTGGTAGTACAAAGGATAATCACTTACAGAGCTACTAATCTAATCCTCATATTCGCTTGTCTGTTACATTATGTTTTCAGTATTTTTCATAGTATGTTTAAAACAAGGCTTCTATGTCCGTCAACTAGTATCATCGACTGCATTGCATTGCATTGACTGTTGAAATATGGACGAGAACCCAGTAAACATATTGGAGTAACTTTAAGGAGGTACAGGATGTTAACGTAAATGATGAAAACGTTGTGAAATTTGGAGGGTCGATACAAATAGTTAAAATACATGCTGTCTCAAAATTTTAGAGACCTAGGGTTCATAGTTTTCTTTTTATACATGATTAAAAATAGTCATTTTCCATACAAATCATAATTTTTAGCTCAATTTCACCACATAATATAACTTTTAACTATTAAAAAATGGTGACACGGCTTTCAAAAACTAGGTGTATATAAAAGAATCTTTTCTGTAACTATTGCAAAAAGAAAATTATCAAAAGGATACCTATTTACGAAAATATTTAAATAAAACCTTTAAGAAACAGTAAATGTAGGTTATAAGCTGGCAACGTTGCAAATGCCAATTTGAGCGGGAAATTCAAAATCGGAATAAATGTTATATAAAATATAACAATTTATTGGCTAAAGAACCAAATCACGCATGCGTTAACACACGTAAATTTACAGCGTTGCCAAATTTATTATTCCTTTTTCAAAATATTTAATTTGTATTTAAATTGAATTAATATAAATTCGATATTAATTATAGGTAATTTTTCATTTATTTAACTATTATATGCATAAAAAAATAATTTTAACAAGCAAAAAGCAGTTTAATAGGGAATTAAAAAATTCATTTTCAAAGGTACAGTCCCAATATTTGCTCGTCCCTCATGTACTTCGTATTTTGCATTTCGTATTACCGAGAGATAAACTTTTTGCATTGACGGTACGTCCTGTACCTCCTTAACATCGTATTGAAGATGCGTATGATTTTTTGTCATGAAACAATTCAATTTGATTTCAATCGTTCAAGGGAAATGTCAGTGATATAAATACCGCTATCGACTAGTTCAAATCTTAAAACATTGCTCCAAATCATGCATTAAATCCGTATTCATTTCAATCCATTTAAATTCAATTAAAAATACATGTATTCAAATAACCCACAAAATGTATATTTTACTTATTATATTAATATTGATATAACATTAATCCTAGGTTAAATTTTTAATTTCAGGAGGCCCTCGTTAAGCGCTTGGGTAATGGTGCTGTCCCTTTCACTCTTCATATACCCTCGCAGGCGCCCCCTAGTGTACAACTGGTACCCGCAAAACGTTATCATGGAGCACCGATTGGAACAAGCTACGACGTACGAGCATATGTTGGTATGTCTTGTTTTACTTCATTTACTTTAAACTTGATACCTATAGATTAGATAAAATATAAATACAAATTGGAAAGGAGGATGATTTCGGATTAAATATTCAACGGACATGGGCGTGCAGTAAAATTAGGGTCCGACTCATATCTTAACAGTATCTGAGATATATCTAAGTACTACTATCGTCCAGTTCATTAGTGAGATTGAGTTTTGAGATATCGACATATCGAATATTCGAGTTGTATGTATTTCAGCTACATTCGTCAAGTTTTTCTAATTGCATTTTCAAGTTATATGGGTGTTAAATTAGATAGAGTGTACAATTTTGCATATAACTACAAACTCAACTCAAATTTCGTTTTTAGTAGCTGACTCACTAATGAACTGAACAATCGAGATACCAGTAAACATACCATAGATATTGGATAGTGGTAGATAAGGCAATTCAACTCCCGACATGTTACAACTTTTTTTATATACTTGTAATAGTTCCACGTCAGTAGAATGTCTGGCATGTCTGAATGTCTGGCTATTGGTTAGGAAATCCATCATCAGGACCCCATTGAGTAAGCCCTAGTCAGGCTAATCCCAGGATTACTCGACCGGATCCTTATATGATATTTCCTTAGTTGGGCAAGTCTTATCAGTACGCGATCAAAAGAGCCCAAGTCGCATGCGCGTGGTGTGACACATATCAAAGGTTCGAGAATCAGACTCCCTTCCTTCGCTCGCACCCACGAATTTGTAGTATTTGGCATCAGAGAAAGTTCCAGGACCAAGACTCCCTTCACCCCGCCCGCTCTATACGCCTTTGCAAGTTTGTATCCTGTGGTGTTAGAATCTAAGAACGCCGAAATTGTAACAATATGTTCTTAATACAAATAATTTGAATACTATAGTTTCAATTTCTTTTTATTGAAATATCACGAGGCACCACTGCCTCTTTTACCTTGTTCGCAATATTTTACTATAGATATAAAACTCTTCATTTATATAACTAACACCTTCTATTACTATAAATAACCTTGGACTACATTTTTCACAATCTGTACGTTTTATATTCACTTTTTCATTTTAATATACAAGTACGTCATCTATTATAATGAATGCTGTGTATATAATTGGATTTTACTGTTATGAACATAGGCGAATATTTCTGTAATACCGCAATGATATTACATAAGTTCACCAACTCTGTATACACAAGTGTTTTTCTTTACAAAACACCCCCCTTTCCCCGCTAGTCACGCTTTCCTTAATACATATTTCCACGCTTTTGATATATTGCACAATGAAAAAACACGTAAAATAAAAAGATAAAATTGGTTAAGCTTACAATATATGGTGAAAGGTGTGGTTCTCAAGTTAGGCACGTCTCCAACATCTACGTGTGCACTCTAAAAATAATTAACCGGCTTATATTTATATACTTTATATTAAATCATAGTAAAATATAATTGTTATTATGCGAAATTATTTAGATCTTCACATGTAAATTGCAAAGAATCCTTAAGCAATCCTGTGGTTCTCTTGCGAATTTGGGAAAAATAAATGTTGCGATAAAATTATGGAACAATATGTGAAAACGGGTAGTGGAGAATAAGATAAATATGCAAATGTATGGCAGATATAGATGAAGAAGATATAGATGAAGAAGATCTAGATGATCACGAAAAGGAATCAGAGAATGAAAGACAATGAAACAAAAAGGAGAAAAAAGAAAAATGGTAATACAACAGAATGCAGACGGAAAACAAGAAAAAAGAATGAAGCTAATTCAAGTAAGGATGCGGAAGCAGAGGAGCTCGAATAAAAAATGAGAAAAAGGGAGAAGAATTTAGCAGAAAGAATCTACGGAGGAAATGTTTAAAACAATCTTGCAAGTACGATACATAATGTTATTGTAATTTAAAGTGCAAAAAAAGCATAGCCCTAAGAAGCTCATCAAATTATAATAACAAAAATATGGCAGATATCGAGAAATCGATATAATGACGGAAATTAGAAGGAAAAGACTACAAGACTACAAAGCAGTTACAGAACCGCTAAGAAACTTTTGGAAGAAAACAAAGGGTGTGTGAGTGTGAGAAAACCCCGGGCGAGATTTAAAGAACAAGTGGAACAGGACCTAAAGAGATAAGAAGAAACGTTTAAAAAAATGGGTTGTAGCGCCCAAATTATGGTATTATTTACTTACGCTCTGTTATAAATATATCCATAATGACATCCGACTCTTAGTTTGAGAAATGCATGTTTAAAATATAATACTTACATGTTACAGGTATAACGGTTATAGAAGTTTCCTGCAACGCTTAACTGATGAAATACAGTGTGGAATATATTTACAAAGCAGCAGCGCTACCCCGAGGTCCGTATCCACCACGTTATTAAAGTAGAAGTACTATTATCATCTTAGTTAAAGTTGCTTTATCTTATTTAAAGAGTAATAATGAGAAATAGTTGAGATATACGAGCGAATGACATGACTGTTATAATTATTATAACAAATAGTTCATGTATGTGTTAAACAAAGGGTGTTTTCTAATAACGGCACTAAAGTATGCGACAGGCCTTATACCATGGGTTTACAATTTGTCTTTTATCTTTCATTACATTAATAAATTCTATTTTAATATTTTTGATAATAATGCTGAGATATTTATCCCTGTATCTTAACATGTTTAATATTCCTAACACCTACAACCTCTTACTATGTCAGCAGTTATAGTATTGAGATCTCGTACAAGTGACATAAGGAGAATTTCTCTTCATGATTTAATTCGCCATCGTTTTTTTTCTACCAAACTGTCAGTTCGACAGTCAGCATATAAAGTGACGTTGGAGCATATGAAAGAGACATGAGAATGTAAATAAACAGTTAAAAGAAGATGGAGGAGGTGATCAGAGGAAAAAGTGGATGGCGGAAGTACAGAGAAGAAGGAAGGAAGTAGAGGAAAAGGGAAAGTATCAATGAGCACTAATGAGATATAAGGAAGAAAGGAGGTGGATGAGAGAGGTAGAAAGAAAGAGGAGAAAGATGTTAGGAGAGAAAATTACGGAGTTGACAGTACAGTAGTCAACAAGGAGAAGAGCTACACCAGAACAGGAATAAACATTTTTGGGAAGTTGAAAATGGGTTAAGTTTAGTTTACATTTAATTAGTTAATTACATTTTAAAGTATTACACGTTGTTCTTTAACGGACGCGCAGTATTTTGAAATATTTTAATTATTCCTAATATCAATATTAATGAACGACACCTACTGTTTGTCCCCGCTTTGTTTGTTGTTTGTTGTATTTTTGGAACACGGTGAATTTAATGTGGATGTGTACCGTGTAACCAACCCCCCCCCCCCCCTTCACCATTCCACTTGTAACTATGTGTATCCCGTTCTGTGTCTCATTCTCCTGACATATCGAGGACCATGAGACGCGGGTGATTAATTGATCTATGCTATCGCTGTTGTAAAACTTGCTTGTAAACCAGCTGGAGCTTTTGCTTAATTAATTATACACAGAAAGGTTATAATTACGCTTCAAGAAGTGTAAATAACATGTGAAATCCTAAAGAAATTAATTGGTTTACCGTGGTTTGTGTCGACCTGCAGGGATTTTTATCAAGAAAATATCCCCCATGAGTTCATTTATCATAGAAATACCTTCTTTTTATATGCTACGAGTATGTTATTAAAAAGCTTTAGAGCTTTAAGCTTATGTTTTTAGAATGTTGGAGTTTATTAATAGACTATATAAAATCTATATTTAATAGAAAAATTACCGATGAGTTAGAAAATTGCTTTTCAACAGAAATTGTGAACTAAAAGACGTAAGATTCGAAAATCAACTACGTCTAGTATTTCTTCAATTTCAAATAAATAAATATTAATTCTTTCCATAACGTTTAGTTTTAACAACCCTTTCAGAATTCTTTTTGTAAACCCAATTGGGACCCAACCGGCCTATTCCATTGGGATCCCAATAGAGATGAAACACAAAACACTAAAGGATCCCAACCGCGCAATCTCAGTAAAAAAAATATTTTCCGAATTCATTGTCAATTTTTTGGGAACTCTGCCCACCTATCAATAATAGAAATGCTGTAAGTACTAACATCTCCACCACAAAAATTATTTCAGCCTCCGATTGCTGAAACAATTATAATTCTATCTTCCACCACTTTAAGTAATTAGTTTTAACAATTCTTCAAATTCTTAAACGTTTCTTTTTATATAATTTTTAAATTTATGCAATAACAGTTATGAGTATTAATATTAGAAAGATATCTTTTATGTTTATATGTTCATTACTTTATTTATTTGTACAACGAGTTCCCAGACGTTGGGTTATACCATTGAGACCCAATTGGGTCCAGACATATGTCAATGACAAATCCCAGTGAAATTTCTAGTTTTTAACATAAAAAAAATTTTGAATTTTAGATCGCTAAAATATCGGGACCTTGCCGCGCTTCGCTTCGTGCTTCACAGGCCTTACTATTTTCTTTTAAAGAAACACCACGTTATCCATTAACGGAAGCTTAGCACTTTGAAGATTCATTTAGAAAATAGCAAGTCATTTACTACAAGCACTTTACTTTTGATTAAAAATGCATTTTTTAATCAAAAGTAAGTACTTATTAAAATTAAAAGGAAAGAAAACGAACTGAAAATTAAAAAGAAAACTTGATGAGAAATACCACCATTAAAATTCATTTCCCCCCTTTTTGTAACTGTTCAACTTCTGATGATTTTTCAAAGACCTATATTTTTTAAACTAAGTTATTTATGTCCGCTCTTTACTTAAGGTCGGCTGATAGTTTCGGGTAAACTTACATAACCTAATTTGGAAAATATGGATCTGCTGATTTAAAAGTCGCGCAGACAAATTTGCAATGCGGATTCTTTCCACGCGAATTTCTTTCGCTGTGTGGCTCTGGTGTAAAAAGGTTTTCAACCAATTTCTTTTACAGTATAGTGAATTTTTAACGAGTATTTTGCTTTATCACTACCGATGAGCCTTATAGTATAACATCTACCTTAAACCTCAAGCCAATTTTTGTGTTGTTTGCAATTTATTAAAACCATATGTATATAAGATCGTATTCAAATTTATTTAGGGTGACGAGTATATCAAACTCATATTACTCCTCCCCCACCCCCCTCTTCCAAAAACACGTACTCTTTGAAGTATATTTTTGTAACCAATTTAAAAGCGTAGTCATATTAAATAGAAATAGTCTATTCCAACAACTGGTACCCCCGCTCCTCGCCTCCTCATTCTCGTAGTCGTTTCACAAAGCGTGAGAGTGTTGTTCAATTACTCCACTTTGTACGTGACATTTCTCATTATTTCACCCCCACACGATGTCAACTTTAAAAAAAACATGTTTTTATGTTCTTCAATTTATAAATAAAATTAAAATTGATTATTTTATTAAATAAAGTAGTAACCACCCACTTAAGGATGAGAAAATATTTTCTAACTTTAAGTGAATTTATTTTTGTAGCTTCAGAATGCTATTTAGCGTCGATCGATAAGATTGGACGTGCTTTAATAATTAGTTAACACAAATTATTTTATGTAAATTCTTGGGAAAAAAATTCTCGAAAAAAATTAATGAGAAAATATTGGTTAATTAGCGCGCAAAAAAACAATTTGTGGAATGATATTTTTAAATATATTAGAGTAATCCATAAAATACGTCACACAAACTACATGGTTTTTTAACGCGTCCCCTATTGTTATGTGTTGTTTTTTAATTTATTTAACGTCAGTCTATTTCAGATGCTAACTCCTAGTATGTTGACTGTATTTATGGTGTCGTCGCTTCATATATGAGGGATACACCACTGCCTAATAAGTTTATGATTATGTGTGTATATAATAAATTTAATTAGATAAAAACCAAACACAGAAAATATAACTCCGGTCTTGGGATCAAACTTGAAGACGCAACAGTCTCTCGTCAAGCATCAATGCTTTCGCCCACTGTGTCATCGTTTGTTTTTTTTTAATGTTTATTTTTAGTGCATCAACTTTCAAATGTTATTAGCACTTAAAGAGCATATATACATTTATAAACATTCACAATACATAATTTACAACTTATAAAAATATTTATATAATATTTATATACTTACTAGCTGTCCCGGCCACGCGTTGCTGTGACTAACGTTTTTGTCATATTACATTACATAGCGCCATCTATTGAATATTTACTCAATCTAGTCAACAGAATATTTACTCAATCTATTTATCAACAGATGTCGCCATCTTTTAAAATCAGATAATTAATAATAAATCATAATAATTAATCATACATTGAGATGTAAGCTATCCTATCTTTCAAGTTGGATCAAACTGCACCCGGTGTACAAATTTGATTAAAATCGGTTAAGTAGTTTAGGAGTCCATTGGGAACAAACACGGACAAACAACGTGACACGTAATTTATATATATTAAGATAAAAATATGCTTTTGTTTATAAATTCAATAAGGTTTTTCAGATTTTCCCTGCTTTCAAATATAAGCCTGTAATCCTGAGGCATATTACATTCTTGTCTGAGCGACGACTATTGACTGTGTCATTGTTACGTCTTGTCATACATTGTGACGTCCCTCATTTCAAAGAAGAAGAAAAAATAGTCTTATTTTCTTTTTCTGTTAATGCTATTTTTTAAGTGGAATTTTAGATTAGATGTCACCAGACTTATGACACTCTGTGGTACGCTTCCCCCTCTACACCGTGTGACGCAATTAATTGATCTGATATCAAAATTTGGAGGAAAGAAAAATATAATAAATAATATAAATATCCAACGAAGTAAGCCCAAACAGAAATTGTATTGAAATAAAATATAAAAGTGTGAACAAGATTTGCATGAAATATCTGAATGCGATATAAAAGAATATTAAAATATATACAGTTACAAAAACTGTCGTTATATAGAAAATCATATTAGCTGTCGTTAAATCCGTTTAAAGTATTTGTGAAGTGACACATACGAGTATTATGCATACGTAGCCTAAACATACATCTGGAGAGAGAGAGAGAGAGAGAGAGAGCAGCGGATAACGACGCCTCCGGATATTCTACTCAAACAAAACCTTCAAAAATATGTATACATGTCCTGCTCGTCCGAATGGTCCTTCTGATAGCTGCCAGGATATACGTATCAAATATTTATACGTGACAAAAATTTAGATTGTATATTCGTGTGATGACACAGAGGATTTCTCCAGTTTACTATCAATTAACAAGAAGAAAAAGGACGAGAACCTGTCGATTTGACAACTACTGAAAAACCGAATAAGCATGAGCTATAAAAGAAAGGAGAAAGCAGTGAATGTAATCAATACAAATTTTAATTTTAACTAAAGCCACCACAAACTTTTTAAAAGAAAATCGAATTTTTGTTTTCATTTATTAACTATAGAGTGGAAACAGGACTGCAACAGTTGGTCGTATAATATATATATTGTAAATGCCGTAGTTGGCGTAAGCTGATTTAAAATGTACGCCAGTAAGGTCCAGCGTGTATAAATGAGCTCATTATTTATTGAACGTTAAATTATTTATTAGCAATAACATAATGCAATTATAACAAATAAAAAATTAACAATATAAAAAATAAAATAACAAATTAACAATAATACTAAAACAACGATTTTGACTTGAACTTTTATTATTTGTAAAGTAATTTGACAACGATATGAAAATTTAATTTCGTTATCATGGTAGGTCATACGATTCTCACTTATAGCTACTTATTCAAAAGAGAACCACAATCAATCTGTAAACAATTCCCACTACAAGTAAAACATATTATTCTTCAATGCTCCAAGTAGTTCATCGCACAGACAAAACTGTAATATGCCTGAAGACTATAAGCAGATATTTAAAAACAGAGAAAGTTTTAAAATCTTTATTGATTTTATCAATGAAATTAATTTATGTCTATATTTTAAATACCCATTCTCGTATTTATAGACTACAAATTATGTATTAGAAATATTTATAAGCGAAAGTTGATGCACTCAAATAAATATTTAAAAGAAAAGGTTTCTTTTAGAATCAAGTTATCTACCGTGATTTGAAAAGCCAAAATGGACATTATAATCCCTAACACTAAAATACATAAATTCAAAAAAGTACCGTTAAGTTATTGACAGAACTTAATCAACCTAATACGAGTATAACGGTTAAATTTCTTCCATCTTTTTTTGCAAAAGGGACAACTATTTCAGAACAAGATTAAATGTAAATGTCATAATTTTTATCGACCAGTGATAATAATGGATAAACGAATTAAATACAAGTTACAAATTTAATTAAAAAAGTAAAAACAAAAGTTATTAAAAACGAATGAAAATGTTTCACATGGATGAATTGACACGGACATTTTTATCACAATTTTAAAATAATACAAATTCCTCAAATATAATTTTAAAATACCAGCAAAGCTACTTTAACGAGAATATCTTAAGTTAATCCCTCCCTAATTGTCCATTAAACCATTATTATATGAAAAATATTATTTATTCTTTTATACCATGTTTTATTTTCTATTATAATCTTAAGTAAACAAATTTTTCCATGGTAAATCTTTTTATATACATTTTTTAATTTAATATATTAAAAAAAATAATATATGTACTTTAATATTATTATTAGATTTAAGAAAAAAAGAAGAGAGGTTATGCTATGATTCTTTTGTTTCTTTTGCCCTTAGCAGTAACAACTCACAATACTCCTCTTCCCAACTCCTCCCCTCTTTATACCGCTCCATCACAAGATCGCTTACATTGTTTTAACGTCATTACGTCTAGCGTATGGAACAAAATAAGGAACAGAATTTCTATTAGAGGAAAAGTTAATGGCACATAAATGTTCCTTAGAACAAAGTAATTATATTAATAAAAACTACTAAAGGCAGCTTAGATTATTACACTGAGTTTTTTAATTAATCACATTATGTAAAGACAGGAGTCCCCAAACTATTAGGGCGAGCCAGGTAAAGACATATAGAAGTAAAGATCAGTTCTATCACATCGCCACTATTGAAAAATCCATGATTTTTGATAGTACCAACATTCAAACGATATGTGTCAGAATTTCATGACATTTCGACCATTATTTTACAAATTACATTGTAATTTTCAAAGCAATGGAAAAATTTGAATTTCCCGTGTTGGTAGAACCTTCTTTTATTTCAATGGAAGCCATCTATGTATCATCCTTAGAACTTTTGAATGATGCTTATTGATTTATAGAAGTGAAAAAGGCAAATTGAATTTGTCATTTCTATTCTTCCGCATCCTGATTATAAATATTTGTATCCCAAACGGCACAGGATATAAAAAGACAAAACATTTCATGAGAAATAAAGAGCAAAAATATAGAACAAATACCATCTCGATATTTCGAGAGGACAATTGGAATCAGGTCTCAAAAAATGGTACTGTTTCATTCAAACAGGAAGTTTAATGACCTCAATTATACCCCATGTATTAATTTGTTTTATGAAAGATTTCGGTGGGCTGTAATTTCGGTAATTTGAGTTTTATAATATAAAACTATCTTGTATATCTATACTACCCTCCTCCCTCTCCTAGAAGGGTGAATGACCGGATCGAAATATATAGTCCAAATCCCGATAGTTCGACGGCAACTTATACGTAAATTACGTTATAAGAGCGGTATAAATCTATAACACGATAATGAATGTTTCTATATACATTACTAGCTGTCCCGGCCACGCGTTGCTGTGCCTAACGTTTTTGTCATATTACATTACATAGCGCCATCTATTGAATATTTACTCAATCTAGTCAACAGATGTCGCCATCTTTTACAATCGTTTGGAGCTAACAGATAATTAATAGACAAATAATTTGCAATAAGATAATATTGCAATCATAAATTGAGATGTAAGCTATCCTATCTTTCAAGTTGGATCAAACTGCACACGGTGTACAAATTTGATTAAAATCGGTTAAGTAGTTTAGGAGTCCATCGCGGACAAACAACGTGACACGTAATTTATATATATTAAGAAGATAGAAAAATAAGAGTCAGTGCTTTTTAGTTATATCGGCAGTTTATACCCCACAACTTGTTTTAAGTATGAGCCGCCGCCGAATTCTTGTAATTTGAACTAACATATACCACAGAATCAGAGCCAAACCAATCTTTAACAATTTGAACTTGAAAAAATGAGACCTTGCACTGGAATCTACAGTTTTTGCAAATCTTGCCAACTATAGGAAGATGTAGTGGATAAAAAGAAATATGCGATTCTGTAATGGAGCCATAACAAAATGTGGGAGACATGTGTACAAGTATATCTATAAAAATCTTTCTAGTTCGGTAATATTTCTTAATTATTAGAATGTTTATTTAAACATATTTTATGTTTAATATCTAATTTATTTTACAATACATAAACAATATTTGTAGTTACTTGTTAGGCTACATAAGATACGGTGTTGCCACAGTATGATAGAATATGGAATGAGATTATAAAAGGCGCCAATATTTAAATTTAAAAAAATTGCTAGATATATCAATGATTGTCTGCACTTTGTTTGAGTTTAATTTTTCCACCTGCCATACTCCTTACGAGTATTATAAATGCTACTAATCGATGTAAATTGATAATATTCGTTGAACATGACTTTAGTATCTTAAAACTGTATTTAAAAAAGATACAGTAGGTGGATATATTTCTCTACAAATAAAAACATACTACGAATTTCAATCCACGTTCTAATCCTTACAAATACAATCCCGCGTCAAAAAACTGTTTGCTTTAATTTAGGATCTCTTGTTCCAGGATTGTTATAACCTGATTGACCTACATTGCCTTTAGAACACGTAAAATTTATTATAAACAATCACAAACACACATACAAGGTATACACATAGTTATTCGTTTAGCAGTTGGGATAATTTTATTGCATATAGCAAGATCCCTTCATCTCGATAAAGAACCGAAGGAAGAAGGATAACTTTCTAGCTAATATACTATAAGCGAGAAGGGATCCCTTGAAGTCCACTTAAAGTGTTAGTTTAGGACGTAACATAGATTAAGTTTTGTTTGCAATGGACATCACGAAATGATGACTTCAACAACAATTTGTTCAGATTATAAGTTCAAGTGATATAAAGTTGTTTACATTCAGTTAATATGTTACACTATTACAATTTTAAGTTGTAAAGTAACTAGCGGAAGTAAAGTAGATGAGAAATGTTAAGTAAGCAAAACAAGGAACCGTCCTTCCATTTATTCTTAATGAAATAGTTTATACAGCTGTGTAGAAGAGGAAGCACTAATACTACGAGTATTTACTGTTCTATTTACTATTTGCCATACACATGTACTGGTATCGGGTTATCAAATAGCTGAATAAAATATAAAATATAGATAATCAAATAGATGGTTTATTGATTATTTATAGACTGTGAACAGGAAAATCATTTTGCCTAAATCGCTTCACGCTGCTTGCACTCCTCTAATCTCGTACGAAAATTGGTAACAACGCGTTGACACATTGCTTGCGGGACTGCCGCCATTTTTGTGTGATATTGTGCTTTATTTGCGTCAAATTCGTCGGTTTGTTCTGGTATACCTACTTTTATCCCCACAGAAAATAATTCAGAGAACTGAGACTAGGGCTTCTAAGAGGCCAGTTAATGGTACCTCTTTGGGAAATGGGAATGTTCGGGAATAATTCGTTTGTGAGTTGTGACCTTGAAACTCTTGCAACTCTTGACCAAAAATGCTCTTAAGGGCTCTTGACTACGTTTGCGAATGGCTAACGTTGGATTTTCTTCGTTTCTTCAACTCTTAGAGATCGCGGACGAACCTTAATTTTGAATTTGTACTTTTGATACTGCACGAGTATATTATATACCAATTCCGGATTTGTGTCAATTTGATTTGCGCAGTTTTCAAAGAGGCATCGTTAATAAAATCTGATAAATTCCAAGTTGTGTTGTTACTATTTCCATTTGCGTTGCATGAGTACTAACCTACTTTAGCATCTGTTTTAGGAATCTGGATTTTTTCATTAAATATATGGTGTTTTTTCAGGTACCAATTAACAAAACACTTGTTGAAATACATTGTTTCATACAGAAAAAAGTTAATTCGATTTGTATCGTTTAGATTTGCGTTGTCTTTCGTCGATTACGATGCAAACCGGTGCCATCGTCACCCGTAATTTTGTTAATTTCCACAATTTTGCCATATATTTAATTTATTTATAAGGATAAATGCAAAAAGATTATTGATCTTAGCTATACACATTTGAACTTACATATTTGCTTAAACTTCTTTATTAGCCATATTATTTGAACAAGGTATTCTAGAGATATTAGTCTTTTATAAAATGCGAGGCTGAACTGTGATAATCGTTCGATTCAATTCAAATTTTGCATGATAATGTAACACATATTCTATTTAAGGTTGAATTAAACTTTATACAAACTTTTATACATTATACTGCTTTCAAAGTATATAAATTTTATTACCAATCGAATTTTAAACAAAACCTATATGTTTCAAAGCTTTCTAAGCAAAATGTAAAATAAATAAATTTCTTTTTGAAGTACAGCTTAAAATGTAATTTATTCCATTAGGTTTTATAACCATACGCTGTGGATTTGATCCAGATTTCTCTAGTGTATTATACGTACAGCCCTATATACTCGTACTCGTACTAAAAGTAATTCCATTTCCGATTTCCGCCATAGCGTGATTTTTTTTTTCTTTTTTAATACAATCATATTTTTCTATTATGTTACAAATGGCTTTTGTTTTTCTTTTGTGAATATTTTTTAAAATAAACTTGATACTGCGAGATATATTTAATAAAATGTATATATAAATATTTGAAGGTGTTTTAAAAAATATTACTAATAATATTGTTAAAATCAATTAAATATACAAAGTAAACACTAGAATTTTTCTGTCTGTTTATCTTACAGAGTAGCAAAAAACATAATATGACAACATATATCTATGATTTTTTTATTTATCATTTTGCATCTATATATGAGTTGCTCAGAAACCAGTGTGGTTAAGTCCAAAAAAAGAAAACTAATGCTTTTTAATATAAATTGTTATTGCCATACATAATCACCCACATTAAATTAGATATTTTCTGTATATTCATATATTATCTACAATGTGAAAATAATATCCGGTATATATATTGCATATATATGACATGACGTATTATGTACGACATAACGTTGCCAAAATGAGAAATACATATCCACCACTCATAGCACTGATTCCGTTTTTAATTTACTGTATATGCAGACAATGTATAACCATTTCATTTCAGCACTTATCATTTTTCCGACAAAACAAAAAACTAGATCTTATACAAGTGAAGACCACTCATTGCCAGACTGATCAGCAATGTCTGTAGACATTGGAGGGGCGACAATCAAAAAAGGAAGGTTTAAGCTACACAACTGTTGGTCATACAAGTTTGTCACATGCGTAGTGCGCTGATAATCTATTCCATGCATTTCTAAATAAATGTAAATTTATCGTTTTGAATTCCATCTTAAACCAGCGATATCCAAATAATGTAAAATCGTTCTTGAATTTCTAATGAATGTATGAGTATAAAGCGATTACGTATTCAAAGCTCGCTTTGTGCAACTTAAAACTTATGTAATATTACATATGAATATACCGTAAAGCACTTTACCGGATACTTTAACCGGATTCTCTATTGAATATCATTTATATTGTTATCATGAAGTTATAATGTTATAGTTATTATGTTGGTACTACAATGCTAACGTTCTAACGGCTACGGAAATGATGAAGAATCGTAAATTCAAAATGTAATTATTAAGTTCTATATAGAAAGTGGTTAATTGAAGTTTCTTCAGATTTATTTTCGTAAAATGGTTCCATTTTGAAATATTATTCAAATGAGAAGTACACATTTGAGGTACGGAATGCATTATCCATTTTTTATGAAGAAGAACAGTTCCATCTTGCAGGTAGCTGATTCAAAATGACGTATTTGTGTTATGAATATTAATGCCTTGAAGCGGGGCAAGTTTTCAATGGAGTTGACGGGAGCACATCTGTCTGGAACAGTTACATTGTTTCGGGGGTGGTAAATGGAACTGTACCAGATGGAAACGTGATAAAATGACACTGAGGAAAACTATATTTAAGTTTGAAATAGTAGTTTGTCTTCTGTCGTACGTCGACCGTCGACCATTTAGTTTTCTAAGGAACGGGTGCACAATTTAACAATAAATATTTATTAGAACCGGCGGCTTAATCTGTAACACTTGTCTCTCTGGAGTTAATGTAGCAACTGTGTTTCTTTGTTGTGTCTCTTAAGATAATGGTTTTGTCTGCAGATGGAGAATGGTGTCAGATAAAACAGCTGGTGCGGTAATATTGAAACGTATAAAATGTTATATTTTTATGATTCTCTTTCTAGAGTAATACAAACTTGCAGAGGCGCACTGGACTCGTGTAATTATGTAATCAAATCTATTATAAATCATATCTATAATAAATCAAGTATATCAATAGCAACTCACTGGTTTAATAGAATAGTGCATTGTCATAAAGGAACTTGGAAAACCCGCTGCTGAATCTTATCTTTTATAAATAAAAGTATATTGCAATGAATTTTTATCACGTGCATAGGGTTAAGCGTTTCCAAGATGGTCGAGAAGACGTTGAAGATGATACAAACCAAATTTTATGTAAGAATTTTAACATGCGAAAATGATCGCGAAAATTTTTACAATCGATGACGTTTGTTGCAAAATATAACATGGATGTGTTATACCATCTGCTTTATTCACCTGACCTGCATCTGACTTTTAGTCTGCATTAAAAGGAACAGGATTTCAGAGCTTGAAGCTGTGCATACCTTACGACCTTCTTTCGGTACTAACTAATGTTGGCGAGTAAATTAGTTCGGCTTGGGAACTCGTAGCTAGAACTACTTGATATAATTAGCTATAGATAAGATAAGTGATTGAAAACCGAATGAAAATTAATATAATTAAAGTTAATATGATTACCCTAAAGATTGATGAACTCTTAATTAAACGGTAAAATTACGTAATATTTAAGCGATGTCTTGAGAAACAAGCCGGAAAGCACAGCACGCCTCACGATCAGCGAGTTAGTCCACTTAAATATTATTATAAAATATAACGTTTTCTCTAGCAATTGAATTCTTTTTATTTGAGTTTTCTGAAGTATGCTATGTGAAGTGTTGATTTTCGTTTAACTTCCTTATTGACTTTAAACGAGTGAATTGCAATGTATACATGTGTATGTATGTGCAGTGGCGGCCTTAAGGGATGGCAAGCAGGGCAATCGCATGGGGCCTCACACCCTCGCACAAGAACCCAAGTGGAAAGTCATTACTATATATGTATTTGAATACCGCGCCTCGCGCTTTAAAAAAAACCCTTCAATTCCTGCGTATATCTTTTAATGCACTCATGTACCTTAGTTTATAATCATAAATATTTGTAGTCTCTGTGCTTGTTAACTATTATAAATCTTCCAATATAAAATTTATAAACTCTACATTTATTTATTTATAACATTTGCATTTTTCGTCAATCATCATCAAAAATACTTACTTTTAATTTACATAAATTACACAACAAGGGCAAAAATCTGGCGCAATGTCCAAGGACGCCACTGTGTATATGTTTCTTATATGAAAGTACTTCACTTTGTATTGATATTTCTACTTTGCTCGTCTGTTTATCATAATTCATCAAAATGGAATGGTAAATGTACTTATCTTTTGAAATTTAAAGTTTGTATATATATATATATATATATTACTTTAAACATTACATACTTCTTTAAAACAAATGAAGAAAAGAAAATATAAATTATGAAATAACTAATTAGTACTTCTTAAGAAAGGGTTTTAGATCAACAGATATTTTATTCACCCCTCGAATGAATTCTTCCCTAATTTTAAAACAATATTTTCTTTTTTTATTCAACACTATATTTTAATTTAAAAATGTAATCTTTTAAAAATATAAAATTCCACAGCAATGAAAGAATGTTGAAATAAGCTGCTTTATAACAAGAGGGCTAATACTCTGCAAAAATGTGACAAGAGTTTATTATTGTAATGGAAAGGATCGTGCCTAATAATAAGACTTTCTCCATAACAGAGGTCCTCAAACTTTTGTCATTCTATTTCAATTATATAAAATGTCAAGTTATGGTTTTCTCTTTCTCATCAAATGGTTAGGATTTCTGTATCCGACCATACCCGACCCGGACCCATGATTCGGATGTAAAACCCGAGAAAAAATAATATTATAAAGTTGATAGTTTGTCAAGTAACTTTTAAAAATATATGAATTATCTATTTGTTACAGCTGAGAAATCGGACGAAAAGATGCATCGCCGTTCGACTGTACGAATGGGTATCCGAGTGACCCACCGAAACCTTCAAAATTGGCCAACAAGTCCATCTCTAAGTCCAGTTCAACCAAAATCAACAAAAAGTGAATTCAAATTAAAATTATCACCAAAAAACTTCAGAATATCAACAAAGATTGGTAAGAACCGAGAAATAGAGAAAAGAGACAGCATAACGGAGACAATGGGGTGTCCAACAGGAGCCCCTAGAGGCGCTGTGGATAAGCCCTTTCTATTGCGTGAAGGAAGAGTGGGACTTAGAGCTTCCCTCGATAGAGGAGCTTACGCGCACGGAGATAAAGTACTGGTTACCGTGGTGATAAAGAACGACAGCCGGAAAACTGTTCGAAGGATTAAGGTATGCTAATGTAGTAAAGTTTTGTACAAAAACATGTAAATTGGATTACCGCAATCAAGATCCAAAGGGCAGGCTCTTCAGAATACACCAGCAGACGTAGACATTGTTGTATTTGGTAGCCTTGCAAATTAATGGCGGTCTCCCTTTTATAAATAAACTGAAGCTATCAAATTAAAATCCATTTTCCTATAATTAAAACGGAACGGGAGAGGAAACTCTGCCAAATCACAGTTTTAATTAAATGAGGTTTGCAAATTGAAATTGGATTATTGTCCCGGAACAATTCTAGGATATTTATTTTCCCCGAGTAGAAAAATTACCCGGGAAACGACGAGCGCCCGATCAGGCACTGACTAAGCGTGCGAGGGCACTGGCACTGCATTTCACGGGTAGTTTTCTACTCGGGTTCTTGCTTTCTAATTCCTATAAGTAAAGGTAATAACCGATAGACTGCCATGCAATTATGGTTAGATACATTTAATTTCGCATAACAGTTAATAAAGATAGTTTCAGACAAGCTGAAAGACACTCCAAGCTCATTTCAATTAAGACTAGACATAATTGATTTTGTGTGGGAGCTAAAAAAGGCCCCCATATTGGGTACCACCAAAAGCCCCCAATATTCTCGGAACGCCATTGAACTGCGATACCATCTTTACAAATAAATATTTATTGTTAAGTTACCTATTGAGAAAATTGCAGAGGATTTTGCTACATGTTAGTAATTCCTTTTTAATGATCAATTAGGTAAAAATCAGAATGGAGCAGCAGGTAAAGAGAAGAGCAAATTGCATACAAGGAAATATACATAGCGACTTTGTATCATTATCGGAATCGTTAATAATACAATATAATGAATTACGCCTAGTCTAAAATAAGACCAGGACCATAGATACGTATTGTGATACGAAACCTCAATCTTCATGATTCAAATCATCAAAGATTCATGTATAAAACACATCAAAGCGTAGGAATCAGAAAATCGTCAAAGAACACGAATAGGCGAACACGCGTGTGTGGACGTAGAGTGAGGAATATATGTTTACAAAATTTTCCAACGCAGTAAAGTATAAATTATTAACAGTACTCAAAAAAAATAGTCTGCAGTTTTTCTTTGATGTTTACGAACAGAAAATGCAGATGTGTAAAAAATAGCCTAACCTAATACTTGGAATACGTGAAAAAAATAGTGTATTAGTATTATGTAGTATACTCGTATTAGTTCAACTACCCTATGGAATTAAATCTTGAGCTTCTTTGCTGATGCAACGCAATGTAGCTTTTTTACATATTTGTTAAAATTGCTCTTCTCGGGATATTACCGTCTCTAAATACAATTGCGCGTTACAAGTCATCAGGTTAAAGGTCATGTTGTCAGACATTAAAGTACTTACGCCATCTCTGAGTACACTGAGTAATTTATATACAGAATAACTAAACTTACATAATGACATTTTCAGGTGTTTGCGGTTCAGCACGTCGACGTATGTATGTTCAGTAATGGAAAGTTCAAGAATACTGTTGCTAACGCCACGGTAGGAGCAGAATGTCCTGTTCCCCCTGGAGGGGTGCTTAATCACACTTACACCTTGACACCAGCTCGGGGTAATTAATAACTGTGGTTAAAAATTAATAAGTGTGGTTTTACGTGCGTCAACATAATGTAATACATAGAATATCGCTTGCTTTATTTGCTGCACAGTAAAGAAAGTTTATAAGTTTTGAAGAAAACTTCAAATTTAAACGAGATGTGTTAAAATTTACAGTTCTATCGTAAGGTCAAAACGATAAAAAAGAAGCATATTTTCGATAATGTTTTTTGACAACACTGTTAATATATAATTATGTCTATAATTATTAAATGATAAAATAACATTTGAAGAATACTTTGTGAAATTTTCATAAATAAATATCAAGAAATGAGTCATTGACAGCGAATCTCCACAGACGTCACAAAAAAATGTAACATTGCGGTGTGCCACTCATAACTCATCACTGGATTTTCTGAAATCGAAAAACCAAAATGATTTCATTAGTAGATAGGTTTCTGCTGGTAACGCTGTCGAGTTTTTCTTTTTTTATTGATTTTTCAATTTTCTACAGCACTTAAATGTCAAAATACCGATTTTGCGTGAAAAAAATTAGAAACTTTGTTATTTTAAAATACGTTAAAATTAAAAAAAAAAGTCGACAGCGTTACCTCGGTATTTATGTAAAGAAAGAGTGTACAAAATATCAAAAGAATCGGTTCAGTAAATTTTGAGCTAGAGAGGGCACCGACTCTAAAAAAGCTATGTGTGAGAAACCGCATTTAAAGTAACACGAAAGCATAGCAGAGCGGTGAAGACTTGAAACTCTATATCACCGACAGTTTTACTCCAGTCGACTTCAAATTTTCACACAATAAACTTAATATGTTGTACAATAACATAAATAAATTAAAAAAAAGTTGAAACCTTACCCCACCCCCTTAAGTACACTTAGTTAAATTATTATGGCGATATTGTAAAAATAAAATTATAAAATGTCAAAACAAAGATATTTGCAAGTTTATAGCTTATTCTTTTCTTAAATTTTTATTAGATAAAATGAAGAGAAGTTATTTTACACACCTATTCGATGCTAAGTCCACAAATTAAAAAACGGCTGTGAATTTTCTTTTTAAAAAAATAGAAAAAATAACATTGCCTATCACATTTTCTAGACATGAATTTCTTACATGGAAATATTTATAAAATGTAATTAATAAACTATTATTATTTTAAGCCCCTACAAAGAATTGGATAGCACTGGAAGACACATTCAGCAGGTCACCAGAGAGTCTAGACATGGGTGGTTTAGCCAGCAGCGTCACAAGAAGTTCACAAACTCCTGAAGAACGCAACGTGTTCGCTATATACGTATCCTACTACGTCAAAGTAAAACTTACATTGAGCGGAATGGGAGGAGAGTTGTGCTTAAAGTTACCGTTCAGTTTGGGACATGTGGAGGAAGAAATCACAGACGAAAAGAAAGCCATAGCTGACGCAAATGAAATAGAAGACGCTCCAATAGAAGACATCGCTATCGCTGGTAGTTCAAAGAAGGAAGATATCAAATCAGATTACTTAGAAGATATTGAAGTAGCAACATGTAGTAAAAATATATCCTCGAATTTAATGGACTTTAGAAATGAAACAGACGATAATTCTATTGAAACAAAGGTTGAAGTTCAAGTTCATGAAGTTAAAAATACTAAAATAAATAGTGATCATTTTGAACCGGAAGCTGGGCCTAGTGGATTAAATTTAAATAGTAAAAAAATTAATTGTAATAATATTAGTGATAAAACTGGAACTCAAAATGATAATACAGATATTATTGATATGGCAAATGATAAACAGTTTCATAAATTGGAGAGAGATATCAACAAATTACAATTAAAGTGTCACATTGAAGAAATTCAAATTGATACGAGGGGGAGCGAGACAAAAGAGTTTAAACATAATTCTACAAATGTATTAATAAACAATTCGGAATCTAATTTGCATGTACATCCGCATACGTAAGTTAAAATAATAAAAAAGTACGATACATATATTTATAATATGTCGAACAGGAAAGTTCAAATTTTAATTCAGTATACGAAGGTCGTTTCAAACATTCCGTGCCTCAAATACGAGTATTATAATAAAATACACTAATATAATAAAAATTTGATATTTGATTTGGATTGAAAAATATGTGTAGTACCTAGGGCTTCCACCTCTGGTTTTAAATACTTTCTTAACTAGTCCAAAAAAAAACTAATTGCTGACTAGAAATGTTATCCACGATAATTTTAAGAAGTAATGCGTGATTCTTTTCGGGATTCTTAGAACATCTAGGGTACAAATCTATTCCAGTGTCTTTACTAGACATCAAATTAACCCTGCGTGTGTATACTGGGTCTTTTAAGGAACAGTTGAAATTTCAAACTCCTATTTCTCTCTCATGAGTACAGAGCGCGCTTCACCTATGCCCCCTAAAAAATCTAGGTAATGGTAGTGATTTAAGGTTCCAGCAGCGTCCGGATCTGGCAGTTTACTTGCAAAGACGAGCCAGTGAAACTTGCCTCTGTTATTTTCCAATGTTTTAGCTTTTCTCGTTGTTTTTACAGTTTTTTCATGGTTAAAATAAACGTTTTATGTAATTTAATATATTATTTCTTAGATTATACATATGGATTTTTTTCAAGAGTTCATCTTTTTACTACAATAAGTTTTTGAAGATGAGTGACAATTCAACGGTTGCGCACCGTAAATTCTCTTTTTGACACTAATTTATACATAACTTTTGTATTTTCATCAATAAAAACTTATGTTGTGCCAAATAATCAACGTTCCGTTTATTATGACATGCCTGAATCCGTAAAATATTCCCCACTTTCAGGTGCACAAATAATTCAACTTTTTGGAACCCACGCCAAAGACACTACATTCTTTCGAAAGCTTATAGTCTAAGATAATGAAGTCTACAACCGTTTTTCTTAATATTTGTTTGTTATAAAGTTACGAATTTTTTAACAATACTCCGTTTTTTCCGCGTTTTTCACTATTTGTGAATTTATATTAACAACGGTTTTAAACTTTGGACTTGGGCAACTTCTGGACTATGTAGTAGACACTTCAAGAAGAAATCCAGAATGTTTTTGGATTTTTTGAAATCTTAGAAAACTCGAAAAACTCAACTGTTCCCTCAAAGACCCAGTGACACACCATGTCTCGAAAAAAAGTGTTCACACGAAGAGTAGATAAGCCCGTATCAATAATCACATCAAAAAATATAAATGTGAGAACTATTTTGGAACAGAGATAGTATTATATTTAATATTTAATCAAAATGTGAGCTTTCCTCTAGACGGACCGTATGTAATATATCGTGTTGTAGTATAATATAGAATATAACTAATTAGAAATTAATTAATAAAAAACATTAAAATGTCATACAACTTAATCTATATTAGTTAATGGTTTTAAAATAAATAATATTATAATAATACTATACGTATAATAAAACAACAGTTCTCAATCTTTAAATAAAAGAAAATTACAACAAAGAAAGCTATAAAAACATTAAGATATTAAATGATTTATATACGATAATTGTATTAATAAAATTAAATAACTCATTACAAAAGATTGAGAATCTGTGGTACACAATATAAAAATTGGAACTGATAAAAATATTAAGTAACATTAACACTTTTTTTAAAGTTAGAATACTCCTAGTAATAAGTATAAATGTATATGTATGTTTTTCTACCTCCCAAATGTTTATAACAAAATATTTAAATTAGGTTATATTGATAACGAAATTGTAGTACATCATGCATAAGCTTTATACATTGTTGCTAAATATATGTGTGTGCGTAGATTAATTCATAACGAGAATAGAAAATACTTTAATGACAACATAGGGCCGATTCCAGAAAGTGGCATTACAAATCAAGACTAATCCCTTAGGTTTGTAAGGGTCATTGAAATAAATTACGTCATACAAATTTCTTGATTTCTTATATACACAACCATAACAACCCCCCCTCCCACAACCCGGTCACGATTGTTCACCCTCTATTGCAACAAATTTTAAAAAAGTAATTTTTTTTATTTTATTCATTCTTTGAAAGTCTAATATTTGACGAATACGACTTCACGAAGCTTATGACTACCCTTCCCCCCCTTGGCACGTGTTATCACACTTTGGGCCACCCCCCTTCGTGAGTGATGTAATTAATGAATACTTAATGACAAAAAATGGAATTACATTTTACGTTTTTTAAAATATTGAAGTTTTAAAAGTATGCGATTTAAATTTCAAGTAAATTTGTATGATTTAAAAAGTTACAGCCAATGAGGTAGACAGAAAATGTGTATTACCCTAAAGAAAACGGTTCCTTTATAATTCTAAAGTTACAAGAAAGGTTAATTTATGACGCAAACAATCCCAAAATGGTGTTATCATGTTTTTAATATTCCAAAACGAGTCTTTCACATTATTTACGTAAACGATAATATTTGTTATGTTAAATAAATTCTCCAAATACGTAAACACATCTATTATTTAACGTCATATTTTACCTGTCATTACATTTTGTTACTTACAAAACTGTTAGTTACATAAATAAATGCAAAGGCCATTGAACATTGTCCTAATATATTAATTTAATATTATTATTATTGTTTATTTATTGTTCGCCTTTCGGCTTTACAATCTACATTCTTAATACATTTCATATACTTCAACTTACAATTAAATTTACATTATTCTCAGCTTATTTATAGCAATAAATCAGCAATAAATAAATAATAATATTAATTTAATATATAACAGATTGTATAACACTGTATAATCTTTCGTAAAAAGCTTAACGAAACGTTAAAAAACATAAATTTATGTCGAAAGATAATTTTTGTTATGCAACCTTTACCTTTAAAACTTTGTTTTAAAAAATATAGAAGTGGTTAACATAACAAAATCAACTACGCAAGTTGAGCAAAATCCAAAATTTACCGCCCTTTTTTAATAACTATCGCCAATAATTTTATTTATTTGATATGAATTGATATTATTTCATTTATTATATAAAATAAATTCACATTTTTTTGTAAATACTGCAATTTTTAAAATTCTGTTATTAGTAATGGCAACTTTATATTTGTGAAACTAGAATTGGCGCACAGGATGAGATACTCAGCTTGACAACTCCTATATCAATGCTGAACAAAATTAATACTCGGTGGATTCTTACTATAAATTTTTTAAAATTACAGGTATAAAGAAAATATTTTATCAGAATCCAAGATCAGATTACTTTTGATAAAAAAAATATTGGTATATAATATCTATTAACTATGTTCTCCTAATAAATGAAATAAATACGCAGGCCTAAATAACCAATAGTTACATTCCATAATTAATAGAATATTTAGAATATAAACAAAGACTTAAGAGTATGGCACTAAATGCATTCCAAACTAGAGGTGTACCCATATTTGATCTAATCTCTTCCTTTACAGAAAAGAAAAAGAACACTGTTTTACCGCCAACTGGAAGTCATATAAAATACGTGTCAAAATTAAATATCATTGATTATTTGAAATAAAAAATTCGGGAGTAATTTGTAATTACACACTTGAAACACGACTGTCTTCGAACAATTTAATACTAGAAAAATAATTAATGATGGATCAAAATGACGCCCTTTCTTTGTATATTGTAGATTTAACGTAGTACAAAATATTTAAATTTTACGTCACTTCCATTTATAACAATTTATTGACGATAAATAATTAAAAGAATAAAAAGCATAATAATCAGTATGGTAAGTTTCCTGAATATGACAAAATTAATAACAGCTGCACGACCCGACATCTATGTTATGAATCTATTACTTTATTATCTATGAAACGAACCACATAAAACACACATTTCTAATTTCTATTTTTAAAAATTGAGCATAATTACGTAAAAATTAACTACTTTAATTAATATAACTTCTTATGTTAATAATTAATTAGTAATTAATAAGAAACATTGACCAACAATAGATATTACATTATGATATGAGGTATAGAAAATACGAAGTCATATTATGTATATAAATATTGTTAAAATTATAGAATATTTTCAATTAAATATTAATCTTCCTGGACGTGCTAATATTAAGTGTACATAATATTTAGTAAAACAGTAAAAATTATATATAGTTTAAGGTGGATCTTAATAAATATCTGAATACTAAAGCTAATTATATTCTATCTTAACTAATTCAATGAAGACTTGGCGTAAATTTTCTTTTATTTAATTGAGAACAGGTCCGATCAAATTTCTATCTGATAAATTTTAAGAACCACCTAAATAATCATATTCATATAACATTATGTACAAATAAATTTTAAAGTAGATTTTAAGAACCAATCTTTCCGTTTTTTTTACTTGATTTTTCCTTCTATATATGTGATGCACTTTGTGAATTGCCATTAATAAAATATTTATTATAATAAATTGTTTCCTTCCATTTCTGTACTAATTTCTCATCATATTCAATGACCTAGGGATAACTGCGTCGGAGCTAATTGCAAAAAATGTGAATATTTTACTGTATTGATATCTTGCAAACACAGAAAATTTCAGCAATCTTTTTAGCATACTCTAGATGAAGAAAACAATACCATTTTTGCTCCAAAGTCTTACAAGTGATTTGAAAAAGATGATTTTGAAAACTGTTAATAAACCAATTTATTTTATAATTGTTATAAAAATAAAAACATCGAATATGTTCAAACTGCTACATATTCACTCTCGCTGTAAAACTAGCGACATTTGGATTAGTGCCTCGAAAACTATAAATGACTACACGACTGTTCGAGATTTTACGCCGATTAAAAATAGAACTAAAAAGTTATTCAACAATTCGTATGGACCTGTCGCTCTTTCTGACATGCCTGCACGTATCTGTCATGTGTGTAAAGGAAAACCTGAGACATGCTTTAAAAACAGCCCAATAGCAGCAGCAATGCTATTAACAATGCGTTCAATTAAACATTTGTTTAAATAAAAAAAGTTAATAAACATAATAAATCACTTACAGTGCCATTCTGCCCGCTTAAAACCACGAATCAGGATCTTGTCTTTCTCGGTACCATCTGGGCTGCTGGAAACAGCCTTAATCAAGACGTATTTAAATACACCATTGTCATCTATCTCCACAGACGGAATCGCATTTAATCTTGGGCAATCAGATTTTTCCACAGCCATTTAGTACAACCTACAATGATCACTATATTTAAATATATGCATTTGCATACAATTTCATAAGTTTCCAGAACATTAAATTCCTAAGCATTGTTTTCTAAGTATAGCAAAGAAAAATAATAATTATTGATATCAGTTTTTAAAAAAGAGATTTATTCAGTTGCGCAAGTGATTACTTTTTAATTATTCGGAGTTATAAAAAGTATACAATATTTTTTAGGTTAGATTATACAAACACCCGCAAAAAGTAATAGTATCCGTTTCCAACTTTACATTTATTATTGTTAATGAGTCTATCGAATAAAACCTCATTTTAAATATTAATGTAAACATTTTACCTTATTAAACGTTTTATAATTAAATTTCTTGAAAGCAAACACAAAAACACGATTATTTTAAATTTATGTCAAAATACTACTAAGTCAATGATACCATAAGTATAATAAGAAATAAACTTCTGCTTATTAGACGTTCTACCAATATAAATATTAGCGAACCATACTTTTTTGTACATTTGTTTTGCATTTGTTTATTATTGTTTAAGAAAATAAAAATGTCAGGCAGATACTTAGTAAAATCTCCAGTCATTTATGACAAGATAAGCAAGATTTCAAATGAAGCAACAAAAGTATGGTCAGTGTTAAATGGAGTAGTTAATATTTACAAACCGGTTGGCATTTCAACAAATCAAGTTCGAAAAACAATCATTACAAACTTATGTAGAGGTTAGTTTTGCTTTGGAATTTTATTCAACATTTTCTATAAAGGGAACTTATTATAGTCATATATGCTATATTTCAGATTTAAATCAAATGAAAGGAAGACCTGCAACACAATATGTTTCCATTGATAAAACATTGTCCGGTGCACTGACTGTTAATGTTAAGCCAAGTTTAGCTGACAATCCACTTGTTGTAGGACCACGTTATCAAAATAAAGATATTAGGTGCTCACCAGCTGCTCCTCTGGGACGTAATACAAGCGGAGTTTTAAGTATTGAGATTGCTACATGAATCATTATCTGTAGTATTTTTTGTTAACATTTATTGTAATAATGCAATTTAAAGTTTTAGGAATAAATGATGGAACGCGTATATCAACAGCTCTACATAATACAAGACCTACAAGAGCATATCATTTATTGGGACGGTTTGGTGAAGCAACCGATACTCATTATGCAGATGGTAAAATTGTTGAAAAAGCTACATTTAAAAACATTGAACGAAGTAATATAGATGCATTATTAGCTTCAATGCAAGCATCACATCAAAGAAAAATGTTTGAGTAAGTTTCATAACATAAACTCATATTTATGTTGTAAAAGATTCAATAAGCAAGGATGTTTTTCAGATTGTGTGGTGTAGATTTACAATCTCAAGCTGCTTACGAACTTGCTTTAAAAGGACCTTTAAGACCTGCAGGAACAAAAGTACCTGTGCTTTATGGTATAAAATGTGTTGAACTAAATTCACCCGATTTTACCATTGGTAATTATTTTATTTAATGCAATACCTTAATTTTTATTTAAGTTAAGGATCTCAAGAATATTATTATTTTTAGAAATTCAATGCCTAAATGAATATGAGCAATATCTAGCAACTCTAGTGCATGAAATTGGAATACAGTTACATTCTGTTGCACATTGTCAGCAGATTAGATGTATTCGTCACAGTCACTTCAATCTTGAAGGATCACTTCTAAGAAAACATTGGACAGCACAGGGAATCTTAGATAGTATTACGCATTGCAACAAAATATTTGAAGAACATCCAAATATGATTAAACAGACTGAAATCCAGTTAACTAATTCATAGATAATATATACATATTTTAAATAAAAATTACTAAATTATAAAAGTTTCTTTTTAATTAGTAAATCACAGATGGTGAATCAGAGAAAATATATCAACTCCGATTCCAGTTAAAGTTCCGCACATTCGAGGAATTGCATTTATATTAACTTGACTAAAATCTTCAAATAATATAAATTTTCATTGTTTATGATATATTAATGATATATTACGACTATTTAAGAAAAGAAAACCTTTGAGATCTTAACAGTTAACTTTAATAATAAACTCTTATGTCAAATACATTTCTAGAATTTAGGATATTAGTTACAACCAGTGACGTAGATACCGCCGTATCAATGATACGGGGCCCCCGGGCTATAAGGGCCAGAACGTGTGTAAGCAAAAATTCGAAAAATATTATCCACAATCTCACTTCCGTAGGAAGTATTTACATTTAATTAGGAGTATTAATTGTTAGTAGTAACGTATAATCAATATATAATTATTTTAATTCAATGCGAGCGTCTTTGTTCCTTTTGTGAAAATTCTTTACCCATCATTTGGGCCCCCCACAAATTTCGATACGGGGCCCGTCTAAGGCACGCTGCTTTACTGTTTACAACCCAAATTAAGTGTGATATCTTTTAATAAATATAGGCCCCAATTATACTAGACAGATTAATGAATTTAATGGGATCTACTTAGATAAATTTGACCCGGATATAATGGAATGTAATCTGGCGGTCCGGTCTGTATTAGTGTATTTTGAATTTAACTCAAATTTGGAATTATTTATATTTCCTTTTTCTATTAACAAAACCCTAAAATTTGTTATTCTTCAATTCGGTTGGTTTTGGTTTAATAAATATATCCGGACACCGTTGTTTTTTTACAGACTTCGCCGTTCTATCTGAACTATCTTTGGAAACATTTGAGTAAAAGAAAATTACATATTTTTTTATAAATCACAATATATTTTTACTTTAGTTACAATAATCTTACATGATAAAAGTGTACTATATTGCAGGCCACTTGCCTATATCATATTAAGGGCGTTGATACTATTTTCATAATACATTTTAAAGTGCTAGCATAAATTACAACTGAAATTTTATTAAATTGGGGCTACTTCAGCAGGTGCTTTCAATAGAGCTGCTGGTTCTTCATTATCATTAGGTTGCATCTGAAATAATTGATAGTAAGTAAAATTTGTTATAAATATTTTCTTACTCACATTTACAGTTTAAAT
Organism: Panorpa germanica; assembly: GCA_963678705.1. Taxonomy (NCBI): domain Eukaryota; kingdom Metazoa; phylum Arthropoda; class Insecta; order Mecoptera; family Panorpidae; genus Panorpa; species Panorpa germanica. The sequence continues at coordinate 5,764,170 of OY783212.1, read as the reverse complement.
CTTACCTTATCTACTCTATGCTTGTATACAAGGCCATCAGAACCAACATAGAAAGTAGAAAATCCGTCATACCAGCTGTAATCATAAATAATAATATTTTTTATTAGTGGTTGAAATAAAGACAAATTTACCGTAAACATAATATACCGACAATTAAAACTTTAATAACACTCATAAATTTATTATAATTGTTAACTACAATTAGATAATTCTGTACAGTCATTGGGATAATTTCGCAAAAACCTTCAATTACTGCGATCTCTCATTTTTCATTTGGCTAAAGTAAAAATTACAAGAAGGAGAAGACAAATTACAACGTCCATATGTAATAAACATTAATACGACCTATCGATAGCCTATATACATATTTAGTAGTATCGTTCTACAATCGAATATATATGTACTGGTTCTTTTAATTATTTTTTATTTTAGAAACGATTTTCAAAACTTTTCGAAACTTGTGATTCAAAAGTACAATTAAGAAGACTCGTGCAATTTATTATGTACTTCCTGAATGATTCACATGAATTTTATCTACACTATACATATGCGCTTCATTGTATTGCTATTTTAATTGATATCTAATTGAAAAATATAAGAACAATATGTTGAAACTTACGCTTCTTGGTCTTTAAAGGCCTCTTGTAGCTTCCATAACTTATATCTCCAAAATGTAAATAACACCTAAACAAATTTAATAAAGTAAATATACATTTTATTCAATATTTTAGGAATATACACATTTTATTAGCTCTTTTGTTACCTTTAGTCCGGAAATACCACGAACTCTCCATCGTATTCGTACAGTGTAATCTTCCTTGTGTTGTGTAATTTTTATAATTTCAAAATTAACGTAAGCAAATTTTAAATGCCCAAATGTTCTAAGTAACGCAACTTGTTTTACAAAATGATATAACCCGCTAAAAAAAAATTACAATTAATGCAAAATGTATGTGGTCATTAACTTTATAATTTAGAAATAAATTTCTTACACTGTCTTTTTCCCATTGATATTATTTTCAAATTCTAAATTTGGATGATATATTGAGTAATCTAAAGGCTTTACAAACAGCTTTGGTAAGGTAGTCCTCAATGTGTTAAATACATGATTCATTTGCTCTTCTGAAGGTGTCTCACTGGGTTGTTTTCCAGAAGGATAGTCAACTTCCATTTCAGCCTAAATTGTAAAGAATATATTCGTAGCACAAATGTGTGAATATGAATGATCATAACATCATTGTCTAAACGAATGTTCGTACCTGTTTAGCCACAGATGCAGTAGGGTACTTAGAAGCACAAAGAGTTGCTGCATAATCATTATTAAAGCTATTATTCTTATTAGTTATAAAATTATATATATACAACATATATTTATTTTTCAGTTTTAAATTATCTAGTCTATCACTACTTCGTTCGATATTAGCATGTTTACTTTCATTGTTACTCTGACTAGCTGCCGTCCGAGAGAGAGTTCGATTCTGCAATTTAATAAATTAAGTATTTGAAAATTAAGATAAAATACATATCATTTGACATAAAAATTTTGTGGAAAAGTACTAATAGTGTACAAATATTTATATAATTGATAAGGCTGACATAACCTAACATTTCTTTCAGTGTGAAGCAAAGCAATTATAAATAATAAAACATAAATGTGTAAATTTAAAATAATTGGTACTGATAAAAATTACTAATTGTTTTAACACAACCATAACAACCCCCCCTCCCACAACCCGGTCACGATTGTTCACCCTCTATTGCAACAAATTTTAAAAAAGTAATTTTTTTTATTTTATTCATTCTTTGAAAGTCTAATATTTGACGAATACGACTTCACGAAGCTTATGACTACCCTTCCCCCCCTTGGCACGTGTTATCACACTTTGGGCCACCCCCCTTCGTGAGTGATGTAATTAATGAATACTTAATGACAAAAAATGGAATTACATTTTACGTTTTTTAAAATATTGAAGTTTTAAAAGTATGCGATTTAAATTTCAAGTAAATTTGTATGATTTAAAAAGTTACAGCCAATGAGGTAGACAGAAAATGTGTATTACCCTAAAGAAAACGGTTCCTTTATAATTCTAAAGTTACAAGAAAGGTTAATTTATGACGCAAACAATCCCAAAATGGTGTTATCATGTTTTTAATATTCCAAAACGAGTCTTTCACATTATTTACGTAAACGATAATATTTGTTATGTTAAATAAATTCTCCAAATACGTAAACACATCTATTATTTAACGTCATATTTTACCTGTCATTACATTTTGTTACTTACAAAACTGTTAGTTACATAAATAAATGCAAAGGCCATTGAACATTGTCCTAATATATTAATTTAATATTATTATTATTGTTTATTTATTGTTCGCCTTTCGGCTTTACAATCTACATTCTTAATACATTTCATATACTTCAACTTACAATTAAATTTACATTATTCTCAGCTTATTTATAGCAATAAATCAGCAATAAATAAATAATAATATTAATTTAATATATAACAGATTGTATAACACTGTATAATCTTTCGTAAAAAGCTTAACGAAACGTTAAAAAACATAAATTTATGTCGAAAGATAATTTTTGTTATGCAACCTTTACCTTTAAAACTTTGTTTTAAAAAATATAGAAGTGGTTAACATAACAAAATCAACTACGCAAGTTGAGCAAAATCCAAAATTTACCGCCCTTTTTTAATAACTATCGCCAATAATTTTATTTATTTGATATGAATTGATATTATTTCATTTATTATATAAAATAAATTCACATTTTTTTGTAAATACTGCAATTTTTAAAATTCTGTTATTAGTAATGGCAACTTTATATTTGTGAAACTAGAATTGGCGCACAGGATGAGATACTCAGCTTGACAACTCCTATATCAATGCTGAACAAAATTAATACTCGGTGGATTCTTACTATAAATTTTTTAAAATTACAGGTATAAAGAAAATATTTTATCAGAATCCAAGATCAGATTACTTTTGATAAAAAAAATATTGGTATATAATATCTATTAACTATGTTCTCCTAATAAATGAAATAAATACGCAGGCCTAAATAACCAATAGTTACATTCCATAATTAATAGAATATTTAGAATATAAACAAAGACTTAAGAGTATGGCACTAAATGCATTCCAAACTAGAGGTGTACCCATATTTGATCTAATCTCTTCCTTTACAGAAAAGAAAAAGAACACTGTTTTACCGCCAACTGGAAGTCATATAAAATACGTGTCAAAATTAAATATCATTGATTATTTGAAATAAAAAATTCGGGAGTAATTTGTAATTACACACTTGAAACACGACTGTCTTCGAACAATTTAATACTAGAAAAATAATTAATGATGGATCAAAATGACGCCCTTTCTTTGTATATTGTAGATTTAACGTAGTACAAAATATTTAAATTTTACGTCACTTCCATTTATAACAATTTATTGACGATAAATAATTAAAAGAATAAAAAGCATAATAATCAGTATGGTAAGTTTCCTGAATATGACAAAATTAATAACAGCTGCACGACCCGACATCTATGTTATGAATCTATTACTTTATTATCTATGAAACGAACCACATAAAACACACATTTCTAATTTCTATTTTTAAAAATTGAGCATAATTACGTAAAAATTAACTACTTTAATTAATATAACTTCTTATGTTAATAATTAATTAGTAATTAATAAGAAACATTGACCAACAATAGATATTACATTATGATATGAGGTATAGAAAATACGAAGTCATATTATGTATATAAATATTGTTAAAATTATAGAATATTTTCAATTAAATATTAATCTTCCTGGACGTGCTAATATTAAGTGTACATAATATTTAGTAAAACAGTAAAAATTATATATAGTTTAAGGTGGATCTTAATAAATATCTGAATACTAAAGCTAATTATATTCTATCTTAACTAATTCAATGAAGACTTGGCGTAAATTTTCTTTTATTTAATTGAGAACAGGTCCGATCAAATTTCTATCTGATAAATTTTAAGAACCACCTAAATAATCATATTCATATAACATTATGTACAAATAAATTTTAAAGTAGATTTTAAGAACCAATCTTTCCGTTTTTTTTACTTGATTTTTCCTTCTATATATGTGATGCACTTTGTGAATTGCCATTAATAAAATATTTATTATAATAAATTGTTTCCTTCCATTTCTGTACTAATTTCTCATCATATTCAATGACCTAGGGATAACTGCGTCGGAGCTAATTGCAAAAAATGTGAATATTTTACTGTATTGATATCTTGCAAACACAGAAAATTTCAGCAATCTTTTTAGCATACTCTAGATGAAGAAAACAATACCATTTTTGCTCCAAAGTCTTACAAGTGATTTGAAAAAGATGATTTTGAAAACTGTTAATAAACCAATTTATTTTATAATTGTTATAAAAATAAAAACATCGAATATGTTCAAACTGCTACATATTCACTCTCGCTGTAAAACTAGCGACATTTGGATTAGTGCCTCGAAAACTATAAATGACTACACGACTGTTCGAGATTTTACGCCGATTAAAAATAGAACTAAAAAGTTATTCAACAATTCGTATGGACCTGTCGCTCTTTCTGACATGCCTGCACGTATCTGTCATGTGTGTAAAGGAAAACCTGAGACATGCTTTAAAAACAGCCCAATAGCAGCAGCAATGCTATTAACAATGCGTTCAATTAAACATTTGTTTAAATAAAAAAAGTTAATAAACATAATAAATCACTTACAGTGCCATTCTGCCCGCTTAAAACCACGAATCAGGATCTTGTCTTTCTCGGTACCATCTGGGCTGCTGGAAACAGCCTTAATCAAGACGTATTTAAATACACCATTGTCATCTATCTCCACAGACGGAATCGCATTTAATCTTGGGCAATCAGATTTTTCCACAGCCATTTAGTACAACCTACAATGATCACTATATTTAAATATATGCATTTGCATACAATTTCATAAGTTTCCAGAACATTAAATTCCTAAGCATTGTTTTCTAAGTATAGCAAAGAAAAATAATAATTATTGATATCAGTTTTTAAAAAAGAGATTTATTCAGTTGCGCAAGTGATTACTTTTTAATTATTCGGAGTTATAAAAAGTATACAATATTTTTTAGGTTAGATTATACAAACACCCGCAAAAAGTAATAGTATCCGTTTCCAACTTTACATTTATTATTGTTAATGAGTCTATCGAATAAAACCTCATTTTAAATATTAATGTAAACATTTTACCTTATTAAACGTTTTATAATTAAATTTCTTGAAAGCAAACACAAAAACACGATTATTTTAAATTTATGTCAAAATACTACTAAGTCAATGATACCATAAGTATAATAAGAAATAAACTTCTGCTTATTAGACGTTCTACCAATATAAATATTAGCGAACCATACTTTTTTGTACATTTGTTTTGCATTTGTTTATTATTGTTTAAGAAAATAAAAATGTCAGGCAGATACTTAGTAAAATCTCCAGTCATTTATGACAAGATAAGCAAGATTTCAAATGAAGCAACAAAAGTATGGTCAGTGTTAAATGGAGTAGTTAATATTTACAAACCGGTTGGCATTTCAACAAATCAAGTTCGAAAAACAATCATTACAAACTTATGTAGAGGTTAGTTTTGCTTTGGAATTTTATTCAACATTTTCTATAAAGGGAACTTATTATAGTCATATATGCTATATTTCAGATTTAAATCAAATGAAAGGAAGACCTGCAACACAATATGTTTCCATTGATAAAACATTGTCCGGTGCACTGACTGTTAATGTTAAGCCAAGTTTAGCTGACAATCCACTTGTTGTAGGACCACGTTATCAAAATAAAGATATTAGGTGCTCACCAGCTGCTCCTCTGGGACGTAATACAAGCGGAGTTTTAAGTATTGAGATTGCTACATGAATCATTATCTGTAGTATTTTTTGTTAACATTTATTGTAATAATGCAATTTAAAGTTTTAGGAATAAATGATGGAACGCGTATATCAACAGCTCTACATAATACAAGACCTACAAGAGCATATCATTTATTGGGACGGTTTGGTGAAGCAACCGATACTCATTATGCAGATGGTAAAATTGTTGAAAAAGCTACATTTAAAAACATTGAACGAAGTAATATAGATGCATTATTAGCTTCAATGCAAGCATCACATCAAAGAAAAATGTTTGAGTAAGTTTCATAACATAAACTCATATTTATGTTGTAAAAGATTCAATAAGCAAGGATGTTTTTCAGATTGTGTGGTGTAGATTTACAATCTCAAGCTGCTTACGAACTTGCTTTAAAAGGACCTTTAAGACCTGCAGGAACAAAAGTACCTGTGCTTTATGGTATAAAATGTGTTGAACTAAATTCACCCGATTTTACCATTGGTAATTATTTTATTTAATGCAATACCTTAATTTTTATTTAAGTTAAGGATCTCAAGAATATTATTATTTTTAGAAATTCAATGCCTAAATGAATATGAGCAATATCTAGCAACTCTAGTGCATGAAATTGGAATACAGTTACATTCTGTTGCACATTGTCAGCAGATTAGATGTATTCGTCACAGTCACTTCAATCTTGAAGGATCACTTCTAAGAAAACATTGGACAGCACAGGGAATCTTAGATAGTATTACGCATTGCAACAAAATATTTGAAGAACATCCAAATATGATTAAACAGACTGAAATCCAGTTAACTAATTCATAGATAATATATACATATTTTAAATAAAAATTACTAAATTATAAAAGTTTCTTTTTAATTAGTAAATCACAGATGGTGAATCAGAGAAAATATATCAACTCCGATTCCAGTTAAAGTTCCGCACATTCGAGGAATTGCATTTATATTAACTTGACTAAAATCTTCAAATAATATAAATTTTCATTGTTTATGATATATTAATGATATATTACGACTATTTAAGAAAAGAAAACCTTTGAGATCTTAACAGTTAACTTTAATAATAAACTCTTATGTCAAATACATTTCTAGAATTTAGGATATTAGTTACAACCAGTGACGTAGATACCGCCGTATCAATGATACGGGGCCCCCGGGCTATAAGGGCCAGAACGTGTGTAAGCAAAAATTCGAAAAATATTATCCACAATCTCACTTCCGTAGGAAGTATTTACATTTAATTAGGAGTATTAATTGTTAGTAGTAACGTATAATCAATATATAATTATTTTAATTCAATGCGAGCGTCTTTGTTCCTTTTGTGAAAATTCTTTACCCATCATTTGGGCCCCCCACAAATTTCGATACGGGGCCCGTCTAAGGCACGCTGCTTTACTGTTTACAACCCAAATTAAGTGTGATATCTTTTAATAAATATAGGCCCCAATTATACTAGACAGATTAATGAATTTAATGGGATCTACTTAGATAAATTTGACCCGGATATAATGGAATGTAATCTGGCGGTCCGGTCTGTATTAGTGTATTTTGAATTTAACTCAAATTTGGAATTATTTATATTTCCTTTTTCTATTAACAAAACCCTAAAATTTGTTATTCTTCAATTCGGTTGGTTTTGGTTTAATAAATATATCCGGACACCGTTGTTTTTTTACAGACTTCGCCGTTCTATCTGAACTATCTTTGGAAACATTTGAGTAAAAGAAAATTACATATTTTTTTATAAATCACAATATATTTTTACTTTAGTTACAATAATCTTACATGATAAAAGTGTACTATATTGCAGGCCACTTGCCTATATCATATTAAGGGCGTTGATACTATTTTCATAATACATTTTAAAGTGCTAGCATAAATTACAACTGAAATTTTATTAAATTGGGGCTACTTCAGCAGGTGCTTTCAATAGAGCTGCTGGTTCTTCATTATCATTAGGTTGCATCTGAAATAATTGATAGTAAGTAAAATTTGTTATAAATATTTTCTTACTCACATTTACAGTTTAAATCTTACCTTATCTACTCTATGCTTGTATACAAGGCCATCAGAACCAACATAGAAAGTAGAAAATCCGTCATACCAGCTGTAATCATAAATAATAATATTTTTTATTAGTGGTTGAAATAAAGACAAATTTACCGTAAACATAATATACCGACAATTAAAACTTTAATAACACTCATAAATTTATTATAATTGTTAACTACAATTAGATAATTCTGTACAGTCATTGGGATAATTTCGCAAAAACCTTCAATTACTGCGATCTCTCATTTTTCATTTGGCTAAAGTAAAAATTACAAGAAGGAGAAGACAAATTACAACGTCCATATGTAATAAACATTAATACGACCTATCGATAGCCTATATACATATTTAGTAGTATCGTTCTACAATCGAATATATATGTACTGGTTCTTTTAATTATTTTTTATTTTAGAAACGATTTTCAAAACTTTTCGAAACTTGTGATTCAAAAGTACAATTAAGAAGACTCGTGCAATTTATTATGTACTTCCTGAATGATTCACATGAATTTTATCTACACTATACATATGCGCTTCATTGTATTGCTATTTTAATTGATATCTAATTGAAAAATATAAGAACAATATGTTGAAACTTACGCTTCTTGGTCTTTAAAGGCCTCTTGTAGCTTCCATAACTTATATCTCCAAAATGTAAATAACACCTAAACAAATTTAATAAAGTAAATATACATTTTATTCAATATTTTAGGAATATACACATTTTATTAGCTCTTTTGTTACCTTTAGTCCGGAAATACCACGAACTCTCCATCGTATTCGTACAGTGTAATCTTCCTTGTGTTGTGTAATTTTTATAATTTCAAAATTAACGTAAGCAAATTTTAAATGCCCAAATGTTCTAAGTAACGCAACTTGTTTTACAAAATGATATAACCCGCTAAAAAAAAATTACAATTAATGCAAAATGTATGTGGTCATTAACTTTATAATTTAGAAATAAATTTCTTACACTGTCTTTTTCCCATTGATATTATTTTCAAATTCTAAATTTGGATGATATATTGAGTAATCTAAAGGCTTTACAAACAGCTTTGGTAAGGTAGTCCTCAATGTGTTAAATACATGATTCATTTGCTCTTCTGAAGGTGTCTCACTGGGTTGTTTTCCAGAAGGATAGTCAACTTCCATTTCAGCCTAAATTGTAAAGAATATATTCGTAGCACAAATGTGTGAATATGAATGATCATAACATCATTGTCTAAACGAATGTTCGTACCTGTTTAGCCACAGATGCAGTAGGGTACTTAGAAGCACAAAGAGTTGCTGCATAATCATTATTAAAGCTATTATTCTTATTAGTTATAAAATTATATATATACAACATATATTTATTTTTCAGTTTTAAATTATCTAGTCTATCACTACTTCGTTCGATATTAGCATGTTTACTTTCATTGTTACTCTGACTAGCTGCCGTCCGAGAGAGAGTTCGATTCTGCAATTTAATAAATTAAGTATTTGAAAATTAAGATAAAATACATATCATTTGACATAAAAATTTTGTGGAAAAGTACTAATAGTGTACAAATATTTATATAATTGATAAGGCTGACATAACCTAACATTTCTTTCAGTGTGAAGCAAAGCAATTATAAATAATAAAACATAAATGTGTAAATTTAAAATAATTGGTACTGATAAAAATTACTAATTGTTTTAAAATAAACTGCTTTTATAAGAAATAAATACCTCCTTTAATAAAAATAGTCCAGCATTTTTCTTCACTTTATTTTCGATTGTTGAGACTTGTCGTCTACAAGAAACTACAGAATTTAATCCAAATTTGCTGTAGACATTCCTTAAACACACAGCCATAATTGTTATATTGCGTTCAGCCTGAAAATAATAACTATTTCATTTTAATTATTGCGCAGGCACACAATACACCAGGCTTGTTCAAAATAGCGATGCAAAAAAAAAAGATTGTTCCAAAAATCTATTTACTTGAATGTCATTTAATAATATTGAATTATAATACACACTTAAATAATTATCGCACTTGTAAAAACTTTCTACTCATTAAAAATTATATTTTCTGACATAATAAACTTATTTATTTAGTTAGGTTAGAACATACGATACGATATTATTACTGATATATAGGTCAAGGTCGAAAGGAATTATTCTGGTATTTTCTTAAAAATGTAACCTTCTGAAGACAAAAATAATATCTGTTATATCGACACGAGAAATCTTCTCACAGATGGCTCTAACAATATTTTCCTCTTTTTATATCTTATTCTAATTACAAAAGTAGATTTTTAAATGCTTTTTAATATATATTTAGTTAGGTTTGATATTTTTATTAGATTTGTAGTTTAAACATTTCTAGTTTTAAAGGCAGTGGAAGGAATTAATTTAATTTTTTTTTAAAGTTTAACCTTCTGAAGATAAAAACAATATCTGTTATACCGGCATTAAGAGTAATATTATCACAGATGGCTCTACCAATTACTTTCTTCTTTTATCTATTTTTATTCAAATTATACAAGTATAATAAAACACAATTAGATTTTTAAATGCTTTTTAATATTTATGCATGTCTTATATGTCCAGAAAATTAAATACATGTCCATTTAAAAAGTGTGAATTTTTTCTGTTCTTGAATCAAAATTGATTCTTGTAATATTGAAATATCATATAAATTCTATTTAATGTGTAATTTTATTTTAATAATAACAACATAATAATAATCTAGGTAACATTTTTTAAGTTGTAAAACAATAAAGTAAGTTTCACAATTAATTATTTTATATATTAATCATATACATATATAGTTATATTTCTGTAAAATAATAATACAAATTAGGCAAAACAAGTCTTATTTTTCCTGAATATTTTTTTTCAGGGTATCAGAAATAAGAAATTATCTATTATAAAAAATTTCAAAATAGTTTCTATTAACTTTTGCTGTTTTTATAAATATTAATAAAAAATATTTTATTTAAAAAAAATTGCTTTCTTTTTTTTTAAATAGTTCGCTGAACTAATAAGATATTGGTTAATTTCTTTTACTTCAATTGATTGTGTTTGCGATATTAATATTTACATTTTGAAACTTTTTATAATAAACAATAAATAATATACAGTCCGATGTTTTTTTTTTACGATTTTGGTCATAGTTAAGAGCAATATTTTTATTTTTATATACATAATTCTAGAGCACCATTTATTTTTTTTTACGTAAAACCGAGCATATCAATACGTTTACTTTATTTTAATAATTTATTTATATTGTATGAAAATGATATTATGTGACACAAAATTGATACCATATCTATTGATAAAGTGTATAAATCAGACTTATTTGGGTATATTGAGTTATAATACTCTTAAAAAACGGCAGTGTTAAACCAGGTGTATAAAACTTAAAGTAAATTGTTTATTGGAAAAAAATTAGTTTTCAGTATAATATATTATGAATTTTCAGAAGTCTTATCAATAATTTTTTACCAGTAAAGTCTTTAAATAAAAGGCATTTATATATTAAAGCTATTTAATATCTATTAGTTGCAGTTATCCAAGATGCAAACCAACTTTAAAAATGAAAGGTTATATTTACGTCGTTATCTTGTAACTTTTTCTATAACGCCATGGTTCATAAATTGGACTAATGCGATATTTATTTGTTTGCCAATATTAACAAACAAATGAATATCACACTAATACATTTCATGACGCACGATTTCAAATAAAAAGTTACAAAATAAGTCCCTTTGTTTAAGTAATTTGTATTTGAATGTTTCTTTAATTGAATTGGTTATTTGAGTAAGACCGACATTAAGTCTCAATTTGTTTTATGACTGCATTCTAAAAGATCAATATTTAAAAACAGAAAATGACTTATAGAAGCTAGAAACATTTCTAATTGCATTTTAGGTTGCTAGATAGCTGCACCCATAATCGTTAGAACTATTCAAAAAACCAAATATATACAGAGTTCTCCAGAGCCCCCACTTGTGTATGAGCTGACTTGATGCAAACTTAAGAGACAGGCTTTAATAAATTTTCAGCCGCTATGTATTTATTTGTGTCAATTAGATTTTTTTCTGGGCTTGTGTTGGACAGCCTGCATACCCTACAAGCAGTGGTTCTGAAGTTAACTTATTATGGTCATAGTTTTTCTTATTTTGACCAGAAAATGTGAAAATAGTATATAGTATAGTTTTTTATGTTAGAAAAATATAAAATTACATATAAAAATCGTTATCTTGGTAACCATTTTTGTGTGCACATAATTTGAATAGTATTTTGATTTAGGTAGTGGTTTTGACAGTCAAAGGAACATAAATATTGTTTTCTTGATTTTGTATTTATAGTTTTAGCTTGAAATGTTTTGACTTTTATATATTTAGGTAACTAATTTATGTTATTTTTTTTTTTAATTTTATGTTTTTTTATGTTGGCGTCACTGGTAACTTTAATTCAACAAAATCACTAAAGATGGCTTCTAAAATAACAAACGTTTTATAAAATTTAGAACTTTTAAAACTATTAAAATACATATTTTGCAATACAAGTTCTAAATTTTATTATAAACTTGTTATTTTTTTAATGCTGCCTCATTTTAACTTACAATTTATGGTAATATTTACAAGCTTTTAATGTAGCATTTTAATTTCAATTTATTTCATTTTTTTTTTTTTTGGTTACTTTCTTTTAATATTATTTAAAAAACCAAAAAAATTTATTATACAAAAAATATTACAAATGTTTCATGTAACTGAAAAAATACATTATATATTCATTTTATTTAATCTACTTTCCGCCATTTTGTGTACATTTTATAGATGAAAATGTTTTATAAGGTGTTTATGAAACATAACCTCCAATATTTTGAAATTTTACCAGAGATGTAATGAATTGATAAATTTGAAGATGCAGTGTGGAAAACTATATTGACTAATTCCTAAGCTCCTTGTTTTTAAGAGTGAAAAATAATATCAAAAAGCATAGCTCAACGAAATGTAATAAGTGCGAAACACAAGTGAAACTGCAATGTCTGCTTTTCTTTTTATTATACTTATATAACAAATAATTATCGTTTTGTAAAAGCTTTTCTGCAAAAACCGTATTAGCATGTTCCATGAAATTAAACTTTCGTGAAATAAGTATGCAAGTATAATGAATATTTCATGAAATAATGAATATGATCTATAATGTTGATTGATAAGAAAGTAAGTAAAAATAAAAATAACAGCAACCATTTAGTAGCATTGAAGGTATGAACAAATAATTGAAAATAGAGAAGAATATAGCAATGAAACGAAAAGATAAATAAAGAAGAAATGATAGAGAAAGACGAAAATTTAGAAAGAATAAAGAAATAAAGAAGAACAGGAAGAAAAAAGAAGTAGAGAAGAAAATGAAGATAAAAAAAAGAAAGAAAAAATGAAGAAGATGAAGATAGAAAAAAAGAAAGAAGAAATGAAGAAGATGAAGATAGAAAAAAAGAAGATAAATAGAAAAAAATAATGTAAGAAGAAAGTAAAGTAAGAAAAAAGAAAGAAAGATAAAGAGAGAAAAAAGAAAATAATGTAAGTAGAGTGTAAAACATGAAGAAGAAAAGAAAACTAAAGTAAGAAGAAAGAAAGAGAGAAGCAAAAATAAAGAACAGTAATCAAAGAAGTAAAGAAAAATAAACATATAGAAGTGGTTTTTTGATTATTAGATAGATAGATAGATAAATAGATAGAGCGATACAGAAAGAAAAGTTGAAGAAAATGATATGAAATTGAATATTAAATAAAACGAAATTGAAAGAAGTGCAAGAATATAATGTTATACAAAATTTAAAAAAAGCAAAGTTATGTAGAAAAAGAGTAAGATAATTTTTTGTAAAGAAATATAGAAATATTTTATGTAAAGTTAATAAGTTTACTTATATAAAAGTTTTTACGTAAATATTTTCAAACCAGAAAATTACAATATCATATTTCTCTTATGCAATTTTTTTTACGTATACAGAACAAAAATATCTCCTTTTGGTAGAATATAAGTAATTTTTCAAAATTTCAAAATGGTGATGTTATTAATGGTTTTATTTGATAAACAGCCCTTTTAGATCATTTTAGTGTTTTTATCTACATTTCAAAGGGACAAATACGTAATTAAAATATATTCATAATTAACAGTAATGAATTAATTACACTTTATTACAATATATTACAAGATGACTAAAATTGATTTTCATTCATTTATATTCATTTAATCATTCATAATAATGTTTCATTAATATTTATATATTATTATTATAATATAATATAATCTTCATAACTTTATTGTTTTTTTTTAATTATTTCACTTTTTTATATAAACTCGCGATCTTAATTTAATTATAATTAAATTCAATATTAAATTTAAATAATTTTTTTATACTTAAAAAATACGACAGTTTTAATTATTTTTTCATTTTTACTTTGAAGGCAATTTCGTCAGACTTCAATATTAGTTTACTAGGTTCAATAATTCTGTTTAAAATTTATAAAAACTATCCGTTAAAATTATAAGTTTTACTTTTATCTTAGTTAAGGTTTTGAACAATAGATGGCGTTAGCTATAAAAAAGTTTTTATAATTTCTAAATAGAATTATACGACTCATCTAGATTTCTTAAAATACAAAACACATAAAATCATTTTTTATAAATCTTAAAGTACAATTTTTCGTATATTTTTTAATGATTTATTATAAATTTTATTCGAACCCTGTTGGTTTATATTTTCTCTAGTGGATCGATTTCAATTCTATGGTCATTTCTAGTTAAAAATTCAGTCAAATTAGGAATGGTCTTAAAGAAATTTATGAACAAATGATTTTTCGACATGTTAAGTCTTCGTGAATTTGTTTAAATACGAATATTTTCAAATTTGTTTCTCATTTAAATATAAGTTATTTAATTTATTTGAATATAAATTTGTTTTAAGACAAAATTCCTTTTAGTTTAATGTCATTTATTTATTGTATATTGTTAAGGTCAAACCAAGGTCACTCCAAATTTAACGCAAGTTGAATAAACTCTAAATATTCATATTTGTTGAACTTAAATACAGTGCAAATTTAACCACCTTAAATTTATTTATTTCCAGGTGTATTATCAAAAATCCACTTACATCTTTTTTTTTTTGAAATTGCTATTACCACTTGCTAACAACTTCACTGACTTTTATTTACAGAACTAAATTTGGTTAGTTTAAACTAATATTGAATTTCAAATATAGATGGCAATAAATGAAATAAAGAAATGATTTTTAAAAGTAATACAAGATAATAGTGAATGTATTACAATACCATATAGACCACCGTCATATATACAAGTCTGAAACGAACGTCCTTTTTAAGAATTAAATTTACCGTTTTAAATATTTATATCTTGCGAATATTGTTCGTATTTTTAGTTCAGTGAAATTTTGCATAATTTCCCTTCCCTTCATAATTTTGATGATGAAATAAAATCGTAATGAATTCAAATGGTATTCGAAATTGTTTCTTTATTTATATTTACCAGATATATGATTCAGAACTTACAATTTAATTATTTTAATATTGTCATCATTTATTTTCCTATTTCTCACGCCATTTTCTTGGAGTGACCTCAATTTTGGTTACCTTTTCTCACACTCGAAACATCTCTTGACAGCGTTTTCTTAATTTTCTTTCATTACCATTTAGCTCATTTACTCATACTTGATTTTCATAATGTTTTTTAAGTCACGTAACATTCTACGACGCATCACAAATGTCTGTTACTTTTTTGACTTGTAATTATTTACCTGTGGGTCACGTGTTCGATGGAAGGAGACCCCTCTCCGCCAGGTGCTACCTGATGTTAGCTGAGTTTAATACGAAAGGAACATAAAACATTTTACTCTCCAATAGGAGACTTGCAGCAGCTTGGATCTGGAATCGAATTGAATTGATGAATTATTTAATGGAAATTTCTTTTAAAATGATTTCTTCTTCTTCAAAGCTCTTGGATAATAATACAGGAATATGAATACGAAGGAACAATATAGAATAAATGATTTTTTTCCAACCTAAAACAATTTTATACGCATGCACATTTCTTAAGAAACTTAAGAATTACCTCAGGTATCAGGGATAGAAGTTCATTCAGTCTCGCAGGATGGTGCGGTGAGGAGTGTTCTAGAAAACTTCGTAAAACTTGCAAATACCGTTCCTGTATGCCTTCCAGTTCCACTTCTATAAACACGATAAAACATAAAAATATTACTTTGCATTAAATAAATATTTGCCTAAACTTGAGCAAAAATTAACTAGGAATTTGTTTAAACTTCAAGATAGGAAAGAATTTACGGAAGAAGAGTTATGGTTATGGAATGAAAAGAGAAAGGAGATAGAACAGGAATAAGGGATGATAAGAGAGATATAACCATGGAAGAAGAATAAAGTGAGTAGTAAAAAGTGTAGTTAAAGGAGTCAGAGGAAAAGAACAAAGAAGGATGGAAACAAGAAAATAAAGAAGAAGCGAAGAAAATGAAGTCAAAGAATTGGAAAAAGTAGCAGACAGGGAAGTTAGCAGGTGGAGGAAGAGATACAGGAAAGAAGAAAAGAGGAGGATACAAATTTACAGTACAGAGAAGAACGGAGGAGAAAGAGAAGCGGAAACGAAACTTGGATGAAGAAGATTAGAAAGTTTAATGAAAATGAACGTAACATATCTAATCGGCAGAAACATACATACCTTGATTTAACAGGATGTAAACTTTGAGACATACGTATTCTTCCATGCGTAATTTAATGCG
This sequence comes from Panorpa germanica, assembly GCA_963678705.1. Classification (NCBI taxonomy): domain Eukaryota; kingdom Metazoa; phylum Arthropoda; class Insecta; order Mecoptera; family Panorpidae; genus Panorpa; species Panorpa germanica. The sequence continues at coordinate 5,747,383 of OY783212.1, read as the reverse complement.
CCTAAACATGATAGTTATTTCGGTCATCTTTTCTACCATTAACCCAACGTCCAGTCTCAGCTGTTCGATGGTGATTGGATGGCCCATTAAGGCCGTTAGACATGTCTGAAGAGTACAAAGATGCGATGAAACCTAGAGGATCAAATTTATTATGAAACGTTTTCAAATTTATGTTTTCATATTTTTGAAGTTGTCGCTCCTTTTGAAATTTAACTGCTTGAGCTTACCTCCTGAAAGAAGTCTCCATCCGAATCATTGTTGGTTGTCCCATGCAACGCCTGATACGCCGCTGTAGTCAAAACAAGTAACTCGTGCCACTTATCAGTTAATAACTTAGTGTGAATCTCAACTGGTATTTCTAAATAAAATGGTAATTTTTTTGTCCAGGAAACTAACTTATGAACTATTGAATCCCCAATATTACACAATTTATCACCAATTTCCGATTTATCTTCCAAAAATTCGGGAAAATGTGGCAAAGTAGCAATTTCCCGCATCTCATCACAGTCGGTTAGCGGTTTGATCATGGACAAGGTGTGTTCCAGCGACATGGAACGGTCCTTACTTGAACTAACAGCGTTGTCTAGCCGATGGCGAAGATGAACGATCTCGCTCGGATTTGTAAGCGCTGTTTTCAGGATGGTGCCATTCATCATATGAGCAGGAATTGACATATCCGGTTGTTTTACGAGAGAAGGCAGACTGGTATGCGATGAAGACATGCTCATTTGTTTATCAACTGATTGACCTAACTTTACAGTATTTTTTTGTGCACTCTTTTTATGTTTTTTATATTTCACTTTATATAGATTATACACTGCGCCACTATTTCGACCGCCTGGCATTCTGTCTTCCCGCACGGCTAGAACGGACAAAATTGGATTAACAATGATTAACACTAGCATCTAGAAATTCTATGATATTATCCAATAATAAAAACAGAATTAAAAATATTTCGAACTGACCTTGCAACACCATTCCTTGTTCAATACATTTCTTGAATCGACAGTACTGACATCTGTTGCGTTGTGCTTTCGTGATTTCACAAGCTCCGTCCGCAACGCACGTGTAAACCCGTCGATTTTGAACCGTCCTTTTGAAGAATCCCTTGCATCCCTCACACGTGATGATTCCATAGTGCAACCCTGTTGCTTTGTCTTCGCAGATCATGCACACCATGGGTTGTTCATCCTCGTCAGCGGCAGTGGCTGATGAATCATTGGTCTGTACGACTTCCGGCTGGAAAGAATCAAGAAAATAATATTATATTTGAATCGAGAGATTAATCTTACTCCAAGAACTGTACTTACTGGATGTTCTTTGAACTGCGGCGTTATCCACGAAGGTTGACCTTGCGCGGATAGATTCAAGGCATGAAGTTGTTGACCAGCTGGCAACTGGCTTAAATCTCCTGCCCAAAGTCTTTCCATGTTTAACGGATGCTGCGTCCGCATTGGCACTCTGCCTACAGGTACATTTCTATTAGGACTCTCAGGGAGACGGGAATTTTGACCCAGACTCAATAATAACTGAGCAGCTGTTTCTTCAGAAGGAGGTGCTGAAGGTCCAGCAACAGAAGGCGTTGATGGTTGGTCATAACTCCAAATCATAGTTCTAACTCCTCCACTCTCCCCCATTATAACTGTGGGAGCTGCTCGAGGAGTTGTTGGCGTCGAAGGAGATGAAGGTGGTGGTCGTAACGAAGGGAAATGCCCTCCAATTATTTCTGGTTTTACACCATTAATTCTTGCACCCTGTGCCCACATTTGTGATAAAACCCCACGATGTGGGGGACTTTGTATTCTCCCAGAAAACTGAGGAGAAGCTCCATGCGACGAGTCGCTTCCACTTCCTGCGCCACTGGACTGGCTCTTCGACTGAGTCATCGTGTGCAAGGAGCCTCCGCTGTGCATGTGACTCGCTTCTGTCTTAATGCGTAACAATAAGGCTGCGTCTGCGCGACTGGTCGTGATGCCTGTCGAAGGAGACGGTGATTGAGGAACATGTCTTAACGGTGATTGCGAGGGTAGCACAGGACTGTGTAGATGACCTGCAGGACTGTGTGGGCTTCGTGGAGACAGCTGTTGTTGATTGGTCATGGTATGGACAGGACTACGCTCACGTTTAATACGAAGCACGGGACTTGAATGACGGATTGTCCTTACTTGGGTAGGTATAGACCCTTGACTGGTTACCATAGTAACACCTGGAGGTAATGGACCCCCATGTAACAGGACAGCACCTGTACTTGTGTGAATGTGACCTCCCTCAGTTTTTATCCGGAGAAGAACCCCGGGATCTGGTCTCATGGCACCTCCACTCATAACACTTGCAGTGGTGAATGTTTGACTGGCAGTTGTTGGTGACGTGGAGTAATGCTGACGGTTCTGTTGATGATGTTGATGTTGATGTTGATGTTGGGAGTGTTGTTGATGTTGATGCTGATCTGTCTGATGCTGGGGATGGTGCAGTGACACGTGATGTACAGGACTCGATCGTGTCGTCGGCGACGTCGGGACCGTCGAATTGTTCTGTGACGTATACACTATTGACGACGTGGGGGTTATCGTGGAGACTGGTGTGGGTGGAGCACATGTCGCCGTGGAATACACCACGTGAGTTGCGATATGACTCACTGTGGGCGATGTCTGTGTCTGTTTTTGGGGTGTGGGTGCCCGAGATACTGTATTATTACCAATACTATAAACTATATTACTGGATACAACTTCCGAATTGACACTGCGAATTACAGAAGGTGAATCCTCTGAACGAAAAACTGAATCTGGAGACGCTCTAAGCGGAGCTGGACTTGGGGAATACCGGGACAATTCAGGCATCTTTGGGGAACTCCGTGAGGCCTCAGACATCTTTGGTGAAAGCGGGCCGAGCAGGTCAGGTGAAGAAGTACTGGTATCTGCTACGGACTCGCCTAAAATATCATAAAATTGTGTTAACTCTTTGATTGGAATAAGGGTGGTCATTTTGGTAGTTTCTTTTCAGATTATAGAGTATAGTTTACCGTCACTGCTGCATCTAGAATCGACCTTTCTGCGCTTGAGCTTCAGGTCCTGGAAAAGGCTCATCTTATCGAGCTCCATGCACGGCCCACGGCTCAGGGTCATAATTCCTGGAAAACAAATAAAAGCACACATTAATGACCATGATCTTTGTTATCAACTTAAATTATATTACAAATGTGAAAGAAAAATTCGTAAACATATGTAAAAACATACGTAACATGTAGCAAATACATTTGCTCGTTAGTTATACGTAAATGATACATAAATGTTTTAGTGTGTTGTAATTTGATAAATAAACTAAAAAAAAAGATTACTTAATTTCAAATACTGCTTAAAGTTCGTAATTTGAGGTAAATGGGGTATCGAATTCTAAAGTATTAAAATTTTCGCAAAATATAAAAATACGTGTAGTGAAATCTACACCTGTAGTTAGAATATCGTGGAGATAATAAATCTATCAGAAGAAAAAGCAAATTTAATAAAAGGTTGTTTAAAATCAAAGCAATGTGTTTCACGACAACTAAGTACTGAAGTAAACTTTTATTTTTAATGTCATTGAAACCAAAAATAGTAGAGAAATAGTTTTTAAGGAGAGTCATTCCCACCACGACGGCTACAACCAAAACATAGCGTGTGAGCAGAAATGTAACCCATTAATAACTTTCACTAACTATAAGAATAATTTAGATTTCAAATATAACGACTTTTTCAAATGTCAAAAAGTAATGTATCTACATTTCCTAATGATGAAAGATAAATGTATTGTATAAAATTAATAATACATAAATAAGCATTAACAAAGATTTAAAAAAATAAATAAGTTTTATAATAAAACAAGTTTTTTTTTGACATTCATTTTTCACGGACCACCTAATTTAACCTACAAAAGTGAGACCATGCTTTGTATGCCATGGTCTCACGCGTGTGTCATGGCTATGCAAGCAAAGCAATCCAAAGCCAGCCATGTTGCACAACTTGAAAGCTGAACCTGCCACATGAAAGATTGAACTGAACACACTGCCATCTAGTAAAAGTAATAAACACTATTAAAGATAAAGATAACGAACCGTTTTCTAGGCCGAGCTTAATATAACTTATTATGAAATCAGTGTTTTATTTATTTGTAAAAGATTAGAGGATGATGTTCAAAATATTAGCTTCTTTTTTTTTATGCGCCTAGAGCATAAAATAATTGGATAAAAGCCAATTTATCAGTGGACAATTTTAGAAAAGTTTTATTGTCAAGGTGGGAGACGAAGATTTTTATCGTGTTAAGTTTAGCATATGTAGATTTGATTACCGACTTTAACGGTGAACCGAACGTACATAATATTGGTACAATAGCATGTATTAACAAATATAAGAACTGTATACAATGCTAGATGTAGCTAAATGAACTGTTATATTAAGAATGTCGAGCTCCATACGCATTTTAAAGTTTGTTTATGTTAAGATAAGACTGAAGCCAAAGTAGCACCATGGTTGTACAGAAAATTATTAGGAAATTTTTTTTTTTTTTTTTTATTTCTCCTATTGTTTCAGCAATCTGCCTAAGTAGGCAATAAGCTTCTTACATGATTACTTGCATAATTAATTAAGACATGTAAGAGAAACATTCCAGTGAATGCCCTCTTGTTTTTATATACAATAATCTATTATAATATATCATATATTGTGCACTATTCCCTATCGCGGACCTAAAGTTAGGTCTATTGGTTGATATCGCCTTAATCTGCGGGGTTCCCTGTTGTCACACACGTTCAGTTGATTCGCCAACGCATTGGGATGGTTGATTAATCTATCACTATATTTTGTGCTGGATAGGTATATTTCATCTTTGATGGATGCTATTGGGATGTCTTTCTGGATGACTTCGTTAGTGACGTAGTATGGTGCATCTACAATGAGTCGTAGTACTTTATTTTGAAATCGCTGGATTATGGCTATATTGGAGTTGCATGCAGTGCCCCAAAGCTGAATTCCGTAAGTCCAGATGGGTTTAAAAATTAGGAAATAAAATATTATTATTTTATTGTAAGATCCCCAAAGTATTTTGTACCAGGCCCGCATTTTTTAGGTGGCTCTGCCTATAGCGTTTATAACGTTGCTTTAAAATTAATAAAGTAATCAAGAAATCAGTCAATGGAAATGAACTGTAAGTGTTAAATGTAAACAAGTTTGCGTCGTCAGCGGTTACCAGCCGAGCGTCCGGAGTCCAATTTCACAAAGGCCACAGAGGCCACAAAGGTCTACAATGGTCAATTGTAGTTCAATATCTAGGTCAGATTAACTGCTTGAGACTTGGGTTCGAGACATTAGCTGTTTGGGTCGGACCAGTATTTAAAACTCCGTAACAAGTAAAACACCTTCCAGTGAAAGAGAGATCAGAACTGACAGACGGCGCCAAGGTCTGATGCACACCACTGCGTTAAGAGACAACTATTAGCCAATAATGTCGAAAGTGTTGTTTGATTTATAACACAGTCTCCCAAAATTTACAAGTTTTATATTTATGATTCTCAATCTGGTAATCAAGGTTTATGTCTCACTCACTCTCATGCGCACGGATAATGCCCTCTCGCTCCTACTCATAGCGGAATTAATATTGGGTCTAGGGGATGTTTGGCCACTTGGATCGGTCTATCCTCTTGTAAAACGTTTTAAAACAGTTGTCTCGCTAACATATATAAAAATTGACCAAGAGACTATAAGTGAGTTTAAGTAATTCTTTTGTCAGCTTTAAAGCGTCTGCAAGGTAATACAAGGTATTACAAGACAACTGTTTTAAAACGTTTTACAAAAGGACAGATTGATCCAAGGGGTCAAACATCCCCTAAATCCAATTTTAATTTCGCTGGGAGTATGAGTGAGAGGAGAGTGAGTGAGACATAAACCTTGATTATCTGATACCTGGAAAATGGGCGCCTGGTCAAGTTAGCAGGTAATCATACGATCATTGTACATACTAACACTACTCAATCTTACACATTTTGTTCATCAGAAAATAAGTGATGTCTGCCGGCCCTGGGATCTTGGACTATTATGGATGGCCCATTAGTAATAAAACATAATTTATTTTTAAAACATATAAGTTTTGCGACAGACTGTACATTATTTATTAATTTTTAATAATGACTTGTTTAGTATTTATGTAAACATCAAAACAATGCATAAAACTATTATGAATTAAACATACAATTGGGCCTTGATCGTCTACAACCTAATTTGCTCACGTTGAGCACACGTCCAGGTAATATACAAATATAGAACTGCGGCATGAGGGGAAGGGAAGAGAAGATGGTCATTAGGACGCGATTATGGGCTAACTGTAGGTATGTAAATACTTTACAATAAACAGGAATAATTTTTGGAGTTTAAAACATCAGTTTGTAACTAAAATTGATAAAACGTGATAAGTTTGTTGCAGGTAAATCAGGCGTAGTGTTTTCCCATGAAATATTTATACCTCGAATTGCCATTAGATCCCTTTTATGGGTATTGCCTAATTATCCTAAGCAGCTTGATCCGTTACTGACTTCACAGCCAATAAATTGAATATTTATCAACATAACTGCTCAGTTTCAAGATCACACATTCATCAAGAACATAAAAGTATTCATTAGTCACTAATACGACCTTTAAATTTCTTAAAATTTGGTGACGTCAGATTTGACATTGTGCGTTCAGGGATTTATTGTATTTCGATGCGGTTACACTAATTGGATTTAATTTAAAATGCTGTCAAATTACATAAAAGATTTATATATTTTATTAGCAAGTAAGCATTAATTGATTTCAAATACTTCATCTATGTAGTTACTAAATTATCTTCATGGTATCTCATAAATAAATAACTGGAGTTAATTTACTTTTGTTTGTGGATACTTCAATACTTGGTTGCAGTTTCTCTGAGTTATAATTTCAGGTCAGCTGTTTCGGTTATGTATGTGTATCTTTCAGAAAACATAGGAATTAACTTTTTATAATATAAAACTTAATAATTAATAAAAGTTTTATTAACAAACTCAGAAAGAATTAAAGTTGGTATTTGCAAAAAAATAAACAAGTGTTTTCAAATACACCTAACTTCGTTTTATTATATTTTCCTCAAGGTGGCAGCTATGAGAATATTGACTGTCATATTTTAAATGTAGAAACATCGCCTAGTAAGTGTTGGTTTGAATATTACAACATATTTTTGTGTTAAAAAAGTGCCGTGCTAAATATAAAAAGCTGTTGTTTATATAAATAAGAAACTAAATAACAATTTTAAGTAATAACTTTTTCTCAATTCGTATTTTTATAGTCATAATGTGTATATTATTATATCACAAGATATCGCAGCTGCAGTGCTCTTAACTAACAATTCTACAAAGTTATTAAGATACGTGTTTAAAATTATTAGATATGTGTTTTGAATTATTTATTAGTGAGTGCTTTTCAATAATACTTTCTTTAAAAAGTATTTCTTTTAACTAATAAGTGTTAACCTGACAAGTGAAACGAAATTTTTAAAGTTATGAAAATTGACCATGAACTTCCTCCGCCATCTACTAGAGATGAAAGAAATTACGAACATATTTACAGGTCAGATATTATATGTCAAAACATTTCTCTTATACTGTTAATTGTTTTTAATTTACTACTAAGGTAAAATAGTTGGATTATTAACAAATATTTGTTTTAGTTTCTGTTTTAATGTATTTTCTTTACGCAAATATTGTAATCATTCGAATTATAAATTTTTGTGGATATATTTTTAAGGTTAGAAAATATTTGGAAAAGAGTTTGAATCATTATTTAATTTAACAAACATATATTTATATAACTATAGCTATATTTATACTCTTAGCTATAGTTATAAATATATTCTTGATGAAAATAATTTGTTTTCATTTTTGATTTCAATTCTTTCATTAAAAATATAATTGGTTCTAAAATGGTTTGCATCTTGGATATACTAATAAATATGTGGTTTTAATTGCTCTCAACTCTAATCTTCGATTGTTTGTTGCCAATTCAGTATCGCACTAGCTCATGTTCTTAAATCACTATTCTCGTAATTGTAATATTTAATAATACGTAAATTTAAAGTTAGACGGCGACAATACGTCATTCAAATTTAAATGGATTTGTTTTTGATTTCTCTTTAAGTTTCCATTTCATTTTAATTCATTGACATTATTATGCTCTTATGAATAAATAATAAATATTTTATATAAACGAAAAGAGAAGTGTTAAAAGTGAAAACATTTGGTTCCATGGAACGTATCGCATCTGCAGCAGCAACAAAAGCAACAGGCAACAGCTCTGGCCTAATGGCGTATCAAAAACATATTGGAATACTTGGTTCCCTTCAAATTTATACAAGGTCTGTAACCTTGGCTTTTTCGTACTTTAAAATGTCTTTGGTTGGTTTTGTTTATTTTAAAGGTGATTCACAATTACTAAATTAAAATGTATGTGTAAATTATGATACTTATGTTTTTTTTATATAAATATTGCAAATTTCATACGTTGTACATTGTGCACCTATTCATCCAACGATAAAGTCTTACATACAGGTCTGTACTAAATCTACTTATGAAAAACTTTAAGCAAGTTTCGTGGACTTAAATACGCAATTCAGTAAGTAAACAAAGAACATTTTGTGCTGTTTACTATTTCTGAAATATAGCTTATTGTTTGGGACAATAGAAATAAATGTTTCCCTCAAGTTACTTGTCTTCAGAAGATGCGGTAAAGATCAAAGGAAATGCAACAACAGAAGTAAATGTATTTACCCTTTCAACTTTTGCTCATTCAATGTGGACAAGTTGACTTAGTTCCCTGTTTTCTTATTTGTTTGTTTACTACGAATTGTAAAATTATGATCCTTTTGGTGATGTATATAGCCCACTAAAGCAGGCTTTCTACATTTGTGGAGCAACCGTTTTTATAGCGTTTCCGTTTCAACAAAAAATGGTTGCTTCTATCTGTTGTTTGTTGTTTTAACTTCAAATTAGTAAAGGTTTTCTTGTGTGTTTGTCAATTTTAAAATGACTATGGTCTTGTGCATACTATTGTGTTTAATTGATAAAACTAAGGTTCTGGGTATCAGCAGATCAAAAAGAAGTGTAAAACGAGCGCGATGTGTTTGTGAATCAAAAGCACCATTAGATTCCATTTTATCTACTATAATTTTCAATTTAGTTTTTTCATAATTTAAGATTCCAATTTATTCTGTTAGATTTGTCACATACTGTATTTTATCTCAGTGTCAATTTATCACAGATTTCACTATATTCAAAGGGCTTCATGGGAATAATTACTTTTTTAATTGTTAGTATCTACTAAAATATAAGGAGTTATTAACAAATAATTGGATATTTGAGGTTCTGGTAGCCAACTTTATAACTTTAAGTTTAAGAAATATTTCCGTTTTATAGAAATAAAGGCATGGTTCACAAGCCCTTTGGTTACAGTGTTATTTTCACAAAGTATAAATTATAAGTTCCAAACAATTTAAAACGAAATCAACAAGTTCATTATTAAATTTGTGAACCCATCTTTTTTTATAATATACCTTTCTCTTTTTAACATATTATTTTAAGTATATATTTATCATTTTCATTTTCATTGTGATGTTGTTAATTATGCTAGGTGTATAGTAACTAACTGTATGTACGCAACAAAATCGTACAACTATGTCAAACATAACTGAACTTTCACTTCCAAAAATTTTAAAATTAGAAAGTGGCAGACAATCAAATAAAGCTAATAGAGGCCATGGTCGTCTCGGCTCCCCTTTCCCCACTTTCCCTCTTCTGTCAGACTGTTGTCTGGTTACAATATACCAAAGCTTTAATGAAGTGAGTTTGTATTTATAAGAGTTATTAGCGTATTGAAGATAAAGAAAGTATTTTGGTCTTACAACAATTTTACTTTTATTTGTTTTTTTTTTGTTGGTATTTATGATTATTTTAGGCTTTAGTACAATTATCACTATATAATTTTTTTATAATTAGCTATTTATAGAAATGTTCAGAAATTGTCATCTATATTAATGGGCTTGTGTCCTCATTTTTTAGTGGTCGATTTATCAATTGTTGATTGAAATTGATGTTAATAAATGTGTATTGGCGTGTCTATTTTATTAAATATCTAAATATTGACGTAGATATAGCAATTAAAAGTTTGAATTGTAGTTTTAGCGCTAGAAATGGTCGGCCATATTTTTATGACGTGAAATGCAATTTCACGTCAGTTATTTGTTGAGTAGGTCAGTGCAGTGGTAATGTTTTGTAGCTGTTGGTAATCAAATAATCAAGTCAAGTCAAAGAATAATAAGTTTTTATTTTATTTAACCCTGTTAAGGCAGACATAATATTGCAATTTTGTTGTTCCTTGCAATACTAATAAATAATATTTGATATTTTGATTTATAAATACTATAGCAGAGATTTATGAGCTGTAAGGTTGGCAGCGATTGTGATGTCACATGCATTTGGAATTTGTACAACATTAAATCCCTTTAATAATTAAAGAGACAAAATGACTTTTTTAATTGCTAATATCTCTTAACATATAAGGAGTTATTAAAAAATAATTGGACATTTGAGGTTCTAGTAACCCACTTTATCAATATATAGTACACTTTTATAGAAATTAAGACATAGGACACAAGCCCATTATATTTTTTCCAAGTTTATTATTTAGGTTCTTGATTTTTTTTATTAGTTAGTGTTGTTTTGAAACATGTTCGCCAGTGTACTTCGTTAAGGAGATGCAAGACCTTTGCGTAAATAATGAAAATGTCGTTAACTTTGAAGAGTCGATAAAAATAGTTAAAATACATGCTGTCTTAAGATTTTATAGTTTTCGTTTTAGAAATGTTTAAAAATAGTCAATGTTTAAACATATCATAAGTTTTAGCTCAATTTCACTATATCAAACGGGTTTCAAAAACTACGTGTATATAAAAAAAATCTTTTCTGAAACTATTAAAAAATGAAAATTATCACAAGGATGCCTATTTTTGAAAATAATTAATAAAACCAGTAAGAAACACAGTAAATTTTGTCAAATTTATTATTACCTTTTCAAAATATTTAATTTGAATTGAATTAATATAAAATTTTAGTTTTAATTTAATGTTATGTGTAAGTAATATTCGAGTACATTATTTTATGATAATTACTATCTTTATTTAAGGGAAGGGTTAGGGTTGTCACTTTCAAAAAATCAATTTTTTTTTGTCTTATCTTATTGTTTAACATTTCAAGAATATGTCCTTAAAATTTTAAGCCGATCTAGGCAATATTCTTGAAGTTATTGTCTATTGTCTGAAGGTATTGTCTGTATTGACAATACATCCTGTATACTATACTAAACTTTAGACGCGTTTTTCTAAAAACTACTTTTTCAAAGTCCGTGTTCACGACAATTTAAAAACTAATTGACCGATTTATTTCAAACTTCGTACACATTTTCTACATATAAAATACCTCACCCCAACGTTTAAATAAAAACAATTTTTTTACATTAAGGGTGTTTTTCACCCACAAAATGGCGGAATTTTTCGTGGAAAATAACAGTTTACAGTTTAGATGGCCACCAAAAATTTTTAAATGAAAAAAAAAATTATCAGAGGCCTTAGGGGTTAGGATTTGATTAGGGGGCGTCCATAAATTACGTGAGGTGTTTTTTTAAATTTTAAGTCCCTCCCTCCCCTCCTGGTGAGATGTCGTGAGATTTTATTCAACCCCCTCCCCCATCCCCCAATCTCACGTGAGATTTTTCAAAATGTGGGTTTCTTACGTAAACGCGTTGGATTGTTATTGTAAAAAGAAAAAAAAATTTGCTGAGAGTTTAATTATAAGTGTAATAAAAATTTAACAATAGAATACTTAAATCGTCATTACTGTGATTAAAAAAAGAATATCTACTCTAATTCAGTCCATGGAGAATCATGCGCGATCTCAAGAGAGACTATTGGAACCAACATGTCCATATGATTTTCAGTAAAATCATCTGCTCCTTCAACTTCGTTCTGATCTAGCCACTCTAAGCCGTTGGCGCTTGCGCACAGTAACTCATTAGCTCGTCTTGTGACAATCCGTGACAATCCAATTTATTCGGTTCTACTGTGCGAGGTAGTGCCGCCCGTACTCGGACGGCTTTGTAGCGTGCAGTCTGAGAGCTCCAGAGCGATCTCATTACATTTACATGGTTCGGATAGGTAAAGCGTAGTAGCCCGTATACGTCCGGCAGAAATTCGCTTAAATACGGTCCCATACTGAGACAAGCCTTAAGCATGTACAATATAGATTAAATGGACCAAAATATTATAATTTTTTTTTGTTTCAATCAGAAAAAAAATTGCGTGATATTTGCCGAGACCCCCCCTCTCTCCAACGGAAGATTAGATGAGATTTGACTCGACCCCCTCCCCCCCTTAAACATCTCACGTAATTTATGGACGCCCCCTTATAATTTAATTAAATTTTAATGGTTTTTCATTTTCAAATAATTTCCGGCCGAGTTATAGTGAACACCGCAAATTGTCTTTTTCCCAAGACCTTCTTCAATATTGATGCATGATAAAATTATACTACATAGTCAAAAGTATGCTCAATAATGTGCAAAAGGTTCGAATAAAATTGCTCAATCTATACTTGAGAAAAAAAATCGCAAAAAAAGTGTTTTTTTTTACGCTGAAACCCTAACCCCTCCCTTAATGTAAATTATTGTATTTAATATAATTAATTTTATTTATTTATATTACAAAAGCTTTTGTTAAGAAGCTCATTTTAAGGATTAAGGAATTCAACAAAATTCGGACCTTTTTTAAAATAAATATAACTAGGTTTGGTTGAAATAAAATATTACATAAACTTAAGATTATCCATATTTAGTGTTTAACGAATAGAGCATTCATATTGCAATGGTAAAGATAGAAAAAAATGTTCCTTGAACAATAGATTTTTTGAGAGAATTGTTCCTTGAATGTAATATTAGTTAATGTGTATTTCAATTATAAAAAATTAAGTGAATTACTTTCAAAATCGTATTACTTTACATGGTGTGTATTTTTCATTCCAAAGTCTATTGTCACGAACATCTATTTGTATTTTTCTTAAATTTAATTTTTTTAGGTTATGGAGGTCGCAGACAAAAGGTAAAGGCCGCGTCGGGCTGTTGAAAACTAAATTTAAAATGTTTTTATTTGAATTAATTTTTTTTAATAAATTAGCAATTTTAAAATTAAACATCGTTTAATTTGCAATGGAGCACCTGTCTGTGAAACCATTTATGAAAAGTAATTTACAGTTAGGCGACTTTGTTGCATTTGCGAGATCATTATAAAATTTCTAGACACTCGTGTGGCTGGTCTAGAAACTGTATAAGGATAGTTTGGAAAATTTAATGCGTAGATTAGAATGACTCTTATTTGGTTCCCTTCTATAAATTACCATCGCTGTTATACAATAGAGTGTAAAAGACAGATATAACAGTATATACACAAACGTCAGGTACTACTTACTGCTGTCTCGACCAACACATACAGTTTTGATAATGTAAAGAAATAAACACATATGACGTCAAAAATATGGATAAAAATGAAGTGGTAAAATAGAAACTCAAATTTTAAAAACCGTCAACATCCCAGCCAATAGAAAATGTGAGGCTGCACGACAAGACAATTTCTATAGCAAATGAACCTTGGAATTAGTTTGTGGCAAGCAAACAAGTGTAAAACTGCACTGCAAGATAATTTTCTTCTCGGGATTTAAAAAAACTAAAAACTAAAACTAAAAAGGTATATATGTAATATAATAATGAATTATGAAGATGATGAAAAGGTGAAAAAAGTCTGATGATAAAAGAGAAGTTCACAATTCAGTTGTGACGTGAAGTTTTATATATCAAACAATTCAAAGAGCCCTTCAGATGTACTTCCTTAGGAAGGGTTCCTTACAATAAACAGAAATATGAATTTGTAATTTTATTTTTTGATTGATTACTGGCGATAGCTATAATATGTGTCGCGTCCTTTGAGCATTCTAAATGCCGCCAATTATCCACAACGCAGTACCTTACCACATGATTTCTCTATTTTGAACAACACAAAATGAATACAATTATAGATTTCGTTATGTAAACTCAAATTTGAATGTCATAGATCATTCATTATTTCAAAAGAGTTTAAAATAAATTTTGAAATTTAAAAAATGAAAGTTAAGGTTTTTAACCTGATACAAGGTCTACTATTACGTATATTTCTAAATAAATAAATAAAAAAAGTAGTTCATACTAATAATTTCTTAATATCTTACAACAAAATATTTCGACATCTTTTTTAAAGTTCTTTTTTTATTTTTTTGAATTTGAAGGTTCTGTATTTCACACACATAAACATATACATACACATATACGAGTATTTTTGATAAACTATTTATTGTGAATGTCATGGTTCAATAATATTTATAAAATATCGTAATATACATCACTTTTCCAGTTTGTTTTATAAATAATTACAATGGCAAATGTAGGACGAGAAATAAGGTTTAACCAGGTGTTGACAACTCTTTGCTGGCGTATTTGATAGCATGGATAATGAAAAAACAAATTTATATAGTTTATTTCTTTAATTAATTATAGTTATACCACGTTACAATTAGTTGACATTATAAATTACAAAAAAATAATAACTTTTTAAACATTAATTTAACTCTATGTAAACCCAATAACTAAAATTAACACAATATTTATACAGCGGTACATTCCATCTTAAAATGACTAATGAATAAACCTGACCCTCTTATATTTTCTAAAAATTTGGCACTGAAATTACAAAAAAAAACCCTTAATTATCCGCTGCTTGCAGCTTCAAAAGAATATATTACTCAAGCTAGAAATGAGATAGAAGGCTCCAGGTAACTTGTTAAAGAAAATAATTTTCTTTATTATAATGTATTTTTTTTTTTTTTAATTTCTTACTTTTACAATTATCCAAAAACTATTAATATTTAAATTTTGAAAAAAATCACACCATGATTCAGGAATATTTGTCGAAATTTTCAAGATAGATAACGAATGTTATCTCAAAAACGAGAAATTCTGGTTCACTTAATATGGAATGACCCTTATGTAACTTTCCTTAAAAATAATTCTATAGCTAAAATTAATTACCCTTAACAATAGTTATATAGCAAGTACATAAAAACTAATGAAAAATTCTTTTCATATAATATTATATATATTTACGCGGAAATTTTGAGTTAAGCTAAATTTATTTTGACAATATTAGACATATTAAGACAATAATTCGAGTTTTTTTAATCGCGTCCTTTGTGTTTTAAGTCACCGCGTTTTCCAACTGATTCTCTTGTTATATATTTTCAGTGTCTCTGTTTCTTCTTTGCGCTTTATAAATGCGCTATTAATTTGTAAATTTTACAATTGATATATACTGATATAGGTTTCTAAACCCTGCAATGTAACATTGTAGTGTAGCTTAGGTGGTGCTACATGTTTTGCGTTTGCTTACGACATACTCTAATTTTTAATATTAGAAATGTTGTTGTTTTACAAAAATATTACAAAGGGCAAGGATATATGATAACTCTCCGTATTAATCATTAGAACTTGTACAATTACGTGAACAGCCACACTGGATGTCGATGGATGCAAAGATTAGATCCAGGCGTGGCTAGGAATGGAACTGATCTGAGCTTGTTCAATTATAAGATCATTTATTGTGCAATGCAGTTGTTTCTATTTTAGTATTAAATTCTATTTTTATGTTTCTATAAAGTGATATATGTCATATATACATATTTCAGACGGTATTAGATTATGTTTCACTCGAGGATTCTAGCAAGGAAGATATTAAGTACGCATACGTTTTAAACTATTTGTTCTCAAAATTTAAGCTTTGATAAAATGAAGTAGGTTTGAACGTTAATGGTGTTCCACTTATCGTTTTAAAGATGGTTTGTTATCTTATATGTACCCTAAATCAACCAGATCAATAATTATACCAGTGATTCTCCTCTTAAGAAATTGCGCCTCATCTGTTTTCTCAAACAAATGGTCCGAATTGCATAAAATATTTTCTAATGATTTAGCATCTTCTTGTAGAAGGGGAAGTAGAAGCATCGCGCTAATTAAACCAAATTTTCCAAACTTCTGAAGTTGATCTTGAAGTGCTGGATACGGAAATAGTTTCTTAGGGTTACATCCAACTTTGGTTAGGAATGATGTTAACGACTGATGATATGTCTTTAAGAAAGACTGTTAGTGTAGATCTCTTAGAGGCTTTTCAGTACAAGAAAATATAAAATATGTTAAATCCAAAGCGGGAGAACCATATCGTGACATTTGGTAGTCTACAATGCGAATATCAACTGGCACTTTGTCCTGCAAAAATCATGTTATTTATTTCAATAATATATTAGACCTTATTTCTTATTTTTATGCTGATGTTACATATTGCCACTGCCATTTTCGAAAAAGTAAAATTTCTTTAATTCAAAAATTGTCCTGAAAAAAAAAGCTCTAAAAAGTTGAGTAACAAATACCACAAAAATAAAGTATGCAGATGATACGTTTTTAATAAATGTATTTAATATATTAAATTTATTAATTGCTTACGTGTATTATACACTGTTACAACAAATATTAATGAAAAAAACATTTTTACACAAAATATAAAAGTGTAAAATAATTAGAAATGCACCAAAAAACACAATTGCAATTTTTGAAGAAAATAAGAATAAGTTACGGCTGAAATTTTGTAATTACCTAAGAGACATATTAGTTAACCTATTTATAAAAAAATAATTTCATTAAATAATGAGGTTTTAAATGTTAGTTTGCGTTTTATTTTCCTATATTAAAACTGCATTATAAGACATTAATTGGTGAATTTATATATTATATAATAATATTTAAGTTACTTAATACTTCTACAGTCTATTATCATTTAAATATTTGCTTAAATGTTCCGATTAGCAAAAAACTAGTAAAAAAATTAGTCAAAAAACTATAAAAATAACAATAATCGAATAAAATGCATTAAAAATATAATAGTTTTTATCATTGTGCGAACCATGAGGTGAAGAAATCAAATTGTTTATAAAATTGTAAACGAATAAAATTAGGTGAAAGTTTTCAAGGAAATTATTTACAAATTGCAAAAGAGGTAAATGAACTTGTTAAATTTATATCGTAGACAAGTACGTGTTGTAATTAACCAAAGAAAGAGTGAAAGGAAAGGGGGAAGAGAAGGAAAAGGTCGTTAATTAAGAAATGGAAGAAGGGACATTCGAAGGTCTAAAAAAGCGAAGATAAAACTATAAAGAAAAGTGATTTTAAGAAAAGGTCCATCACTTGAGAAATATAACGAAATTAAAGTAATTATAGAACTAATTTAATTATTGAGGTGGATGGCGGGCATACAAAGAAGAACGAAGGAAGTAGAGGAATAGGGAGAGTAACAGTAGAAGGAGCAGTTAAAAAAGTTAAGAATGTCACTGAAAAGAGTTGCTGAAAAAAGGCAAAGAGGATGGAGATGGATGGCAGGGGTACAGAGACGAAGGAGGGAGAAAGAAAAACACGCGGAGGTAAAAATGAAGCAAGGAGAAGGGTGGCACGAGAAGAAGAATAAACATTTTTGGGAAGTTGAAAATGAGTTACCTTTAATTTCATGTTAGTTAAATTTAATGAAGGCAATGCAACTCGTAGAGTTGATGTAAAAGAATGTAATGCCAATGGCAAAAACGTTAAATAAAATAAAGAAACAAACTACAAAAGTAATTCTTCTAAGCTATTAAGTTTGTGAATATCTCCGATAACCTTAAGTTGATTTTGCTGTTTTTTACATTTTATCATTTCTCCTTGGAATGCTAATTTCAATTTCCTTTAATGTTGATGTCATTTAAGACGCCTAATTTCGTAATTAATATATTAATTATTTATTACTTTTATATTTCGTACAGCCTTAAAACATGCACTCATGCCTACCACCTAGCAAATTATATGCAACTTCACCTTATGACTCAAGATACTTTTTCTTTTTGACCTTATATAATTAATTCTCTGATTTAAAAAGGTTTAATGCATAAAAAGACACATTGCGTTGTCTTGAACTTAATCATACAAGGTGATATTTTTTGTAAAATACACACAAAAAACAATACGATAATACTGGAGACTAACGAGGTTCACCAAGACTTGAACATAACGTTAAGCATAACTTAAAATGCAAGGCCATGGTCCAATGTTAAAACGGACATCAAGGTTTTATATTAACCAGATTTTATTGATTTTATTTCATTGATTATACATTATTTATTTATACTGATGAAATAATTTACAATATCATAAATATTTCTTATTTGTGTGAGGGAGATAGAAATATACATTATTAGTTGATGAATCGGTGATGAATGCGTGTTCGAATATTCGTGTCGATGTCAGATTCCTATGCTTTAATGGGCAACCATCCATGCCACTAATATTGAACATTCGTACCCGAACACGCATGTGTGAACGTAGAGTTACAAGTAATACAGTGTAATTTATCATACTTTGTATTTATTTTAAAAAAGCAACAGTTATAAAATAATCGCTTCGTTAGTTTAATATATTAATGTAAATATGGTACATTTAATAAAACATATTTTTGTTGTTCCTTTTTTAGTTCGCACTCAAAATCAATCGTATCACTAGATCACTTAGCTAGAGATACTCTTAATACAGGGCTGACTCGAGAGTACGAGTATGTGGCGTATAATTTGATTTATGGCGAAAGGGGGTTATTGATGGGATAAAACTTCACAGGCTCAATGTTTATTAAAGCCTATACCTATCCCAAAATTGGTGTTCTCACTGTTTTTTTCATTCCTGCTGTAGATGCTGTTCTCTAAATTTTAATGTGTTAAGATCACTTTATCGTAATCTATTAGACAAAATTAAGCTATTGTGCACAAGAAAATTAAAAAAGTACCAAGTTTTCTTAATGGAAACCGATAATTCTACGCCTCATTGAAATTACGTTCAATTTTGTTTTCGCGATAATTTTTTTTTACAGAAAAAATAGATGATAATTTTAGCGTAATTAAGAGCGTGGCGGGATTTAAAAATTTGAGATGTTATTGTAGATATTGATAAAGTAATGTAAAGAACCGAGTTCCTAAGAGACTCGGCAAATTATGAATAAAAAAGAAAAACTCAAAAAGCAAAATTTAAAGATTATAAATATTTTTATAAAATGGTCCATGAATGATCTTAATAGATTCCATACTTCCGGAAGTGCAGCCGCTTGAAAGCAATAGAATTGCAAGACATACCCTATTGCTATTTTATTATACCTCACAATAATACAAAAAATATACAACATTGGAATTATTTAATTAATTACATAATTAAAAGAAATTAATCAGAGAAGGTGAAAGTAAATTTAAAGTAGAGAAAGCAGAACGAGCTCTGCAGCTCTCAGGAAGTGAGTCGGAATATTAATGTCTGATGCTATCTAGGCACATCTTTCTAGTAACTCTTTAACACAAGAAAAAAACCAATGCATAACATCAAGACAAAACGATTTAACAAAAATATTCAATTATTCATTTATGTATTATTGGACGATATCGGGTTTACCGGATGTTAACCAGTAATGGCATGAACTCGACCATCTGAAAAATATGCATAGATCGAAGGGAATCGTTTGTTCAAAATCACATTTAAATGTATATACTCACGATAACAATTAATGAAATTCAACTCACTAATTTGTTAGTTACTACTGCCAATACACCTCTGTCACTTCAAGCTTGCGATGACATCATTTAGAACTACAAAGGCTTATTCATATACATACAGATTGGTTAAGAAAATTGTCCATATATAAAAGAAATAGATTATGCATTTTATAATAAAACATAAAAACTGTGCCAAAAATTTTGGCAAAATTTGATAAAAATTGGCAAAAAAAATATTACTAGAACTAGCTTAAGTGCTCCTCTAAAGAAAAGACTAGTCACAAGAATTCGACTTACTATGGACCAGTTATTACCGTTACTAACCAAAATATCACTGTAAATAAATAATTCTTATTGTTTTTTAATAAATTCTGAAATATTGTTTTAAATAATTTACAGCTATGCACAAAATGTAGGCCAAAGTACATTGGTTATTTATTCGGGCAATGACATTCAAACATTGGGAAATCGTTAATTATGTAATCGGTGTCAGTCACTCGCTGTTGTTTTGTTATTGTTGTGTGGTGGATTTATATTTAAAAAAAATAAAAATAAAACGCAAATATATTTGAAATGACGTCATTTGTTGCACAATGCGACTCCAAAATAAAGTGTAGAATGCTGTAGCTGTCGGTGTCAGTGTCGTTGCCGTTCACATGTTGAAAGCCATTCTAAAATTACGTGAGACATTGTATAGATTTGCTCCTGAATTGCAGGTGTATTTGTA